>JAJEKV010000224.1:0-740066 GCA_021234155.1 Isoetes taiwanensis
AAAATAGAAGGTATATAGCTCGAATCTTCATCAAGCATAAAAAGTGCAGTGCTCGAATCTTCATCAAGCATAAAAAGTGCAGTGTTTGTGATGCTATGTAAGGCCAGGCCAGAGCGGAGTTGGAATGCAGCTACTGAAGAAATGAACAGAACTGAAGACCCATCACATGAATGTGGTGCTGCTTTCTATAAGTGCACTTTGCAGATTACAATGAATGCGAAGTTTTTTAGATGTGCCAAATTAATTTCACCTGCACAAGCAACAACCCTGACTTGACATTCCCAGGAAGTGGTTCGACCACATGAGATGTAGGTGAATATCAACCCCCCTATAGCTCTACCTTTACAAACTTGGAAGTTTGAAAGTTCAGGTGTCTTTCTTCAATCGCATGGGTTCCCCTTGGGCTCTATGGCCCTTGAAAATAAAGAGGTTTCTTCTTTTCCACGTTGACCAAATGATCCATGCTGAAGCTAAGTGAAATGCCCTCTTTGCCATATTGTCCCAAGAACTTGGGTACACTGCCAATAAGACTTGTTGACTATTCAAGCTGCAATCAAAAAGACTCTGAAGCCACAACCAAGCCGGTCTAGCATGCTGGCATAAGAAGAAACAATGCTCGATTGTCTCATCCCTCTGAGCGCATAAAGGGCATGTCCCAGGCACCTCAGGACGAAATTTGTGGACCAAAACATTGACATGCACACATCTATGGATGATCTGCCACCACAAAACTGACAACTTTGGATGAAGTAACTTGTCCCAAACCCAGTTCCAAAGTACTTTCTGTTGATTCACTGGTACCACCAAAGGCCATTTTTGTGAGGGGGCAACACCTGCCATAAAAAGGATTGAGAGATGGGAAGCCACTACTTGTGGTATAGGAGGAAGAATGGCAATGACTGTCTGCCAAATTGTGCGATCCCATCTTAAAAGAAGGAACTTTGTCCGAAGACCTTGCTTGGTTAAGGTTTTTGACCTTAACAAAAAGTAATTAGTCCACAATTCTTTTTTGCCCAGGTCAAGACCTTGGTACGGCAATCCAGGTCCAGCGATCCAGGTCGAACCCATGGGAAAGCACCCTTGACGGACGGACCTAGATGAGGTCAGACCCAGGTCCAAAAGTAATCACCGGGATTATTTTTCAAATGAGATTCTTAATATCAGCCACTCAGGTTCTTAGCTCATGAGAACATCGGAATAGCAGGAAACCTGGAGGTTTTCAAGAGGTTTTCTGCCCATGGGAAAGCACCCTTAGCAAACCCACCATCAAACTCCTTAGAATTTTCGAAAACATCTGTGATCTCTCCTTTGGCTATCTTACATCCAAGAACAAGTGAGAAATGGGCCAACAAATATCAGATCAAGCTATCTGAAAAGGAATCAAAATCGAAAAGAAACATGAAGAAGCCGACATGAGGGTGGGATCCTTTATCCCGAAGCTTTTTTCTTTTTCATCTCCGCTTTCAAGGACTGAAGGCGCTTGGGGACCTATTCCCGGAACATAACGGATTATTTTTCAAATGAGATTCTTAATATCAGCCTTTCGGGTTCTTAGCTCATGAGAACATCGGAATAAGGGAAACTGGAGGTTTTCAAGAGGTTTTTACGCCCATGGAAAGCACCCTCGGCAAACCCACCATCAAACTCCTTAGAATTTTCGAAAACATCGTGATCTCTCTCCTTTGGCTATCTTACATCCAAGAACAAGTGAGAAATGGGCCAACAAATATCGAGATCAAGCTATCCGAAAAGGAATCAAAATCAAAAGAAACATGAAGAAGCCGATCATGTGGTCGGATCCTTTATCCTGAAGCTTTTTTCTTTTTCATCTACGGTTGCTTCAAGGCGGGGGCGACCTATTCCCGAGACATAAAAAATTAGCCCATGGTCGAATCCACGTAAGCGTTGGCCTCGGCCGGGTCCGGTCGAATGATTCCTTATATGCCCTCTTTAAAAAGCGAGCCTTTTCTCCATAAACCGTATTAACGGCTCGTTCTTCAAAAGGTCAATCGGTTTTGATTGAAAAGATTTTTTGAATTTTGGGTTGGCCCTCGCATTATGGTCTTAAGCGCCCTAGATCAGGCATTTGCTTCCTACCATTCATGCAGATGGGCATTCCGTTCAAGTATCGGAATATTAATAGCTTAGCACTAATTAGCACTAAGAGGTCGGGTTTTCCAAATCCCAATCACAGAACATACTCTCTGGGTGCATCATGCCTTCCAAGACAATATTTAAACCACATTTGCAGCTTTTTTCTTTCGGTCGCCCCAGATGTGCGAGTCAAGCGTGTATTACCAAGGGAAAAAATTGCGAATCTGAACCATTGGGAGCTCACAACATAGATTTGTATTTTATATAAAGGCAAATAGACAAACAGCCAAGGCTTTCAATCCTTGTTAGAAGCAATCAGATTTAGGAACAACTCGAAATCCGGTCCAAAAATAGAGCAAAAAATCCTTGGCAGTGAAAAGAAACTAGACGCTTCAAGGGTCAAGAACAAGAAGATGCCTCCTTCAACGAGAGGATCCATATCAATAGGCCTTCTATATATAGATAAAAAGGAAGATATTATGAACAAAGAATTTAACTACTTTTGTTATAGATTATTATGAGCGGAAAGCGTATCTCAACACCTTATACGCTCATAAAAGAGAGGTTAATCTGAGTGTGTCCCGATGATTTTGGAAGACCTCTTTACATAGTGGTTTAGTAAGAAGATCTACAGGCATTTCATCTGTTGGGAGATACTCCATATGTATGCTGCGATCCATCACCTTCTCTCTTATGTAGTGATGATGGATGGAGATATGTTTAGAACGTCGACGATGGATTGGATTTTCTGTAAGAGCAATGTTGCTCCGATTGTCATTGTATACTAGTGCGGGTTCCATTTGTATGTATCCCAATTCAGCAAGAAATTGGCGAAGCCATACTGTTTCTCTGACCACAACCGATGTTGCCATATATTCCGCTTCGCACGAAGACAAAGCTACAGAGATTTGTTTTGAACTTGTCCATGTGACGCTACCTCCGTGCAACATTACAGAGAAACCTATAAGAGACATGTTCTTATCCACATCACCAGCCCAATCAGAGTCTACAAATGATACTAGTCTGACTTTTGGATAATTAGAATCTGGACTATACCGAATCCCCATGCTAGAAGTGCCTTGGAGATATGCTAGAAGTGCCTTGGAGATATCTCATGATTCTTTTTACTGCTTTCCAGTGCAATGACTGGCTGCTCGTACTGCTTGTGCAATATCTGGCCTAGTACTAACCATTACGTGCATAAGGCATCCAAGTGCGCTCCTGTAGGGGATATCTCTCATTTTTGCTTGTTCATCGTCTGATTTGGGATCCATTTGTTTAGATAGCTTAACATTCATTGCAGTCGGAGTATCCTTTGGACTGCATTCTGTCATACCAAACCGCTAACATACTCGACGAATTGCTGATGCTTGATGGATCAGAATTGTGCGGTTCGTCCTATCTCTTTTCACTTGGAGTCCAAGGTAGGTGTGCATCTCACCCAAATCAGTCATACAAAATTCTGTTTGCAATGCTAGCTTCAAGGAATTAATACCTTTTAAGCCTTGTCCAACCATAATCAAATCATCAATATACATGACTACTACGAGAATTTTACCATGTTCCTTTTTCGTGTATGCATTCCATTCTATTTGACATCTCTTGAATCCCAATTGCTGGAGAAAGGCATCAATTCTGAAATACCATGTGCGTGGACTCTGTTTTAAACCATAGAGTGCTCTTCTCAGCCTACATACTTGTCCACCTGGGAGTTGAAAGCCTTCTGGCTGATGCATATAGATTTCTTCCTCTAGATTACCATTCATAAAGGCAGTTTTCACATCCATTTGGTGGATCTCTAAGTCTTCCTGGGCAGCGAGAGCTAGGATGACGAATAGATGTTGCTTTTGCTACTGGCGAGAAGATTTTTTTCAAAATTGATTCCTGGAAGTTGGAAGAAATCTTTAGCAACTAAGCGAGCTCGAAACTTATCAATAGAACTATCTTGAGCTCGTTTGTTCTTAAAGACCCATCTGCATCCTATGGCTTTCCTTCCTTTAGGCAGGGAGACTAGATCCCAAGCAAGTGTTAAGTACATAACATCCATCTCATACTGCATAGCAAGCTTCCATTGCTCAAAAAATTCACCTGTTAAAGCTTCCTGGACTGTAATGGATTCAGTGAGTTCAACTGCAAATCTTTCCAATACACATCTCTCTTCAAGAACATGAACCCACCACTGTTGGTATATACAACTCTAGGAGCATCTCTAGACAAAGAGCTTCAACAATATGGGCTGAACTCTTCCATTGACGCCATCGTTCAATAGGTTTATGTCGTCTTAGACTTAAGCTGTGGGATCTGTTCAGGGGCTGCAAGCTGCTCATGGGAGGTTGGTACGACACATTCACGTTGCTCGTCATGGATGGAGGGTACTAAGGCTTTTAACGGTGAAATGGTATCCAGTTGACCATGAGATGGTACAGTGGGCTGCTGCTGAGACACGACATTGTTGTTGTGCAGATCTAACCATAAGATTGGGGTATTAAGCTCCTGATACAATGATTGTTTGAACAAAATGTTCTCTCCCATCCCTATTGTTCATCAAATTTGACATGTTGGCTTCGAATAATCTTTCTTGTAGTGGCATCTACTAGCATGTAACCTTTACTTTCTTTGCAATAACCAACAAAGAGACAACGCCTTGATTTAGGAGCCAACTTGGTTGCTCTTATTGCAGCAGGGATGAGGGCATACGCTGGGCATCCAAAAATCCTGAGGTGGCTAATATCTGGTCTGAACCTGTCCATACTTCTTCAGGTGTTTTACCTGGCACGGCTACAGTTGGGGCTCTATTCTGGACATAGGCAGCAGTAAGGATTGCCTCGCTCCAAAAATTATCTGAGAGTCCAAAAAAACAGAGCATACTCAGTGCACACTCCTTGAGAGTCCTATTTTTTCGTTCCGCCACCCCATTTTGATGATGGTCATAAGGTAAGGAAAGATGTCGTTTAATGCCAACATCTTTCAAGCATTGATCAAAGACCTTGTCGGTATCCGTACCATTATCACTTCGAAAGGTACTGATTTATTTGCCCATTTCTATTTCTACTTCATTTTTCCATGTTATAAAATGGCCCAAGACTTCTTTGGTGCTCTTCATGCGTTTTTCGAAATGACCTACAAAACATTACATCACATTTGGTACTAGAATTGTGTGCACGAGGGTTGCAAGTGTGAAACCGTGTAGATTTGAAACTGTGTAGGTTTAATGATCCTTAGTTGAAGAGAAGGATTCGTGAACTTAAAAAACAACTTAAACTTAATGAATTGAATTGAAGGCTTTTATCATTTACAAAGACAAATGGCCTATGGTTAGGAATAGCGGACATTTAAAATTCACGGTCAAGGAAAGGTTAAAAATAATATATTTATATGCTAATTAAATCGAAACCCTTGGGCATATTTTTTTCCTTTAGGAAAATGAGATTCATTTAGCCCACAAAGGGTTTTCCCACAAAATGGGTGTATCTATAAATAAAAAGATTGAATGATTAAGAATGAACTTAATTTCTTACTCTTTTCATTCGATGTAGATTGAAATATATAATACAATGATCTATTTGCTAGTGAATTTGATCAATTTTACTATGATCCACAATTGAAGTATAGTCCATTATTGCTTCTTAAGTGGCAGCCACTATATAATTTAAGCACATAATTTAAGCTGCAAAAGGTTCCTTACCCAATTCCATTGGTCAATTTAACATGTTGCTTGGTAGCCTGATTTTGTTTGTGTGATCTGTGTGGTTTTTTTTTTTTTTTTTGTTGTTGGCTTTCGTCCACGGGAACCCAACGGGTTATGGGACGGCACATGCAAGGGCAACACCCATCTAAAACCTGGGGACTAGGCCCCATCACCAAACACAATAACCAAATATTAAAAGACCACCAAGAATAAGATAAGATAATGCTAATGCTAGTGGTAAATTTATGCTAAGAGGCTTGGACAAAAAGAAAGGAGGAATAAAATCAATCATAACTTTAATGAAGACATCTTAGTGAAGATACAAACCCCTCAGATGAAGAGGATTTAAATGAGGAACTGGATAGCTATAGAATGAGAGGTTTCAGGTGCAAAGGAGCGAGATAACTATAGACTCCATTGTCAATGACATGTTTCAGGTGTAAGGAGATAGCACCATGATTTAGGATCAAGCTGCACATATCCTACCTTGTCAACCCCTCTCTATTAGTCGCCATGCCTTTTACCTTCGTGTCATTTTGTATCTTTGCTCAAGCACCTCCAATAAGATACTAGTGCACTCACATTGGATGTTTATAGAAGTACATGTAGGAACTTATTGAATACAAACAAAGTAGCATAATTTGCTCTTATAGTCATCAAGTGCATTTCATCTTAAAGGCTCAGTTGACTGACGCTTGTCTTTGGTTCATGGTCCCTTTCCCAATTCTGGTTGATGTGCAAAAAGTGTGAATAGTTGCAATGGCTCTACGTCTTTCCATAGGAAGGTGTGCTAATATATCCTCATGCAGCATGGGTCAGAGCAGGATTACTTTGCCCCGTGTGGGATCTCACTTGAGTCTCGTACCTTGACCACTGCATCTATGAAACTACCCACAACCTTTGTAATTTATTTACTAGTTTCAACATGGATCCCTTATAGACGCTCATACCATAAACTTAGAAAGTAACTGTCACAATCACATGTGGTGGTCAATAAATAGAAAACAACATAAGGAGATATGTTTTATTCGAAGCCATCAACCCAATGTAGTAAGCCTTTTTAGCTGTAAGCATAGAGTTGTCATTCACTACTTTCATAATCATATTCCCCTAAAAGCCCTTGCTTGCCCTACCACCAATGCAACATCTCTTGTAGTTTTGTGAAGGTGAAGTGGGTATGTTCTCTAATTAAATTCTAATTTGTGGTTGGTGGATCCACTTTGTGCCGATAGGAATCACAATTATTAAGAACATATCGTGCCCAGACATGAAGTGCCCCACCACATTTCATGAATACTAGAAGCCAACTTGTAATAAAGATTCATAGACCTTGCATTTGTTGTCAAGTGGAGGTTGTATGACGTCAATGAGTATTAGCAGTAGCAAGCTTGTAAATGCATGACTGCATGTGATGAGTATTGGAGGAATTCAGATCTTAAACAATGTGCGCGGCGTTTTCTCAAGTGTTGCCTAGAATGGGATCTGGATTAAACTGTCTTTAAGACTTGCTCCTTGTTTGTATCCCACTACTAGGGATGCTGCCAGAATGTCACGTTGAAGTGAGAGCTTTTTTGAACTTGTTCACATTTTAAGTCTCTACGTGCACCCATATAAAAGTCATCCCATGAAGTTCCACTGAAGTAAAGACACCAAATAGAAAGCAATCGTATTTAAGGCACCATGTTTTGAAATTGTTCATTCCATTAAATTAAACAATGAGACAATCATGAATTTAAAAGAATGAATTCAGTCTGTAGGTTTCCATGTTGAGGATGTATGTAATCGTATACATCTGTGTTGACTGATACAGCAGGGGTTCTGTTTTTAGTAGGACTGCATATTCAAGCATAATGCACATAGGCTTTTAATTGAAGGCGCAGAGTGAATTGGGCTTGTCTCTGTTACATGGTGCACTTGTTAGCATTGAACCCAGGTTCTGGTGGCATTACCTTAATAATGGTCCTTTTGCTGTGTCTTTATCTATGTTTGCTGCCTGAACGTCCTCTTCTGCTTTCCACCCCATGAAACCGAAAGCTTGGGTACAAACCGTGTTCTAAGTGACCTTTCTCCTAAAGTTCCTCTGCAAGAATGGGCACCACAGCGGCATTTCACATCCTTCCCAAACTCTACGTATCTGTAATTCCAACATATAGTGACATACCATCCTGATTCAACATTTTCTGTCAAGGAATATATGGAAAAGATAAAATTATTCGATGCATACTTGTAGTCATAAGTTAATGCTTCTCCAATTGAAATGTGCCTTAGAGCAAATACGCCAACTCTGGTTTCTCCTTCAACCCTCCTGCGAGACAAATTATCAGTTTTAGTATGAAAAAAATATGCTCACTAACGTGTAAAAGAAGCGTAGCCAGCCCACCATTTTTCAAGTTTGCAATTTGGTTCGCAGCAGTGGTTCAGGTACCGAGAAGCGTTTCCTTTGAAAGTGGCATCAATAATGAAGTCTTTTCCAATTTCACACATGTAGAAATTCTTTAGACCTCTCCCCTTCATTGCCCATAATCTCCTTTCACAAATGATGTCGTTTATCACTTAAAAAATTCATAATTGAAAAATTTCAGTCCACATAACATTCAGTAAGGCATAAATACAAAGTTACCGACGCATCTTAAGAATTTATCCTGTGCCGAGGAACAAATAGGGCTATTGTCCTGACGCTTTTGTGAATTCCTGATTGGGAGTTAAATATAAGGGCAAAATGTTCTGACGAATTCCTCCTAATTGGAAGTTAGATATGGTTTCAAAATAATCGAGTACTAAAGGATTGGTGATATGGCAATACATTTATACATCCCTTCATTTGTCTATCATTCTGCAGCTTGATGTTATTAGTTGCATTTAAAGCTTTGTACCATATAATGAGGGCCCAGCAGCAAGACCAACAATCTTGTTTATAAAGCCGCGCAAAAGTAGTAGTAATAGGTTTGATGGTGTATGGAGCTTTAGAATTTTACTTAATGCCTTAGAAATTTAGACCTACCCTCTCCCACGTATTCGATCACAAATTCACCCTTCTTGATGTTTTCAGCAGCTTCTGCTCCCCATCCACAAGAAGCTGTCTGTATAGTGGTTTGTTTAGTTTTGCTTAGCTGTACACAACCAAATAACCAGCAAATCAAATTTACCTTTACAACATGCAACTGCTTTTCCTTCCTGAATGGCTTGTTTTTGCAGACTTTAGAGCATTGGCAACTTTTGGAGCAGCTCATTGATTGTAGCCTGAGGATTGAAGTTATAATTGCAATAATAAGAATGGATGTACTCAATTGAGTAATCGCTATTAAGTCTTCTGGACAGGTAAAATCCAAAACTTAATTTATTGTCTATTTTCTTGGTCATTGCATTTGGGAGTTACCTGCATTCGCAGTCTTCGCCACAAAAAGGATCCTCTGAGCTGCATTTGCAGCCAACTCCATCGTCAAAGTTGTCCCTTTTCTTCTTTACTAAAAACTCATCTGTTAGATAGTTAAGGTCATAATATCCATACTTCCATTGGGCTCAGAATCTTTATTTATAAAGAAGGTTCTAATTTTAAAGAGCAACTGCAATGAACTGATCAATGCTTTTCCTTGATGGATACTGCGCTTGATCCAAGTATAAGGGGGAGGCTCTTTAGCATTTTCTACTGCTTCCACATTTTCTGCCACTTCATCAAAAAAATCCATGCTCAAACTGAACTCCTGTGTTAGATCTGGTAACGGCAAATGCATGAAGGCCTCCTGCATCTCAATACAGTATAATTAGCCCTCAAAATACACAATTGTGCCATAACTTGTGCTATTAAAAAAAGCAGATGAGCTACCTAAGATCAGTCCCTACAATTATTGGTATCTTTGATCAGGTAAAATTGCAAGATTTGGGCCACCTAAGAATGCTAATGACTCAGTCCCTACAATTAGTATATAGATTCAGGCAACCAGAATTTCCATAAACTCAGAAGAGTTATATGGTAGGTCTTAACTATTAAGATTTTTGGCCTATATTATGCATTCCACATAAGTATTATAGCAAATAAGAATAAGAAAACAAAGAACATGTCCTACATGCTCATATCATCAATGATGCAGCCTCTTTTAGTTCAATTGCAGCTAAGTATGCATTATAAATGGTGACAGTGTTAGATAAGTTAGAGAATTGTGAGGGCATCTATGAAAATATGAATTTGCAGTTTCTGATGGCATATGTAATCTTTCTTATATTAACTTCTTTAGTACCTGGTATGCCAATCTTAACTTTATTTCGTGTCTCCAGCAAATCGCCCACCCTGGTCGCTTGTCGAAAAACACAACATGCTCCAGCCAAGGGGTGCAACGACGATGAAATGCATTTGAACACATTTTGCACCGCCATAACCTTGCCATAACAGTATGTCCACATGCAAAGCAAGCCTACATTTGAAAATTTCATTAAGCATTATATGATGACGACAACCACAACAACAACAACAACATTAGAGAAAAATTATTGTAGAAATATACATGATGTGGACACACAAAGAGCCCATTTTTCCGCCAAATGCAGTCCCTCAATTGTTGAGCACAGTTATAATGAAATGTGACGTGGCATCCTTTATGTGAACAATGTACCCTTCTGTCCATAGAAATGAGCTCCTTACAACAAAAACATTGGACCTGTAACAGATGTTAAAACCGTTAGAATGAACTCAATGCCTTCTTCCTATATGCTTTGCACAGTAGAATAGAGAATTCTGCACAATCTATATTTTGGCAAGTAAATAAAAAACCTAGTTCCTCTTTGTAATCCAGAGTTCTTGATATAACTCTAAATTAATAAAAAGAGATTGGCATAGCTTATAGAACTGAACTCCAGTTTCATCCACATAAGAGCCTGAACTTTCCAATTAAGACTCATCAACGGATGCATTTACAACAATATGCTCAAAACGACCAACATGTTCCATTTAAAACCAGGGAAAAATTGCATGTTGAATACGTACAGATGATAGATTCTCCTGTGGTTCACAGCCTTCAAGACGCGTCAAACTCGAGGTAGAATGACTACTAAGTTGGATGTCCGTCCCTTTCTGCAGCATTCTTCCTTTTAGGATACTTGCAAGTTTCAACAGAACCAGATTCGTCTTTGTCTGGTAGAGGTTTGCTGCGACTACATTTCCTAACAGTAGTGACCCTGAATTTTCTTATACTCAACCTGCCAGTATGCAGGCATGTCTCTGAACTGGTTTCTGCAAGACTATGTGATATTGAAGTAAGTTGTGAAATATCCTCGGTGTCATCAGCAGTATCACTTATTGTAGACTTTAAATGATCTCCCCAAAATAGTTGAGTATGGAGGCCTCTAGCTGCGGCCTCTTCCTCTAATACTGAAGAAGGAATACTGAGACATTCTGAGTCCTCCATACCGTCAAGCATTGATTCCTTAAATTGGATTGGGTCTTTTGATCTTGTAACATATCCTTGGAAAAGCTAACAAGTACCCATCCAGATTGTCCGGCAATATTTCTTTAGCGATGTACCCATTTTGGAAATATCGAGGCTCTTCTAGCACCATCATTCAGGAGGAGGATTTTGGCAAATATTTTCACAAAGCCAATATATTTCTGGATTCAAGGCTGTTATACATCTCATTGTAGACTTCATTGCAGCTGATTCCTTGAAGAATGATTCCGGCGAAGAAGTTAAACTAGTGTCTCAGGATTCAGAACATACCAGATCCATTTTGCGTGGAGCATTTGAATTTGTTGTAGTATTCCAGGATTAGCTACCTGGAAAGGAATGCTAACCCGGGTCGCCGGAGCTAAGGATGCGCCAGGAGTGTCCCAAAACGAGGAGCTCCATAGCCAGTAGTTTTGAGACACTCCTGCTTCAAACATTGGGCTGGGCGGCAAAGTTACGTATAGTCCATCTACACCGTCCGTGTCACCATCGTGTCAAAAAAATGTCTGTCAACCTGACATCTTTAGTTTATTTATTTTGAAAAATTCTTATTGGCAGAGAATTAATGGTTTGATGACAGAGAGTCAACCTAATGATCTTGTTTTCCCATGATATGTTACTTTGAACTTTGGAGAAGTCCAACACGTAAACGTCCACAGGGAGGAAATTTTTGGTTTTTTATGCTTTTGTTCAAAACAAGAAACCATCATGGATCGGACTCGGGCGGCGCCGCCAATGCTCTGCCAAGAAACCTCCAGAAGGTTTTTTTATTTTCGAGTTAAACTTGGAAAGCCATAGCCGGAAAGCCATAGCCATAGCTCGAAACCTGTTGAAAGCCATAGCCACTCAAACCAGATTAAAAGCCATAGCCGAGGAAAGCCATAGCCATAGCTCGGGAAGCTTTGAAGCTTTCGGAAGTCCCCTTAGCCTTAAGCTCGACATTTGGATCTTCTATCTATTGAAGCCCGCTGATGAAAGGGTGAAAGCGTGTCTAATGAAAGAACCACCGATTTCGTGAGCGGCGAGCCTTTAGGCTTTAGGATATGCCGTAGAACAGATTTTTTTTTTTGACCTAGCAAAAATTTCCTCCCCTGGGTGGACATTTAATTTTCTAAAGAACCGATGTGAATCCGGGGTTTCAAAATAAACCCCATCGGCGGCATGTTTTGCTATGCTAGTTGGCAATGGCGGCGCCGGGGGTTTATTTCAGGAAACCCCCTCCCCAATGCGGTTTCCTCCATCTTAAAGGCAATCCCGCATCCGTGTAAATATCGGACATTGGCATGTTTAAACCAGCTTTAAGTCACAAAAATTGCGCTAAGAGGTGCCTCACATGTAAATTTTTCTGTATTCACATGCAGTTCATTTGAGACGGCCGGTTTGACGTTGAGTCGTTCGTCCACGAACTGCTGGAGCAGTTTACAGCTGAGCGTCTCCAACGGCTTGACGTCCAGCAAGTTTTTGCCGGTGACATGTGAAGCGTCCCTAAGTCCACACAAATATTATTATTATTATTTGATCTAGCTCTCTTGGGGCCCTAGGCCATGGAGCGCTCGAGACATGTTAACATCCGATCTTGAGCAATAAGTTTGTGAATCCACCGTCTTAATATTTGTGTGCCTTTAACATACCACTATGTACACATGGTTTAAATTTGGCTTCATTCGATATTTACGGTGCTCGTGCTTAAAGGGTGAAACCACATCTGCACCTGGCCAAGACTAAAAACCCATAGCCGCCAACCTTGAAGCTGCATTTTGAATTTCTAGGCACACACAGGCACTCATCCTATCACATTAGGTGTGCCTAGTATGCAAAATTTCCTATGCGGGGGTGTGAATCCTAATTTTCTAGACAGGGATGTGAATCCTAAGCAGCGGTTAGGCTGGGTTCACATGCACCCATCGCTAGAGAGGGGCCATGTTTTGCCCTATGCTAGTTGGCAATGGCAGGTGATGGTTTATGTAAAAGGGTGAGCCTTTTTACACGACGGTGATGGCGCCTTCACTGCATGGGAACCGGCTTTTACCCCCGAGCAAAGAGCCTAGGAATCGCTAGATCAGCAGCTTCTCGCCCAAAAAACTCGAAGAAAAAAAATTAGGGTTCGTGCTTCCCCAGAGAATCCATCAGACTGTGATTGAGGGCTGTAGATTCCGATTCAATTTGCTTGGAAAGACCTAAAACTATAAAATTTGCTTTAAGTGTAAAAGCAAAAATCCAAACCTAATGGCCCATAAAATCAAACGAAAAAATCTGAGCTACAACAAAGTCTTGGATTTGATTGAGTTTCGAAGCTTCTGCGCCCATATAGTCCTTCTACCGTATCTTCTGAGCTAGGTCTTTACCGAAAGAAAGCTCCAAATAAAGTTCTTGCCAAATTTGCAAATATGATGCATGGAATTTTCTTGGTCAGGCTGTGTTATGATACCAATGATTTGACCTTCGTAGCCCCACAATTTATTTTTGGGTTGCCCAAAGGGCAAAACCTATGCCATGTTGTGCAGAATAAGGAATATTCTATGAATATATGAAATTAACGGAGTAGATGGAATAGTTGAAGGGAATCAGAGGAGCATATATGAAATTGAAGGCGACACATAGTCCACAGAAGAGAAAAAAAAAAAGATGTTGACTTCAAGTTTTCTTGCTTAAATGGGCTCGAAATGATATCCGATGGAACTGGGAGCTTGCAGAAAAAGAAGTCATGATGACAGGAAGTAACCGAGTAAATTGTCACTTGAAAGAACTCCGATATTCAAAGCTCTGAAATCTGTTATCTTATATAAGCCTGTTAGTTCGAATGAGGTAATGCAGGGATTTAGGCTTCTTATTTGAAAACTGATTTGTTATAAATGGAGCACAAGTTGTTTCAATTCTTCGTCTTCATAGAGGGCAACCCTAGGTTGCATCAGCGACTTGTTAAAAGGGTTAGGGCGTATTTGGGCAATGGTAAAATTTAAGGTTTTCGTTAATGTACGTATTCAATCTTGTATGATGCTAATGTTCGCATAGTGGGTCTTTGCAAAGGTTTTTGTCGGCTTGTGTTTCTAGTTTTTATTGTAAAAATGACTTTTTTCCTTACTTTGTTTTTGCAAAATGCCGTCGTTTAAGTTTTTTGGAGAAACTTTGCGCCTACTGTTGTTGGAGAGCCAGATTGGATTTTGTTCAGCTGGCAAAACGATTTTATCTGTCTCCTTTTATATTATAGAGTTGCATCTTTGGCTCCTCATTGTGAAGATTACATGCAAAATTTCAGCTGTGGAAATGTCCAAAAAAAATATCATTAACCTAAAAGCAAGATATTCTGGGAAGGGACTCGCAAGAGGCACAAAATCGGCCAAGCAACGAGAATGGAAGAGGTGCTATCGTGAGAAGACGCCGATAACCGGTCCCAAAGGGGAAGTGGTCTTATATAGTAACTCGTCCCTTCCTAGAATGGCGATCCGAGGGCTCGGATCGATGCTATCATAGCTATTATTGCATCTAACTTCCTAACCTTTTATGTCGCAAATCATATTGTTCTATGATTATCAAACTTTCTTAAATATTTCCATCGTCTTTTTGATTTAAATTTAATCTATATGATTAGCCAAAGGAGAGGATTAAGGTTCAACCGAGGCTTTGTGTCAGGCCACATTGAATAAAGATCGTTGATTACAATCTTGCAAGTTGACCATAGCTTAACCAAAAAATGATCTGGAATTTGACTAGACGTTCAACTATAAATGTTATCAGGTGTTTCACCGGCATTTGAACGAAAATTTGACCAGAGGGTGAACAAATAATTGATGAGTGGTTTGACTGGGCTTCATGGGCATATGCGAGGGGAATCTTCACATATACATAGGGCGCCGGCTTCGCTGGTGCTAAATTCTTGTATGCTTATATTATTACATCGTTGTCTTTATCTGCAATTTTTATTCGCTTTTAGCAAATCAAAGATCTTGATGAGTCGCGGTGGTTAGGGTTCTTGAGGATGTTCTTAACTCTCAATAAACCGAGAAAATTTTTAAAATGGCTCACCGGCAGCAGTTCATTATGAAACCGTAAAAGCAAAGCTCCCGGCTTTGTCACAAGCATGATTGCATGCACAAGAAATCGATGCATACTTTTTCTTAAAGTTCTTCCTTGCCTCATACTTCTTCTCAGAGTTGTTCTTTGCCATTATAAGCAAATTGAAAATAGAGCAGATAAAGAATATTTAGGATTATTATTCTTTGCTTTAATTTCTTGACTTTTTTTATATGAAAGCTTTGCATATTTTGCTAGTCTATAAAATGTACACTTTGAGGTTGCACTTCTAATTTATAAAGAATACACTTTGTGCTTGCTGAAATAGGAACCTTCACAGAGTTATGTATTTCCATTTGGGAATTTTTGCATGTCTATCTTTTGTTCAAAGCACTTAATCATTCCCCGTCTGTTTATCATTGTGCAACATGGCGAGGTTTGCCAGACGCATGTGAATCGCAACTAACCTGCATTTACGTTGTTTGGTTTACAATTGAATGACATTGCCATTTGTTGAGTATGGGCATTCACCTAAAGACGACATATTAATATGATGACTCAATGATGAACGGAGACGAGTTCATGACTTCTTAGAGTTATTATCCACCTTGGCACCAGGGCCCCAAGCTTATTTGCTTGCTTCATTGTCCAGGAACAAGCTTGTAGCTATTGCATCAATTCGCACGGGGTCCCACAGGCTACGGATTGAGACAGGTAGATGGGAGCGGCCGCAATTGCCGCGAGAAGCGAGACTATGTGCCTGTTGCCAGTTACAGGTTATTGAAGATGAAAGCCATACTCTTCTGAGTTGCCCTGCTTTTGAGATAGTCCGGAATCATTTTTTGACCTTAGCATTCCATTCCACGCTTCCACAACTTCTCAGAGCACCATCTGTGCATGACTTAGCATTATACATACTTGAGGTTCTAGATAAACGTCTGCAATTACTGAGCCCTCAGTAGTCATTATCTCCGCTTGTCTAGTATCATCATTACTGCAAAGGTTTTTCCCTTGAAAACCTTTCGAGGCAGGGGTTTTTTATTCCTAGTAGTAATGATTGTACTAGCCCATTGTATGGGTCCCATGACCTATTGGTCTCTGTGGACGTTAAAAAAATCTATTCTATTCTATTCTATTCTATTAATCAAAGTAGTTGTTCCACAAATTGGCAAAACAAAACAAATCTAGCAATGGTGGTCACTGAGTTCCACTATTCTGTTATATATAGAATGTGTCTTTATAAAAAACTTTCTAAGTGGGAGGACCAAGCTGCAAAAGATGGATGTTTCAGAAAGACTTAAAATCATTCCTTTATTGATTTGATGATTCATTTCTTTTCTTTTTTGAGACCCTAGAAATTAAGGTCAAAATATGCATTTAGATAAAGAACAAGGATTGTTATCTTTGAACACGTATAGTCCCACATGACCAATGATTTTTGAAAGCTAAATTTAAAACCCTGGCTCGAACAGGCAACTTTTTCTATTAAGGGTGCTCATTGGGCCCATGAGAATAAATAATATTCCTTCAAAAGCTACTAGGGTAATACTTTCCTAGCAATTCGGCAACAATTCAAGTAGCTAAGATAGGCAACTTCTTATGTTAAGGGTGTTGATTGGCCCACGAGAATAAATAACATTTCTTCAAAAGCTCACATTACGAAGGTAACACTTTGCAAGCAATGTGGCAACAATTCAAGCGCAACAACTCATATTGCCACTACAATGGGAGTTGGACAAAGACAACACAACAATTTCACATTGTAGTGGGGTGGATACAAGTATGTTATGTGACTATATCAATCTTAAAACCATAAACATCTCATACTTCAAAAAATAAGATTGTTAGGACTTAAGTAGCAACATCCTAGACTATATAAATCAACATATCCCATAGATACATCTTACATGTATGTGAAAAACAAATAATTCACATCTCAACCAGGGCTCGAAATTGGAGGGTTCCTCACCAGAATACCCGATTAAAGTTGGAAAAATCCACTTTCAAAAGTAGATGTAAGAAACTTTTTGGTGAAAATTTTGTAAAATGTTTGGTAAATTTGGCAAATTATAATTTTTTTCTTAAAAACTGGTAAGTAGCAATAAAACACGAGATATTGCTCGTCTAAGCAAAATCTAAATTGGAGGCCCCGATCTCAACTCTTATTGGCATTATTGTTGGCCAATCTCGATTCATGAAAAACTATTTTTGCACTTGCAAGAGTTTAGGGCCAACGTTGCTCCTCTAGATTTCACCACATTGTAAATTGTTACTGTGCACATTTTCATCTTCATCATATATATTGAAGTCGCCTCTAACTATGAAGGCACGCCCTAATGAACATGCACGATTTTGCTTATGCGCAATAATGGTGGACGTTGTCATAAAAACGGCATGCATTCATACAGATTGCTAATCCACACATTACAATTAGATGTTCGGAACTAAACTACCATTGTTGAAACTGACATACATTTGTGATGAACAATTAACCAGTGATTTGAAAAGATTATCACAAATCAAAAGTGACATGCATCCGTACTCATGCACGGCAACGCCGAGCACAATTTCATGTTGGAGATTGTATGGATATTGCAACGTAATGTGAAGACAACCACAGACCATGTGACAAGCTAGATTTATCAACATCTTGGTCTATTTGTGCTTTCTTCTTAGACAAAAGTTTCATGTTGGAGAACATGTACGGTTGTTGTTCATGCATTGCAACGCATGGAACCCATTGTCGAACATGTAGTTTCTCTTGTCACAAGTAAAGACTTTACCATCACGCCACCCATTTTACATGTAGCAATATATTCATCATATTTACGTTTCAGCAACATGCATGTTAAACAAGGTGGCAAGCATGTATGGACGCCAAGTGATAAACATGTATTGAATTAGGCTACATGGCAAGCAGACATATAGGCCTAGGGACACATTGGATAGTCCCCATTGCTGAGTTGGACGGACAAAATCTCAATTGGCCCCAGGTAATCGTATAGAATCTCTACTACCTTACTTAGTATTGCTTTATGGGTGGAAAAGGGATATAGAAGCATAGATGTGACGTTGCTTAGGGTGGAAAAAGGATACTTCAAATGGGTTCAATCACGAAGTTAGTGTGATGAAAAATGGAAAGATCATTTGATAAGAGGTTGGATAAGATTGTTACGACTGCTAGTAGGTCCTTTTGTTAGTAATAATGGTGGCCCATAGACTATGGACATGATAAATAGTAGGAATTTATGTTCCCGATTGTTAGGGGTATGAGTCATCTTCCTTCCAAAGTTGATGATATACAGTTCTCTAGAATGGTAGAGGTAAGTACTCTTGTATTACCCATTGTTGTACCTACTATGAGCTTTCTATCTCACTATTGTATGAGAAATTGTGGTTAGTACCACATCAATAAGAAAGAAGTTGAGGATTCCATTGAAGGTACATTGCGCCCACAAATTCTTATATGATTAGAAGGTAGGTCACGATTCTACTAATCCTTTTAAGTACATGCTCTAGATCCATTTATCTGAATATCTTTTCATATGCTCGTCAAAGCAATTAGGCGACTCCTTTTTTTTGTCGAATGACTCAAAACTTAAATTGAAAAGAGAAAGACATTACAAGAAAATGCTAGGGAAGGTGAAGATAACTTCAAACCTCATCGCTAACATTAGGATGCAACCTTGAAGACAAATATTGATCATGAAGACAAAATTTAGTCTCATGGTAGAAAGAAAATGCTAGGAAAGGTGGAGATAACCTTAAATCTCAAATACTTGAAGATCAGGATGCAAATCTCAAATGCTTGAAGATTAGGATGCAACATTGAAGACACATTACTGATCATGAAGACAAAATTTAGTCTCTTGATAGAAAGAAAATGCTAGGAAAGGTGGAGATAACCTCAATTTTCAAACCTAACATTAGGATGCAACCTTCAAGACAAATACTGATCATGAAGACACAATTTAGTCTCTTGGTAGAGACCCATAGCAAGAGTGCGCACATCCCTGAAAACCAGCTGCCATTTGTGAGTCCAGCCCAACAAACTAGAGCCCTGCAAATATTAAATGTTCGCTTTTTAAAGTGCAGCCATTTGTGAGCAAGAAGCCCCAGGAGGACTTCGTGACTCCGTGGCTCGTACGATGTGTACAGAAGGATGTCTGGACCTGTGCCCAAATGTGGCTGATGTTATCACGTAGAAGGAAGCAATGCTTAATTGACTCTGGGTCAACCTTGCAGAGTGGACAAAGAGGACTGACATTGGGCTGAAAAGAATGAACTTATGACATTGGTTCTCAGCGCCCCTATGGAATGGGATTCTTGATCTTATGGTACTACATGCTAGGGAGTAGATTATGTACTACATGCTAAAGAGTAGACTATATAATTCAACTATTGTATGTTTGGCCTTAGTACTCCTATAGTACTTATTATCATAAGTCTAGTGGTAACACACTAGGTCTAGTAACTATAGGTCTCGAGTTCGAGACCGCCCTAAGACTCTGAATGTTGGGTGTCAAAACCCACGCACGCTAATGTAAAGTGGTTGGGGCGGGGCCCAACCAAGCAATGTAGTGTGGTGTGTGGTCACATGTCCAGTTGGATGCTGCCTAGTGGCGTGACGTTAAAATACTATCTATCTATCTATCTATCTATCTATCTATCTATCTATCATAGTACTCATATACTAATTCTTATCATAGGAAGACAAAGAAAGTCACTTTGCCTCCAGATATGAAAGATAGTCACTTTAAGATTCAACTTGTGTCTGCCTTAATATTGGGGATGAAGTTGAAAAAAGCCTTTTCCAAAATACAAAAAATCTCAACATACTATAATATTATTAGTATGTTAGTATAAGCTCCAACCTTACCTCATCTTATCTTATCTTATCTTAATCTGTGTGATTGTTATCTTCATAATTCATTAGGTCTTTTAATGTTATTATCTCTTTTTGTCAAAACTTGCCATCTATATGGTTGATCTCATCCTTGAAAGTGTCATTGAGTATGCCTTCATCAGAATTGTTAGTCTCTAATACCTACACAATATATTAATCTTCTTCATGATTTTCTTCTTCTATATCTTGCAAGACCTGGAATGGATACAATCTATCAAAGACATTTTTGGAAGGTTGCTGCATTCTACTCGTTTCAAAGATCCAACATGTTTCCAAAATCCTTCAACATTTTGCATTTCCTTTTGAATGTACATTTTGCTATAGGAGGGCTCATCTTATTGCCTTCTGCTATATGTTTCCTATCGTAAATGAAAGATATTGTGGTTCCCAATTATATTGTTTCTTTCTCGGCATAGCCCTAAAGGCTCCTTGTCTTATCATATTTTTAATGATCTAATGTGCACCCTTGCTTGAGGCACCTAACTCCCCGACGATTTGTTCTCTTGTCATACTTGATGTTGCGGGTTAGTCATCTCTCGATTGTTATGCGCAAAGATCGAGCAACGCCTTTGAGGAGGCCTCAATATTCTTGTTGCGAATTATTTTCTTTGTGAAATAATCAAACTTCATCAACAGAGGTGCCTAAACTTCAATATCTTCCATTATTTATTTTGACATGCCATCGATGATTGTCTAGTTTTGGAGCATTCCCTTTAGTATTGCTCAAAATTTCTAACCATAGTGGGAAATTAATTTGTACTTCATTAATGTTCAAAAGCTCAACGAGAACACACTTCACTTCATCTACGATACATGCTTTATGTAGGAGCTTGTTAAGAATAATAAGACTGCTATAGTGGTCGAAGATGCACCAACTACTTAACACAATACCACAGAAGGCCACAAAGTTTTCTATTCAAATTAGACACAAACAACAATTATCGACACAATCAATAGTAGTGTTGGATGACTATATTCAATCTAATTGCAATGTCCATGACTAGCTGAGAAAAGATATGCATCTTCAAAAGCACTTTAGAAAACCTAGTCCTCTTCCAAATCTTCATTAATAAGAGTCAGGAAAATGAGGCCCACGTAAAGTAAGTCGATTCAAATTCATGGAACAATATGAAATGTGGACGATACAATCAATAGTAGTGTTGGATGACTATATTCAATCTCATTGCAATGTCCATGACTAGGAGAAAAAGATATGCATCTTTGAAAGCACTTTAGAAAACCTAGTCCTCTTCTAAATCTTCATTAATAAGAGTCAGGAAAATGAGGCCCACGTAAAGTAAGTCGATTCAAATTCATGGAACAATATGAAATGTGGCGAGCCTATCGAGTTGACCCTCTTGGCAACTCAGGATCTTGTCTAAACTTGCAAAAGACTAAATCTAGGCTGGTATAAATAACTTCACAAAAGTGATAGCACAAAGAATTGGATCTTCCGATGCAATTGAAAATGAACCATTCTAATGTAGATCCAGTATCCCATATATAATATAATTCAAAGGAATCACTATTCTCAATATATATACCGTTCAATTTAGCAAGTCAATTAGCAGTTTCTAGCTAAACCACGATCCTCGGCTACACTGTCGCCATCAGCTGGATCACTGCCTTGCTCAATCACAACATGCACGCAAAGGAATGGGTCGCTGTGACTAAGTGAGAATCATAAATTGCCTATGCATATATAAGAACACCTTATGACTTTGGATAACAAGAACATAGACATAAGCAAAAGACGTAAGATCATATGTGAGTAAAGTGCTAGACAACGACAATACTATATAAAATAGAACACATAAGCATCAAAAGCGAAGAACATAGCCAAAGAGATCAAATCATCACGATGCATAGTTTTGGGACAATGGATATCCAGGTCCTGGTAGCAGAAAAATGCTCAGCCAACTTACAATACAAACCCTTCAATAGGAGTGGTCGGTAAACCTCGTCTATGCATATCCTTCCATTTCACGCCTAGCACTAGAAGACCTCTTACCATGGAGTCAAAGAGTTGACACAATATTCTTGCTAGGAAAACTGCGTCTGGTATTACGATGCACAAGAATATAGAGAACGTAGATGAACATGAATAACGATGGAGAAGCCTAGGCCACCGAATTTGGATTCTCGACCTCGAAGGATTCAAGAGATATCAAAATGCCAAGACACAGTGATGCACTACCAAAGATCATGACATGTGGAGTTAAGCTCAGGTTTTACCCTCCTGGGCGGGGGTTTTTTAATCCTAGTAGTAATATGCTTGCTGCCTTGTTTGGGTCCCATAGGCCAATTGGTCTCTGCAGACGATAAAAATCAATTCAATTCAATTATAATATTTACTAGACGTGTGTAAATACTAATTGTTGATGATGCCCATAATCACATGTATAGCTGAAAGGACTAGAGAACAATTGACCTTCACTTCAGTTGGCGATGTTGTGGATGCATGGAGGCATTATTATACTCTAGGCATGTCGAGATAGCTTGTCGAGTGAGCCTTGTAATTACATCAATGTAAGTTCGACATTAAGCAAATAGACATTTTTCTTATGCGAAGCTCACCCCAAGATCCATTTTCAATAAAGAATGCAACATTTCATATTAGGACTAGAGAACAATTGACCTTCACTTCAGTTGGCGGTGTTGTGAATGCATGGAGGCATTATTACACTCTAGCCATGTCGAGATAGCTTGTCGAGTGAGCCTTGTAGTTACATCAATGTAAGTTCAACATTAAGCAAATAGACATTTTTCTTATGTAAAGCTCACCCCAAGATCCATTTTGAATAAAGAATGCAGCATTTCATATTAGGACTAGAGAACAATTGACCTTCACTTTCAGTTGGCGGTGTTGTGAATGCATGGAGGCATTATTACACTCTAGCCATGTCGAGATAGCTTGTCGAGTGAGCCTTGTAGTTACATCAATGTAAGTTCAACATTAAGCAAATAGACATTTTTCTTATGCGAAGCTCACCCCAAGATCCATTTTCAATAAAGAATGCAACATTTCATATTAGCTTATACTAAAGTTTTTAGCCTTAATAACTTACCATACTTTTTACATGCAATATCTCTTGCCGAACAACCAAACCATGTTAGCCAACTCAAAGATTTTTTTCCATAAGATCATATTCTCATGCTACTGAAACCGATACTTGGTAGTAAAAATAATATAATGCAACATGTCAACAAAGTCTCATGATATAGATCCAACACTTAATCAACAATCTGTCTTCCTTGCTCTCTTGTTTATGCTTCCATAAAGATCCTTGATCTCATATATAGTTCCGGACTCTAGTGGCAGTGCCACTTCACTCTAGCACTACTAGTAATGAACTAAGTGTGCTTCTTTTGTAACAATCACTTAACTAGTTATCTTTAGACACTTGATACTTCTCTTATGCGACAAAAATCATAGGAAAGTGATATTTTGGGGACGTAATGCGCTCATGCCATGTGTCCCCAAACCTATAAACCCTTAAATTCAATGGTCCTATATGACCTGGGGCCCAATATTTGTACGTAACACAATTCATGATCTTTCTATCCAAGGTTAAATGCTTGCATACAGGAATGGCATGGCATTTTTCCAGGGACTATTGATGTCGTTAAGTGGAGGTGGGGATGGCTGCTTGGAATGCCTCCCTAAAATGCCATTGTTGAAAAGTGAAAATAGGTTAAACAACAATTTATGGAGGTAAAAAATCGTCAGAATCCCAACCTCCTTGGAATGCCTCCCTAAAAATGCCATTGTTGAAAAGTGAAAATAGGTTAAACAACAATCTATGGAGGTAAAATTGTCAGAATAGAGGGTAGATTGTTAGAATGTATGGTGAAGCTCTTAGAGCGCGAGGTAAAATTGATGGATGCAAGTACAAATGCTAGAACACCCAGAAAAGAAAAAGGTTATGTGGCGCTACCCAATTGGAGAAAAAGGTTATGTGGCGCTACCCAATTGGAGCATCTCGCAGAATACTCGACTTATTCATGGCGCTACCCAATTGGAGCATCTCACAAAATACTCAACTTATTTTTAAATTATTTGAAAAGAAAGAAAGTTGAGGAAGAGAGCGAGACAGCACACCAACATTGTTGTATGGGTGATGTCCTATTCATGTTAAGTTTCATGTTAAGTTCCTATTTCTGTGGTAAGACGTTAAACTGCCATACCCGAGGTCACGGGTTCAACGCCCGTTGTGAAAGTGGCTACGTCAATGTAAAAGTTTGTGGGGAAGGACCCACGGCAATGAATGTAAAGTGGTGAGGCGGGACCTTATCCTGGGTGTGTTATCTTGTGTGATGTAAAGTGGTGGGGCGGGACCATCTGGGTGCCACAGAAAAAGTGGGTGGGGGCGGGACATCCCAAGAATGGTGAAGCGGGGACCCATGCAGGTGTCCCATCTGGGTGTGTTGTCTCAGCAATGTAAAGTGGGTATGGACGGCGACCCAGGTGGGTGTGTAAAATTAATTGAGGCGGGACGAAAATCTAAAATTAGTAGAGGATCCATCGAAATGCAGGTGTGTGCAGGTGTGTTTGTAAAGTGGTGGCGGGACCCAGACGGTAGGTGTGTTGTAAAAGTGTCGCATGGACCCATCCTGGGGTGTGTTGAAAGTTTTTTGGGGAAGGACCCACTTCAAAGAATGTAAAGTGGAAAAAAAGGGACCCATCCTAGGGTGTGTTAAAAAGTGTCATATGTCCGATAGGACGCCATTTGCCTTTATGGCGTGACGTTAAAGTTAAAATCTCTTCTTCTTCTTCTTCTTCTTCTTCTTATTTGAGTTATTTTGCCAGCCATGGTTGCGTTTAACCTTAAATAACAATCCACTAAAACAAGAAACCCAGATAGAAAGGTACATAGATAGCGTTTAACCTTAAATAACAATCCACTAAAACAAGAAACCCAGATAGAAAGGTACATAGATAAAATTATGAAACCTCAAAAAATTGGACATTTACAACAGATAATAATGCTTATGAACATCAATGAATAGTTGATAAAGAATGACTAATGATACACTGGGTTATTTGTGAAGCCTCCCAATATAAACACTGCTCTCTCTTCAAAATCACAAAAGCATAGGATATCTACACAAAAATTTACACCAAAGCTTGAGAAGCAGATCTATGCGCCAAAGCAGCCTTTAGAAAGCGGTTTTCCAGAAGCCCTGCACTTGGCAGCAGTTTCTTCAATCTGAAGGCATTTCGTTGCCCGTTCAGATTCTGCAAGAGACTTCTTTTCTTCAGCCAATTTATGGATTTCGGCGATCTTATTCTTACATGTTTCGATCAGCGCAGCTCTCTTTTTCTCTAATGCTTGCTGCAGATCAATCCGACCACGAAATATCAGCTTAATAACCAAAATTTTAATCAATCGGAACAAAAAAGACAGTAGTTTTGTAGCAGAAATTTAGGCTCTGTATGGTTACCTCTTTGGATTTGAGCTTGGCTTCAATTGCTGCCTTTCTTTCATCCTCCCATACTGTAATTTCTGATACTTTTTTGGTATATCTGCAAATAAGACGCAGAGTTGGAGTAAGATTTTATGAAAAGACCACAAATTCTGCCTCTGTGTTGCTAGATCTGAGAAAACCGACTTGTTTTGAGACTTGGTTTTCTCGTTTTCTTCCCATGCCGTGATGTCTGCCAAGGACTTCTCTAGCTTTACTTTAGCAAGGTTAATATCTGCAAATTTGCAAACAAAAACATGCCGGAACTGAGCAGGAAAAAGACTTGAATTTCGAAGCAGCAAAAACATAGCAGAAAAAACATGAAATTCGAAGCTCAAGGAGCCGAATCTCACCTCGTTCTAAAGATTTGCTTGTTTCCACCTTGGCTGGTTCAGGGGCGGCGATAGTCTCTGCAAAAACCCCTCAAATTCTTCAAAATTGAAACCAAAAACAGGGAAATGCATAACAAAAATGCGTCAATGCTTCGAAATTGAACCAGAAAGAGAGAAAAGGGAGCAATTCGCGAACGGAAAGGAAGAAATCGCAAAGGGGCGAAAAGATTTGGGATGGATTGGGCATAAGAATGCAGAAAAATTGCAGTTTGATTCGATTCTGCGAAAAAAATCTCACCTGGAGGAGGAGGAGCGGGCTGTTCGCAATGGGTTTCCGGCGTAGGAGGTGGAGGAGGGGGATTTTCGGGATGAACAGGCGGAGGAGGAGGGGCTTCAACAACAGGAGCAGGGACGCACTCTGCCGGAGGAGCTTCTGCCATAGCCACAAAGCTCAGGAATACGCCTGCCCCCTTTCATCCCGGCCTTATATTGCTTGCCCATTTCAAGGCAGCTTGTAAATAGTAAAACCCACACCCATAAACCCCCTTCCCTGTTCAATCAGACCATTTTTTTAGCTCCAATTCGTGCCCAATTGGCCCATTACATCGGATTAAAATCCAAAACCCAAATAAAAACATCGAATTAAACCCACACATTGATCCACCGACTGGGCCACAAAACATTGGGCACTTCAGAAATTTGAATGCCGGTCCGGCTATAGTGAAAACAGAAAAAGACAGCTAATTTATGTCTCCAATCGCGCTGTCACCAAGGAAAAGGAGCAGATGTGCTGGGCCAGAGAAACTGTTCTTCAGGAACAATATTCTGAGCAGAAAAGGCTTCAGTTCCGGCAATTGAGCGGACAGAGATACCGGATTAATCCAAAAATGTGCATAGATTCGGGTAAATTCTTCAAATCTTTTCAGAGAAAAGCCTATGTTGCTGGATATGGTGGTTGGCCATGTGCGGTGCACGCAAAAAGAGGACACAAGACAAAGGTCCCAAAAGGTGGAGGGGACCCGCCGGAGGCCGCCATAGCTGGAGCTCCGGCCATGCGGCGGAAACTAAGATTCCGGCTGTCGAAACTGAGATTCCGGTTTTATGAAGCTGAGATTCCGGCATCATGCGTATTGTATGGCCCGTATATTTATATTTTTAGTAGGGTTGCCTAAGGGCCGGTTCACATGCAACGATGGTGGGAGAGGGGCCCTGTTATACCCTTTGTAAATTCGTGATGGTCCGTGATGGTGGGCGTAAAATGGCATGGCATTTTACATGATGGTGAAGGTGGCGATGGTGCATGTGAATCCAGCCTAACCCCCCGCCCACTTTCCTGCCTTCTGAGCTATGCCACGTGTCCTGCCACGTCAGCTGTTTTTCATCTCAACCATTAGATCTCTTAATTTCGAATCCTACGGCCAGGGAAATTAGAAAACCCAAAAAATTCTTTGTCGTGCCTTTGGCAACTCGGCTATGGCAGATCCGGCTCTGCATTAGGTCGTCCTCACTGATCGATAAAGCCTCCTCTTTTTATCACTTTCATTTGTCGTCTTTTATATGTTCCTGCTGTTGGGAGGCCCAGATCTTCAAGTATTTTCCAGACCTACACTTGTTTGAGACCAGCAGTCGATTTCAATGACCTCTTTGGAGGCCCCCCTGCGTTTTCGGTTTCATGTCTGGAGCATAGGAACAGACTTCTTGTTTCCGGATGCTTTCTTAAGGAGGTAAGCAATCTTGACGCTCTTTTCTTGTAAATTTGTGTCTGTCGGGACAAATCTAGCTGAAGGATTCGAGATGGATTATTTGTTATTTGTTATCTACTTTGTGTCGATCTACTCCGGCTTTCTATTAAAATGTTGCATTAGAATGACGACTTCAAGGACTTGGCATGGCCGTGGTATCAAAGATCAAGCTTGGCTCTCAAGACTGGAGGTATTTTCATGGAAACTTCCTTTCATAAGCAACGTAGCAATCAAGGTTTCTATTATCTGAAAAGCTTTCTTTCAAAAGCAATGGATATAAAAAGTCTTCTTTCTTATAAGAAGTGCAGCATTTGGATGAAAATTTCAAACATTAGGAATGGTTGTGGTATCGTGGATCAAGCTTGGCTCTCAGGGGCTAGAGGTCTCCAAACTCAGCTGAGAATCTATGGGTATGTCTACTTTTTATGGCCTGCCCAAACTGGTGAAAGACATGATCCGCCTAATTCATGAAGCAGTGAATATGGGCGTCACTTTTCAAGACACAGCAGACATGTATGGGCCTCATACTGACGAGATTCTTGTGGGCAAGGTATGGTTAAATTACGGTTTTCAAAGTGCTGCATTATGCTCTCGTCATGCATTGTAGTTCTAATTGCCTAGAAAAATATTTTGTGCATGCCCTGGTTTGAAAGCTTCATTTTCTGATTTTTCTCGTGATAGCAAAACTTTGTCTAGGCCATAAAGGGAATCGGGGAAAAGGTGCGACTTGCCACAAAGTTTGTTGTTTGTTTTGGCTAAGCAGGGAAAGATGTCATTTAGAGGAGATCCACGAATATGTGAGAGGCTGCTTGTGATGCCGGCAAAACGACTTGATGTGGACTACATTGATCTTCACGATCAACATAGAGTTGACAAAAATTCCTATTGAAATAAGCGTGAGCGTTTTCTCAACTTCATACAGTTTTAAATTCATATGTCTTTTTCTTAAATTTTTCTTTTGCGGGTTGATGAAATGAAACAACCTGGCGAAGGAAGGAAAAAGTCAAGTACATTGGCCTATAAAAGTATCCTCTTGAGGAAATTCGGACGATGCACATGCCATCCATCCTATATTGCGGTGCGGCTTGAATGGTTGCTTTGGACTCGAGATGTTGAAAAGGCCATTATTCCTACACGCATGACTTTTGAAGATTTATTATGTTGTGATATACCTTGATATCGTCATGGGCGCATGAATGATAAACTACTTGATCTCTTTGTGCGAGGATTGGAAATAGGCATTGTGCCCTATGGTCTCCTTGGTGGAGGTCTTTTTTCCGGCAAAATTGTAGTGGAAGAGCTTGCAGATGGTGATTTTCGCAAAGTAAGGAATTTCTATCTGCTTACCTTTATCCTGTCTTTAATGTGATTCTTAGTTTAACATTATACTATCATATAAGCGTGGCTTTACATATGTCCCGGTGTTCTAATTGTGCATTACGTCTAATCGTGCTCTTAAATCCATTTAACATTCCCAAGTCTGCATGAATATTCCTTTCCTAAGATTAGCATTAAAGCGTTAGTTCTTCCTTATTCTAAATGTGGTCATTAAAATCAAACTATTGATGTATTCTTTGTACTTTTATCCGAAAAAAGGTCAGAGATTTCATGCATTAATTTGTCTAATGTAATTTAAATTAATTGTTTGCCTTCATTGGCAAGTAGGATATTCGTTTGGTTTTCATCCTCCACTTGATAGTTGAATTCTCTTGATGGCTGAAAATTTTGTGAATTTAATCGGAATACAATGCATGTTTTGTGAGTCTTGGTAATGTAGTCTTTGATGGTTGATTTTGCAGAAAAAGTACTCTAAAGGCCTTATAAAATAGAGCTGATAGCGAGGCTTCCAACTTTAAGATGGTGGATTTCCGGATTTTCTAGCCAATCTTCGACACTAGATTCGCAGAGCCACATCTAATTGATTTTAACTGACAACCTATGTTTTAGTAAACAAGTTTGATGTTCAGAATTCAAATGTTATTGCCTTATATTTCTAGTTTTCCCTACCATTCCACTTCTCAATAAGTGTTGTACACTACAAGAGGATAGGGGATATAATGTCGAGCATAGTGCAAAATTTTTGACACTAAGTGAACCTTTAATCTTCCTAAAATGGCCAAAACCCGACACTATACTAGATGTCATCATTGGTCACTGGGGTGACCAACATTGAGTCAGGATTGTGACTAAATATATTTGTCATAATGTTGACACTAATAGAGTTTTCAACATGATTGTAACTAGAATTTTGACAAAATAGCATCACTTATTATAGGAGTTTAGTGTTAGTAATTTCAATAGGCATTGTGTTGAGTTCTTCTATGATTTATGACAAACTTTACATCGATATTAAGTAATGTTTTGTGTCAAAACTACAAGTACATAGTGACGAATTTTCTTTTGTAAGTGTATCAAAACTATGCCTGGTATTAGCAAACTTCAAAGTGAAATAGTGACACCTTAGGATCAAAACTTTATTAAACTTGTGTCAATTTACAATCAAAACTTTGATAAGCTTGTGTCAATTTACAATCAAAACTTTGATAAGCTTGTGTCAATTTAGCATCAAAACTTTGTGCGACTTGTGTCAATATTACAACAAGGTATTAGCAAATTCAGGAGGCACCACTTGTAAAATAGTGACAATTTAGCATCAAAACTTTCTCAAAAGAAATAAGGAGCACCATTTAAGAAATAGTGACAATCACGGAAACAATTTAATAATGTCTACAACTTGCATTTACTTAGGCTATTGTTGGACTGCCAATGTCTACATTGTTATTGGATTTGCATATTAAAGGTATAATAGGAACTTTGATGGTATAAGAAGACAAGGCAACTAGTTTAATTATCAACAAGAATTATAAACAACAAAGAAATTCAAAAGATCGAGTTCATGCTTGTTATCTAATTATATATTTAGGATGTCATTGTCATATGCAATAAATTTAGTCCTCTAATCATAGTCAAGGTTATCTTCATCTCTGAGACTTCATTTCTTTCGCTTTCGATCATTGTCCTCCTGATCAGTTTAATGCAGAATTTAGTTCTAATTTGATGTGATGAAAATTGCTTTAGAACAATATGAAACAATAAAACTTATTATACCTGTTCTTTATCAGAGTCAGTTTCGATATAGCAAATATTCGCGCATTATAATCAAGTAAAAGATTATTGTAAAGGAGACCCACCACGAACATTGTATTTAAAAAATACTTACGTGTTCATAACTTCTTTCACCTTCTTGAGTCTCGTCTTGAAGATGATACCTGGGCTTGTCCCGTTAACATAGTCCAAGGCTCTATGCCGCCATTAGAACAACACATTTAGAACTAAAAGAATTGCATAATCAGAAAATGAGCATTTAATGAAACATGCTGCTGCAATTCAGTATTTAAAACTACAAATATCGATAATTAAAAGTTACATTCTAATAACTCAAAATGACTATTAAATATTAGGTTGCGAGAGTGTGCCAATGAAAAGATTACATCAAGCGGTTAAAGGCATTGAAGGAGAAGCTTTATGGTGCTTTGGGGAACCATTGAAGCTTAAAGTTCGAATCAATATCTTTTTTTAATCGGTTGCACCGGCAACTTCTTTTGATGCGAGAAATTAAAATAGGAGACATGATCAAATTGAGCAAATTGTTCAGCAACCGTTCCTGGCAGCTCTACCAGTCCACCAATCAGTTTCCTCACACGAGATTTCTGCCCAAGTTTTCCATCTTTCTCTTGAAGAAATTGAAGCCCAGACATAGAAATTACAAAAGGATGTTTGATTGGCTGATCTGGCTACTAAACATTTGGCGGGGAAAATCGGATGTATTCAATACAAGACTTAAAATGTCGATGCCAATCTTGCCAAATCCAAAGCTAATCTGATTACTTAAAATGTCGGGATGTCAATCTTGCCAAGCCAAAGTTAAGGGGAATGTTAGCTTTGAAACAGATCGAGGTCTTATTTTCAAAATAGTAATATCGGAAGATAGAAAATGGTAGTAGAATTCCATTACATGGTATAAAGCAAGCATATGGAAACTTCATGCATCTGACTTGAAGCAAGCATATGCTAGTTCTATTAAGATTCACTTGCATATACAGCCTGAGCTACTTGCATAGTATATTTGAGAATTAGGACTACCCTTGCCACATAGAAAGCATTGCACTAATTTCTGGCTATGGCGTCCATCAAAGCCCTATAAAGACCATTGTGGTGCTGGTAATGGAGAACAGATCCTTTGATCACATGTTAGGATGGTTCAATAGAATCAATCCAGAAATAGATGGTCTCCAAGCAACATATTGCAATCCTCTCAACACAAGTGATCCAAACTCAGAGCAAGTATATGTGTCAGATGCTGCAGAATATGTAGATCCAGATCCAGGGCATTCATTTCAAGCAATAAGGCAGCAAATGTTTGGCAGGGATGATGATACATCTGCAGATCCGCCACCAATGAACGGGTTTGCACAGCAAGCAGAAAGCGAGCAGAAAGGATTATCTAAGAGGGTAATGAGAGCGAGACATTAATCTACACCAGCAATAAACAAGAATGCATGACATTGACTTAAAAAAAAATTAACCAACCTTTTTGGGAACAAAGCCTTTTGCAATCATCTTCTTTCTCCATGCTTCATACCCGCCCTTTGCAATTATTTCCTGTAACAGATCCTCCGTTGGCATGGATCCCCAATCTTGAAACTGCATTGTATTTGCATTATTCACCAAAAATAAAGAAATGTACTTGAAAGAAGATAGCACTTACAAACTTAGTCTTAATAGACATTATGCCGCTTGAGGCGGAGTCCGTTCTTTGCCTCGATGCGTTTGGCGTGACATCTCTTTGTCTTTGATAATTCCTACCACAGAGCTTGACAAATCTCTTCCAACTTTCATCATCAACATGCATTGGTTTCGGCGCATTGTTCTTTCGCACATTCCTCCGAAGATTTTCCCTATGATTTTAAACTCAGAAAAATTGTATTTACATTCATATTCATTAATTACTAACCTCCAGTGTTTCCACCGCTTCTTCAAGAACTTAATGACATCCATCTCGGATAATCCATCGCCAAACTGCTCATAAATGTATTTCAAGGTCCTCTGCAGGTGACGTGGTTTTATTTCCTTGAAGAGTTTATCGACCTCCCTACAATAGATTTTCAGCGCATCTGATGCCTTTTGTTCGAATTCCCGTCCAGCTTCATCCCTTAACAATTCCCCTTTATGAAAGCATACCTACATTTAAGTATTAAAAAGAAGTCACATAAGCAAAACTCCTAAAATTATACAATTCTAATGCAATAAAGCAACAAAATGGCATAAAAGCGAAGTTACATAAGCAAGATTTTTAGAATTATACAATCCTGAAGCAATAAACAGCAAAATAGCATAAGCAAAATGGCATAAAAAATAAATCACATAAGCAAGATTTCTAGAATTTTACATTTCTGATGCAATAAATAGTAAAATGGCTTATTCCATTTGAGTGGTCCATCATCTATAAGAAAAATAAAGAACGAAAGTAAGTTGCGAGGCATACACGAGACCTCGATAGCTTTCTGAATTGAACGTTGTAAGAGAGATCAATGTCCTCTGAAATGTCTTTTTCAGCTTCAATATTGCCTTTTTGTGGTGACATACTGTTTTCCTGAATTTCTGCGTGCTCCTTGTGCATGATGTTCAAACATTCTTTGGAAGAACTATGGGATTGACGACGTTTCCTTGGTACGCACATATATTAACAACTTTAGTTAGAATAGTATATAAGTATGCAATCAAATCCTAGGTTAATATAACAAGGGAAAGAAAGAAAGCAGCAAAGACATAAAGGTATGGCAAATACTTCAGCACACAAACACAGGCAAGAACAGTCAATCAAATTAGACTTTTACGTTCGCGAAAAAACGAGCTAGAGCAAACAGAGCTAGATTTCTGCAATCACTTCCTAGATTACTATAACAAGGGAGAGAAAGAAAACAAGAAATGAATATGCCATTATCACAGAGAAAGAAAGCAATAAACGAATTTGGCATTCCTGTTTGCTGCAGACTTTCATATCAGACTTTATACAAGAATGAGAAGCTTATTCAAAGCCTGCAAATCATTGAACAGCTATCAGATTGGCAAATGAACAGCTATCACATTGGTGAGGTGTGCTCTAGGATAATTCCAGCCTACTGCAGTGGAATAACTGCATGGCAGAACTTCAAACCTTTAAGATCGCATAGAGCCAGATCAAGTTTCTGATCACATGATTATTTGGGAACAATTTCCCTAGTATAATATGATTGAAGATGGTAGCAATATTCTTCAGCAATAATGGCCTTCATAGATTAGTTCCAAAAGGTAATGTATGCCAGACCTCCGTCTAATGAAATGAGGTCTGCATTTTTATCTTGATAGCTTGCATGCATGCAGACTTTGTCTCTCTCTTGATGCTATAAAATGCAAAAGCAGTAGAATGTGAAAGATCAAGTTAGGTTGGTTACCTACCAAGGAACGGATTCTTAATACATCTGATGTTAAAGCAAAGTACCATATAAGGAGGGCGGATGATCCTTCTGGTGGCAGTGCTTGTCCTTCATATTTAATATGTTTAAGAGACACCACATGCTTTTATTTTACATCCATAAAGCACTTCTGAACTATAGAATAAGGCTTTCCTGGCCAAAGGGTGCTACGGATGCATGTTTTCAGAAAGGTGATATGATGCTTTTGGCATTATGATACAACACATATATGATCAGAACACCCATGCATGCCCTAAGGCTGCCAGAAGACACATATTTTGTTACCGCTAACACTCTTCTGGTTGTGGTCGTTCAGGGATTACGGACCTTTGGACGTAAATTGTTCTTCAAGATACAATGCATCACAATCTTATAGGATGAAAGTCTTTACTTAGTGCTTGCCGAAGGTACAGCAATGTGGAGCTTGGGAGGCAGTGCTTTGACCATTATCCTTTGTGTTTCAAGTGATGGCCCCGAGCTGAAGATGGAAATGAGCGGGACTGCCAAGCATTCATTCTTGGAACCGCCTCATACGTACATTAACTTTGATGGAGTTCGTATCAGACCTACCAAGGAACTCTATTTGCAGATTCTTAATACATCTGATGTTAAAGCAAAGTACCATATAAGGAGGGCGGATGATCCTTCTGGTGGCAGTGCTTGTCCTTCATATTTAATATGTTTAAGAGACACCACATGCTTTTATTTTACATCCATAAAGCACTTCTGAACTATAGAATAAGGCTTTCCTGGCTAAAGGGTGCTACGGATGCATGTTTTCAGAAAGGTGATATGATGCTTTTGGTATTATGATACAACACATATATGATCAAAACACCCATGCATGCCCTAAGGCTGTCAGAAGATACATATTCTGTTACTGCTAACACTCTTCTGGTCGGTCATAGATCAAGAGAGTTATTTTGCTTTAGTGCACTTAAACTACCAACTATATACCCATCCTTTGAGGACTCGAAGCCTATTGCTTTGGAACCTAGCAAGAAGACAGTTGACAGACTACCACAGATAGAAGTTCAACTACTAGCATATTTCATAAATGACACAATGTACAAACAAGGGCCATTTCTGTTTGATGTCCATTATCTGGCTTTATACATGGGTCTCTGCAGGCAAAAGGCGACTATCCTTTGGCTGTAAGGAGATAATATGCATATCCCCCAAGCTAAATATAATAATGACATCTGGTATTGAGTCTTGATGTAATGACTTGGAAAATGACCTCACTTGAGCTGATGACAAGTAATTTCAATCAACGTTCTGTTTGCTAAAAACAGAGTTGCCTTTTCGTTTACAAGACCATGACAAAAGATATTTTTAAAACAGCATTTTTCATAAGATAAGAACATTAAAAAGGAAAACAAGAGAACAAGTAGATGCAATATCCGGTTAGACAGGTTTAATAAAATAAATGACAACAGAAAATGATCTAACATTGAGGTGAACTCTCACCTCTCTTTCGCTTTGTTTCTTTTCAATATTCCTCTCTTCATTTTTTGATGTTTGCATTTGAATCATCCCTTCTTGAGTTCTTCATACTTTCGATCTTCCAACTCCGTCATCAACGCGACTTAATATATCTTGTGGAACATTGGCAAGAAAGCGTGGACAACCTATCGCATTGGATGCCTCGTGGCTAGGCCTTTGCCTTTGTCGACTCCATTTGCGCGGACACTAGAATCTGTAAAAACAACGGTGAAATCCCAAAGTGGAAATACCTCCAGAAGTTAGGAATAAGAAAAACATAGTGATATTTACTTGTTACAACAACCGTGAGATTGAGAGGAGCTTTGGAGCGGGGACATTGAAGATCAAGGGCATCGAAATATAGGTACTTTCGAGGGCAATGGCAAGATTTGGCCATCACGATCGGATGCGCCAAACTTTGGTATGATGTGGCGCCCTTTTTTTTGCTTTTTTTTCCCTGTTGTTTTTACTTTCTTGTGGGAGCAATGTGTTTTACCAAAATGTAACTCAAAATGTTACTTTTCACTATCGATCTTACCATGGACAATACTTTGGGGTTGTTTGGGGCAATATTACAGTACATTTCGAATTTCCAAATGAAATGTGACCATGGGACTTGTGTCACTGGATCCCAGTAGGTTTCCCAATGACAGAAACCGAGAGGTGTTGTTGATTTTTTTGGTTTAAAAATTGTGGGCCATTGGATTTTGTTTTTTTTTTTTTTTTTTTTTACAATGGTCCTCACTTCACGGCTCGATTTGAACCCAACCGAAATAGCAACACTGATACAGCGGCTTTGATTTCGGTGGAGATACAGCTTGTTACAGTGACATCTTGTAAAGACGAATGAGCTGAATTGATGGAGCAGAACAGAGCCAAGAATTGTAGAAGCAGAGGCTAGCGTTAATATGGAGCTTTGGAGACTTATTTGTGATTTATGTTCTTTTCTTTTGGGATTGTTCACATGCTTGGGGGACTATTGGGATTATTTAAATGCCTCATATTCCTCTTTGTGCCTTCTCTTCCTTAAATTCGGGTTGGAGCGAGGGTGTTACGCCACCACTCGTGGACGACCCTTGTTTTTTCTTTGTGTTAACAAAAAGCGATTAGGATAAGTCATGTTTGTCTTTTTTATGGTTGGCGCTTGTCACGGCCATTAGTTTTTAAAATTGTCAATGGTTAGGCTATGGATGTGTGGTTTGGAGTTTTTTTATTTTCTTAAAAGCGAGTAGGATGGGTAATGTAAAATGAAATGTTGCATTTTCATTTTCAAATGAAATAAAATGTTTTCATATGAATATGGGCTTGTATCACTAGATTCATTTCTAAATTTTCATTGAAATGTTGTTGTTTTACTTGATTTTTTTTCTAAGCAATATTCTTACCATAGTTTTTGTGTACTAGATCCATTTACAAATGTCAAATGAAATGTCGAGCTTTGGGACTAGTAGCTACAATAGTGGGAACGATTGTTTGCCATGCCGGTAGCCAAATCATCTTCTTCAACGTCTTCTTCATCAAATTCATCATCTCCTCCCGGACGAAGGTATAGGAAAAGGGCTAGGAGAGATCCGGACGGAAGTTCTCTACCTTCCATTCGAGGCACTTGTTGGTGCAACAGGTGTAATGGCAAGACAAGCCGTTCATATCAGCGTCGATTGGATCATGAAGCAAAGTATGGATTATGTCGTAGTCGGCCTACGCAACTCGATGAAGAAAATAACCTCGAACATGATGCAAATACTGTGAGTGTATCATTTTTGTTTTTATTTGTTCCAAATAGAAGGAAAATGCTAAATTTCTTCGTCACTTGTAACATGTATTGTGTATCTTCATTCTTCCATTTCTATTGACTTCTTATACATCTTTATGTGGCTATATAGTCACCTCATGCAAAGTACTTTTGTTGGTGAGGAGGCAATTCATGATATGATCACAAATTTTTTCCCAACAAGCCAAGAAGCCAATAGTCGTGAAAACAATGACGGTGCTAATGACGTAGATGATGAACCATGTATTGATAAGGCAATGTACCTCCATAATGAGGCAAGTACGCCATTGTTTCCAAATGCCCGTATATCTCGCCTTGCCACATGTATGCTTATTCTAAATCTCCAACACAAAGTTGGTTGGAGCAACAGTAGTGTGTCCGAACTTTTCAGGTACGTACATGCAATTCATTCTTTTGTTTCAATGTGGGTGTGGGGTTCATATACAGATATGCTTACTTGATGTTTTTATAGTTTGCTTGATAAGATATTACCCGATGGCCATTGTCTTCCAAAATCTAGGCAGGAAGCTAGAGAGCTATTACGATCCTTAGGACTGGAATATAACATCGTGCATGCATGTGTCAATGATTGTATCTTATTTCGCAAAGACTATGCAAACCATGATGCATGTCCAATATGTAAAGAAGCACGGTATGAAGAAGATAGGAAGACCAAGGTGGCAAGAAAGGTGTTACGCCACATGCCATAATTCCTCGCCTTCGTCATATGTTTCGATCGCCAACCCTAGCAGATTTCATGGATTATCATGCAAGGCATCGTAGCACTGATGGAAAAATGAGAATACCTGCTGATGGGGCTTTGTGGAAATATATAAAAGAGAAGTGGCCTATATTTGCATCAGAACCTCGCAACATTAGACTTGGGCTAGGGATTGATGGTGATTGCCCATGGGGAGTAGATCATCCTCACATAGCGTGTGGCCTGTGGCAATTGTGAATTATAATATCCCACCATGGATGGCCACAAAGCCTGGTCACACATGCTAACTTTGATCATTCCAGGTATGTATGTTGTATATAAGTTTATTTTTACTTTGTATTAAGCATAAAATGGGTTATTCTGAGGGAAAGTACAAAGTGAAAAGTATGGATGTATACTTAGAACCTTTAGTAGAAGAACTTGAGATCTTGTGGAAGGAGTGCATATGTATGACATTTCTAAATCTCCACATGACTTTATATTCCATGGGATGTTATGCTTTACTCTTCATGATTATCCGGTTTTTCTCGAAGCTTGGGTATGATATAGTAAGAGTGCAAAAAGTATCGAAGTTCAATTATTATTTTAATACTTTTACCTTTTATTCTCATTGCAGGTCTTGAAACAAGTGGTGCATGTGGATGCCCATCTTGTGGGACTAGCTTGACGTCTTATAGATCAAAATATATGAGAAAAAACAAATATATTTTGGGCATAAAAATATTTGCGCCGGGAGGGCCATTGCCGCGTGGCTCGATAAAGATGTCGAAGCCAAAGCGATGGACACCCAAGGATTGGTTGGATGCTTGGCAAGAGATGAATCCCAATGTGGATTACTTGACTGGTTATAAAGATGCCAATGCGAAAACTCCTCCTGGAATGAAGAGGTTATCTATATTTTATAGGTTGGAATATTGGATTGGCTTTGCGGTTGGTTCATTTGCTAGATCCTATGCACATTTTCAAGAATGTTGCTCATTCTCTTTGGCGAAAGATTTGAAGAATGGGAAACCTTAGGTGCTAGAATGGATCTGAAAGAGCAAAAATAAAAAAGAAATCTTGGCCCATCAAGAGGATGGGCAAGAAGACTCGGCATGGAAACAAGGTGCATGGGTTCTAGAAAGAAACAAAAGGTTGAAGTGAACAAGAGGATAGCAAAGGTGCGCACGCCTAACCTGGATATGGAGCTTCTTGAGAAAGGCATTTCTTGGATTAAAGACACATGATTGGCACAAGTTTCTTGGTATATTTTGGTTCTTGTGCTTTTATTTCTTGGAATAAATATATTGCAACATATGTAATGATATTTCATGGACTTTGCAAAAGATATAAGTCCATGTGTGATAGGTGACTTCTTGACCCCACAAGTAAGAAGCATTATATTTCGATTGGGTAAATTTGCAAGGTGGGTCTCCTCCAAAGAAATTGAAGTGGTAGAGATATCAAAGGTGGAGGAGGAAGTGATTATCTTTGCTTTGTGACATTGAGAAGTTTCCCACAGTTTTTTTTTGACCTCCGGTGTACTCTTGATTAAATTCTACATAACAACTATAAGTACAATTTTATTTCTAGGAACTATAAGTACAATTAACAATTTGCTTACATATATAGGTACATCTCTTGATGCATATTCCAAATGAGATAAGGTGCTATAAGCGGACCTCGCTCCCAGCGGATGGATGTTTTTCTAGAGTGCTACATGAAGGTGCTCAAAAGCTTTGAAAGCGTCAAATGGCAAAAACAGGAGGGTTGCATGGTGAAGGACATCTTGTGCAAGAAACATTATTTTATCTAAATGATGCCACTCATCGCATGCCATCCAGTGGTCCTAAATTATGGGAAAATGAAGAACCCAAAGAGATTACTGGCAGTAGTATTACAAGGTAATGGAGTAGAACTAATTTTGGGTACATTTGTCCTTAATAATCCGCAAGTTTGCAACCATGGAGAGACTTGTATGAAATCGCGAAGGAGAATGCATGTAGAAGGCCAACGGGGACGATCAATGGGACAATTTAGTTTTCCGGATGTTATGGATAATGCATGGTTGTTGGCTCGTATGGATGAAGCTAAAGATCATTAAGATATTCCGGATGATGATTCTGAGCTTGCCCTTTGTTTGTAGCAAAGAAGGTATAAAACTATAAACCTTTGGTCCCAAGTTTCATTCCTTTATATTATATTACTCATAACATGTTGTAATTTGCTTCTAGGCACCATTTTATACTTCACTGTGGGCATACGGCCAGCATTTTCGCATCAATAATGTTGTTAAGTGTAGAGTTACATTTGATTCAGGGATCACATGAGAATTTGAAGCGAAAAATCAATCCGAATGAGGATCGCAACCTTCTGGAGAGTAATCTGGATTATGTGGGAATCCTGACAGACATTATCGAGTTGGATTATCGTAGCTTTCATGTAAATATTTTGAAGGCACGATGGTTCAAAGTTATATATAGAGGTCAAAACGGTTAGGACTCATCCATCCGGGATTTTAAGTGGATTCTTCAAAGGTATTGGCTGAAATGAAATAACCTTTCGTGTTTCCAAGTCGTTGAGCGAGATATTTATCCATGAGAATCCTAATGACACAAACTGGTGGATTGTCGTACGTTGTCAACCAAGAGCTCGGTATAATTGCTTTATCTGTAGTTGATATTGATGATGTAGTTGATGGTGGTGGTCTTCTTGACATCGCTAATAATGTTGATGGCACATTATTGCATGGAGGAGGAGGAGGAGGAGGAGGTATTGAAGAGGAGAATGCATATTTGGGAGAAGGTTATCTCGAAGGTGATTTGCACGAGGATGATACAAATGAGCATGTTTCGTAGAGAATCGCCATTGGCACTTTCACAGAGGAAGCAATTTGAAGAAGTGAATTATGTGCTCCGATCTCCATTTAATTAAGCCAATCCATGTTCGTGGCCATGATGAGGATTATATCGAAGATGAAGAAATTGTTGGACATGCACATGATCATTCTGAGGCAATTAGAGGTTTGGCTCTTCGTTTATGTCTAGACGACGATGAGATAGATGACATTGAGCATGATCTAGGTGAACAAGTTGATGTGTTCACACATGAATAATCAACTTTGTAATCTTATATTGCTATTACTATTATGGTTTAGTTTATTTGATCTTGAGTGTTTTCTTTTCAAATTTGTCATCTTTAAATTATTGAACTATAATGCCTTGTAGATTTTGAGAAGCTACAGGTCCCTCTTCTTTCCACACTCGTCCTTCGAGATCGTTCTTCAAGAAAAGCATCGCTTTCTTATTCCATCCGTTGGCAACAGAGACAAGCATTAGTCGAGATGCAGCCTACAAGAGCAGTCTAGATTGAAGTGGCATTTCTTCCACCTTTTTGAATTCTATTAATTCATGGAGTTTGATTGTAGGGAAATTTACCAAAATAACCCTAATTATTGACTTAATTCCCAAAAAGCCCTTTATATTTGTGAAATTCCCAAAATGCCCTTAATTCCTAAGTATTTTCCCAAATAGCCCCTTGTAATTTAAAACTCACCAAAAGCTAGAGATAAGCCTATCATTCCAATACTAGAAATGATCGAAGACAACTAACTTAATGCTGCTTTATACCTATCCAGGTTACTTGCGGAGCTCTTTTTGCTATTTATATGCTGTCTATCCTCTAAATATTGGACTTCTTGAAAATAATGAATTGCTATCTCCTGCAACATGTCATCCTCCTGGCAGGCCTAAAAGCAAATGGGATAGGACAGAAGACAGGGATAGAGAAAAGCGTGTGTACAAGTGCACACGTGGTAATGTCGGGCATAATAAAGGCAGTTGCAGAAGTTCTATTTTACATTTCTGTTGTATATTTTTGTCATAATGATTTTTTAAATTTATTTTCCCAAATTATTGTCACCTGTAAGAAACATTTCCTCTTAGAAAATAATCCTTTATTGTAAATACGTGCTTTTTGGTGATTTTTAAAATACAAAGGGCTATTTCTGAAAATACTTAAGAATTAAGGGCGTTTTGGGAATTTCAAAAATGCAAAGGGCTTTTTGGGAATTAAGTCAACAATTAAGGTTATTTTGGTAAATTTCCCTTGATTGTATTATATGTTATGTACTCTATTCCTGGAGTTTGATTGTATTATATGTTATGTACATTACAAGTATCTCGTATTTGATGAGTCTTGTCGTTCTGATAGGTTTGCTCCCTTGTCCATATTGCTAACTCTTCACCAATTACTATTCCTCTTCATCCAACTAGTTCTCGGGTATCCAAATCATACCAAGTAATATCCCTTGGTGCAATTACTATATCGATGTATGGATACACAACACAATTTTCATGAATTACTAGATATAAAATGTGATGGCATTCTGTTATAAGTCTTAAGAAAATGTTGTAGCAACTATTGTTTAAAAATCGTTGCAACAACCCACTTAAATTGGACAAGTGCTCCTCACAATTCGGTTGAAATATTAGATAAAAATTCAGATACCATTTTGTTACAAGTCATAAGAAGAGGTAGTTACATCTTAGTTATAATATTGTTCAAAAGTTGTTGTAATAACTCACTTAAATTGTGATAAAAAGTTGACAAAAGATGTCATTGCATTGGACGACATATTTGACACTATGCACTAGACACAAATTTGACACAACACAAGCACTTTGTGTCAAGATAGTAGCAGTTGACACAAGATTGTCACTACACTTATAACTTGTCACAAGGGTTGACACTATACCCCCCATCCTCTTGTAGTGGTATATTTTCCTTCAAGACAACAAGACAAGATGTTTGTAGTGGTCTTAGAACTTATTCTTGGCATTTTCAAAACATTTTTGAGTTTTGAAAACCAGCGCCATGTAGTGTTTACATTTATCTTTTGAACAAAATTATATTATGCAATGCCATTCCATGTGTCTTCTATACAATTTATGAACATTGTTTACCTTGTTTAGCTTTTACTATTTGAATGCACGGGACGTTAATACCATTTAGTCCAAGGACTTGATGTTCCATGAATCGTATGATGTGGAAAGTAAAATACATTTGTCCAATAACAAAGAACATGGAAGGCTAACATGCAAGGACTGCGTGTAATGCAAAACCCTAATCATTTACAAAAATTTATGATTTTTAGAGAGGAATACACATCCTTTTTAAGTAAGCAGCATTTGCACGACTGCATGTTATGCAGGACCCTAATCATCTGTAAAACCATATAATTTCTAAAGAGAAATATGCATCCTTTTAAGTATGCAGCAATGGCATTGTACATGGATGTCTTCAGCATTGGCTTTGTTGGACCTCCAAATGGGGAAGAGCATTCTTTGGGTGCAATTTCGGAGGGCAAAACCTAGTGTTGGTCATTATGCCTTTACTAACCTCCGGCCAAATATTGTTCCTTCTGTCCCTTATTTTCTTACTCATAAAAATTGTATAATTATTGAGCATCTCTATTATTTACCGTTTTGTAATACCTTTAAACTTTAGATTGCAATGGATCACGAAAATACGGGATGTTCCTTGCAGAATATTAGCGTTCCATTGGACTAGGCTTGCCATTGTAGGTCTCAACTGATATCTGTGAACATACTAGCACACATTAATATTTTATAATTTTTTCCTTTGCCTCAACCCTGCCCTTCTGCTAGTTAACTTGCTTTAATTTATTTACCTATCAGGTCTTTATATTGAAACTGGCGTTTATGGGTCACAGTGTCCTTTTGGGTTCTTCCTTTAAAAACAAAAGTTGGAACTAAAAGAAACTCCAAAATGTCCTCAGCCGTTGGATTTTACCCAATAGCTCCATACATATGGATACCGATGTTGTTTGGAAAAGCAATGGCAATGGAGGAATCGAACCTCCGGTGGCAGCTCTTTTCTCTGTCATCGTCCTCTGAACCAGGCTGTAAGCTCAAGTGTTATAAACCATACAAGGAGGGAAAAGAATCAATCACACCTGCATGCAAATAGATCTTACCGCATATGAATGCAAAATCCAAGGAGTCGCCTTGCTACTAGAACCTATTATCAGATTTGAGAATAGCTTGAATTTACCTCTTGAATTTGGAAGAAATAATCTTCTGATACGGCGAAACTTCTTCACCGTCAATCACATGAAGAAACAACCGCTGATGAAGCCACCTGCACCATCCCTGCTACTCGTAATTCCAAAGAACCAAAACCAGACGAAACTGGGAAAGCCATGTGAGGTTTCCGCCAAAATCAGGGTTGGACCAACTGCATCTGCCCCCTCAAGAAGGAAATTGGGCACAGCCATCGAGTAAGCCAAAAAAAAAAAGGGAACAAGAAAAAAAAAAAGATTAAATGAATAAAGTACACATGCCTTTTTTTCAAATTTTCCAAAAAAACAAACCCTACGTTCCTCTGTAAGGTTCATTGGGGAACCTTAGGGGCCACATTTTGGCGCCTTCCTAGCTGTCTACTACAACACCCTAAGAGAATTTGTTCTACATATTCTAAACGAGGTGCACCCTAGACTACCACAATCCAAGGATCCGTCGATTCTATGGCCAGACCACATATTGGGGCCTATAGGCACCTCTCGTTTCGCATATAGTCATTTATGATAGGAGGCGCCTATGATTTTGAAGTATGAAATACGATTTTGCCTAAGGTTTTGAGGGTGTATCGAACTTTTATACGGCTTTGCCTAAGGTTTTAGAGTATGAAATATGGGGGCTCGAACCTCTATCAAAATAACTCAATGTCCTAATAAGACTACTTTAACCAATATACCTAATGAGCTAATGTGATTATTTTCTATCTTGAATCTATGTTTTTTTTTTTTTTTTTTTTTTATAACAATCCATTCAATTATTTTAGGGATATATGGTTTATAGTTTCAGGAATTATCATTTTTACATCCATATGAAATCCCCTGGAACCTCCCGTTATTATGCTACATGTTATAAATGAGGTGCACCCTAGACTACCCTGATCGTCAAAAACTGGCCGATTCTACGGCCCAGACCACATGTTGGGGCCTCTAGACACCTCTCGTTTCGCATATGGTCATTTATGATAGGAGGCGCCTATGATTTTGAAGTATGAAATATGATTTTGCCAAAGGTTTTGAGGGTATATCGAACTTTTATCGCTTTTGCCTAAGGTTTTAGAATATGAAATATGGGGGGCTCGAACCTCTACCAAAATAACTCAGGCCCTTTTTCCACACTAGTCGCAAAATATGGCTGTCATATACAATATACGACACCATTTGTGACTCCAAGGCTAAAAATAAGACACACAAGTTTAAACTTACTTTTCCACTGCATGGTAGTCATAAAATATGACACCACTAAAAATACTAGTGGAAAAGCATGAAAAAATAAGACACGTCTTATTTTTAGTTATATATTCAAATAAGACTAGGTGTCTTATTTTACGGCGGGGGAAATTCCCCGGAATAAAATAAGACTCCATTTAGTATCCAAACCTATTCCAAACCCAAATAAGGCATGTCATATTTTTATAGTGGAAAAGTGATGTACTTTTAAGACAATAGGTAGCCAAACATCCTTTGGATAAAATATGTGACTTTTTTTAGAGATAAGACTACCGTGGAAAAAGGGCCTCAATGTCCTAATAAGACTACTTTAATTAATATACCTAGTGAGCTAATGTGATTATTTTCTATCTTGAATCTATGTTTTTCTTATAACAACCCATTCAATTATTTTAGGGATATATGGTCTATGGTTTCAGGAATTATCATTTTTACATCCATATCAAATCCCACTGGAACCCCATATTAGTGTGCTACATATTGTCTTCATAAATTGGGTGGGAATTCGAAACATTCTTTGCAAGTCTTGCATTAGAAAACTCTCTGCTCTTCACAACATGGAAAGTGGGGAGCTTATTCTCCTTGCGGAATAGAGAACGACTCTCTTATTCTGCTAATAGGTAATCAACAAGATCCAATTCTTTGATAAAGAAAAAAGACCTAGAATAGCGACACGTTTGAATTACTTGTATTATAACTCATAATACAACTCAAGTTTAATGTAAACAAGTGTTAGGTATATCCCTACCAAGAAAAGCAAAAACATAAATATACCAAGTTATAAGCGACATTACTTTAGAAAGAGTATATAAATAGATTAAATAGATCAACTAATGAGCAGCATTGCTCTTCTCTCTTTTGTTGCAAACCCATCCTTAAAACACACTTGCAATTTAAGGATTCAAATGGTTCATCATATAATGAGACCAACATTGTTGTGTCAAGTGTCTCTAGGTTCAAATGAGTTCTTGTAGCACTCTTGATGGTATTTTTGCGAGAAAGACCCCACTCAACAACTTGTTTGCTTCCAGGAATGAGCAAGCAACATCCCCATAGATTCATTAGGGCTAGAAAATTGTTCCACCAGCTATCACAAGTTCCATTTTCATCTCTACAAATATTTATTCTTCACAGCACTGTGATTTGTTCCAACAAAGTCCTCTCTCTCACTCAAACATTGTACCCGATCAACCTTTGAAGCGAATTTCAAAAGTAAACTTTCCAACCATTTTGTAGTCTGCTTATCTCTATCCAGATCATTCGAAGGATATGTAATGAACACATCACTCACATTTGCAAAATCTCCTGGCAAGTGCTTGCAATACAACATCTATAAAAGATAGCAATGTGAATTGAACGTGCAAGTGAAACACTCTCTTCAGGAAACTCATTCAAGAGCATGCAAATTCTCCTCCTTTCCTAGAATAGGAATATATCTCATCTCAAATGGTGTTCATGAATAGTGCCATCAGTATTCACAAATGCTATTTTACCAGTATAGCAACAAGTCATGAACATAGGAAAATGTTTTGTACCTTCACCAAATACTCTATCCCGTGAGAGATACTTCCTAGTAAACTTCTCCTTCACTAAATCCAACCAAAAGCTTATCTTCGTGATATCAAATCCTTCCCTTCGAAATTCTGAAATGTAAATTATTCAACTCAACAAGGACATCTGCCAAGAAATGTATCATGAATTGTACGTGAAAGACATGAACTATTTATTAACCTATGAAAAATAAAGAGATTACAAATTAAAGAAATAGATAATAAATTGTACCTCAAAAATAGTGGCCTTCTCATAAAGTTTGTTGGCATTCATCTTCCATTGATTCAGAATAGCAAGCATAAAGCAAACCAATCTCTCCATTACTAGTCCTCTAGACAACCATCGCATACCATATATTTGTAGAACATTCCAGTGATGCTCATCATAAACTTCTAGTAAATTATTGAATCTATCATGCTAGTTTGACGACTTTCCAAACCAGGAGTATATTTTATTAGCCAGCTGGTCACAAAATAAAAAACAAAAGTCTTGACCTTGTTGTCAATGGATCCTTTACTGTTAATGCTTCTTTAGTCTAGTGGTAACACACTAGATCTAGCAACTATAGGCCTCGAGTTCGAGACCGCCCAGAATTGCACTCTGAATTGTTGGATGTCAAAACCCACAGACCCAATGTAAAGTAGTTGGGGGGCAGGGCCCAATCAAGCAATGTAGTGTGGTGTGTGGTCACATGTTCACATGGTGTGTGTGCTGCCTCGTGGCGTGACGTGACGTTAAAATACTATCTATCTTTGGGCTATATAATGGACACCTCTAATTTTAGGATTCCTTGCTTAAAATCTAGTTATCAACCATGTGCGACGCCTTAACATATGGCAACCAGCTGCAATATGGCGTGACATCCTGGGCAGCGTTGCAAATTTTATAGCGGCACTGCAAACTTTTTAGCAGGCCTGCGTACACCCGCAACAGAACTCTAGCAGTTGGAAGGCAAATCACTTCTACCGCACTGGTGGTCACACCCATCACCCTTGCTGCTGCTATTATATTAGCTCATGTGAACCTTACAATAGTAGATGTGCCTACAATGGCAATATCAACAATTTTATCTTCGTTCAAATCCATAGATAGCAATAATGCTTGGACAACATCATAAGAAGCTTCAGCAGTAACATTTTCAATTGATAAAAGCCTTACAAACATGCATTTCGGTTCACCCTTCTGATTTGCAGGTAAATATTGCACATAAAAAATAAAAAATAAGATGTCTCTCAAGCGTGCGATCTGTAGATTTATCAAGGAGAATAGAAAAGTAGGAGGAGCTCAGGGTTTTTTAATCCAAACAATAATACACCTGCTGCGCTCCTTTATTGGGTCCATAAGTAGATTGATCTCCGTGGACGATAAAAACCATTCGATTCAATTCAATTTAAATGTCCTATCCCATGCATTTTCACATTGCATGTCCTTACGATAACTCAACCACCATATGGTGTCACTAAAAAAAGTCCATATAACTAATGTGTAAGTTATCTATGCCCAAATCAAATACAATAAGGAAAAACTTTTCATCTATAGTGGTCCCAATACTATTTATATAAATTGGAATTCTGAGCGGCTTTGCATTATTTCTCTTTGATTGGAATCTTCTGATCTATTAGCAGTCCCACGATCTTAATTGTTGGATTGCAGGTAAACGAAATGGAAACTGCAATCACACGCGTTAGGGATCTTACAAAGCTGCACCATGTAATAGCCATAGCTATTTCTGAAACTGCTGTAATTTCGTTTGCCATTCTTTATTTTAGGCACATGCTAGTTAAGATGGATAGTAGTGGCATCCTAGTCTGATGACTGACTTCACCCATCAGTAACTAGCATAATCTCCATGCAGATAGCAGCCTTAAGCACAACCCTCGAATTTTTCATATTCACATGTAGTAGCATTCATTAATGTTCCCAAATATTACAAACTTATGTAAATGCCAACATGCCTGTTGAAAAGTACTGTACTGTCAACTTGATTGACTAGTACTGTCATGGATCCATTTAAGATATGCAGGATTTCCACCTGTGATGGGTAGGGAAATGACTTCTGGCAGCCTGTTAAGGAAAACCATCCACGATAGAATTGGTCAATCAGAACAGTTATCATGCTTAGATACTTCCTAACAAGCACATCTTCTTCCATTCACTACCTTTACCACTTTACCAGGCCCTTAAAAAATGACCTTAACTGATTTATATTTACAGAAAAGAAATGGAGATTACTCATATGGATGATTCTGCTTCACATAAGCTGTAAGAGCATCTAGTAATGATGTCCTCGTCTTAATAATCAGCAAAAGCTCGGAGTCTGTTTCAACCTGGATATCAAAACAAATCACTTATGGTGATAAACAGAGAGAGGCATCATAAGCAACAAAGTAATCATGCCATACAATGGCAAGCAAGACACAAGAATTTCATAAAAGCTGGAGTGAGTGTCAAAAAACAAAGGAATTTACCTGTCTTCCAAAATTCTAAGAAACTACTTGGAAACCTCTCTGCATCTAGATTCGTTATGTTGGAAGTGATCAAATTTGTGTGTGCAAGATGATGTTAAAACTACAAATAGGCACACTTCTGTATTAACCAAAGACAACGATTGGGTAAAGATATGCATATACCTTGTCCTGCCACCAGTAAGTGGACTCGACCCCTGCATATAATGCATACGTGCAATTTAGCTAGGTTAACAATTCATGACTCCTGGGAACTAAGACAATTCCAATCTAGACACAAACAGTAACTTGCAGGGGAGTCAAATTTTCCTGACCAAACTCAACAATTGTAATCGTCTGCTCATGCTTTAGTACGTAGTTAAAAAGATGTGAAGAAAAATAATGCATAAAATCATACTTTTGTTCTCCACAGCCCTTTGGGCCTCAGAAGTCAAAATTAAATATTTCATCCTAAGGGATGAACCAGAGATAGTGAAGCAATATAACCTTGTATCTGATTAACACAGGCAGCAAGCTTGTTTGTGATAATTCCGTTAGCCAATTTTGATCCTGCAGATTTTAGCCAGCAAACTACATTAGAAGTGATCAAAGCTAATTTAAATGCAACTTTAGAAATACAACCCCCAATATATGTCCAAAAGGGACAAGGCATGCACACATTCAAGTCATTTATTCTTGTGTCTGCAATTTTGTTGAGATGAGTAGCACCTTGTGATGAGATCCTACGAGCTCACTCAGTTTTGCATATTTCACGCAATTTGCAAACTGCTTCATGGATCATGTTCCATTTATGTAATATCACACCAAGGTAGACCCATATGCAATCCTCCCCTTTTATACACCCAAGTGAACATGGCTGCCGGGTTTAGAGATTTATTATTTACCTGTTTCTTTATTTGGAACCGTCACATAGACAACTATGGATTCCGACCTCTCTGTCATTGCTTTTGCGCCTGTAGTTATTCCCTTTGTAGAATGAAAGAGTAAGCCTGGCGAATAGCTGAGAAAGTTCACAACAATTAGCAGGCCAGCTAGTCCAGCAACCAAAACTTCAATATGCCGAAAATTAAACTGCCACATGCAAGGAACTACAGCATGAAACATTAGGAATTAGTATCAACAACAGAATGATTTGATGGAGGAACTTGAAAGAATGCAAATGTACAGAAATAAACAAAGTATAAACTGCGAAGAAGATTACATCCTGAACTTAATACTGAATAAGAGACTTTTGAGTGATGGCTAGGATTTCAATGCCCACAATACAAAATGCAACCTATCAATTTTCCAAAAATAACACCTCATCGAGAAAGTTTGGAAGAAATTACAGAGGGAGAAGGCTCTATGGTTTAGAAACGAGATTTATATCAGCCTTCGTTCCAATCTTTATTTTCTTCTTGAAGAACTACCTCTAGTCTCATTCTCTCAGCTCACCATCACTGGTAAGTCAGAGATTATCCGTGCTTGAGTGGGAAATAGAATCCTGTTGGGACTGCATCTCAGCTGCTTTTCCAGCCAGCCAAGGTTTCCTATGTTGCGTTACTTCCTGGATATATATCCCCATGCATTTCTGATCCTCAAGTTTTCTTATTTGAACTAGAGATGTGGCCTCCCTGAGGAGAAAATGTAACCTGCCTTGCAACTTTAGGCAGTATCCTGCAACTTTGGCTTAGGAAATATATCAGGATATGCCATGTGCACAATTATGAATGCTAACATCGAGGATGTATACTGACATAACCAATAACAGACCAGAGTTGAAATAAATAATCCACGAATGAAGTAGCATCTATTTGTATGTGCCCATAAAGATCGAGTCATGTTTGTCCAAGTCACACCAGCAAATGCTACCTTTTCAAAATATCCACTGGACCTGTCCTCAATGTGTTATCATAGTTCCATGTCACTATAGTTTGGCCCCCAATTCCAGTTTTTTTGGGAAGGTTGGCACAAATAACCACCCATTACATATCCAGTTTGTTTAGATTCTTTCTGGTGTCAGCAACTTGTTACATGCATTTCTTCTATTGTCAATAAGTAGTGGAGTTCAACTCTTACAATTACAATTACTCTCATCCAGGTCTTTGGACATCTTTTGAGCATCCATTCTATCCAAACTTGTCTTCAACTTAATAATCAGTCTCCGTAGTTGTCTCTGATTACAAAATCTGGATATTGCAGGAGAGATAGGTCCCCTAATTGCAGTGTTGTGATCTATTTCCCTTTAGCTCTTCTCTTTCTAATGGTGCCGATGTCTCTTGCTGGTTTAATATAAGCCCACCCATTTTGACAATAACTTTGAACTCTATCAGGCAATATTCAGTGGCCCATGAAGACCTCATAGAAGGCTCACCTTCAACTACATCAAGGTGATTGTTGAGATGAAGGTGATTATTGCAAGAGTAAGGACATGCAAGAATAGTAGCAGAATGTGCATCATTCAATGCCCAACATTTATATCATGCGCCCAAAACATTCTTAACCTTTTTTTCACCACATTGATAGCAAATTGAGGTCCCGTTGGCACAAGGTACAAGACAATTTTCTGCGCATTTCAAGGATGCAGGAGTATTTTAAGTAGTCTCGTTTCAATTCAGAAGAGGGAAATTGCCACTCAAACATAGCAAGATAATTTGGAAATGTCTACCATGAGTATGCAAATGCTTAGTTCTAAGTTTTCTGCTCTTTTTTTAAGCTACAAGGCCACAGTCAGACATCAGAGAACAATCAAGGGGTCTGAATGAGATGAAAATCGGGATGGAAACCAAGTCCTCAAATTTCAAGAAAGCTTGTATATCTCTAGTGACAGGAATTTTAAATTTTCTCAATGAACGACAACTCTGTACTACTGTTCTGATAATTACCTAAGGCAATGATTCCGCTTCAAAAAAAACGTTTCGATCAAATGGCTGCTCCCGAAGGAAATCTGGGCAGCAATGGCAACCCATTAGACTTAATTCGTGCACATTGAGTAATGATACAACAATCACAGCGTAATAGAGATGTGGAGAACTATAGTCATTATGCCATGCCAGACATCAGAACCTTTTCGTTGTCTTAAAAGAAAGCTAAGGATCATGGTCCTTTGTGGAAAAAGGAAGCTCATAAATAAAATGGAAAACGTATTCTTACCGAGATGAGAACCGAGCGACGTGGGAGAGCACGAGAGATGCAGAGTATGCCCATCTCTATATTATTTTATATGGGAAAAGGAATCATATAAACCTTGTGGAGTGGAATTGGTTTTCTTGAGAAGGTTCATGCTGCCAAATACATTTTTTGAAGGAAATTCATGGTTCTCTAGCCTAGTTCACCCTACTCAACTTTGGCAACTTTGGTAGCTATAACAAGGTTGTGCTTCTCTGTTCCTTTTTCTATTTTCCTTATACGGGTGCCCGGCATTTGCGGGCATAGTTTCTGAGCTTTGTTGTAGGCAATGATGAAGTTGTAGACATAGTTAAATACATATAGCCAAAATCTTAATGCTAGATGTATTGTATTGATCTAAACAGGTTGTATAAGAGTTAAAGAACCCTTTGCAATAAGAAAATAAAATTACCCTATTGGTTATTGGGTTTGAGTGCTATTGTAGGCGACCATGAAGTAGCATATGTAGATTAGCTTGCTAAATTGAAGGGCAAGTGAAAAATGGGAGAACTCAAGTGAGCTTAAATAGTTTTATTATAGGAAAGCATATATAATTAAGTTGGTAAATTTAAACGGGGGCAAGACAAAAATGGGAGATTGGAAGAGAAATCATTATATATATAATGTTTAGCCAGAGTTTTGCGATTGGAGTTGCTAAAGTTTCGTCTTGGAAGTAAGTCTGTAGGGAGTTCAGGATTGTCAATATTCAACTTAATTTTTTTTTATTTTTATTTTTTTTGCCAATCTAAAACTGAAAGTTGGCAATCTCTTACGATGTGAATAAGTACAACACACTAATTCTAGTGCCACAGATAGAAAACTATCTATTGTCCAATTGCAGCTACCTGGTATCATAGTTTGATTTTCTTTGCTGAAGTGCACATTACGTTTAGATTAATAGGATTTAAGGGTCGCAATGCGTCCAATCATTGCATTGTTCTATCCCCATAACGATTCCATATCATATACCAGTGTCAAATTATGAGATTGAGCATATCCACCATAAAGACAAACCTCGAAAACTGTGGGGGGATCCAAAACATCCCCATTTTTTTGATGCAAACCTGTTTGATACATTCAAAGACATACCCTTGGAAAGTCTGGGCATATTGACACAAACCATTGCATCCAACGCATTTAAATTAAAATCCCCCTGAAACCCCCTTTGGTTTGGGTGCATATTCACGAGGGGGTTACTCAGCACCAGGAAGGCTGTCGGATGGGCATATTTGCCCTTTATTCCTTGATCTGGACCGTACATAGCGATCCTCGTTTGTGGGGTATGCATGTACAAATTTTTAGATACTGTATATTGAGGTTTGTAAAATACTATAAGGTTTGAGAGAATGTACTTAATAGTGTTAATTTTGTACATGTATTATAAATTTTTAGGGGCTCCATTTGCCCTCGTAACTTAGTGTGAATATGCACCCAAACCAAAGGGGTTTTGGGGGATTTTAATTTAAATGCGTTGGATGCAATGGTTTGTGTCAATAATATTAATAGTTGTGTGTTAATTATTATATTGAAAAAAAAATTGGGCCCTTCGGGCGCTAACTAAAGCAAACATAGATAAACTTTATGTGTATTGGTTACTATCGATAATATGCACTTGAGAAATTATTTCCTTCTAGCTTGTTAGCACGTTCGAGGAGATCCATATTAATTTAATATACTAGTGGAGTCTCCAAACTAAACATATTTGTAAACTATGCACTTGAACAATAATATTAAACTTGAGAATACACCATTTCATTGTGTCTAATAAAGCAACTGTCTGTACAATAACCTCTCCAACTTGTTTCCTCATGAGAAACTTTTGTAGCTTGTTCCAAAGCAATAAATGTGCCAATGTTTTATCTGATTGTCAACACAGCAGTTCTCAGCTTTCACATTCTAATAGAGTTAAAAAATTAAAAGCCACGCAAATATTGGTTGAATTCCTGCCAAACAATGTGTGAACAACAATGAAATAAAAGAAATGAATAACAATATTAAGAGATCTCAAAAATGGTGAAACACACAAATCTTACCTTCAGCATGACAATAGCATCGATCTAGGTGTCTGCCATAGGTCCACCATAGGTGCCTGAATGATCTACAATTTCATACCACCATCGTAGCGGTGCAGCGGAAGAATCGAACTTAAGGTTTTACCAAAGCACTTGCAAAGTAATTGTGTGCAATAGCTTGCCATATGAAAACAGCCCGCTTTGCCGCCACTGTACTTCAACCACCTAAATTTCTTCAAATATGTTTCAGAGCTTGCTCTTGTGTTGCACAACCTACAAAAGCTTCCACTTCCTAACCTGGTTTGTTGCCGACTGCCATTTGCCGAAGAGGATTTGCCGCTTGAAGAGCTTGAATCGGCCTTGTGCATTTGATTAGGAGAAGCATGGTGTGCATTTGATCGAGAAAGCATAGCCCGTACTCAAAGACCGATGATGATAGCAGAAGAGCAAAGTCAAGTCCCAGTTACTTAAACAAACAAACTTTTCTGCGCTCCCAAGCTCAAGAATTGAAGACAAACGTTTGCAATAACAAAGGTGGATTAGGCACCATTGCACCAAGTCCAATGAAGCCTACTTTAGAATGGGCCATGTTGATTCACCTATGCAGGTCAAGGAATCTCATTCACACAATAAATTCACCTTTGGGCACTTTAAATTCACACAATAAGATGCGTTTACCCAATATGCATGCTTCACAAGTCTCAATTTGCTTTGGAATAAGCGAACAGAAACCAAATAGCTAACCTTTCCTTTCAATTCCGGTGAGGAAATCCATCGCTCCAAAAACTACTCTGTGTCTTTGGCAAGGATAAAATCAGCTAATTCCAGGATAAAACCAGGCTAATTCAGGTTGAAAATATGGGAAAATCCATCGCTCCCCATCGTAAAAAAAGGGCTGAGCTTTTTCTTTGCAATAGTAGTGTTTGATCCGGCGTGGCCATAGACCTGGCCCATCGATCTGGGGGCTCAAATTAAAAACAAGAGACAAAGATTCCTAGGCCTTTCTTTGTACTGTGCTACTCACAGAATGTTGGCCGGAATACAGATTCGGCAATTGTTGATTCTATTTTTGACTGTCATTAACCTGATAAAAAAGTTAGATGGGCCAGCTTAATAATGCATTAAGCACAATCTGTCAAATATAAATCCCTGCAAGAACAAAATCAAACAATGGGGACACAATCTTGAATTTTGCAGACATGCATATCTTATATTGTAGACATGTATTTTTACAACATCTTTATGTGTGATGACATGATTCTTACTGATGACCACTTTATGATATTCATAATTGCTGATTGCTCTCACATCGAGGATGAATTGTAAGCCCAATTTTTCTGATCTCTCAAATTACGCGGCTACTACAGAAATTTTCAATAATGAGCACTTATGGCCCCTTTCTCTTACTATTGACCAAGACTTGGATAAACTTAAGCCTTTCCTGCTCAATGGCTATCGGGCCACATTCTAGACAATTCCTTTTACGTTATGAGAGATTGCTTATTGAAAACCAATTCCTTCACTTGGAGATATGTTTTATCATCGTAAGGCCCTAGATGATGCTCATAGTGAGGCCCTTATCCTTTTTTCTCGGACCTGACCCCCCTTTTGTTTTTGCCTTTCCCCGAGTGGAATGAAATCGTTTGGAAAATCGATCCGGTGGCTCTGGATCACGGTGATCATAGATGAAGGCGAGATTGAAGTGGACCACGATCTTTCTCAAGATGCATGAATTTGGTTGGGTCTACACAATTTTGAATCAGTGTACCCGGGGGGACTCTCTGTTTCCCTCTTGTATAGTTCAGAGGCTTTCTTTTGTCATGCAAGCTCCTGCTTGTAAAAGCTGATGAAAGGTCGATGACCTTTAACTGTTTTTTCTTGTCTTTTATGTAATTTCCTATGATTAATATAAATAGTCCTTTTCTCCCAAAAAAAAAATAAAAATAAAAAATATAAGTAAGTAGAAAAGCACCACTCGATGTGCTAACAACTATAAAAGTCACATTAAATTCCCATGATGCGAAGTACTGCATTATCGAGTATTTTTGCCCAAGAATTTTTGTTTTGCTATTTGACACTATTACATGATGTAAAATCTTCCCTGTAGGTATGACAATGGGAACTTCAATATTCGCCTCTTGATTTTTATCTGCACTAGATCGAAAAGGGTATCCTGAGAAATATAGATAACTCAAGACACTTTTCAGTATTTCTGCAAATCTATTTTGACATCTTGAAGCGTCTTGAGCATTTTATTACCAGTTACATGTTTTATAAATTTATCTAATTTTGTCTTTTCTGGATCATGAATATAGTAAATAGGATTGATGTCAGGAGTCTGTAATCTGCAAATGTCTCCACATGCATAGACATTTGTCTTCATGTTAAAGATGTGGGATTTTCCTAACTGCAGATTCTTTCCTCCAAACAAAGTAGAGTACCATCGTTGAATGCATCCTTTTAATTAATTCTAGTGCATCCATGGGAAAAGGAAGGAAGGAAGGAAGGAAGTTTATTTTAACGTCCATGCATTCCAAGAAGCAAGGGGAAGTGAGACTAAGAGAAGCAAATTTTGTGTGGGTCTTCTAATAATTAGAATCAACATGAAATAAGAATAGAGACAATAACATTGAGAGCTTCAAATGGGTGAGATTTCAAGAAACAATTTTATGCAGATTATGTTACACAATGCCCAAGTTGAAAGATTTAGGAGGAGGGCTTCAAATGGGTGAGATTTCAAAAAACAATTTTATGCAGATCATGTTACACAATGCAGATCATTTGATACTATGGTACATTATATTTGCTTTGTGCCTTGTGTCTTTGCATTTTTATGATTACTTTGGATCTCCTCTTCGATTTGGCCCTGACCTTAGCTGTGTTCTTGATATGATCTCAATCTTGCCTTTTTCCACTTTGACTTGGCCCTTTGCTTGTTTTCATGTATATCCATTCATATCCTTCTACCAAAGTTTGATCTCAGTTAGTTTTCACTTCGATTTCTGCTCCTTTGCCCCTAACCTCAACCTTGATTTCTATCGTTTTGTTCGCTTGTCTATTTCCACATAAGGCTCTTAACCATTCGATTGATTTGACCTGATTCACGAGAAGCATAAATCTGCCATAGCCATCTATGTTTTTCGTCTCCACTTTGTCTACAATTAACACATCAACTCTCTCTTCTCTAGTAGCTAACACTTTCCAGGGATAGCTTTACTACTCATATGTCACTTCACGTCGTCACTGTGTTTTTGGTCCATTTATCATGTCCATTACTTCTTTTGCTTTATATGTATCTTTTCGCTTTATTAATAATATGTCATTTTACCTAGCCATTATGTTTTCATTTGTCCTTTTCTACCATATGGCTAACCCCCTTGCACTCCACCCCAACCTTGGCACTTTTGACCTCCATCTCCTCCTTTTCATTGGCCATAACCTCACTTTTGACTCCTTAACCTCATTTTTGTTTGATTTACGTTGTGATCGAATTAACTTTCATTCATTTTTTTTTTTTTTTGAAAGTAAAGAGCGGTTTTATCATTAATTATAAGATCTCAAGTACATATAGCAAAGTATATATGCTTTTGCTAGAAAATCATACCAAAATATAAATATAAAACCAACAAGGAGCTTCATAGTAGAGGAACTATGATCTCCAAACATGTAGAGTGTGACAGTCAGCAGCAAATAAGAAAATATCTGGAGAGTATAGCTTCTTGAATAAAGAGAAATCCGAGGTAGTCTATCATGTTGAAAAGATCACGTGAATTATCAACTTTTCCCATAATTGTAGAATCACATATGAGGTTAATCTACCAAAAAAGTAAGCTAGATCAAAATTAAACAAGAGCAGGAGCATGCTTTGTTGGGAAACAAGAAGGAGGTGATGTTCAGGACTCAGAGAAGAAGATTGAATTGTAGTAGGCATTAAATGCATCAGTGGATCCAAAAATGTAATGACCAAGAGACCAATTATTGTGTAGAATAGGCAAAATTTGTCCTTGTCCTCCAGAAGAATCAGCAAGGATCCATATAGATCAGCAAGTAGCTTGTGATTGTAGTACATAGTTCTATACCTTGTCATCTGTCTCTCAGTAAGTATGAAGTTGTGATTTGACAGAAAGGTCCACAAGCAATGAACCTGCACTACCTCTCTACAGAAGATAGCAGCCCATAAATCCTCACTTTCTTTTTTATACCTTCTGTGCCTTGTTCTCATAAGAAAAGATAACATCGAGGTAGCAATACTGTTTTGCATAGTCTGATCTTTGGCTTGTTGACTGAAAGGCGAGATGTCATCAAATTTACCTCTTCCATCTCCACGAAGGAATTCAAGATACTCTAGGATCATCAGAGAGGAAGGAAGGAAGGAAGGTGTATTTTTACGTCGTAGCACTAGGAAAAAGTTAGAATCTACAACATTTAAACTTGAAGTAAATAAATCATAATGTCCCTTATACTCTCCATGGGCCTCCCAATTCCTGTCATAGTTAGTTCCATATTTCTTTTTGTGAGCAGTAGCAATAGTTTCAAAGTAAAATTGAAAATGCATCTTTATCCAAAAGATGGAAGGCTTTTTCTTTCCATACAAAACACGATTTCTAGCTTTCCAGATATTCCAAAGAGCAATGTAAATAACTGTATTGACAAATCTATCATCATATTGGATAAGTGAGAGAAGATTCCCATCATTTACAATGCCAAATTTATCAGCAATCCAAGTCCAGAAACCATTCAATTTGTTACAAAGAAAGATATGTCACATATCCTCAACTCTATCATATGCCATGGGGCAGTTTGCTATGATGTTAGGATTTCTCTTTGACAAAGAGTACAGATTGTTCAAAGCGCCATTGGCAAGAAGCCAAATGAAATAGGAAATTTTGGGAGGGGCGGTAAGAGTTCCATACATTATGAAAAAAAGATCCTTAAGCCGTGAGCATGATTAATAGACCATTTCAACATAGCTTTGCTGTCATCAATATTGGAGGACATAGCATTGTATACGTACTTAACTTTGTATACCCCTTTGCCATTTATAATCCAGTCACCCTTCCCAGAATTAGGAGACAGATTAGAAAGATAAGGTTTGATATGAGTATAGATCTTTTTGGCTGAGGAAGTACCCTCAACGATTTCTTTCAGTCTAGTCCAAAAAATTACTCTCCCTCCTGAGAAAAGGTCTTTGATATAATCTAGACCAGCCTCATGCCATTTCTTATAAATCCTTGGATGCTTAATTGCCAAAACTGAAGACTTTCGATCAGCCAAAATAGGATTCCTGAAAATGGAGAGATCAACATGGAGCTTATCTCTTGAGATGAATTGGAAGCTAGGGGAGATAGAATTGGAAGCTAGGGTTGATGAAATGAAACAACTGGCGAAGGAAGGAAAAGTCAAGTACATTGGCCTATCTGAAGTATCCTCTTCAGAAATTCAACGTGCACATGCCATTCATCCTATATTGCAGTGCAGCTTGAATGGTCGCTTTGGACTCGAGATGTTGAAAAGGCCATTATTCCTACACGCAGCTTTTTGAAGATTTATTATGTTGTGATATACCTTGATATGCGTCATGGACGCATGAATGATAAACTGCAGTCTCTTTGTGCAGGATTGGAAATAGGCATTGTGCCCTATGGTCTCCTTGGTGGAGGTCTTTTTTCTGGCAAAATTGTAGTGGAAGAGCTTGCAGATGGTGATTTTCGCAAAGTAAGGAATTTCTATCTGCTTACCTTTATCCTGTCTTTAATGTGATTCTTAGTTTAACGTATACTATCATATAACTGTGGCTTTACATATGTCCCAGTGTTCTAATTGTGCATTCTGTCTAATCGTGCTCTTAAATCCATTTAACATTCCCAAGTCTGCATGAATATTCCTTTCCTAAGATTAGCATTAAAGCGTTAGTTCTTCCTTATTCTAAATGTGGTCATTAAAATCAAACTATTGATGTATTACTGTACTTTATCTGAAAGGCTGTAGAGATTTCATGCATTGGCTGTCTAATGTAATTTAAATTAATTGTTTGCCTTCATTGGCAAGTAGGATATTCGTTTGGTTTTCATCATCCACTTGATAGTTGAATTCTCTTGATGGCTGAAAATTTTGTGAATTTAATCGGAATACAATGCATGTTTTGTGAGTCTTGGTAATGTAGTCTTTGATGGTTGATTTTGCAGAAAAAGTACTCTAAAGGCCTTATAAAATAGAGCTGATAGCGAGGCTTCCAACTTTAAGATGGTGGATTTCCGGATTTTCTAGCCAAACTTCGACACTAGATTCGCAGAGCCACATCTGATTGATTTTAACTGACAACCTATGTTTTAGTAAACAAGTTTGATGTTCAGAATTCAAATGTTATTGCCTTATATTTCTAGTTTTCCCTACCATTCCACTTCTCAATAAGTGTTGTACACTACAAGAGGATAGGGGATATAATGTCGAGCATAGTGCAAAATTTTTGACACTAAGTGAACCTTTAATCTTCCTAAAATGGCCAAAACCCCGACACTATACTAGATGTCATCATTGGTCACTGGGGTGACCAACATTGAGTCAGGATTGTGACTAAATATATTTGTCATAATGTTGACACTAATAGAGTTTTCAACATGATTGTAACTAGAATTTTGACAAAATAGCATCACTTATTATAGGAGTTTAGTGTTAGTAATTTCAATAGGCATTGTGTTGAGTTCTTCTATGATTTATGACAAACTTTACATCGATATTAAGTAATGTTTTGTGTCAAAACTACAAGTACATAGTGACGAATTTTCTTTTGTAAGTGTATCAAAACTATGCCTGGTATTAGCAAACTTCAAAGTGAAATAGTGACACCTTAGGATCAAAACTTTATTAAACTTGTGTCAATTTACAATCAAAACTTTGATAAGCTTGTGTCAATTTACAATCAAAACTTTGATAAGCTTGTGTCAATTTAGCATCAAAACTTTGTGCGACTTGTGTCAATATTACAACAAGGTATTAGCAAATTCCAGAGGCACCACTTGTAAAATAGTGACAATTTAGCATCAAAACTTTCTCAAAGAAATAAGGAGCACCATTTAAGAAATAGTGACAATCTGGAAACAATTTAATAATGTCTACAACTTGCATTTACTTAGGCTATTGTTGGACTGCCAATGTCTACATTGTTATTGGATTGCATATTAAAGGTATAATAGGAACTTTGATAATAGGAACTTTGATGGTATAAGAAGACAAGGCAACTAGTTTAATTATCAACAAGAATTATAAACAACAAAGAAATTCAGCACTGAGTTCATGCTTGTTATCTAATTATATATTTCAGATGTCATTGTCATATGCAATAAATTTAGTCCTCTCGACCGTCAAGGTTATCTTCATCTCTACAGACTTCATTTCTTTCGCTTTCGATCATTGTCCTCCTGATCAGTTTAATGCAGAATTTAGTTCTAATTTGATGTGATGAAAATTGCTTTAGAACAATATGAAACAATAAAACTTATTATACCTGTTCTTTATCAGAGTCAGTTTCGATATAGCAAATATTCTGCACGTATAATCAAGTAAAAGATTATTGTAAAAGGAGACCCACCACGAACATTGTATTTAAAAATACTTACTGTGTTCATAACTTCTTTCACCTTCTTGAGTCTCGTCTTGAAGATGATACCTGGGCTTGTCCCGTTAACATAGTCCAAGGCTCTATGCTGCCATTAGAACAACACATTTAGAACTAAAAGAATTGCATAATCAGAAAATGAGCATTTAATGAAACATGCTGCTGCAATTCAGTATTTAAAACTACAAATATCAGTAATTAAAGTCTGTTCTAATAACTCAAAATGACTATTAAATATTAGGTTGCAGGAGTGTGCCAATACGAAAGATTACATCAAGCAGTTAAAGGCATTGAAGGAGAAGCTTTATGGTGCTGCAGGAACCATTGAAGCTTAAAGTTCAGATCAATATCTCTTTTTAATCAGTTGCACCAGCAACTTCTTGATGCAGAAATTAAAATAGGAGACATGATCAAATTGAGCAAATTGTTCAGCAACCGTTCCTGGCAGCTCTACCAGTCCACCAATCAGTTTCCTCACACGAGATTTCTGCCCAAGTTTTCCATCTTTCTCTTGAAGAAATTGAATCCCAGACATAGAAATTACAAAAGGATGTTTGATTGGCTGATCTGGCTGCTAAACATTTGGCAGGAAAATCGGATGTATTCAATACAGTACTTAAAATGTCAGATGCCAATCTTGCCAAATCCAAAGTTAATACAGTACTTAAAATGTCAGATGTCAATCTTGCCAAGCCAAAGTTAAGGGGAATGTTAGCTTTGAAACAGATCGAGGTCTTATTTTCAAAATAGTAATATCGGAAGATAGAAAATGGTAGTAGAATTCCATTACATGGTATAAAGCAAGCATATGGAAACTTCATGCATACAGCTTCAGAAGCAAGCATATGCTAGTTCTATTAAGATTCACTTGCATATACAGCCTGAGCTACTTGCATAGTATATTTGAGAATTAGGACTACCCTTGCCACATAGAAAGCATTGCACTAATTTCTGGCTATGGCGTCCATCAAAGGCCCTATAAAGACCATTGTGGTGCTGGTAATGGAGAACAGATCCTTTGATCACATGTTAGGATGGTTCAATAGAATCAATCCGTAAATAGATGGTCTCAAGCAACATATTGCAATCCTCTCAACACAAGTGATCCAAACTTCGAGCAAGTATATGTGTCGATCTTTGCGAGAATATGTAGATCCGGATCCGGGGCATTCATTTCAAGCAATAAGGCAGACAAATGTTTGGCGGGGATGATGATACATCTGAGATCCGCCACCAATGAAGCGGGTTTGCAAAAGAAGCGCGGCGAAAGGATTATCTAAGAGGGTAATGAGGGGCGAGACATTAATCTACACCAAACCAATAAACAAGAATGCATGACATTGACTTAAAAAAAATTAACCAACCTTTTTGGGAACAAAGCCTTTTGCAATCATCTTCTTTCTCCATGCTTCATACCCGCCCTTTGCAATTATTTCCTATAACAGATCCTCCGTTGGCATGGATCCCCAATCTTGAAACTGCATTGTATTTGCATTATTCACCAAAAATAAAGAAATGTACTTGAAAGAAGATAGCACTTACAAACTTAGTCTTAATAGACATTATGCCGCCAGAGCCAGTCCGTTGCTGCCTCGTGCGTTTGGCAGCAGCATCTCTTTGTCTTTGATAATTCCTACCACAGAGCTCGACAAATCTCTTCCAACTTTCATCATCAACATGCATTGGTTTCGGCGCATTGTTCTTTCGCACATTCCTCCGAAGATTTTCCCTATGATTTTAAACTCAGAAAAATTGTATTTACATTCATATTCATTAATTACTAACCTCCAGTGTTTCCACCGCTTCTTCAAGAACTTAATGACATCCATCTCGGATAATCCATCGCCAAACTGCTCATAAATGTATTTCAAGGTCCTCTGCAGGTGACGTGGTTTTATTTCCTTGAAGAGTTTATCGACCTCCCTACAATAGGTTTTCAGCGCATCTGATGCCTTTTGTTCGAATTCACGTCCAGCTTCATCCCTTAACAATTCCCCTTTATGAAAGCATACCTACATTTAAGCATTAAAAAGAAGTCACATAAGCAAAACTCCTAAAATTATACAATTCTAATGCAATAAACAGCAAAATGGCATAAAACAGAAGTTACATAAGCAAGATTTTTAGAATTATACAATCCTGAAGCAATAAACAGCAAAATAGCATAAGCAAAATGGCATAAAAAATAAATCACATAAGCAAGATTTCTAGAATTTTACATTTCTGATGCAATAAATAGTAAAATGGCTTATTCCATTTGAGTGGTCCATCATCTATAAGAAAAATAAAGAACTGAAGTAAGTTGCAGGCATACCTGAGACCTCGATAGCTTTCTGAATTGAACGTTGTAAGAGAGATCAATGTCCTCTGAAATGTCTTTTTCAGCTTCAATATTGCCTTTTTGTGGTGACATATTATTTTCCTGAATTTCTGCGTGCTCCTTGTGCAGATGTTTCAGCATTACTAGAAGAACTATGGGATTGACGACGTTTCCTTGGTCTGCACATATATTAACAACTTTAGTTAGAATAGTATATAAGTATGCAATCAAATCCTAGGTTAATATAACAAGGGAAAGAAAGAAAGCAGCAAAGACATAAAGGTATGGCAAATACTTCAGCACACAAACACAGGCAAGAACAGTCAATCAAATTAGACTTTTTGTTCGCAGCAAACAGAGCTAGAGCAAACAGAGCTAGATTTCTGCAATCACTTCCTAGATTACTATAACAAGGGAGAGAAAGAAAACAAGAAATGAATATGCCATTATCACAGAGAAAGAAAGCAATAAACGAATTTGGCATTCCTGTTTGCTGCAGACTTTCATATCAGACTTTATACAAGAATGAGAAGCTTATTCAAAGCCTGCAAATCATTGAACAGCTATCAGATTGGCAAATGAACAGCTATCACATTGGTGAGGTGTGCTCTAGGATAATTCCAGCCTACTGCAGTGGAATAACTGCATGGCAGAACTTCAAACCTTTAAGATCGCATAGAGCCAGATCAAGTTTCTGATCACATGATTATTTGGGAACAATTTCCCTAGTATAATATGATTGAAGATGGTAGCAATATTCTTCAAAGAATAATGGCCTTCATAGATTAGTTCCAAAGGTAATGTATGCGGACCTCCCGTCTAATGAAATGAGTGCGCATTTTTATCTTGATAGCTTGCATGCATGCGGACTTTGTCTCTCTCTTGATGCTATAAAATGCAAAAGCAGTAGAATGTGAAAGATCAAGTTAGGTTGGTTACCTACCAAGGAACGGATTCTTAATACATCTGATGTTAAAGCAAAGTACCATATAAGGAGGGCGGATGATCCTTCTGGTGGCAGTGCTTGTCCTTCATATTTAATATGTTTAAGAGACACCACATGCTTTTATTTTACATCCATAAAGCACTTCTGAACTATAGAATAAGGCTTTCCTGACCAAAGGGTGCTACGGATGCATGTTTTCAGAAAGGTGATATGATGCTTTTGGCATTATGATACAACACATATATGATCAAAACACCCATGCATGCCCTAAGGCTGCCAGAAGACACATATTCTGTTACTGCTAACACTCTTCTGCTTGTGGTCGTTCAGGATTCTGGACACGGACAGAAATTGTTCTTCAAGATACAATGCATCACAATCTTATAGGATGAAAGTCTTTACTTAGTGCTTGCCGAAGGTACAGCAATGTGGAGCTTGGGAGGCAGTGCTTTGACCATTATCCTTTGTGTTTCAAGTGATGGCCCCGAGCTGAAGATGGAAATGAGCGGGACTGCCAAGCATTCATTCTTGGAACCGCCTCATACGTACATTAACTTTGATGGAGTTCGTATCAGACCTACCAAGGAACTCTATTTGCGTGATTCTTAATACATCGATGTTAAAGCAAAAGTACCATATAAGGAGGGCGGATGATCCTTCTGGTGGCAGTGCTTGTCCTTCATATTTAATATGTTTAAGAGACACCACATGCTTTTATTTTACATCCATAAAGCACTTCTGAACTATAGAATAAGGCTTTCCTGGCTAAAGGGTGCTACGGATGCATGTTTTCAGAAAGGTGATATGATGCTTTTGGTATTATGATACAACACATATATGATCAAAACACCCATGCATGCCCTAAGGCTGTCAGAAGATACATATTCTGTTACTGCTAACACTCTTCTGGTCGGTCATAGATCAAGAGAGTTATTTTGCTTTAGTGCACTTAAACTACCAACTATATACCCATCCTTTGAGGACTCGAAGCCTATTGCTTTGGAACCTAGCAAGAAGGCAGGTTGATGACTACCACGGATAGAAGTTCAACTACTAGCATATTTCATAAATGACACAATGTACAAACAAGGGCCATTTCTGTTTGATGTCCATTATCTGGCTTTATACATGGGTCTCTGCAGGCAAAAGGCGACTATCCTTTGGCTGTAAGGAGATAATATGCATATCCCCCAAGCTAAATATAATAATGACATCTGGTATTGAGTCTTGATGTAATGACTTGGAAAATGACCTCACTTGAGCTGATGACAAGTAATTTCAATCAACGTTCTGTTTGCTAAAAACAGAGTTGCCTTTTCGTTTACAAGACCATGACAAAAGATATTTTTAAAACAGCATTTTTCATAAGATAAGAACATTAAAAAGGAAAACAAGAGAACAAGTAGATGCAATATCCAGTTAGACAATTTAATAAAATAAATGACAACAGAAAATGATCTAACATTGAGGTGAACTCTCACCTCTCTTTCTGCTTTTGTTTCTTTTCAATATTCCTCTCTTCATTTTTTGATGTTTGCATTTGAATCATCCCCTTCTTGAGTTCTTCATACTCGATCTTCCAACTCCGTCATCAACGCACTTAATATATCTTGTGGAACATTGGCAAGAAACGTGGACAACCTATCTGCATTGGATGCCTCTGTGGCTAGGCCTTTGCCTTTGTCAGCTCCATTTGCAGACACTAGAATACAGAAAAACAACGGTGAAATCCCAAAGTGGAAATACCTCCGAGAAGTTAGAAATAAGAAAAACATAGTGATATTTACTTGTTACAACAACCGGCGAGATTGAGAGGAGCACTGGAGCAGGGACATTGAAGATCAAGGGCATCAGAAATATAGGTACTCGAGGGCAATGGCAAGATTTGGCCATCGCGATCGGACTGGCGCCAAACTTTAGTATGATGTCGCGCCCTTTTTTTCTGTTTTTTTTTTCCTGTTGTTTTTTACTTTCTTGTGGGAGCAATGTGTTTACCAAAATGTAACTCAAAATGTTACTTTTCACTATCGATCTTACCATGGACAATACTTTGGGGTTGTTTGGGGCAATATTACAGTACATTTCGAATTTCCAAATGAAATGTGACCATGGGACTTGTGTCACTGGATCCCAGTAGGTTTCCCAATGACAGAAACCGAGAGGTGTTGTTGATTTTTTTGGTTTAAAAAATTGTGGGCCATTGGATTTTGTTTTTTTTTTTTTTTTACAATGGTCCTCACTTCACGGCTCGATTTGAACCCAACCGAAAATAGCAACACCGATCTGGTGGCTTTGATTTTCTGGGTGGAGATAAAACTTATTACAGTGACATCTTGTAAAGACGAATGAGCTGAATTGATGGAGCAGAACAGAGCCAAGAATTGTAGAAGCAGAGACTGCGTTAATATGGAGCTTTTGGAGCTTCGCTGTGATTTATGTTCTTTTCTTTTGGGATTGTTCCTGTGCTTCTGGGACTATTGGGATTATTTCTGTGCCTCATATTCCTCTTTGTGCCTTCTCTTCCTTCGTCAGGTTGGAACAGGGTGTTCTGCCCTGCTACTGTGGACGGCCCTTGTTTTTTTACTGTGTTAACAAAAAGCGATTAGGATAAGTCATGTTTGTCTTTTTATGGTTGACGCTTGTACGGCCATTAAATTTTTAAAATTGTCAATGGTTAGGCTATCAGATGTGTGGCTGGAGTTTTTTTTTATTATTTCTTAAAAAGCGAGTAGGATGGGTAATGTAAAATGAAATGTTGCATTTTCATTTTCAAATGAAATAAAATGTTTTTCATATGAATATGGGCTTGTATCACTAGATTCATTTCTAAATTTTCATTGAAATGTTGTTGTTTTACTTGATTTTTTTTCTAAGCAATATTCTTACCATAGTTTTGTGTACTAGATCCATTTACAAATGTCAAATGAAATGTCGAGCTTTGGGACTAGTAGCTACAATAGTGGGAACGATTGTTTGCCATGCCAGGTAGCCAAATCATCTTCTTCAACATCTTCTTCATCAAATTCATCATCCTCCTCCCGACGAAGGTATAGGAAAAGGGCTAGGAGAGATCCGACGGAAGTTCTCTACCTTCGTCGAGGCACTTGTTGGTGCAACAGGTGTAATGGCAAGACAAGCCGTTCATATCGCGTTCGATTGATCATGAAGCAAAGTATGGATTATGTCGTAGTCGGCCTACGCAACTCGATGAAGAAAATAACCTCGAACATGATGCAAATACTGTGAGTGTATCATTTTTGTTTTTATTTGTTCCAAATAGAAGGAAAATGCTAAATTTCGTCGTCACTTGTAACATGTATTGTGTATCTTCATTCTTCCATTTCTATTGACTTCTTATACATCTTTATGTGGCTATATAGTCACCTAGTGAAGAGTCTAGCATGCAAAGTACTTTTGTTGGTGAGGAGGCAATTCATGATATGATCACAAATTTTTTCCCAACAAGCCAAGAAGCCAATAGTCGTGAAAACAATGACCAGTTGCTAATGACGTAGATGATGAACCATGTATTGATAAGGCAATGTACCTCCATAATGAGGCAAGTCACGCCATTGTTTCCAAATGCCCGTATATCTCGCCTTGCCACATGTATGCTTATTCTAAATCTCCAACACAAAGTTGGTTGGAGCAATGTAGTGTCCCAACTTTTGAATGCGTACATGCAATTCATTCTTTTGTTTCAATGTGGGTGTGGGGTTCATATACAGATATGCTTACTTGATGTTTTTATAGTTTGCTTGATAAGATATTACCCGATGGCCATTGTCTTCCAAAATCTAGGCAGGAAGCTAGAGAGCTATTACGATCCTTAGGACTGGAATATAACATCGTGCATGCATGTGTCAATGATTGTATCTTATTTCGCAAAGACTATGCAAACCATGATGCATGTCCAATATGTAAAGAAGCACGTTATGAAGAAGATAGGAAGACCAAGGTGGCAAGAAAGGTGTTACGCCACATGCCATAATCCTGCCTTGCCGTCATATGTTTCGATGGCCAACCCTAGCAGATTTCATGGATTATCATGCAAGGCATCGTAGCACTGATGGAAAAATGAGAATACCTGCTGATGGGGCTTTGTGGAAATATATAGAAGAGAAGTGGCCTATATTTGCATCAGAACCTCGCAACATTAGACTTGGGCTAGGGATTGATGGTGTTTGCCCATGGGGGAGTAGATCATCCTCACATAGCGTGTGGCCTGTGGCAATTGTGAATTATAATATCCCACCATGGATGGCCACAAAGCCTGGTCACACATGCTAACTTTGATCATTCCAGGTATGTATGTTGTATATAAGTTTATTTTTACTTTGTATTAAGCATAAAATGGGTTATTACAGGAAAGTACAAAGTGAAAAGTATGGATGTATACTTAGAACCTTTAGTAGAAGAACTTGAGATCTTGTGGAAGGGAGTGCATATGTATGACATTTCTAAATCTCCACATGACTTTATATTCCATGGGATGTTATGCTTTACTCTTCATGATTATCCAGGTTTTTCTGAAGCTTCAGGTATGATATAGTAAGAGTGCAAAAGTATCAGAGTTCAATTATTATTTTAATACTTTACCTTTTATTCTCATTGCAGGTCTAGAAACAAGTGGTGCATGTGGATGCCCATCTTGTGGGACTAGCTTGACGTCTTATAGATCAAAATATCTGAAAAAACAAATATATTTTGGGCATAAAAAATATTTGCCAGAGGGCCATTCTGCGCGTGGCTCTGATAAGATGTCGAAGCCAAAGCGATGGACACCCAAGGATTGGTTGGATGCTTGGCAAGAGATGAATCCCAATGTGGATTACTTGACTGGTTATAAAGATGCCAATGCGAAAACTCCTCCTGGAATGAAGAGGTTATCTATATTTTATAGGTTGGAATACTGGATTGGCTTGCAGTTGGTTCATTTGCTAGATCCTATGCACATTTTCAAGAATGTTGCTCATTCTCTTTGGCAGCATTTAACAGAAGAATGGGAAACCTTAGGTGCTAGAATGGATCTGAAAGAGCAAAAAATAAAAAAGAAATACTGGCCCATCAAGAGGATGGGCAAGAAGACTCTGGCATGGAAACACGGTGCATGGGTTCTAGAAAAGAAACAACAGGTTGAAGTGAACAAGAGGATAGCAAAGGTGCGCACGCCAACTGGATATGGAGCTTCTTTGAGAAAGGCATTTACTGGATTAAAGACACATGATTGGCACAAGTTTCTTCAGGTATATTTTGGTTCTTGTGCTTTTATTTCTTGGAATAAATATATTGCAACATATGTAATGATATTTCATGGACTTTGCAGCATATAAGTCCATGTGTGATAGGTGACTTCTTGACCCCACAAGTAAGAAGCATTATATTTCGATTGGGTAAATTTGCAAGGTGGGTCTCCTCCAAAGAAATTGAAGTGGCCGAGATATCAAAGGTGGAGGAGGAAGTGATTATACTGCTTTGTGACATTGAGAAGTTTCCCACCAGTTTTTTTGACCTCCAGGTACTACTGATTAAATTCTACATAACAACTATAAGTACAATTTTATTTCTAGGAACTATAAGTACAATTAACAATTTGCTTACATATATAGGTACATCTCTTGATGCATATTCCAAATGAGATAAGGTTAGCGGGACCTGCTCCTAGCAGATGGATGTTTTTTCTAGAGTGCTACATGAAGGTGCTCAAAAGCTTTGTGCGTCAAATGGCAAAACCAGAGGGTTGCATGGCTGAAGGACATCTTGTGCAAGAAACATTATTTTATCTAAATGATGCCACTACTGCATGCCATTCAGGTGGTCCTAAATTATGGGAAAACGAAGAACCCAAAGAGATTACAGCAGAAGTATTACAAGGTAATGGAGTAGAACGAATTTTGGGTACATTTGTCCTTAATAATACTGCAAGTTTGCAACCATGGAGAGACTTGTATGAAATCGCGAAGGAGAATGCATGTAGAAGGCCAACAGGACGATCAATGGGACAATTTAGTTTTCCAGATGTTATGGATAATGCATGGTTGTTGGCTCGTATGGATGAAGCTAAAGATCGTGGCGAAGATATTCCAGATGATGATTACGAGCTTGCCCTTGGTTGTAGCAAGAAGGTATAAAACTATAAACCTTTGGTCCCAAGTTTCATTCCCTTTATATTATATTACTCATAACTGTTGTAATTTGCTTCTAGGCACGATTTTATACTTCACTGTGGGCATACGGCCAGCATTTTCGCATCAATAATGTTGTTAAGTGTAGAGTTACATTTGATTCGTGGATCAACTAAGAGAATTTGAATGTAAAAAAGTCAATCCGAAAGCGGGTGGATCGCAACCTTCCGGAGAGTAACTGGATTATGTGGGAATCCTGACAGACATTATCGAGTTGGATTATCGTAGCTTTCATGTAAATATTTTGAAGGCACGATGGTTCAAAGTTATATATAGAGGTCGTGGCAAAACAGTTAGGACTCATCCATCCGGATTTCCAGAAGTGGATTCTTCAAAGGTATTGGCTGAAATGAAATAACCTTTCGTGTTTCCAAGTCAGGTTGAGCAGATATTTATCCATGAGAATCCTAATGACACAAACTGGTGGATTGTCGTACGTTGTCAACCAAGAGCTCGGTATAATTGCTTTATCTGTAGTTGATATTGATGATGTAGTTGATGGTGGTGGTCTTCTTGACATCGCTAATAATGTTGATGGCACATTATTGCATGGAGGAGGAGGAGGAGGAGGAGGTATTGAAGAGGAGAATGCATATTTGGGAGAAGGTTATCTCGAAGGTGATTTGCCTGAGGATGATACAAATGAGCATGTTTCTGTAGAATCGCCATTGGCACTTTCACAGAGGAAGCAAGCTGAAGAAGTGAATTATGTGCTCCGATCTCCATTTAATTCGCCAATCCATGTTCGTGGCCATGATGAGGATTATATCGAAGATGAAGAAATTGTTGGACATGCACATGATCACTGAGGCAATTAGAGGTTTGGCTCTTCGTTTATGTCTAGACGACGATGAGATAGATGACATTGAGCATGATCTAGGTGAACAAGTTGATGTGTTCACACATGAATAATCAACTTTGTAATCTTATATTGCTATTACTATTATGGTTTAGTTTATTTGATCTTGAGTGTTTTCTTTTCAAATTTGTCATCTTTAAATTATTGAACTATAATGCCTTGTAGATTTTGAGAAGCTACAGGTCCCTCTTCTTTCCACACTCGTCCTTCGAGATCGTTCTTCAAGAAAAGCATCGCTTTCTTATTCCATCCGTTGGCAACAGAGACAAGCATTAGTCGAGATGCAGCCTACAAGAGCAGTCTAGATTGAAGTGGCATTTCTTCCACCTTTTTGAATTCTATTAATTCATGGAGTTTGATTGTATTATATGTTATGTACTCTATTCCTGGAGTTTGATTGTATTATATGTTATGTACATTACAAGTATCTCGTATTTGATGAGTCTTGTCGTTCTGATAGGTTTGCTCCCTTGTCCATATTGCTAACTCTTCACCAATTACTATTCCTCTTCATCCAACTAGTTCTCGGGTATCCAAATCATACCAAGTAATATCCCTTGGTGCAGTACTATATCTGATGTATGGATACACAACACAATTTTCATGAATTACTAGATATAAAATGTGATGGCATTCTGTTATAAGTCTTAAGAAAATGTTGTAGCAACTATTGTTTAAAAATCGTTGCAACAACCCACTTAAATTGGACAAGTGCTCCTCACAATTCGGTTGAAATATTAGATAAAAATTCAGATACCATTTTGTTACAAGTCATAAGAAGAGGTAGTTACATCTTAGTTATAATATTGTTCAAAAGTTGTTGCAATAACTCACTTAAATTGTGATAAAAAGTTGACAAAAGGATGTCATTGCATTGGACGACATATTTGACACTATGCACTAGACACAAATTTGACACAACACAAGCACTTTGTGTCAAGATAGTAGCAGTTGACACAAGATTGTCACTACACTTATAACTTGTCACAAGGGTTGACACTATACCCCCCATCCTTTTGTAGTGGTATATTTTCCTTCAAGACAACAAGACAAGATGTTTGTAGTGGTCTTAGAACTTATTCTTGGCATTTTCAAAACATTTTTGAGTTTTGAAAACCAGCGCCATGTAGTGTTTACATTTATCTTTTGAACAAAATTATATTATGCAATGCCCTTCCATGTGTCTTCTATACAATTTATGAACATTGTTTACCTTGTTTAGCTTTTACTGTTTGAATGCACGGGACGTTAATACCATTTAGTCCAAGGACTTGATGTTCCATGAATCGTATGATGTGGAAAGTAAAATACATTTGTCCAATAACAAAGAACATGGAAGGCTAACATGCAAGGACTGCGTGTAATGCAAAACCCTAATCATTTACAAAAATTTATGATTTTTAGAGAGGAATATACATCCTTTTTAAGTAAGCAGCATTTGCACGACTGCATGTTATGCAGGACCCTAATCATCTGTAAAACCATATAATTTCTAAAGAGAAATATGCATCCTTTTAAGTATGCAGCAATGGCATTGTACATGGATGTCTTCAGCATTGGCTTTGTTGGACCTCCAAATGCAGGGAAGAGCATTCTTTTGGGTGCAATTTCGAGGGCAAAACCTAGTGTTGGTCATTATGCCTTTACTAACCTCCGGCCAAATATTGTTCCTTCTGTCCCTTATTTTCTTACTCATAAAAATTGTATAATTATTGAGCATCTCTATTATTTACCGTTTTGTAATACCTTTAAACTTTAGATTGCAATGGATCACGAAAATACGGGATGTTCCTTGCAGAATATTAGCGTTCCATTGGACTAGGCTTGCCATTGTAGGTCTCAACTGATATCTGTGAACATACTAGCACACATTAATATTTTATAATTTTTTCCTTTGCCTCAACCCTGCCCTTCTGCTAGTTAACTTGCTTTAATTTATTTACCTATCAGGCCTTTATATTGAAACTGGCGTTTATGGGTCACAGTGTCCTTTTGGGTTCTTCCTTTAAAAACAAAAGTTGGAACTAAAAGAAACTCCAAAATGTCCTCAGCCGTTGGATTTTACCCAATAGCTCCATACATATGGATACCGACGTTGTTTGGAAAAGCAATGGCAATGGAGGAATCGAACCTCCCGGTGGCGACTCTTTTTTCTCCATCGCCCTCCTCCCGAACCAGCCGTAAGCTCAAGTGTTATAAACCATACAAGGAGGGAAAAGAATCAATCACACCTGCATGCAAATAGATCTTACCGCATATAAATGCAAAATCCAAGGAGTCGCCTTGCTACTAGAACCTATTATCAGATTTGAGAATAGCTTGAATTTACCTCTTGAATTTGGAAGAAATAATCTTCTGATACGGCGAAACTTCTTCACCGTCAATCACATGAAGAAACAACCGCTGATGAAGCCACCTGCACCATCCCTGCTACTCGTAATTCCAAAGAACCAAAACCAGACGAAACTGGGAAAGCCATGTGAGGTTTCCGCCAAAATCAGGGTTGGACCAATTTGATCTGCCCCCTCAAGAAGGAAATTGGGCGCGACCATCGGTAAAAAAAAAAAAAAAAGGGAACAAGAAAAAAAAAAGATTAAATGAATAAAGTACACATGCCTTTTTTTCAAATTTTCCAAAAAAACAAACCCTACGTTCCTCTGTAAGGTTCATTGGGGAACCTTAGGGGCCACATTTTGGCGCCTTCCTAGCTGTCTACTACAACACCCTAAGAGAATTTGTTCTACATATTCTAAACGAGGTGCACCCTAGACTACCACAATCCTAGGATCCGTCGATTCTATGGCCAGACCACATATTGGGGCCTATAGGCACCTCTCGTTTCGCATATGTAGCACAATAACAGGGGGTTACTTTTAGATTTTTATACGTTTTTTCACATGGTTTTTCTATGATTTCGTTGTTGTATTCGTTGAGGTGTACTAAATAGTATTTCTAGAGTGCACCCTTTATGGGCCGTTGATTTTCGTTGGTTGGAACAATCCGAGGGTTGTTGTCTTTCTCTGCATGTGTTTGTGCATGAACATTGTGCATGTGTATGCATGTGCATGTGCACATGCATGTGCATGTGTGTGCATATGCATGTTCATGTGCATGTGCATGTGTATGTGCATGTGCAAGTGCAAGTGCATGTGCATGTGTGTGCATGTGTGCATATGCATGTGTACTTGCCCTCTTGGATTCTTATTGCCGGAGTGGATTTTACTACCACGAGATGGATTTTTTGCTCACACTTACAAAGGTATTTGTTTTTTAATGTTTCTTCAGTTAGCATAATGTTTTTTTTACAAGGTATTGGTTTCCTGATTCTACAATGTAGTGCTGCAAAACCCCTTTTGTTTCCTTCCTAAGATTTTGCCGCAGATTCAAGTTTAGGCCCTCTCGTTTGTTTCCAACTCTTGGATATTCCCTGGTTGCTTGGATTGTTCATAGCAGCCAGCCTTTAGCTTCAATCAACAAGGATTCTTATGCACACAATGCAGACGGATTATTCCCGCCCTTTTCCATGTCACGCCAGACGTACCAAACAAAGTGGCTACAAGAATGCATTTATATTGTAGGTTTGGAACTTTAATCGAACCATAAGGTGAATCATGCATTACCTTTAAGCTCTGGATGGAGCATCCAAAATCATATGGATTGATAAACAATGGTATCATTGTGAAAGAAAAATAGTTGTAGCGGAAGTAACAATATGTAGCGTAATAACAGGGGGTTTTCTTTGTGTTGCAAACTTTATGACTTTCAGAATAATGGGATCAATCTGCTCTATCTTTATGGTAACTTTTACTTATGTTCTATTTGTTTTATTATGATCAAATTCAAAAGCTACAGGTGATGAAAGCCTCAAATGAATTCTAGTTTTTTTCTGGTTTGAATTCTAAATTTTTTGTCACACCGGGGGGGGGAGAGGAAGGGGTGACGTCTCTAAGGCCCTGAAGGGGCCAAAAATTTTTTTTTTCAACACAAACCATTAACATCCAACATATAAAAATTAAATCCCTCAACACATAACAACCAACACATAACAACCATTGACATTAACTACCAACACAACTACCATTGACATTAATTAACACAACCATTGGGTCCAACACATTTAAATTAAAATCCCCCTTAAACCCCCTTTGGTTTGAGTGCATATGTCACACGGGGGGTGACGTAGGGCAGCGAGAGCCCTCATAATTGTATTTTGCGTATGAAATCAACACCATATAGTATTCGCTTGAAATCTTATAGTATTTTGCAAATCTTGTTATACAGTATAGCAAATTTTGTACTTGCATACCCCACAAACGAGGAACTTTATGTACGGTATAGATTAAGGAATAAGAGGTGAATATGCCTATCCAACAGCTCTTGTTGCCCGGAGTCACCCCCCGTGTGAATATGCACCCAAAGTTCCTCGTTTGTGGGGTATGCAAGTACAAAATTTGCTATATCAGATAACAAGATTTGCAAAATACTATAAGATTTCAAGCTTTAATACTATATGGTGTTGATTTCATACGTGCAAAATACAATTATGAGGGCTCTTGTTGCCCGGAGTCACCCCCCGTGTGAATATGCACCCAAACCAAAGGGGGTTTAAGGGGGATTTTAATTTAAATGTGTTGGACTCAATGGTTGTGTTAATTAATGTCAATGGTAGTTGTGTGCATATAGTCATTTATGATAGGAGGCGCCTATGATTTTGAAGTATGAAATACGATTTTGCCTAAGGTTTTGAGGGTGTATCGAACTTTTATACGGCTTTGCCTAAGGTTTTAGAGTATGAAATATGGGGGCTCGAACCTCTATCAAAATAACTCAATGTCCTAATAAGACTACTTTAACCAATATACCTAATGAGCTAATGTGATTATTTTCTATCTTGAATCTATGTTTTTTTTTTTTTTTTTTTTTTTGAAAGTGATAACTTTCTTTAGGTTTGAAAGTGATAACTTTATTTATTAATTTTTTTACATGGCCTCTAGGCATATAAAACACATGGGATTAAGCATTGATGTAAATAAATTATTATATTACAAGGTATTAGGTTTTTACCACGACGAGTATATATCAATATGGAAATCTTTAAATGCTCACATCGGAATCGGGTCTAAAAAGGAGAGCGCAGCTTATGAAGCAAATTTTGACCTCCGTAAAAGGTATTGGGTAGCATTGTGATTTAACCCATAGCATTTATAGTGCATAAAATGGTGCATAAGGCCAAGCATGTTAGCGCTAAAGGCAAATTTCTGAATGACTTAGTCTTTGAACAGGGAGCTTGAGTTTCGTAGACTCCAAAGATTGAATCGAAAACATGGATAAATATGGAAAGGGTAGCGGATCCACTCCAAAAGAAGTCACACTAATTATCAAGGATCCAGATTCACCAAAAGAGGTGGAGGATATGGATCGGTAACTTCAATCAGACCGATAATGAAAGGTCCTATATTCCAGAAACACAACAAGATGAAGAGTATAACTCTGACCCCGAGCTTTATCAGGTATATTCATGATAAATGTCTTATATAAACCCAGGAATTTTAATCCTTCCTTAACTACAAAAATCGTACACGGCCTGCAAGAGGCTAATGCCTCTTTGAACCATGCTCAGTAAGCTATTTTATGGATAAGATCAGAATGATCTACACCAAATACTTGATTAAGATATGGTACATTCATCTCAGTATTTTTTATGGTTTGTTCTTATTGCTAGTCTTTTACCTTATTAATGCTAGTAGTTAAAAATCCTCTTTAGAAAAACCAAGGGCAAAAGTGTTACATTGGGTGAAGGGCGATAAGCCGGAAAAACCCAATGTACCTTTTGGCCCTCATAGATTTACCATTCTTATGCTAATTCTATGTTGATTGGTCTGCCAGTCTGGGTTTTTCCCCTCGATGTGATGCTTTTTGCTTTCTGGTTTCACTATAGAGGTGCTGAAGTTGGTATATAAATGAAGCTGGGCAAGCATAATCATGCTGTTATCAGGGATACATCTTTTATCCTTCTCTATTTTACTTTAAATGGATGCTGATGGTCAAGAGCATATACTTTTTGTGAAGTGCTATTTATAGCTTAACTCTGGTTCTTGAAGGCTTGTTTAAATGTCCTTATTATCTACTGCATAAAAGACATTTTAGCTTTTTTTGATACTTGCAAAAAGATCCTAGTTCAAACGGGATATCCCGACTTATGATTCTTAGTTTTATAAGGTTAATACTCGTATGATGGTTTTTGTAAAAGTTTACCCCAGGTTTACTTTTAATATCTGATGGTAGCACTTATCCAAATCTATGTTTTCTTTAGTTCTGTACTCTGAAAGTTACCAGAATTAAATATGGAATGTAGTGCATGCATTCAGCTATACATATGAAAAGATCATTACCTTTAGCTCTGCTCATAAGATACTCTTGGTTCTGATACAAGATAGTAATACAAAGTGTTGAAATATAAAGTAGAACTCAAAAATCCATCTTTTTCTTTGGCTAGAATAGGCTCTAAGGTTATCTTATAAAGTAATATAAGTGAATGGCAACTTTGTCATCATATCATTCCATTTGTGGAATTAAAACTAAGTCATCATGGCTATGTTGTTTACAGTACAGTAAGTATTTTCTAATTAGACATTTTCTATTTGAGTAGTAGTTTCTTGAGCCAGGATGGATTGATACCAAAGATTTAAGGAACTCACTTAGATTTTTGGGTTGATAATACCGTGGAGGGATTGACCGATACGGATGATTATGCTAGTATGGCCATAGGTCGAGGCTAGTGTGTAGGGGGTTTTTTTTTTTATAAAAACCCATTCAATTATTTTAGGGATATATGGTTTATAGTTTCAGGAATTATCATTTTTACATCCATATGAAATCCCCTGGAACCTCCCGTTATTATGCTACATATTATAAATGAGGTGCACCCTGGACTACCACAGTCGTCAAATCCGTCGATTCTACGGCCCAGACCACATGTTGGGGCCTCTAGACACCTCTCGTTTCGCATATGGTCATTTATGATAGGAGGCGCCTATGATTTTGAAGTATGAAATATGATTTTGCCAAAGGTTTTGAGGGTATATCGAACTTTTATACGGCTTTGCCTAAGGTTTTAGAATATGAAATATGGGGGCTCGAACCTCTACCAAAATAACTCAGGCCCTTTTTCCACACTAGTCGCAAAATATGGCTGTCATATACAATATACGACACCATTTGTGACTCCAAGGCTAAAAATAAGACACACAAGTTTAAACTTACTTTTCCACTGCATGGTAGTCATAAAATATGACACCACTAAAAATACTAGTGGAAAAGCATGAAAAAATAAGACACGTCTTATTTTTAGTTATATATTCAAATAAGACTAGGTGTCTTATTTTACGGCGGGGGAAATTCCCCGGAATAAAATAAGACTCCATTTAGTATCCAAACCTATTCCAAACCCAAATAAGGCATGTCTTATTTTTATAGTGGAAAAGTGATGTACTTTTAAGACAATAGGTAGCCAAACATCACTGGATAAAATATGTGACTTTTAGAGATAAGACTACCGTGGAAAAAGGGCCTCAATGTCCTAATAAGACTACTTTAATTAATATACCTAGTGAGCTAATGTGATTATTTTCTATCTTGAATCTATGTTTTTCTTATAACAACCCATTCAATTATTTTAGGGATATATGGTCTATGGTTTCAGGAATTATCATTTTTACATCCATATCAAATCCCACTGGAACCCCATATTAGTGTGCTACATATTGTCTTCATAAATTGGGTGGGAATTCGAAACATTCTTTGCAAGTCTTGCATTAGAAAACTCTCTGCTCTTCACAACATGGAAAGTGGGGAGCTTATTCTCCTTGCGGAATAGAGAACGACTCTCTTATTTTGCTAATAGGTAATCAACAAGATCCAATTCTTTGATAAAGAAAAAAGACCTAGAATAGCGACACGTTTGAATTACTTGTATTATAACTCATAATACAACTCAAGTTTAATGTAAACAAGTGTTAGGTATATCCCTACCAAGAAAAGCAAAAACATAAATATACCAAGTTATAAGTTTGCATTACTTTAGAAAGAGTATATAAATAGATTAAATAGATCAACTAATGAGCAAGCATTGCTCTTCTCTTTTGTTGCAAAACCCATCCTTAAAAACACACTTGCAATTTAAGGATTCAAATGGTTCATCATATAATGAGACCAACATTGTTGTGTCAAGTGTCTCTAGGTTCAAATGAGTTCTTGTAGCACTCTTGATGGTATTTTTTATGAGAAAGACCCCACTCAACAACTTGTTTGCTTCCAGGAATGAGCAAGCAACATTCCCATAGATTCATTAGGGCTAGAAAATTGTTCCACCGGCTATCACAAGTTCCATTTTCATCTCTACAAATATTTATTCTTCACAGCACTGTGATTTGTTCCAACAAAGTCCTCTCTCTCACTCAAACATTGTACCCGATCAACCTTTGAAGCGACTTTCAAAAGTAAACTTTCCAACCATTTTGTAGTCTGCTTATCTCTATCCAGATCATTCGAAGGATATGTAATGAACACATCACTCACATTTGCAAAATCTCACGGCAAGTGCTTGCAATACAACATCTATAAAAAGATAGCAATGTGAATTGAACGCAAGTGAAACACTCTCTTCAGGAAACTCATTCAAGAACATGCAAATTCTCCTCCTTTCCTAGAATAGGAATATATCTCATCTCAAATGGTGTTCATGAATAGTGCCATCAGTATTCACAAATGCTATTTTACCAGTATAGCAACAAGTCATGAACATAGGAAAATGTTTTGTACCTTCACCAAATACTCTATCCCGTGAGAGATACTTCCTAGTAAACTTCTCCTTCACTAAATCCAACCAAAAGCTTATCTTCGTGATATCAAATCCTTCCCTTCAAATTAAAATGTAACTTATTCAACTCAACAAGGACATCTGCCAAGAAATGTATCATGAATTGTACGTGAAAGACATGAACTATTTATTAACCTATGAAAAATAAAGAGATTACAAATTAAAGAAATAGATAATAAATTGTACCTCAAAAATAGTGGCCTTCTCATAAAGTTTGTTGGCATTCATCTTCCATTGATTCAGAATAGCAAGCATAAAGCAAACCAATCTCTCCATTACTAGTCCTCTAGACAACCATCGCATACCATATATTTGTAGAACATTCCAGTGATGCTTATCATAAACTTCTAGTAAATTATTGAATCTATCATGCTAGTTTGACGACTTTCCAAACCAGGAGTATATTTTATTAGCCAGCTGGTCACAAAATAAAAAACAAAAGTCTTGACCTCGTTGTCAATGGATCCTTTACTGTTAATGCTTCTTTAGTCTAGTGGTAACACACTAGATCTAGAAACTATAGGCCTCGAAGTTCGAGACCGCCCGTAATTGCACTCGAATTGTTGGATGTCAAAACCCACGGACTCCAATGTAAAGTAGTTGGGGTGGGGCCCAATCAAGCAATGTAGTGTGGTGTGTGGTCACATGTTCACATGGTGTGTGTCTTTGCCTAGTGGCGTGGGCGTGGACGTTAAAATACTATCTATCTATGGGCTATATAATGGACACCTCTAATTTTAGGATTCCTTGCTTAAAATCTAGTTATCAACCATGTGCGACGCCTTAACATATGGCAACCAGCTGCAATATGGCGTGACATCCCGGGGGGCGTACACCAAATTTTATAGCTGCATCGCAAACTTTTTAGCGGGTGCCTCGCAGACACCAAGCAATGTAAACCCTAGCGCTTGGAAGGCAAATCACTTCTACCGCGACCGGTGGTCACACCCATCACCCTTGTTCTTTGCTATTATATTAGCTCATGTGAACCTTACAATAGTAGATGTGCCTACAATGGCAATATCAACAATTTTATCTTCGTTCAAATCCATAGATAGCAATAATGCTTGGACAACATCATAAGAAGCTTCAGCAGTAACATTTTCAATTGATAAAAGCCTTACAAACATGCATTTCGGTTCACCCTTCTGATTTTCAGGTAAATATTGCACATAAAAAATAAAAAATAAGATGTCTCAAGCGTGCAAGGACCAGAGATTTATCAAGGAGAATAGAAAAGTAGGAGGAGCTCAGGTTTTTAATCCAAACAATAATACACCTGCTGCGCTCCTTTATTGGGTCCATAAGTAGATTGATCTCCGTGAACGATAAAAACCATTCGATTCAATTCAATTTAAATGTCCTATCCCATGCATTTTCACATTGCATGTCCTTACGATAACTCAACCACCATATGGTGTCACTAAAAAAAGTCCATATAACTAATGTGTAAGTTATCTATGCCCAAATCAAATACAATAAGGAAAAACTTTTCATCTATAGTGGTCCCAATACTATTTATATAAATTGGAATTCTGAGCGGCTTTGCATTATTTCTCTTTGATTGGAATCTTCTGATCTATTAGCAGTCCCACGATCTTAATTGTTGGATTGCAGGTAAACGAAATGGAAACTGCAATCACACGTTCGGGATCTTACAAAGCTGCACCATGTAATAGCCATAGCTATTTCTGAAACTGCTGTAATTTCGTTTGCCATTCTTTATTTAGGCACATGCTAGTTAAGATGGATAGTAGTGGCATCCTAGTCTGATGACTGACTTCACCCATCAGTAACTAGCATAATCTCCATGCAGATAGCAGCCTTAAGCACAACCCTCGGAATTTTTCATATTCACATGTAGTAGCATTCATTAATGTTCCCAAATATTACAAACTTATGTAAATGCCAACATGCCTGTTGAAAAGTACTGTACTGTCAACTTGATTGACTAGTACTGTCATGGATCCATTTAAGATATGCAGGATTTCCACCTGTGATGGGTAGGGAAATGACTTCTGGCAGCCTGTTAAGGAAAACCATCCACGATAGAATTGGTCAATCAGAACAGTTATCATGCTTAGATACTTCCTAACAAGCACATCTTCTTCCATTCACTACCTTTACCACTTTACCAGGCCCTTAAAAAATGACCTTAACTGATTTATATTTACAGAAAAGAAATGGAGATTACTCATATGGATGATTCTGCTTCACATAAGCTGTAAGAGCATCTAGTAATGATGTCCTCGCCTTAATAATCAGCAAAAGCTCGAGTCTGTTTCAACCTGGATATCAAAACAAATCACTTATGGTGATAAACAGAGAGAGGCATCATAAGCAACAAAGTAATCATGCCATACAATGGCAAGCAAGACACAAGAATTTCATAAAAGCTGGAGTGAGTGTCAAAAAACAAAGGAATTTACCTGTCTTCCAAAATTCTAAGAAACTACTTGGAAACCTCTCTGCATCTAGATTCGTTATGTTGGAAGTGATCAAATTTGTGTGTGCAAGATGATGTTAAAACTACAAATAGGCACACTTCTGTATTAACCAAAGACAACGATTGGGTAAAGATATGCATATACCTTGTCCTGCCACCAGTAAGTGGACTCGACCCCTGCATATAATGCATAACGTGCGTAATTTAGCTAGGTTAACAATTCATGACTCCTGGGAACTAAGACAATTCCAATCTAGACACAAACAGTAACTTGCAGGAGTCAAATTTTCCTGACCAAACTCAACAATTGTAATCGCCTGCTCATGCTTTAGTACGTAGTTAAAAAGATGTGAAGAAAAATAATGCATAAAATCATACTTTTGTTCTCCACAGCCCTTTGGGCCTCAGAAGTCAAAATTAAATATTTCATCCTAAGGGATGAACCAGAGATAGTGAAGCAATATAACCTTGTATCTGATTAACACAGGCAGCAAGCTTGTTTGTGATAATTCCGTTAGCCAATTTTGATCCTGCAGATTTTAGCCAGCAAACTACATTAGAAGTGATCAAAGCTAATTTAAATGCAACTTTAGAAATACAACCCCCAATATATGTCCAAAAGGGACAAGGCATGCACACATTCAAGTCATTTATTCTTGTGTCTGCAATTTTGTTGAGATGAGTAGTACCTTGTGATGAGATCCTACGAGCTCACTCAGTTTGGCATATTTCACGCAATTTGCAAACTGCTTCATGGATCATGTTCCATTTATGTAATATCACACCAAGGTAGACCCATATGCAATCCTCCCCTTTTATACACCCAAGTGAACATGGCTGCCGGGTTTAGAGATTTATTATTTACCTGTTTCTTTATTTGGAACCGTCACATAGACAACTATGGATTCCGACCTCTCTGCCATTGCTTTTGGCGCCTGTAGTTATTCCCTTTGTAGAATGAAAAGAGTAAGCCTGGCTAATAGCTGAGAAAGTTCACAACAATTAGCAGGCCAGCTAGTCCAGCAACCAAAACTTCAATATGCCGAAAATTAAACTGCCACATGCAAGGAACTACAGCATGAAACATTAGGAATTAGTATCAACAACAGAATGATTTGATGGAGGAACTTGAAAGAATGCAAATGTACAGAAATAAACAAAGTATAAACTGCTAAGAAGATTACATCCTGAACTTAATACTGAATAAGAGACTTTTGAGTGATGGCTAGGATTTCAATGCCCACAATACAAAATGCAACCTATCAATTTTCCAAAAATAACACCTCATCGAGAAAGTTTGGAAGAAATTACAGAGGGAGAAGGCTCTATGGTTTAGAAACGAGATTTATATCAGCCTTCGCTCCAATCTTTATTTTCTTCTTGAAGAACTACCTCTAGTCTCATTCTCTCAGCTCACCATCACTGGTAAGTCAGAGATTATCCGTGCTTGAGTGGGAAATAGAATCCTGTTGGGACTGCATCTCAGCTGCTTTTCCAGCCAGCCAAGGTTTCCTATGTTATGTTACTTCCTGGATATATATCCCCATGCATTTCTGATCCTCAAGTTTTCTTATTTGAACTAGAGATGTGGCCTCCCTGAGGAGAAAATGTAACCTGCCTTGCAACTTTAGGCAGTATCCTGCAACTTTGGCTTAGGAAATATATCAGGATATGCCATGTGCACAATTATGAATGCTAACATCGAGGATGTATACTGACATAACCAATAACAGACCAGAGTTGAAATAAATAATCCACTTAATGAAGTAGCATCTATTTGTATGTGCCCATAAAGATCGAAGTCATGTTTGTCCAAGTCACACCAGCAAATGCTACCTTTTCAAAATATCCACTGGACCTGTCCTCAATGTGTTATCATAGTTCCATGTCACTATAGTTTGGCCCCCAATTCCAGTTTTTTTGGGAAGGTTGGCACAAATAACCACCCATTACATATCCAGTTTGTTTAGATTCTTTCTGGTGTCAGCAACTTGTTACATGCATTTCTTCTATTGTCAATAAGTAGTGGAGTTAAACTCTTACAATTACAATTACTCTCATCCAGGTCTTTGGACATCTTTTGAGCATCCATTCTATCCAAACTTGTCTTCAACTTAATAATCAGTCTCCCGTAGTTGTCTCTGATTACAAAATCTGGATATTGCAGGAGAGATAGGTCCCCTAATTGCAGTGTTGTGATCTATTTCCCTTTAGCTCTTCTCTTTCTAATGGTGCCGATGTCTCTTGCTGGTTTAATATAAGCCCACCCATTTTGACAATAACTTTGAACTCTATCAGGCAATATTCAGTGGCCCATGAAGACCTCATAGAAGGCTCACCTTCAACTACATCAAGGTGATTGTTGAGATGAAGGTGATTATTGCAAGAGTAAGGACATGCAAGAATAGTAGCAGAATGTGCATCATTCAATGCCCAACATTTATATCATGCGCCCAAAACATTCTTAACCTTTTTTTTCACCACATTGATAGCAAATTGAGGTCCCGTTGGCACAAGGTACAAGACAAATTTCTACATTTCAAGGATGCAGGAGTATTTTAAGTAGTCTCGTTTCAATTCAGAAGAGGGAAATTGCCACTCAAACATAGCAAGATAATTTGGAAATGTCTACCATGAGTATGCAAATGCTTAGTTCTAAGTTTTCTGCTCCTTTTTTTTAAGCTACAAGGCCACAGTCAGACATCAGAGAACAATCAAGGGGTCTGAATGAGATGAAAATCGGGATGGAAACCAAGTCCTCAAATTTCAAGAAAGCTTGTATATCTCTCTAGTGACAGGAATTTTAAATTTTCTCAATGAACGACAACTCTGTACTACTGTTCTGATAATTACCTAAGGCAATGATTCCGCTTCAAAAAAAACGTTTCGATCAAATGGCTGCTCCCGAAGGAAATCTGGGCAGCAATGGCAACCCATTAGACTTAATTCGTGCACATTGAGTAATGATACAACAATCACAGCGTAATAGAGATGTGGAGAACTATAGTCATTATGCCATGCCAGACATCAGAACCTTTTCGTTGTCTTAAAAGAAAGCTAAGGATCATGGTCCTTTGTGGAAAAAGGAAGCTCATAAATAAAATGGAAAACGTATTCTTACCGAGATGAGAACCGAGCGACGTGGGAGAGCACGAGAGATGCAGGCAAAAGCTAAGGCGGAGGAAAAACGCTGGCAGAGTATGCCCATCTCTATGGGAAAAGGAATCATATAAACCATGAGCTGCCAAATACATTTTTTGAAGGAAATTCATGGTTCTCTAGCCTAGTTCACCCTACTCAACTTTGGCAACTTTGGTAGCTATAACAAGGTTGTGCTTCTCTGTCCCTTTTTCTATTTTCCTTATACGGGTGCCCGGCATTGCCAGGCATAGTTACGGGCCTGTTGTAGGCAATGATGAAGTTGTAGACATAGTTAAATACATATAGCCAAAATCTTAATGCTAGATGTATTGTATTGATCTAAACAGGTTGTATAAGAGTTAAAGAACCCTTTGCAATAAGAAAATAAAATTACCCTATTGGTTATTGGGTTTGAGTGCTATTGTAGGCGACCATGAAGTAGCATATGTAGATTAGCTTGCTAAATTGAAGGGCAAGTGAAAAATGGGAGAACTCAAGTGAGCTTAAATAGTTTTATTATAGGAAAGCATATATAATTAAGTTGGTAAATTTAAACGGGGGCAAGACAAAAATGGGAGATTGGAAGAGAAATCATTATATATATAATGTTTAGCTTGAGTTTTTTTACATTGAGTTGCTAAAGTTTCGTCTTGGAAGTAAGTCCGTAGGGAGTTCAGGATTGTCAATATTCAACTTAATTTTTTTTATTTTTATTTTTTTTGCCAATCTAAAACTGAAAGTTGGCAATCTCTTACGATGTGAATAAGTACAACACACTAATTCTAGTGCCACAGATAGAAAACTATCTATTGTCCAATTGCAAATTTACCGGTATCATAGTTTGATTTTCTTTCGGTGCACATTACGCTTTTAGATTAATAGGATTTAAGGGTCGCGAATGCGCCCAATCATTGCATTGTTCTATCCCCATAACGATTGCATATCATATACCAAAGGTCAAATTATGAGATTGAGCATATCCACCATAAAGACAAACCTCGAAAACTGCGGGGGGATCCAAAACATCCCCATTTTTTCTCGATGCAAACCTCGTTTGATACATTCAAAGACATACCCTTGGAAAGTCTGGGCATATTGACACAAACCATTGCATCCAACGATTTAAATTAAAATCCCCCAAACCCCCTTTGGTTTGGGTGCATATTCACACGGGGTTACTCCCGCACCGAGAGTTTGCTTTGGATGGGCATATTTGCCCTTTATTCCTTGATCTGGACCGTACATAGCGATCCTCGTTTGTGGGGTATGCATGTACAAATTTTTAGATACTGTATATTGAGGTTTGTAAAATACTATAAGGTTTGAGAGAATGTACTTAATAGTGTTAATTTTGTACATGTATTATAAATTTTTAGGGGCTCTCGCTGCCCTACGTAACACCCCGTGTGAATATGCACCCAAACCAAAGGGGGTTTCAGGGGGATTTTAATTTAAATGCGTTGGATGCAATGGTTTGTGTCAATAATATTAATAGTTGTGTGTTGATTATTATATTGAAAAAAAAAATTGGGCCCTTCGGGCGCTAACTAAAGCAAACATAGATAAACTTTATGTGTATTGGTTACTACACTGATAATATGCACTTGAGAAATTATTTTCTTCTAGCTTGTTAGCACGTTCGAGGAGATCCATATTAATTTAATATACTAGTGGAGTCTCCAAACTAAACATATTTGTAAACTATGCACTTGAACAATAATATTAAACTTGAGAATACACCATTTCATTGTGTCTAATAAAGCAACTGTCTGTACAATAACCTCTCCAACTTGTTTCCTCATGAGAAACTTTTGTAGCTTGTTCCAAAGCAATAAATGTGCCAATGTTTTATCTGATTGTCAACACAGCAGTTCTCAGCTTTCACATTCTAATAGAGTTAAAAAATTAAAAGCCACGCAAATATTGGTTGAATTCCTGCCAAACAATGTGTGAACAACAATGAAATAAAAGAAATGAATAACAATATTAAGAGATCTCAAAAATGGTGAAACACAAAATCTTACCTTCAGCATGACAATAGCATCGATCTAGGTGTCTGCCATAGGTCCACCATAGGTGCCTGAATGATCTACAATTTCATACCACCATCTGTAACAGTGGCAACAGAAGAATCAGAACTTAAGGTTTTACCAAAGCACTTGCAAAGTAATTGTGTGCAATAGCTTGCCATATGAAAACAGCCCGCTTTGCCGCCACTGTACTTCAACCACCTAAATTTCTTCAAATATGTTTCAGAGCTTGCTCTTGTGTTGCACAACCTACAAAAGCTTCCAAGTCGTATTTAATTAAAGTGGGACAAATCTTGATTCGGACTGAAAATGGGACTCACACACCATAAAAGAAATTTCTGAATTGATTGCTTGAATAGAATTACACATGACACACATAGAATTGGGTTACTTGTTTTCCTCATAAATTTTACAAACCACTAGTTGAGAAAGTTTTCAAACTTCTCAATATTATGCACCCTCATACAATGATATAGCATGGAGGTTGCTCATGGCCTTGTCCATCTCCCTTCTTGGGATCTTGTGTGTGTTGTCCTTTGCAATGTGAGAACTTGGATATGACCATACCACACACTCCACCAATTCCCCTTTTGAGGGTCAGATGATTTGCCCTCCACTTCTTCTCCCAAAGCCAGCTGTATTGCTCCTTCAAGTTGCCCTTCTTGGTTCCCAATGGGCTCCCAATATTGAATTTGGAATCGGGGACGAACCTTTCCATCGGGCATAGTGGTGGTTACATCAGAGAGTGCCACCCCTAACCATATTGGACAGTCCCCTCATCATCAGGCCTTACTAGCACAAAGTATCCTTCCTTGATGTCCTCAAAGGGATCCCACCTCAGAAGATCAAACCACTTCGGCTTTGAGGCCTTACTTCCCACAAACCACTTGGAACCCCTTGTTGGGACCCAAGTGAGCATTCTTAGACGCAGGCTTGCACCTTGAGAACCCTCCCATCTTGACTCGAAAGAACCCGCCTTTAGCTCCCTCCCACATGGCTGTTCAGCTTCCAAGCATGTCACAACTTTCTCCCAAGATTTGATTAGGGAGTCCATTTGATTTTTCTTAAGAGTGGAGGTGTGCTTTCCATTTCAACATCATCCCAAAGGTGTCACTACAAGAGAATGAGCATTTTTGTCGTAAAAGCGCCGATGGCCTTCACAAAATGGGCAAGTGTCCGGACCCTCTACCGGCCGACGATTGACCGGACGCTTATTTTTCGACGCTTTGTTGTCGGAAAAGCGCCGAAAAATCCGGCTTGTCCGGACGCTTATAAAACAAAAGCGCCGAGATCAAAACGACGTTTATTCCCCGACGCTTTAAGTGTCACAAAGCGCCAGAATAAACGACGTTTATTCCGACGATTAAGTGTCGCAAAAGCGCCGTAATAAACGCCGCTATTCCGGACGATATAGCGCCGTAAAAGCGCCGTAAACCAACGCCGTAAAAAGCGCCACATTATTCGGCCGGTTTTGTGTCAAGTTTCTTCACACCGAGAAAGCCAAAATCCTCGCCAAGATATCGCTTGAATTTCACAAATTACGCCACATCTATTTCAATAATTTTACGCAGTAATCGCCGTAAAGTTTGTCAACAGAATCACTATTGTTGCTCCTTTTGTTGCTATTGAGATGGGTGCTTAAGCTATTAAATGAACTTGAAATTTATAAAGCTACAATCACACATTCATTGCAATGGATCAACCGCTAATTCAATGGACCAAATTATGATAGAAAGGATGGCATTTTATTGATATGATAAAATTAATGGAATAATGTACAAGATACAAGCTCGATGCTTTGATATATTGTATAATGTACACCATTATTCATTGGACTTGGGTTGCCAAGAAATCTTTGGCTTGCTCCTTTTTTCTTAAAAGTTGATGGAGACATGTGAAAATCTGCATGTGGGGATGGTGAAGATGGTGGGGATGTAAGTGACACATCAACAGATCGACATTCGAGAGGTCGTGATCAAAGAAAACTCATCCAGATTAGCATATCAAGCAAGCAAGAATGAAAATATCCTTGCAAACATGGGACAGCTTTGATACCTAAAATATGGCATAGAGATATAGCTGGAGATACTTCCAAATAAAATTACCTTTGTTAGCATTCTAGATGCCCGTGGAGTACCCTTCAACTTCAATTGTTGGTATGCTCATGCATGTCAACGAGTTGGAGGACTCGCCATGAATAGATCTACTATAGTATAATTACCCTTACCTTTGGAAAGATCTTTGCATTTCCGCCGCGATTTGTAGCGTATCTAGCTGTGGACACTTACGCTTTATGTCGATAGATTGTAAACCTAACCTCTTGATGTTCTAATACCTCCCATCAAGAGGTAGTTAAGAGGTCCGAATCCACCCAAGATAATGGTGGTTGACAGAGATGACCTTAAGTCAACAAGGATCACCTTTCCACGAGCCCCAGCCGGATGATGCAAAGGTAATCTAGCATCTTTGAGATAACATTAGCTCCATTTACTCTTACTAGGACTTCAAACCCCAAAATGTCTCCCTTCCAAGATGCAAATAAAAATGTTAGAATTCAACTCGACTTTCTCATTATAAAGATACTATAGATCCACTATTTATACAAAAGAAAGAGAAGAGACTCCATTGATTTGATTATGTCGAAGACTATTGATTTGATTATGACCGCTTATTCTTTAAACGGGTGGTTTGTCGTAATACAATGAATTTCCGCACACAAACATGTTGGTAGACATATCTTGGATTCAATGAAGTAGACACTATAGATGGTCAAGCAAGTGTATCCAGATTACTAAAAAAATGTAAGACATGCGAATTTAATGACATCATAAGATCTACTTTGATGTGGTATGGAAAAAGCAAAGATATCATAATACAAAAGAATGCCATAGAAAGAGACCAAATAAAAGATACTGTTCCACCTTAACCAAAGGATGTGGGCCTGCAGATAGATGCAAAGATGCACGACTATACTGATGGGGTACTTCAGCCTTTTGGTCCATTGTGCCATTCAAAGAAAGATACATGTAGACGTAAATCAAAGGAAAATTCTAAAAGATAATCTATTGCCCAAGTGAATGCAAAGCAAATTTGCCTAGCTTACATTACTCCCATTGTAGAAAGCAGAGATCCCTTTTTCTTTACTTTTAGCTTGGCCTTTAAGACTTTAAAAGCAATCGAATTTCCATAGCCCCCCGAAAACCTCGTGTTTTATGTAGACTAATATATTTTTGCTAGTTTTGTCATTGCACCGTGGAAACCATCGATAATTTGGCATAGTACATCCTTTTTAAGAAATGCCTATCCGCAGGTAGGGCTGCACTCCGCCACCGTGCCCATTAGAGGGAGGTGTTTTATGGAAAACGGATAGACAACATAAGAACTCCCCGTGATACAAATTTGGCAGATAGCTCAATGATGAGCACTCCACTTGTGCCCAAATGACAACCAATTCATCCGTTTCATGCAAAAGTATGCATTCCAATAATGATTGTTATCATACATGTTCCGACTCGCATAAGAAATGCATTCAAATGTTGGCTAAGTCACCTTTGTTAGTTCAAGTTCAATATTTGGGCAAATGTAGGTCATGGACATCTTTCCCGAACCATTTGGCTCCCACTTTCAAAGAGATATTCTTTGGATGGGCATAAATTTTCTAGTTTTGGAACTTTAATGCCCAAGAGATATGCAGCCTAACATTGACTATTCATCTCTTCTAAATGTTTTGAAAAGTTGTCTGTTGCTTGAGTTCCAAATAGTTGGGCAAGAACCATCGCGGAATCCCTTCCATTCAAGGGACATTTGGCTTAAACAAAGAAATGTTGTTGTTGAACATTAACTCACTATACATCATGGAGCATACTACCAAGCATTAGCTATAATTTGTACTACGTAACCTCAACAAGCTAAAGCAAAAGATGTGCTGAACCCTTCTTTACATAAAGAATAAGTGGTTGATAAATATATTCCCTCCCTGCTCCAAAGAAAATTTTTTTGCAATATGCTTACCTTTAGATGAGAGAAAGAGATTGCTTTTCTACCTTTCTAGCCATTTTCAAAGTGTCCAACTTGGATGTGTACTTACACTACTACTTGAAAGGAAAGTCAAGTAGATTAACAAAGTAGTTAGCAAACCAAGTCGACAATGGTATTTGTGAATTGCTCATCTAAGAGACAAACTGTGACACATAAGCCCCGGATATCGCCAATCAAGAACAGGAATGGATAGAAGCAGATAAGCATTGGACTGCACACATGTAGGTGCTTTCAACATGGGAAGTTCAAGACAAAGATTGGTATAACAAACCGCCACATTTTTGGTGTATGTTATGCGTAAGAAAAATGAGTAATTCACTTTTGGTAAGCCACACCTTTCTAATGATTTGCAAACAACAACTTTCAGATTGATGTAGGCAATCCTATCACATGATTTGTTAAAATGCAATGAAAATAATATAAACAGTTTGCCGAATTTAAATTGCAAAAGCGGTTGTATCCTTTATGAGGAAACTCCTTCACCTAACAGCTTCCCCAATGAGTACCGGTCAAGGCATTTTGAATTTTGTGTCAAACTTGGGACATTTATATTTATCTATTTGTACATGTTTAATGCTCTAAACCGTAGACATGTCAACACTTCCAATTATATATGCATCGATTGAAGACGCACCTCCGCACCCAAGGGGCAAGTTTTTTGGTTGGCATCGGGCCTTTTTATCTTGCGGTGTTTCAGGTGTTGGATGGGGTCAGTATATCATGAACTCGGAGAACTTAAGGTAGGTTGTGTTGTAGCCTTTTGTTTTTGTCTCTCCGGCTTACATACCCTATCGATGACAATGCTTGCCCTGTAAATGAAAATCGAGTGCATCTGAAAGATCGTGATTCGCACAAATAGATAGACATAGGACAACATATACCAATATGTCTTTGCATTTGAATAAGTCGAGACTCGAGACGAGACAGAACTGTTGTTCGTTCAAAACCTTGCTTATCATGTGCAGGCTCCACAAAATTTGCTTCTAAAACCCCTATAGAGAACATCTCAATGTAGTTCTAAAATGATGAGAAGAAAGCAAAGCACATGCTTACCAATTATTCCACGCCCTTGACTGCTTGCTGAATTCCAAATGCGCCAAAATGGCTACATGAACTTAAAAAATGAGTTTTATAGGCAAGTTTTCATCTCTCTTATGAGTTTTGAATATAGAAAGTGTAGGAAGAAATGTATTGTAGCACTAAAATAGCAAGAGATCAAACTCACCTTGAACATCAATGTAGCTGCGACTCAGATTATGCAAGCTTGGTATCATACATGTTGACTTGTACTTCTTAGACACACACAAAGAAGACTTATAACAATAATATAATCTACGTACAAGTTAGTAACAATTTTTTTAAATGTTTTAAACATCTCATTTACAACGTACACTCTTAAATCAAACACTTCCACATCATTGCATAAGCACCAAAATACTTGACATTAAAGGTATAAAAAAAGTGGTTCATCACAAGAGCTTGCTTTTAGAGCAATATATAGAGTCAGAGGTTCGGTTTGAAGTTGAAAATTCTGAAATCTTGTACCCGGTGTAAAAAAAAAACTTTAATTCCATGAGGCTTGAAATTGAGGTTTTACAAGAGACACGCCTTGCACCGAACACATCCAAATACCAAGTTTGAGCTAGAATTCAATAAAAACACACAAGTAAATTAAGCTTTAGATAGTTACCGATTTTTTCAGCCCCTGCAAAAATCATTTGCCCTTTTGAATGGATCTATATTGGGCAATATTCCTAGCCACGCTGGCTTCCCCAAAGTCGGACTCGCATTCCGGTCCGATGCCTCTTGCCTTTCTTCCCTTTCTTTTTGGGAATGGATCCATTGCAATTCTTCTCGTGGCAACCTTCTTTTTTCTTCAAAGTCCCCAACTCCTTTTTCCTTTGCTAGAAGAGTAGCAGATGCAACTTCCTCGAAGATATTTTTGTTCAACAGCCCTCCTCCGTCATCTCTTGTGCCCAAGGAGGAGTACCATGAGCACCAAGAAGCTGTTGATCTTCCACCTCCCTCTCGTTTCTTTCCCAATCCATGTCATCTCCAACTACAAGCTGGTGCTCCTCATCAAGATTAACATTTTGCTCCTCTTCAAAATTGACATTCTCGCAACTCTAGATTCACCCGATCACCATCTTCAAATCATCCCGCTTGTATTTCAGAGGATCTTCATGCAAAACTCTATGTTCTTCATTTTTCCCTAAAACATTTATGGTTAGTATGCTTATTGTAGAACATTCAAACAAAACTCACTTATGTGGTATCAAACCACAAGACTTATGTGGTTGCATTCCACTGTTGTCAACCAAAATTTGCTACCCATGCATGTGGAAGTGCCACTGGCAGTAGTCATTTGGTTAGCTTAGCTATGCGTGATAAATCATAGATGCCCTTCTTACTCTTAGAAGCCTATGGGTCAGAGGCCAAGGCTTTAAACACAATTATGGCTTAAGGAGACTATTCTATCAACTTAATACTACCCCTGTCATTTTCGAGCCATATGCTAAAGGAATTCAAGGTAAACCTTAAATTAGTCCCAGCCACATAACAGGCAAACTGTTTTACCAATGGCTATAGGGATTGGGTGCTTTGCCATGTGGTCTTACGTTTTGAGGCAAAAGGCTTCCACGAGGCAAACTGCTTAGGTTTCCACCATTGTAGTCACATTTTGCCACAAATGCATGTGGACGATTATGGCCATAGTAAGTTCGGCTGGCATTAGCATGACTGAGCAATCATAGATGCCAAGAGACATACGCAAAATAACTGGCAAACCACCTATGCAACACTTCGTAGCCACCTGTATCATATTTAGGGTCACCTATTTGAAAACATCTGGGCTTAAGCTACTAAGCTTCAACTATTGCTTCTGCACATGCCGTGGGTAAGGGCCAAAACAGCATAATCTCGTTATGGCTTAGGGAGCATTATCTGCTTGTTAATGCAATTTAAAGTCAATTATCCTACTCTGCCCCGGAGTCTTAGAACAATTCAGAGTAGGTCTTAGCTTTGTCTAAGCAAAACAAATGGCAAGGTTTTACATACCATTCCAAGCTGGATATCTTGCTATTTTTAGGCAAAAGCTTCACAAAGGCCTTATCGTCATGAGCTTAAAAACTGCAAGCCAGTTCAATGGCCCAAAAAGGAGGTTTGATATCCGAGTCTTGCTACCGGCTAGACCACTGCCATGATTCAATTAAAGTCCACTGGTAACAAGCGTCCACTTTTATTCATTTGAACTTTATTGTTTTAATCCAACCTTAACACAATAGGGAACACCATAGGGAAGCTGTTTTACCACTGTTATAGCGTTGCAATGTGGTCTCAGGATTAAGGCAAAGATCTACCACCAAGCTTAAAGTAATGGATCAATTCTCAAATCCAGTAGAGTACTCTATCAAAGTAAATAAAGCAAGAGCATTAAATTTACAACCCCTATCTTATCTTTATTATTTCCAGTCCTGTTGGCCTGAAACAGAATCTAGAGACCCAACTAAAAGAAATTTGTGCAATTAGGAAAAAAAATGAGACCTACCTTTCTTTTGCCTTTTTCAAATGCTTTGTTCTTCTTTTCTCCCTTCTTCCCTATGTAGTCCACACTTTTAAACTACAAACCGCAAGACCCATGTGTCAGACAGGATACAACTCATAATCTTATTAGAAGAAACTCTACTTTACGCCTGTGAATTCTACCTTCCAAGCAATCAAAGATTCCCTATACAACTTATATGTTTGTTTGGCTTTGATTTTTTGATAGTGGTTGCGTATGATAGGTGCCCCAATCTCAAAACTAAAAAAGATATAAATCAGATATAATTAGTTAAACACAAAATTTAAGAATTAAACAAATAATTTATGAATTAATAAGGTTCTTACATGATCTGCAAGCATGCCGGAAAAGCCACGTGGTCCCCATCTTTGTTTTTCATCAGCTTTTCGCGCAGCAGCTGCTCTCTTTTGTTGCGTATGATCAGCCTTAGTGTTTGCTAGGAATCTATCCCAAACATCAGGCTCTATATAAAGTGGGGCAGTTTGCGTTTTACTTCTAGTTAAGTAATTCCTGTCGCATCATAATAAGCAATTAAAAAACAATACTACTCAAAATCATAATTGACTCAAACATATTATACTTACTTCCAGCGATTGAACGACCGACCAGCTTTATAAACAATGTCCCGACCCATTATCCCTGTGCCGAATTTAGATTCCATATGTTTCACTATCTTCTTCTTGACATCCACTGATATTTGTTTCCACTTCAAGTCAATATCACGACAATGGAATTTAACTGCATGGCTAAGGGCTGTTTTCCACCCTTGGCCATGCTCGTCCATGTGAATATCACCTCCGCGAACCATTGTGACCTGCAAATAAGGTGAAAACCATCTACATATTAGTCCACGGAACTAAAATGACAAGCATCTACTACCCAAGCTTTCAAAAGCATTAGAAAAGAAAAAGAAAAGAGAGAGGGAGACAGAAATCAAACAACCTGTCGCTTCTTGGAAAGTTTTCTAAATGTGACGTACTCATCCTCCTCTTCACTTGATTCCTCTTCCTCCTCCAGCTCTTCATCCACATCTGTCTCATTCAGAATCTCGTGCTCTTCATCGTCCCACGAGTATTCGGGGCATTTATAGACTTTTGACTGCAAAAGGGAATTATGCATGAATACCCAAACATGATTATATCTCTCCTTCTCCCGAGAAGCATCGTTAAGAATCTTAAAAATAAACAAGTTATTCTTCTGCAAAATCTGAGTTTACAAAGAAGAGAAATAAGCAATGATATTGGATTTGCAAGGAGCTTAGTTGAGGGCATTGATTATCTGGTGAATGACGATTTCTCTACATCACATAGGATGCTTGCTTCAATCGTTGGAGTCTTGCCGATTTGCCCGGATCTTAAATATAATATGACCAGCCAATGGATCTTCAAGCATAAGACCTTTTTGAAGCAAACTAGTTTCTAGCTAAGCATGCACTAAGCATAATGCATGTGCGCATGCAAATAGACAAAGCTACTAACCATGTCAAAAACTAATACCATACCTTGATTTTCCAAAGACTCTTAGAAGAACTTGAACCATTTTTGTGGCTCGTGGATCGATCGCTTAAGTTGCTTGTCCAACAACGACTTGATCTTTAACAATCCCTCTTCCGATTGGCTCAAGAATCATATTCTTCAAGTCATTTGTTGTGCCATCTTCATTGACGCTTATCTTTCCCTCGTGAGCTAGCTCCTCGCTTTAGACTTGTTCTTTGGGGCCACTAAATAAAGTAAAGAAGCAAGTCATCCAAAATATACTCATGCAGAAATCAAACAAATACAAAGCAAATGAGTGTAAGTGGAAAAGGCTTACTTATCCCAGAAAATCTGGACTCTAAATCCTTTATTTTATGCAGCAACCTACAGCCTACACCTGCAAATTCACATCAAATTAGAAATAAAACATGCATAGATAAAAAAGGAATAATACCTGATAAGGAAAGGGATAGAATTTACAGCACACTTAACATAAAAATTGACAACAGATACGCATGAATGAAGATAAAGTTCTTGGCATAGGCCCTTTCTTCTAATGGAGCTCCACCATTCAGAATGCCTGGTCTAGATTATGGATCAAGATTCAACATAATGGAACTACAAACATGAAACCAGAATAAAATAAAAGGACCTGCTATTTGTTAGAATTACAAGAATGAGGTTACACTTCATGGTATATAGAATTGCTTAATCAATACGGCTATGTGGGATAGCTCCCCGCGGTGATTCTTCGCATCAAGGCAAAAAGTTGATTATACCCAAATTTTATTTACCTACTTGTTTTAGAAGGGCTATGAAAAGTCTCAAGGTGTATCGCAGCAGGCCGAATAACTTCATTGAACAAAGAGATAATATTCCATCCACCTAATTACTGTTTTGAAATACATGTAATTGAAGTCACAACCTCTCAGTTCTCAAGCAAGCATCTATTGTTCTCAAGCCATTCACGTAACAAACTAGCTGTTGTAATATTTTATTCCCTTGTGGTTACATAAAGGTTTTTAAAGCTAATATGAACGCACATCTATGCAAGTACCCAATGTGGCTCTCAATTAGCGCATGCACTTTGTTCATTCCTTAATTTCTTTTCGCCTTTAAATTCGTAGCTTACTTTTATGCATATTGAGTGATTGCACACCTAATGATAATAATAAATGTAGAACGTAAAAGACTTACATTGTAGCCTCCACCACTAAAAAGTACCCCACCAAAGACATCTATACCCATATATACGCCCACAAAGACGCTTTCAAAGAAGAAATGCACACTCACTGGAATTCCTTTCTCAAGACTTATTTATAAGATTCAACTAACGAAGGGAAGAATACTCTAATGGTCAACCATCGCTTTGAAATTCCATTCACGCTTCTTGCAAAGTTTAAAATGCCATTGTAAACTAGTTATGATATTCACTAAACGTAAAGCTTGGTTGGGTTTCAGGTAATAACCACTCTAATCGACCGAGGTGCATCCGAAAAAATGCCTACGATTTCAACTTTGGCTTTAATATTCACGTAAAGAAAGTGGCGATGGTGTGAGAAGCCGGGGAAGAAACACATAAACAAAAGTGTGATTCATCTTCACCGTGGCTATGGCTCACATTTTGCATGAAGCTTCTCCCTAAAGCTATGAAATCCTATAAATTATACTGCACCTTCGAAATCCGGCTTGATCACCGGACAAAATGCGCCGATCACCCGCCAGCGTAATTTTGCTCCTCTAAACGGGACTTAGAACCCCAGGAAAAGGGCTGCAAAAAGAGCAGAGGGATACACGCCTGACGGCTTCATCAAAAAAAATATTATGGACAACCAATTTTTTTTGTTTGGAAAATAGAAAGCGCTTTCGACTATGTTTTCGACTCAAGCGCCGAAAAAAAAAGCGCCGATAAAATAATAATAACGCCAAAGGTTTTTAGTTTTTTTTTGGCCGAGTTTTTGGATTTAGGGTATATGCAGCAGGTTTGTGTCGTCTAAGCTATTCCAGATGACTGACTCTGATGATGACTCTGATTCTCACTCGGATCATGACTCCGGTTCATCGTCTTCAATGCCGTCGACTGATGACTTCCCACCAATGAGGTTTGAGCCCCCTCTCTCTTTTTTATCTTGTATTTATTAACATGAATGGAATGCATGGTCTGCTCTCGATGATAGAGCTTCTTCGATCGCGTCTCGCTCCAAGCTTAATCCAAAGTAGCTAAACCTTGGCCGGAATGATCCATTGGAGTGGCTTGCAAGGCGGTATGGCAATTGTTGGTGTAAGAAATGCCAAGGCAATAACAGAAGAATGTACAGAAGACAACAAGAACACAAAAGAAAGTATGGTTTGATGAGAAATGCCCCACCTCCATCTGAGCCTGAATTGAAAGCACATCAAGAAGCAGACGAGGTAAGAACGTGCAGCTTGCAATTTTATTATTTGTCTTCTAGCAAAATGTCTAATATACATCTATATGATTTGTTGTAGTATTTGGACATGCTTGACAAAAATCTTGCACATGTCAATCCAATAGGTAGTCCCACGCCTTCATCCTCGTCTACTACATCATCAATCGGGTCCATTCCCCTTCATTTCTTTTTGATTCAAGTTCAAATTCTAGTTCAGGGAAACTCAAGAAGTTAGAGAGGTTTAACAAGGGGAAGTACAAGTGGGCTAAGATAGTTAAGAGTCGTTTTTTAAAAAAGCTCACATAACCTTGCTCATGCATGTGAAACTTAAAAATGACATGGTTGATCAACTCCCTCATCATCTCAAAGCCTCTATTGTCCCATTTGTGCGAAGGCCGTTGGTTTCCGGGGGTGAACTACCTCCAATGTTGGAAGAGTTTATGTATTGGGGCCATAAATATATGATAGCTCCTTCTCTAAAAATGCACAAGCTGGAAGGGGGTTGTATATAATGGAGCATGTGAATGTGCGTACCGGGTCACCGGCTTGTGTTGATGGTTTTATGGCGGTCCCATCGCACTTTGGGGAGTATGGCATAAACTTACTTCTTTATGCCTAGTATGTCTACTTATGCCATGACATTGAATGCGCATCTTGGAGCGAAAGCGTAAAGATCGCGGAGAACATATTCCTGGCGCGACTTGTATATATCGATGGTCGCACTGCCGCTCTCATGGCAATATTGCAAAGACTTATAAACTCTTCTCGCGGGTCACTCGGAATTAACAAATGCCGAGTTTGAAGAGACCTACTAACATGATCCACTTGTACATGAGTGGATATGTTGGATCATAATGTGGCGGTTTGTGCCATAATGGAGCCTCCATCCCCGAGATGAGTTATTTGTGAATTATCCCTTCAAAAGAGATATCCCCTAGGCTGGCACGCCAAAAAAATGGTGAACCTATTGTTGTGCCCTATGGCGTAAAACCCCACATAAATGGCTAGCTATATAATGTTGGGAATCATGACAATACTTACTTGTTTTTCTATAACATTGGGAATCTCAAATGTTTGATGTTTTAAGGTTTGACATTTATGCTTGATAATAACAAGAATGTTCAAATATTTATTTTGGATCAATAGTGAACTTTTTTTACGATCTATTATTCAACTTGTCTTTCTATTTTATTTAATTACCACATTCACAAACAAAATGCATTTTTTGCAAATCAAGTGATGATGATGTCTCATCTACCCAAAGTGATTTCCACGCAGAGTGGTTTGATGGAAGCTATTCAAAATTACTTCCCAACCAATAACGATGTAAATGTCGGTGATGAAGAAGAGAGGCCAATCACACTTGAGAGAGAGTCTAGCAAACCACTATATTCAAATGCAAAGATATCACGCCTTGTCAGATGCATTCTCATCCTCAATCTACAACATAAATCTGGGATGGAGTAAACAATAGTGTGGATGAACTTCTTGGGTGGGTGGTCTCTTCTATTATATTCTTTGCTTTTCTTCACTCATTCCTTATACTTTTATCATGTTTGATAGTTTGCTAGGTGAGTACATACTTCCAAATGATAATTGTCTTCCAAAATCAACGAAGAGACGTTAAACAACTCTTGCAAGAGCTAGGTTTGAGTACAATTGTATTCACGCTGCATAAATGATTGCATATTATTCAAGAATGAATATAGTGACATGAGTATTTGTCCTAAAAGTGCAAATCTAATCAAGGTATGATGAAAAAGCAAAGTCTAAAGTCCCAAAGAAAGTTTTTGCGACACATGCCAATCATTCCACGATTACAAGTCATGTTTAAATGTCCTTCCCTAGCCCAATTTATGGACTTCCACGCCAAACACCGGAAGCAATGATGGGATCTTGAGGTACCCAACCGATGGTGAGGCTTTGAAACATATAGAAGACAAATGGCCACATTTTAAGGATGAACCAAGGAATGCTCGCCTTGCTTTGGGCATGGATGGAATATGTCCATTTGGCACGATGTCATCTACTCATAGTGTTTGGCCCATTGTTGTCATCAACTATAACATACCACCTTGGATGGCAACTAAGGTAGGACATTTAATGCTAACGCTTATAGTTCCAGGGTACATACCTTTATCCCTTGTGATCATTTTAAATAGGTTGTGGCTTATGCAAAGATATTTTAGGCAAATACCAAGTCAAAGATATGAATGTATACTTAGAACCATTTTGGAGGAATTGATATTTTATGGAAAGGCATCAAAATGTATGACATTTCGAGGCAACCACATAATTTTATGTTCCATGCAATACTATGCTTCACAATTCATGACTATCCCGGATTAAAAGGCGTCAGTAACGATACACGCCTTACTACATATTTTGTACGAGCTCTCTACTACAAGATTAACAATTGGAAGTATACTTTTTTTGTAGGATTGCAAACTATGGCGGATCATGTGGATGTCCCTCGTAGCGGCCAAAACTTAACATCTTATAGATCGCCACACTTGTCAAAGATGATATACATTGGCCATCAAAAAAGTTTCTACCACTAGGTCATCTACCCGCCGTGGTGATATATCGATGTGCCCGCGGCGAAGAACACCACGATTGGTTGGATACATGGAATGATCATGACCCAAAGACGGGTAAACATCCTCCCGCATGAAGATGCTATCTACGCTCTACAAATTGGAATATTGGTCTGAATTAAAGATTGCACACCTCTTAGATCCTATGCACATTTTCAAAAACGTAAGCCATTCACTTTGGCGACATCTTACGAGATTGGGAAACTCTAAAAGCTAGGGATGGATCTAAAGGATAAAGGCATCAAAAGTGAACTATGGCCAATTGAAGAAGAGGGTAGAGCTCCACGCCTCTCAGGGTCCTTGGGTATTGAAGAAGGATGAACTCAAACAAGTAAAATGTGCTATCAAAAGTTTATGACTCCTAACCTGGTTATGGATCTTCCCTTAGAAGGGCATTTACAAAAAGATGGGGGATCTCACAGGTTAAAGTCACATGATTGGCACAAGTTTCTACAGTACATATAAGTATATAAAGTGAATAAGTATGACCAATGGACTAAAGTAAACGAGCTCCACCACTAATTTGCTTATAGTATGTTTGTGACATCTAATTTGGGTTCCTTCTTATAACAAAGATATTCTTCCATGTGCCTTGGAGAATTGCCTCACACCACGCGATTCTGAAGGTCATCTATAGACTCGCCTAACTTCTAGGTGGGTCTCTTCTAAGCAAATTGTAGCCCGATATCCCCATCATGGAAATAGAGATTGCCGAGATATTATGCTAACTAGAAGACCTATTTCCCACTAGTATATTTGATCTTCGTGTAATATAGCTATTTTGAATAAATTTCATGTACCAATCACGCTTCTAACAAATGTGATTATTACTGTGTACATTTGTTGGTGCACTTGTCGAGAAATATTGCTTGTGGGTCCGAACCCTTCAAGATGGATGTTCTTTTTAGAGAGATATATGAAGGTGCTAAAAGGCTTTTGCATGGGATGGCAAGGCCCGAGGGATGTATGGCGCAAGGGCATCTTATTGAAGAGACATTATTCTTCTTAACGGATGCCACTATATCAATAGATCCAAATGCACCAAAAATTTGGAGGAAAGAGATTCCTGATTGGTTAGAAGGTGAAGTCTTACAAGGTCTAGGTAAACAAACGGAGATTAAGCGATGAGATGTTTGAAGGCATCAATAAATTCATTGTGAATAATACGATAGCCTTAGAAGGTGGGTGGAATTGTATAAAATTGAGAAGGCACAAAGAGATAGTGATCGAAAAAGCATATGTCGCGAAGGAACCGCCGAGGACATCATAGGAGAGCTATACAATACCCTCGAGAACTAATGCCTCTAATTGATTCTCCACCCCATTGGTGGTTATCAAAAACTTAGAGAAGTCAAGAAAATGGAGAGAAAATTCAAGAAGATGAACTCAACATTGCATTTGGTTCCCGAAAAATCAAGAAGTTCAGATTTTTGTTGCTAATATGTATTTTGCATTTGTCATAAGCATCTCACGCCACTTATATTTAACCAATGCGTAGGCCAAGTTCCATAATTCAATGTGGGCATATATGGTGCGATTTTAGAATCGATGACATTGACAAAGCTCTCAAAGCACTTTTTGACTGGAATCGGTGCCTCATTCAATCAAAGGAGTCAAGTTAAAGCATTCGAGATAATAACCCTATTGATGGAGAACTTGAATATGTTGGGGTTATTACCATATTATTGATGTGGATTTTCGATCATTTCGGTGTGACTATATCAAGGCCAAGTGGTTCAAACCTTTATATCGTGGGCCTAAATCACACGTTGAGAGCACATCCTTCGATTTTTGAAGTTGACTCCACCCACGCCTTAGTGGACGGCGAGCCATATGTATATCCACATCAAGTTCGACAAGTTTTCTTTCATGTCAACCCTCAAAAACAATGCATGGTGGATTGTAATTCCCACGGAACCAACGCCACGCCGGTATATTTGCAATACAAACCCTTGAAGAACAAGTGCAAGAGGATCAGCGTAAGAGGTAGAGCATGAGCAAGTAATTGAATTTATTGAACCAAGAGATATAGAAGAACATTTAAGCTCAAGAGAGAACAAGCAATCAAGGAGTGAGACCATTGATGCATTTTGATGAAGATTATATTGAAGAGGAGGTTGAAGGAGAAACAAACAATCAAGGAGGAGATCACCGATGCATTCCGACGAGGATTATATTGAAGAGGAGGAAGATATTGAGCTCCATACTCCAAATATGCGTAATTTGAAGGCTACTCCTACAACCTGGACGATGATGAATGGGAGGACATTGAACATGATTTTATGGACGAGTTTGATGTTTGGTGATCAATAAAACAACATTTTATCTTATATTGAGTTCAAATGTGATTAAAGAATACTAATGTACCCCCATATATAATGCTTTTGGTTTTCATTAAGATATTGCATGCTTTCTTTCTTTCTTTCTTTAAATTTCGTGCCAATCTTGAAATTGCTAAATTATTGATATTTGTGAGGTAATAAATAAATTGCCAAATTCCAAGAGTTTTAAACTTACTACCTTAAAATTCGGTTATGATGTGTTTTTCTGGGTTGGAGTATATTTGGCTTTGAAACATATAAAGATTTTAGGAATATCAAATATTAAACTACTAGTTAGCCAATATTTGCAATGACATAGCATGCCCATAACAAATTCAATGTCTCCGGAGATGCCACATCGTCCGTCGAGGAACTCTATAGCGAGACTATAAAAGTGTCAAATTACAAAGATGCATATAGTATTGTGTACTTTTAAGTCTACTTGTTAGATTCTTAAACGCCACATAAACATATAAATATTGGGTGCACGTGAGCTCAAGCCTACAATATATTAGATAGGGATAGAACTTGATCAAGCTTGGTCAAATAATACATTATTAGATAGATTGAGGAGATAGCTTTGCAAAACATCAAATTCCATCAAAAAAATGTACTCTTTGAATGAAATGTTATGACTAAATTTGTAATAATGCCCGAGAAATATTCCTTGACGATAATATGACGATAAACTGACGTAATTTCTGACGATAAAACTGACGAACTTTCTGACGCTAAACATGACGCAAAATCTGACAATACATATCCGCGATACTCGGCGATAAGTGTGATTTAATTTTTTGACGATTAATTCGGACATTTTTATTGTGACGGTAAATATCCGGACGCGACTTAGCGCCGTAAAAGCGCCGTGAAACTAAAATGCAACTCGACGCTATTGTGACGAAATATCGACGCGACTTATACGCCAAAAAGCGCCAGGAATTCAAGCGTCGCAATTTCCTCCAAAGCATTTACGCCAGCCAAAATATCTCTAGACCTCCGACGCTTTTCTCGACAAAAACCCTCATTCTCTTGTAGTGTGTTATGTAATCCTTGATGCCCTTCACCAGCTTGGCTAGAGTCTTTGGTATACTTGAAGGGAGGTAGTGGTTTTGGTTGCCCTTTTTAGGAATGAGAACTTCACCAAAGAAACACCCCTTTGCCACAACTTCGATACCTTGTATTGCATCCACAACTTGTCACCTGGTCTCCACTTATATTGCATGATTGGTATTCCATCCCTAACCCAAAACTTGAACTGAAGTGGCTTTGTGTGTCCCTGCCAACCGGGTCCTTACCATCTAGCAAGTATCCTTCTACAAATGATTTCCAATCCGCAACCTCATCCATCAAGAAAGCCATTGGGTTGGGGTCAAAATGCAGCTCTCAAACACATCCATTAGTTCAGGGGGAGAGTGGTCACGTTTTCTCTTGAGTTTGGTGGAGAAAGTTCCAAAGAATCCATCTATATCATCGTGCGCGTATGCCCAACCATCATGAATCCACTTTCACAACTTTGAATACTCCCTTCGGCCACAAGTATGACATTGCCCCAAACATCCATCTATTCTTGTTTTCTTTCCAACGGTTGTCCAATCCAACACATAGCTCCTCAGCTCTGATTTCTCAAGTAAGGGAAATCATCCCAAGTCCTCCTTGATTCACTAGACACCTTGATGTGAGCTTTTTATCGCCTTTGGTAACAAAGCGGTTGATCATCCATTAAAGCCTCAAAAATGGGTGCTGAAGGGGAATACCTCCTCCCTTCTATCGATCCTTTCTCTAGTGTTCTCGGGCACTTGAAAATAGAGCTCACATGGAAGTTTGGATCATCTCTCCATAGATCAAGCACAAAATGACCATATGTTCCAGTTCCATGACCATGTGTGTTAATACACCCGCCCGGACTTACGCTTTGGGTAAAGGATCTAGCTTTGGCAAGAAAGTCTTGTGTTGGTCCATCTTATCATGAATTATACACAAAAATTTGTCCGTCGCAGATCTCGAAAATGTTCTCCACCGCCAATACAACCTGCCTACATGATATTTGGTCCCTTTTGGTGATCTGCAAATTGCTCCCTAATTGCCATTCTTTCTTTCTATCTATTGCAGTTGATGCAAGGGTATCCTTGAGTTGAATGCAAGTGTTGCACTTTGAGAATGGCATGTGTTGTAGGACACTCCACGCCCGAGAAGTGAGTGCTCCATAACTTAACAAATGTGATTGAGAAAGAGGCCTACCTCCAAGATGGTTTCTAGGATGGAGTTGACCTCCTTAAGGCACTCCTTCGGATATAGTGTTGTGGCAACACTTTGCACCACTCCGCGCGACACCGCTTTCGCTCACCTTCGACTTGTGAGGCATAGATTGAGACATGTATCTCACAAAGCTCTCAATTTGAGAATGGCCTTTAGAGTATTTGCTCTAGGTTTCAAAGTGAGTGCATTACCATGTTGGAACAAAGTGTGCCCTTTTCTAACCTTGCTCCCAAAGTATCAGAAATGAAGACTTGCTCACCCCAAGAATCCATCTCAATGCTCTCATACATACCCTTCATGCCCCTCAATTGATATAGTAGCCGCCCCTGTGTTTTCATCATAGCCGGAATTCCTACACAAGGAGCAAAATGAAATTAATCCTATCTTTTTTGAAGCCGTCCAATGTATTGGGACCTTATCTCAGACGTAGGTCATCCACATTGTATCGCAGATCAGGCAATCTAGGTTGCAACACTCTTGTCCCCTAATTGCCTCAAGGTTTTCTTTGGTTGGTGCCATACTTTCCATCCTTTCTAAATATTTGTCACTTCTAGGCCTCTTGGGCACCTTTTTGCCTTTTATGAAAGACATAGCTGTCTCTTCCTTGTGATCAAAGGATGCTCATCCACCACCAAATCTTCCACATGGCCTTGGGTGGGCCTTGGGGTGTGTAGTTCAAGAGGGGCAATCTAGAGTATCACCATTCTTGTGTGTAATATATCTAATTGGCCATCTCAACTGAGCTTGGGACTCAGCAGCCTCGAGCACACAATGCAATCACTAGAGCTTCCTCGACATGATTGTATCAACTTTATAAGAAGCTTCTACAATGCCAACTCCAAGATGTTCATCTCCCAGCCTCTCATCATTCACACTATCAAATGGATCAACCGCAGCTTATTATACCCTCCCATCAGAATACTGGCCCTGGTTTGCAAGGGTGCAACAAAAGGCAACCCATCTTCCTCCATTGGAGCCTAGGGCAATGGCCTCCTTTGGACTTCCCTCGCTCCATTTTACATAATGAAAAGCTCACATTAAAACCATATAGCCCCCAAACACCACAAATATGACCATATGAACCATATAAAACCATACAAACATATTAAATATAATCATATTAAATCATACAACCATATTAACTAAAAATCATACAACCATATTAACTAAAAATCATATAGCCATATTAAAGCATACAACCACACTCATTCTAAACCATATGTAAAACATTGTAACCATATATAACCATTGAAACTATTCAACCATTGAAACCTTATTAAATACATAAGATAACATATATAAACATATAACCTACCCTTTCATATCTTGTCATGGCCATTACGTGGCTCTTCGCAGGCTGAAACCGGGCCATGTCAAGAATCCTGATCGCCACGTTATGGAGGGCATGGCCCACACGTGACAATGGTTTTATTATTGCACTTTTGCGAGGTTCGAGGGGTAATTTGCACCCTCTTTCCTCTCCCCCGACCATTCTTCCTCCCTCGTTTTCTCGATCCTCATCCTCCCTGTTTCCTTAGGGCGCCGCTTTCTCGTCGGCGATCGATCGAGCCGGCGATTCCAAGGCCATCTTATGATGGCCCGGCTTTGGTCGACGGATCGGGGCGCTTCCAGCCGAAAGTTCTCGTCGGCATTCATTGTTGGCGGAGCTATCACCGAGAAGAAAGTGAGGCCCTTTTTAGTGCTTTGCTTTTTTTAGTTTTACGTAAGTCTTTTTAGTGCATTTTACTTATATTACATTTGTTAGAGGCTCTTATTAATCCACGATACAATTCTGGACGGGACAAATCCTTATTCACGCTTTGCCAACGACTATACCCACATGGAAGCGAACTCGGAAGCCTCCTCCTCATCCAAGAAATCTTCGGGTATGTTTTGTAATATCATACCCTTTTTTAATCTCATTTCTGCATCTTTGTTCTCCATCGTTCTGTCTTTGATTTCTCCATTGTTCTCTGTTTTTCTCATTAATCTCACTAATCTCCTTTGTTATCACGTTTTCCCTTTGTATTGTTTTTACGTTTTTTGTTATCTTTTTCTTGCTTGTGGTTGAATTGAATACATTGTACGGGCACAAGTGAGAATAGTGGTTAGAGTAGTAGCAAGCAACCGAGATAGAAATCATCGAGTGGTGTTAGGAACTAAGATATTGCAGAGCATTAACGTAACATAACTAGGAATGTCTTTCTCCCAAAGAAGAACTAAGAATAGGAAATGCACTGTGTAATCTCCATTTCTAACTCGGCAAATCCCAATCGCAGAGACATGCGAGGAAGGGAGTGGCGAAGTTGGGAATACCGACTTGCCAGCGATCCAGTCAGGAAGTACGGGCCTTCTTCGACTCGGGCGAGTCGAGAACTTCCCCACTTCAGGCGAGAAGAGGGAGTGTACACTCTGGACTCTGGCCGGGTTGGGGATTCTCACTGCTGATTCAGGGATTGCATGTACCTACCCAATGTCTTCACATCTTTAGAACCTGCTGCGGCCTTCTGCACTCGTGAGTGAGAATGTATTCCCTCGCCAATGGCTCTTTCTTATGCGGTCGCGAGTGCCTCCCACCCATGCGAGCCACTCTCGCCGAACCATGCCTATCGAATGTGCGAAGAGGGGTTGGCTCCGTGGAGGCCGGCTACTCAACCGCGAGATTGTTGGCAGCTTTCGTGAGTTCGTGAGAGAAAACGCAGCTTTCTAGTGCACTCTAGAGCTGGCTGGCAGACAGTCTTAACCCTCTCCTTCTATCTTCTCTGACATTGCGAAGGGAAGTGGTTTTCACCGCCCCCAAGCCAACTCTTAGCAACCCACCTCCGCGTTATTAATTAGCGATGGAGCCTCTACCCAATCAAAGACCGTCCTTAACCATCTTTGAATATTGCGAAGGGGATGGGCTCCCATTGGGATCGAGGACTGGAAACGAGCTTCTTGAAACAGCAGCAGATAATTGGTGGTATGTCGAGGTATCGACAAGCGAGGAAGGAGAAAGATCTGCTTTCTACACCAAAGGGACAAGAAGAGCTCCGGAGACAAGTACAAGAAAATCGGTGTTGTGCTCTCCGGCTCTGCGCATTCAAAGCATTTAACACTACATGTCGAGGGATCGCTTTAAGAGTAAGTTCTATCACACCAAAAATTGGCGGTTTCAAATTATTCTCACTCTTCCATGAGCAAGGCTAGGGCAGAAAAAAAAGGCTGCGCCTTTAAATTGTCGAGAACCTTGGGTGGAAGGATCCGAAGGGATGAAAGAGGTAGGAACCCTAACATCCGAGGAGCTTGGTATGGAGATTTCAGAGTCGAAAAAAACATTTCAATACGGGAGCTTCACTTCTCTTGTCTTTGAAGACTCTACAACCTCTACACCGGGGAATGAAGCGTGGTTCATACACAAAAAAGTTCACCAAAACAAAGATGGGAAGATGACACCATACGGGAGGAATCGATGATGAAGGAGACGTAAGATATGGTCGACTCCCCAATAATGGATCCGGATGATCGATCGATTTCACGTAGAGGGGCACACAAAAATGGAGCGGCTAGCTCAGTATTATCCGCTGGGAATATCACACAATTTCTTCTTTGGACATTAGACGGCTGAAGGTTTGCACGGGAGATGCCGCCTTGTTCAAACCGGGAATTTAATCCAAGACACATGCCGGAGATTCTAACCCCGATGGTGCGACATCCAGAATGAATCAATGCCTCGGATGTCATACCTTTTAGCGTGATCGACCGGTGAGTTGTTCAAATTGGAAGTCCGAGGAAGATCTGAAGGAAAAAGACGTCCGGTTAAGGTTGTAGGCGTCCAAGACCCATTGAGGGCGCCCAAGTATTGGGCAGACGGAGAGGGAGGTGCCCCAAAGGATCAAGGATAGATATGCCAAGCTTAGAGTGCGAGAGTTCTTTCTACGAGATATCAAGAACGTGGCGGCCAAAGATTAGCCAACTGCCAATAACAATAGCAGCGAGTGCCGCCACGTAAGGTAAATAACTCTGAATCTTTCCATGCCTCGACTCGCCAGTCGAAAATTTACCATCCTAGCATTTGCCGATATCCATCGGGTTTCTCATTTTCGCGAGTCGAGAAAGCCGTGGTAAATACGTAAAATCAAAGGATGCAGAGCTTTCATCGGTCGGGCGAAACCAGTAAAAAGAGAATTAGACATTCAAGGGACTTTCATTTCGAAGTCGAGAAAGCCCTACCATCCTAATATTTTCCCCGATTATCAGGGTTTCGACTCGCGAGTCGGTGGTGCCCGGTAAATTCCGAAAAATCAAAAGGATGCGCGAGCTTTCTAACTTCAGCGAAATCGGTGAAAACCCGGATAAGTAAAAGAAAATTAGGCGTTCAAGGGACTTTCTCACTGGGCGAGTCTAGAAACCGGGGAGCTACTATTTATGGTTTATTCCGGGTTTTGTAGATGCTTTCATGCTCGACATTGGTGCATTGGATCAATGCAGCCCTTATCGACCAGATCATACACGCGCTAGGCGATTGGAAAGCATTGGGTTGTCCTCGGCCCTAAAGGAAAATGGGCTCCGGATAAGTGGAAGACCTTTGAGAAACTATGCAGATATGTTCTTTGGAGGGACAGGAAGATGATGAGGGAGAGGAAGAAGAGGAGAAGAAGAAGAGAACACCAAGGAAAGGGGGAGTCTCTCTCTCGGACCAATATGACCTCATTCTTAGTAATCGAGGCGGTCTGGGAGAAATGGACCGAGATATGGGCTCAATGGACACGAGGGCAAGGTCAAGGACAAAGAATGGAGAATTTCCAACCGTGCCGGACCCCAAGTTGTTTGACAAGCGGTTCATGAAGAGGATACAGGGCCTCACGGACAAAAGAAACGCTTGACCTACAAGGCGAGAATCTTGGATGGAACAATCCCGCTAAGGAAGACTAGGAGTTCTAAAATGCGGGGCCTTAAAGGATTATGCCACGTCCCCGGCGGCGTAAATGCGTTAGAAGAAGGCATCAATGAAGTTCTCGCAACGTTGCATCTAATGAATACCATGATTTTGATTATTACAAGGAAAAGGCTGCCCTTGATGAGGAAGACATGAAGGAATTGAACCGTCTACGTCAACCCTACATCAACACCAAGCTGAAGTTGCACGTCAAAACCCTTCCTTTCCCTAAACGTGCTATGGCAATTCGAAAAGGAAGCTTGGATTCGGGGTGGTCCCATTTAAGGCGCACGATAGCTCCCCATTTCTCGGTAACTTTGGGGCACAAGGGATTTGGTGGTGCGAACCGCACTGGACCCGTGACACTATTTGCCATCAATATGATCGAAGACCCCACCCTTTTTTATGACAAAGTCGACATAGAGCGATTGGTACAAGGCGTGTCTCGACATGACCGACACGGATACTTTGGTTTCCTTGTCTTTTGCATGGGGCAATCGGACAACCGCTTTGTCTCCCAATGGGCAGGTGATATTAACTTCACCAACAAGATCATGCACTCCATATAACGAACTTGATCATGAGTGCGGACTTGGCTTGCTAGAAGGCACCAAGCTTTGCCAACATAGTTTTGGTTTTGATTTCAAGATCGTGATTCGACCGGATAAGTGGTGGTCTAGCGAGCATCATTATCTTGACAAGTTCATGATCTCAAGGCGAGATGGAACCACGGAAGGGGGCAGGTTTATGGAGGATGTTCCATCGATGGACAAGGTCAGCAAAGATGGCGCGACCGGTCCTATACATAGAATTCCTATCCGGCCAAGAGTTATCAAGTACTTCATAACCAGCTTGGTCGAGGAAGATCAAATTGTATGCGAGTGGTACATGAATGGCCTGTTCTCTCAGGGTGCTATGCTGTTTGGAATGAAACCTATATCCGTGGTTGGAAATAAGGACATGGTTGAAACCATTGATCATACGGATACGCTTCATGAGCATTTCAAGGGGGAAGACAAATGGAAGCAAAGAAAGACGGCGGGGACGAGGGAGACAAAGCTGACGTAGACGTGAATGTCGAAGGTTTAGACCAGGATGCTGCCGAACACATTCTTGAGAATCTGAGATTGAGGTGAGTTTACTTTGCTCTATCGGTGTTTCTCGACTCGCGAGTCGAGAAAACTCGTTTCCTTTCAATACCTTTTCTTTTCATTCTCGACTCGCGAGTCGAGAAAACTCGTCTCCTTTCTGACATGTGTCATCATTTCAGGGAGTTCCATGTCAACGACTCCGGATCATTGTCAATGGATTCCAACGGTTCACGTCGCGAGGAGGAGAATGCACTCCCCAAAGACAATCCAGAGCAAGACACCGCCACAAATTTTAAAGGACCTGAAAAAGATAATGATCCCACATTTGGATCCCGATGAACCGGAAATATGGTCAGAGCCAAACTCCAAATGGGATCCAGCTGGTCCCACCAAGCTTGTAATATTTGACATCAATGGAGTATTAGCTGCAGTATACCACGACAAAGACGTCCCCGAGATTAACACCTCGCAGATCCCAACCAAAACAGAGCATAAAATAGTGTATCCGAGGCCTAGAGCTAAGGAAATTGTTGAATGGTGCCTGGAACGGGGATTCGAAGTGGGCATATGGTCTTGTATGGCAAAGAAAAATATTGTCAATGTTCTTGGTGTTCTCGGCATTTCAGTTTTGAAGTTCAAGTTCGTTTGGGGAAACGAAAGGGTCGAGCATGTGAAGGACCTCGATCAAACCATCACAAAGGGAAGCCTATAATGGTGAAAAAGGTGGGACAGGGGTTTATGAGCAATTCAGGACTATGGCAAACACAACACGCTGATAATAGACGACTCCGCCTACAAGTGCTATCATAACGCGCAAAATACAATCATTGCTAAGCCATATCGACCTGAAGAATATGAGACGGATAGGTGGTTGTCCCGGGACTCGCCCCATCTTGGCGGAATCCCTCTTTGCCATTCTTGTCGCCCGATGTGCTTACTTAACTATCCGAGCCTCACTTAAACCCGATCCGGAGAGCAAAGCCGATCATGAAAGCTATGGACTACAAATACTTTGGTGAACAAGAAGAGTGAACCCCGCCGATAGTAAAATTGTGTGAATATTGTAATCGAACGTGAACACATGTATTGACCATTTTGTAATGAATATACTTGTATATTGAGTTTTTGATGCCTTTCTCGACTCACGCAGTCGAGAAAGGCATGCTTGTCCGTTGATGAAACCATTTGTATGTTTGATTGTGTCCTTTGGATACAGCCACAATCTATTATGATAATGCTTGTACATTGGGTTTTGGGCCTTTCTCGACTCGCGAATGATAAAAGGCATGCTTGGTTGTCTCGTTGGCGAAAGCATTTGTATGCTTGTGTGTGATTGGATGCAACCATATTCTAATGAGAATGGTTGTACTTTGACTTTTATGGGCCTTTCGACTCGCGATCGAGAAAGACACTACTTCCCACGTCATTGGATGCAATTGTATGGAATGAATGTTCTCCGTTGTAATTTGATTTCAACATTCTTTTTTCGTTTTGACTAATGACACCGTAATTGTTAATCATACTCTCCTTGCTCCAGGTGGTTTAGGCACGATCCGACACCGCCACGGATCCCTCGGGCATCACGAGACCGCTCCAGCGACCTGTGATCCGGCTCAAGGCGGAAGAAATACCGTTCGGCACGGATCCCGGTCACGCTACACCTTGCCCGGCCTTTGGGACAAGGTTGCTTTCGCGAGTCAGAGGTTGCTCGCTACACCACGGGGATAAGAAACGGCGAAGAACAAACAGAAAAGTCCAGAAGCTCAAAGCATCTTGCAAGCATTGCATAACATCCACGCGGAGGTTGGGGAAGGAGCATATTCGATGAAAGGTGCGGGAGGCGAGTGGAGAAGTCGGGTGGACAGGTCGGGCGGTAGGCTCCGAGAGGCACCTCCACGTGAGGCATTCCACACTCTTCAGGGTTGCCCCAAGGCTTACTGAGCCGGCATGAAGAAGCCCCGCAGTTAATCCCCTAAGGTGGACCACCTACCAAGATGATGTAACTATAGTGACAAAGAAGACCACCATGGTCTCAAGGTCCGATGTAAAAATACATTGTATCCTGCTCAATTTATTAATAAAAATTCTTATTCAACTAGATCTTTGGTTTCAAACTTTAATGAATTTCCTTTGTTTCAGTTGCATTATTTTTTGTTCTCGACTCGCATGAACCGAGGGAAAATCAAGAAAGCAAAGCTCGGATTCAGAGTTTTATTCAAAAATTGAATTAAGGATAGTTTCGGGTCGGGGTGCTACTTTTTATGTAAATTAACCGGGTTTCGAAAAAAAATGGGAATGGAATGAGTCCCACTTTAATTAAATACGACTTTTCCACTTCCTAACCTGGTTTGTTGCCGACTGCCATTTGCAGAAGAGGATTTGTCGCTTGAAGAGCTTGAATCCCTGGCCTTGTGCATTTGATTAGGAGAAGCATGGTGTGCATTTGATCAGGAGAAGCATAGCCGGCCGTGCTACAAAGACCGATGATGATAGCGTAAGAGCAAAAGTCAAGTCCTGTTACTTAAACAAACAAACTTTTTCAAGGCTCCCAAGAATTGAAGACAAGCTCCCAAGAATTGAAGACAAACGTTTGCAATAACAAAGGTGGATTAGGCACCATTGCACCAAGTCCAATGAAGCCTACTTTAGAATGGGCCATGTTGATTCACCTATGCATGTCAAGGAATCTCATTCACACAATAAATTCACACTGGGCACTTTAAATTCACACAATAAGATGCGTTTACCCAATATGCATGCTTCACAAGTCTCAATTTGCTTTGGAATAAGCGAACAGAAACCAAATAGCTAACCTTTCCTTTCAATTCCGGTGAGGAAATCCATCGCTCCAAAAACTACTCTGTGTCTTTGGCAAGGATAAAATCAGCTAATTCCAGGATAAAACCAGGCTAATTCAGTTGAAAATATGGGAAAATCCATCGCTTCCATCGTAAAAAAGGGCTGAGCTTTTTCTTTGCAATAGTAGTGTTTGATCCAGAAAACTGTGGCCATAGACCTGGCCCATCGATCTGGGGGCTCAAATTAAAAACAAGAGGCAAAGATTCCTAGGCCTTTCTTTATACTGTGCTACTCACAGAATGTTGGCCGGAATACAGATTCGGCAATTGTTGATTCTATTTTTGACTGTCATTAACCTGATAAAAAAGTTAGATGGGCTAGCTTAATAATGCATTAAGCACAATCTGTCAAATATAAATCCCTGCAAGAACAAAATCAAACAATGGGGACACAATCTTGAATTTTGCAGACATGCATATCTTATATTGTAGACATGTATTTTTACAACATCTTTATGTGTGATGACATGATTCTTACTGATGACCACTTTATGATATTCATAATTGCTGATTGCTCTCACATCGAGGATGAATTGTAAGCCCAATTTTTCTGATCTCTCAAATTACGCGGCTACTACAGAAATTTTCAATAATGAGCACTTATGGCCCCTTTCTCTTACTATTGACCAAGACTTGGATAAACTTAAGCCTTTCCTGCTCAATGGCTATCAGGCCACATTCTAGACAGATTCCTTTTCTGTTATGAGAGATTGCTTATTGAAAACCAATTCCTTCACTTCAGAGATATGTTTTATCATCGTAAGGCCCTAGATGATGCTCATAGTGAGGCCCTTATCCTTTTCTCGGACACAGCCCCCCTTTGGTTTTTTGCCTTTCCCCCTGAGTGGAATGAAATCGGCTGGAAAATCGATCCGGTGGCTACAGATCTGGTGATCATAGATGAAGACGAGATTGAAGTGGACCCTGATCTTTCTCAAGATGCATGAATTTGGTTGGGTCTACACAATTTTGAATCAGTGTACCCGGGGGGACTCTCTGTTTCCCTCTTGTATAGTTCAGAGGCTTTCTTTTGTCATGCAAGCTCCTGCTTGTAAAAGCTGATGAAAGGTCGATGACCTTTAACTGTTTTTTCTTGTCTTTTATGTAATTTCCTATGATTAATATAAATAGTCCTTTTCTCCCAAAAAAAAAATAAAAATAAAAAATATAAGTAAGTAGAAAAGCACCACTCGATGTGCTAACAACTATAAAAGTCACATTAAATTCCCATGATGCGAAGTACTGCATTATCGAGTATTTTTGCCCAAGAATTTTTGTTTTGCTATTTGACACTATTACATGATGTAAAATCTTCCCTGTAGGTATGACAATGGGAACTTCAATATTCGCCTCTTGATTTTTATCTGCACTAGATCGAAAAGGGTATCCTGAGAAATATAGATAACTCAAGACACTTTTCAGTATTTCTGCAAATCTATTTTGACATCTTGAAGCGTCTTGAGCATTTTATTACCAGTTACATGTTTTATAAATTTATCTAATTTTGTCTTTTCTGGATCATGAATATAGTAAATAGGATTGATGTCAGGAGTCTGTAATCTGCAAATGTCTCCACATGCATAGACATTTGTCTTCATGTTAAAGATGTGGGATTTTCCTAACTGCAGATTCTTTCCTCCAAACAAAGTAGAGTACCATCGTTGAATGCATCCTTTTAATTAATTCTAGTGCATCCATGGGAAAAGAAAAATAGTTGTATACACCATGCATTCCAAGAAGCAAGGGGAAGTGAGACTAAGAGAAGCAAATTTTGTGTGGGTCTTCTAATAATTAGAATCAACATGAAATAAGAATAGGGACAATAACATTGAGAGCTTCAAATGGGTGAGATTTCAAGAAACAATTTTATGCAGATTATGTTACACAATGCCCAAGTTGAAAGATTTAGCAGGAGGGCTTCAAATGGGTGAGATTTCAAAAAACAATTTTATGCAGATCATGTTACACAATGCAGATCATTTGATACTATGGTACATTATATTTGCTTTGTGCCTTGTGTCTTTGCATTTTTATGATTACTTTGGATCTCCTCTTCGATTTGGCCCGATTTGTGTTCTTGATATGATCCGATTGAGCGACAAATTCAGGGAACCCTTACTCGACCTGTTGAAATCAAGAATTTCGATATAAAAAAAAATTTCTCGGGGAAGTTTTTAGGTAAAAAACCATGGAATTCTTCACATTTTCGGTTAGAAACTAGTTTTCTTAATGCTTTAGCTTAAATTATGTGGAAATTTACCTTTTTGCTTGAGTTTGTCGCGGCTCGATATGATCTCAATCTTGCCTTTTTCCACTTTGACTTGGCCCTTTGCTTGTTTTCATGTATATCCATTCATATCCTTCTACCAAAGTTTGATCTCAGTTAGTTTTCACTTCGATTTCTGCTCCTTTGCCCCTAACCTCAACCTTGATTTCTATCGTTTTGTTCGCTTGTCTATTTCCACATAAGGCTCTTAACCATTCGATTGATTTGACCTGATTCACGAGAAGCATAAATCTGCCATAGCCATCTATGTTTTTCGTCTCCACTTTGTCTACAATTAACACATCAACTCTCTCTTCTCTAGTAGCTAACACTTTCCAGAGATAGCTTTACTACTAATATGTCACTTCACGTCGTCACTGTTTTTGGTCCATTTATCATGTCCATTACTTCTTTTGCTTTATATGTATGGCACTCGCTTTATTAATAATATGTCATTTTACCTAGCCATTATGTTTTCATTTGTCCTTTTCTACCATATGGCTAACCCCCTTGCACTCCACCCCAACCTTGGCACTTTTGACCTCCATCTCCTCCTTTTCATTGGCCATAACCTCACTTTTGACTCCTTAACCTCATTTTTGTTTGATTTACGTTGTGATCCGAATTAACTTTCATCTCAATTTTTTTTTTTTTTTTTTTTTTTTTTGAAAGTAAGAGACAGTTTTATCATTAATTATAAGATCTCAAGTACATAGCAAAATATATGCTTTTGCTAGAAAATCATACCAAAATATAAATATAAAACCAACAAGGAGCTTCATAGTAGAGGAACTATGATCTCCAAACATGTAGAGTGTGACAGTCAGCAGCAAATAAGAAAATATCTGGAGAGTATAGCTTCTTGAATAAAGAGAAATCCGAGGTAGTCTATCATGTTGAAAAGATCACGTGAATTATCAACTTTTCCCATACTGTAGAATCCTGCCAACAGGTTAATCTACCAAAAAAGTAAGCTAGATCAAAATTAAAGAAGAGCAGGAGCATGTGTTGCTGGGAACCAAGAAGGAGGTGATGTTTAGGACTCAGAGAAGAAGACTGAATTGTAGTAGGCATTAAATGCATCAGTGGATCCAAAAATGTAGTGATCAGGAGACCAATTGTTGCTGTAGAATAGGCGAAATTTGTCCTTGTCCTCCAAAAGAATCAGCAAGGATCCATATAGATCAGCAAGTAGCTTGTGATTGTAGTACATAGTTCTATACCTTCTCATTTGTCTCTTAGTAAGTATGAAGTTGTGATTTGACAGAAAGGTCCACAAGCAATGAACCTGCACTACCTCTCTACAGAAGATAGCAGCCCATAAATCCTCACTTTCTTTTTTATACCTTCTGTGCCTTGTTCTCATAAGAAAAGATTCCATCGAGGTAGCAATACTGTTTTGCATAGTCTGATCTTTGGCTTGTTGACTGAAAGGCGAGATGTCATCAAATTTACCTCTTCCATCTCCACGAAGGAATTCAAGATACTCTAGGATCATCAGAGAGGAAGGAAGGAAGGAAGGTGTATTTTTACGTCGTAGCACTAGGAAAAAGTTAGAATCTACAACATTTAAACTTGAAGTAAATAAATCATAATGTCCCTTATACTCTCCATGGGCCTCCCAATTCCTGTCATAGTTAGTTCCATATTTCTTTTTTTTGTGAGCAAGAGCAATAGTTTCAAAGTAAAATTGAAAATGCATCTTTATCCAAAAGATGGAAGGCTTTTTCTTTCCATACAAAACACGATTTCTAGCTTTCCAGATATTCCAAAGAGCAATGTAAATAACTGTATTGACAAATCTATCATCATATTGGATAAGTGAGAGAAGATTCCCATCATTTACAATGCCAAATTTATCAGCAATCCAAGTCCAGAAACCAAAGAAAGATATGTCACATATCCTCAACTCTATCATATGCCATGGGGCAGTTTGCTATGATGTTAGGATTTCTCTTTGACAAAGAGTACAGATTGTTCAAACTGCCATTGGCAAGAAGCCAAATGAAATAGGAAATTTTGGGAGGACGGTAAGAGTTCCATACATTATGAAAAAGATCCTTAAGCTGAGCATGATTAATAGACCATTTCAACATAGCTTTGCTGTCATCAATATTGGAGGACATAGCATTGTATACGTACTTAACTTTGTATACCCCTTTGCCATTTATAATCCAGTCACCCTTCCCAGAATTAGGAGACAGATTAGAAAGATAAGGTTTGATATGAGTATAGATCTTTTTGGCTGAGGAAGTACCCTCAACGATTTCTTTCAGTCTAGTCCAAAAAATTACTCTCCCTCCTGAGAAAAGGTCTTTGATATAATCTAGACCAGCCTCATGCCATTTCTTATAAATCCTTGGATGCTTAATTGCCAAGACTGAAGACTTTCGATCAGCCAAAATAGGATTCCTGAAAATGGAGAGATCAACATGGAGCTTATCTCTTGAGATGAATTGGAAGCTAGGGGAGATAGAATTCCAGGCCTTGATCAAGTTACCCATTAAGGGAGAGATATTGGAGGCAGGCTTCATATGAGTGAATGCAGAGTGAGGAAGCAAATGCTAAATAAAGGGATGCCTATAGGGATGACTTTGGTTGATTCAGAATCTGATAAACTTATAAGCAGGAGATTGACTCCCATGAATGGCCTTCCAAACAAACTTCCCAGCAAGAGATTGAGCTTGAAGAAAAAGGTTCTTACAACCTAGACCACCAGAGTTCTTAGATTTACAAAAAGATCTCCAATTGACAAGGTGACTTCCTTTTCATATGAAGTTTCTAATGATTTTCTCCCAACTCCAAATAAACACTTTTAGGATCAACTAAGGCCGTGGAGAAGTAGACATGAGAGCTTGCAAGGACATAATTCTCAAAAGGATAGGATCCCAAAGGCCTTTAATACTCTGATTCATAGAAAGAGGCATACCCAATAATTTAGTAGAATGGTCAGGCGAGAGAACATTGATTTTAGCTAATTGCTGGTGAGGAATGTCCCCAATGATCAAACTTTTGTTGATGTTTAGTTGAATGCCCGAGGTAGCTGAGAACTGGCTGAGAATTTTGAGGAAGAATTCAATGTTAACCATATCAGCATCAAGAAAGGAAAAAGTATCATCTGCATATTGAAGAATAGTGAGGCATTCGGGCATACGCACAATATTGGGGGCAATTTTAAGGCGCCCGACATTGGGTCTTTGGGGGTGCTTTTGGCCTTTTTCCTAATTTTAGACTCCATTATCGATTTAGGTTTTATGAGCGCCAAACCGCCGAGCAATTTGAGGAGAGATCGTTGGCCGCCAAGAGCATCCTCTCAAAATGATGATACCCGCCAAACTGTCTTCCCCATTCAAGATGCACTTCTTCCTATTTTTTCAAGAAGAGATGGATTTGGTTGAGCGTTTTTGCCGAATTTGAAGCAAAATTCGAAATGCTGATCCGAATCGGTGGCAAAGGACACGGGCTTCGATTTGGAGTCCGAAATACCAGATATAAGGGTGCCGAGTTTGTGCCATCCATCTGCCGTTGCCGCTGAATTAATGTGATTTAGGAGAAGGATTGCCTTCCCCTTCAATTTCGCTTTGTAAAAGAGTTTCATCTCCCATTTCGGTTTCGAGTGAAAGACACATTGGACACACTTGTTGTGACTGCATTCGTGTTAATCGCAAATGTTTATCACCAAATACAACTTGGGGAAGATTATATCCGCCAAAAAAGAAGAATGCAAAGGAAAAGAAGAGCCGAAAGATTGGCACAAGAATCAGTACGCAACCCCTCATAGATTGGCCACTAGAACCAAACAGAAATTGGCAAAAGATATTTTGGATAATATTCATAATGTGTGCAAAAATTTGTTTCAAGATGATAGGGATGAGATATTAGCAAGAACAGGTCAAGGATTACCTCAAATTGGCATCATGGGCCACAAAGAATTTTTGGCAGTCAGGGATGTTGTTGATAATGTTAAGAGCAGTCTTCAAAGCAACAAGCTAAGAAGGAATCATGACATTACTCATGCAAGATCATCTACACTTTTAATGGTGTCAACAATTCCAACAATAAGTCTCGACATTGCAAAGACATTGAACATAAAGAGAAAGGTTGTTTATGCTGCTTTGGACAAGAAGAGAGCAGCTGCAATTGGTGGACCTTGGTCCATGTTTAAAAGGAAAAATAGGAGTGACAAACTTTCTGTTGGTGATCGAGAGAAGGTATACAACTACTGGATTTCCAACACCAGGGTTTCCCCTAACAAGAAGCAAGTTGTGAAGCTTAGAAGATGCAACGAAGGCTTGAAGACTCAGAAACCCTACAGATTGCATCCGATTCATTTTTGGAAGAATCTCGGGTTTTGAGATCTCTAACTCGATTTTTTATTCAATTCCAATGCTTTGTCTTCTTTATTTTCTTCTTCACTATGTTGCATATTACATGCATTTCCTACATGCAAATTCTAAGCACATGCATTTATTTTCGCAAACAAAGTTCTAACGAGTTCATTTTTTCATTTAGGTTGTATTTTACAAAAAATTTCAGAAAGAGCACCCTGACATGAAGATTGGATTGAGGAGGTTTGAATCTTTGAAACCTTTGTTTGTTAGGAGATTGAAAGATCGAGAAACTTGCATGTGCATTTATCACATGAAGATGGAATTTGTAAGGCAGACTTTGAATAGAATTAGAAGAGATCCAAACACACATGGGCCAAATTGTGCTTGCAAGTGTACAGTTTGTGGTAAGGGAGACCTTTGTGAAGCAAAAGACAAAACATTTAACAGTGTAAGTGAACTATGGAGGTCACTGGTCTGTTGTAAGGCAGAGGAGGAGATTTGGCACAAGGCAAAATGCCTTAAGCTTGACTGCACTTTTTGTGGTATCAAGAAACTAAGAAGATGTCCAAGGGAGAAGAGTGCATTGAGAACTATCGATTGGAAGAACTTTGAGAAGGTATTTGCGCCTGTACCAATTGTTTTCCAATTGTTTACTTGCCAATTGAATGGTAGTGCTCAAAACAGATTTTTGGCTCTGTTTGGTGGTATTCATCTTGCTTTTTTGTCAACACGGGTTAAGGAGACAATAAAGAAGTCCAGAGGCAAAGAGGGAAAAATCATAGAGAAGACAAAAAGACATTATGAGGCTTGTGTACAAGACAACTACCTTGAAGGAGTTCATGACACATCTTGATGGTGTTATCAAACAGTTTATCCCACATAATAATTACGGCCGGATGGCAAGCAGTCAGTTCAAGAACTGTCTTCAATCTTTTTCAAAAGGTACTATGGTTTTTTTATAGACTTTGCGAGAATTTCTCTTTCAAAGTTCAGCAGAAATCGGAGCATGCATTGGCATAACGACCAATGTTCTATATTAGTTCATATTACATACAGGCATGCTTTAGATGGAGAGATCCCAAATATCAAGGTTGGGGATAGAAAGATTGTCAAAGAGACACATTTCTACATATCTGATGACAAGAAACATGATAGTTTGTTTGTCCAGCACAGTTTGCAAAGTCATCATGACTTTTTATTGAGCAAGGGAGTACACTTGTCTAAACATGTGTTACGGGTTCGATGGATGTGCTTCCCAGTTCAAATCTTCTAGGGCTTTTTTTCTTCTTAGGCAGATTCTATAAGTTGACAAGGATTAAGATGCTGAACATTGGAACTTTTCGCTTCATCACATGGAAAAGGGGAACATGACGGGTCGGAGTTGTCATAAAGAGAATTTTGACAAGTGAAATGCTCAAACGAGACAGCACTCCCTTGAGGAATGCACAAGATGTTGTGAACTTCCTGATTTGGTATTTTAGCTCCAAACTGTCTTTGAAAGAGACTAACATAAACAGGTCAATACTTTGTCTTTCCTTTTTTGGCTGCTTATTACTTCTCAATCGCTAGTAACTTGTTTGTCACTCCAACATTAGGTTCTTTTGGCTTGTGAAGCTAGGTGATGTTAATAGGGACATGCAATATGATTGTGAGACTCTCAAAGGCACAACAAAGATACATACAATCAGGCCATACTGCAAAGACAGGCCTCTTGAAGTGGCACACAGGCATCTGTCATGTTTTTGCAGATTCTGTTGGGCAGAACTGTGGTCCAAGTGTAGACATGCATCTCGGCTTGGAGAGTATGCACATGAAACTTTATTTCCTATGGAGGTGGTAGAAGAGGCATCTGTAACTCATGTACAAGTATGAAGGGGACAATCAGTGGAAGGCGAGAAATGGTTGATGTAGGTGACAACTTTGTTGTCAATCTTGAGGAGGGCAATGAAGAAAATGTTGATTTTGGATCATTAAGTAATTGAACCTAAACACACTGTGGAACGTGCATTTAAGGACTACTGGGGCTGTAAATTCAACAGGCAGGAAATTGTATTGTCAGGTAAGTATTACAAGAACATTGGAGATGGTAAATACGAGCTGTTACACAACATGCCTGAAGTAACCTGCTATTCCCACCTTATAGTGTGTGCAAAAGTTGAATTACAGGCAGTAGCTGATGAGGAACATGTATACTTCCTTTCAAATGAACAAATTGTTGAGTATTTGCCTCCTCCAACATCCGAGGTACTTGCTGCCAGCCCAAGCACAGAAGAGGTTTGATGCCACAATAAAGGTTTGCTGCATTGGACTTAGATTAAACCATTTGCAGTTGCAGATCTTAAGTACAAAACTGTACTTACTTTAGGGTTCTTTGAGCAAAGGCTCAAACAATGTACTGGAATCTGATATACATTGCAGTGGAAGCAATTTCTTCAACTCTTGTCTGTTTCTATAAAATTTTTTGGTAATATGTGCTCAGACATAAATTTTTATCTCTTAATGACATGATTGAACCACTGTTTTAACATATTTCTGCCTTTCTAGTAGTGGACTGCTTGTAATGGAATTTGCTGAGGTCTGCTTGTACAAAGAATTACTTGCATCCACATTATTGTGAATTTTTTAGATGTGCATTTGGCTACATGCTGAAAAGACAAGCTCCAGTGAAGAACATATCGACCAGAATCTTATCCTCTTGGAAAATGTGTAAAACTTAGCTAATTGTGCAAAATATGTAATCAGTTAACCCTCTTTGTGTGTGTTGCTAGACTACCCTTGATTTAGACTGAAGAATGTTTACTTTGTAAACTTGACAAACAGATCTGACATTGAAAGAACATTAAATGACTCCAACTTGGTAAAGAGACCAAGCCAAGAGTCTACCTAGCTTTGTTGGGACTTAGGCAATTGGCACTTGGCATTGTTGGGACTTAGGCAATTTGAGCACACTAAAGCAAATTTTCACACTTAAGCAATTTGCACTATCTTAAGGAAATTTGCACATTAGCACTACACTTAAGCAAATTTGCACTACACTTCAGCAAATTTGCACATTAGCACTACACTTAAGATATTTGCACTACACTTAAGCAAATTCAAAGGTTGAAAGTGAAATTAAGTTTCATATATTGCATTAACGTTTGCAAGTTCAGCAGATTCAAAGCTTCGAAGTGAAATTCAGTTTGCTTATTGCATATATTGCAATAACGTTTGCAAATTCAGCTTTCAGTTTCACACAGTTTCACGTGTGTGAATCTAGAACTGTATGTTCCTAAAACTGTCTGAATCTAACACTGTGTCATGTTGACATTCAGAGCCTGTTTGTAAAAGCATAGAAAGTACAAATTCATTCCTTGAAAAGCCTGTTTTCATTCATTAAAAAATTGTATGCACATTGTCAAAAAAAACAGACTTCTTCAAAAAAGATCCGTAGAGCCGAAAATGAAGCTTCATAGCCTAGCCATATTGCAGTCTCCATCAGTCTGCAGTGAAAAGATGCACAATTGTTAACAAACACAGTTGGTAAACATACAGAATAAGAAGCATTTGCCTAACCTGGTATGTTTAGAGTAACTGCCTTCTCTACATATTGTTCAAGAGTCATGTCTTCTTCATCACTTTCCTCGTCAGATTTGGGAAGCTCAGGTGTGGGATCTTCATGTGTGGGATCTTCAGGTTTATTTGCAGATACAGCACCTTTAGAAACATCACTTGCTTGCACAACTGGCATGCTTTGATCAAAGTGCATCTCATCAACAGTTGGAGACTGGGGAATGATTGGCATTTCAGGAACAATTGGCATTGGTGGAATGATTGGCATCTCAGGAACAATGGGCATTGGTGGAATGATTGGTATTTCAGGAACTGGTGTAGCAGAAATAGATGGCATGGTAGGAATAGTTGCCATTGCAGGAATAGATGGCATTGTAGGCACTGCTCGTATTGATTCAACTGCAGCATTAGCAGCACCTAAATCTATGCAGAGGTCTTCAATTTGGCTTCCACATGCTTCTGCATTTTGCACCAAGCCACCTGTTGGCACTGTTGCAGAATCGAACCACATGTTTGCAATCTGGCTGGAGTTAAAAGACTCAGCTGGATTGCTCAATGTAGCTTCTGCCAAACAAAAGTGAAATGTTCAAACTATTAATTTCAAATCAAACATTAAATGTATCCTACATTAAGCACATACCTGAGAGTTCTTTCTCACATTGTGCACTCTTGATACATACATTGGCAGATTTTTTAGCATACTTCCTCACTAATTTCCCTTTAGGAGTTGGATTCTCACAGTGTGAGTCTCTCTAGCGGAGAGTCTCTTTGGCAGATTTCTTCAAAGCCACCTTAGCACTGCACCCTTCTTATAAGGACCCTCTTCTTTCCATTTTTGGCACATCCGAAAGCAAAACATGTGGTTAAACTTGATTCATTTCATAAAAACACCTCTCATTAAAAAAGGGCAGCAAATAATAACCTTTAGTTGCAACAGAGGTCGTGCACTAAACTTTTTAGGCTTGCCTTTTCTCTCATTTGGAAGCTTGGCCACAATAACTACATCACTAACAAAGAAAAGAGATTTGCCCCTTCCTTTTCAACTGGTGGGATATTTTCAAGATCAACATCATCTGCAGCAGCTGTCTTGTCTTCTCCTCTTCTCCTTCTTGTGGAAACTACTGCAACAAGAATAAAAATGTTAAGAAGAAAGTTTTTGAATTACAAAATGCAAGTTGACATTTGCTTGCCTTTCTGTGGTAAAGTGTTTTGAAGATCAAGATCATCGCAAAGAAATTTGCCTTGTCTTCTCCTCTTCTCCTTCTTGTGGAAACTACTGCAACAAGAATAAAAATGTTAAGAAGAAAGTTTTTGAATTACAAAATACAAGTTGACATTTGCTTGCCTTTCTGTGGCGAGGTGTTTTGAAGATCAAGATCATCTGCAAAGATCTGTATTGTCTTCTCCTCTTCTCTTTTCTCGGTGGAAACAACCGCAATAAGAATAAAAAAATGTTAAGAAGAAAGTTTTTTTGAAATACGAGAATGCAAGTTGACATTTGCTTGCCTTTTCGCGGGCGAAGTTGTTTTGAAGATCAAGATCTTCTCGCAGCAAAGATCATCTTCAGTGTCCGGTCTTCTCCTCTTCTCTTCCTTTGGAAATTAATGCAATAACAAAAAATAAATTAAGAAGAAAGTTTTACAATTACAAATTGAAATTGATATTTGCTTGCCTTTTACGTGGTGATGTCATTGACCTAGGGTTAAAGGTCTCTTACCCTGACCCTGTACAATATCAGCATCTTCCTCTTCTTCTTCAGCATCATCTTCAGCTGGATCTTCTGCACTCTCCTTAATAGGTAAGAAGTCTAGGTATCCAAGTTCAGCATACAACTCTCTCGGTATATCTTGTTTGCAAACCATGCATTGTAGGTTTTCCACACATTGCTGGAAACAAAAGAGGTGATATTTGTGTCCACAAACCAATTGGACAAACATGCTATAAGATGGACTAAAAGCAAAGCCACAAACTTGGCAACCATCTTCAAAATTGATAATGCTGTGTCGCCTGGACTAGGTTTTACAATGCTTGTGCTCATAAAATTATCCCCCAAGTACTGCAGATTTTTAACCTTCACCTTGTAATCATCAACACCTGCAATCTTAGCCTGCAAGTCAGTTCTTAGATCTGTTAGTTGCTGGTCCAAATCTGCGCACTATTATCGCCTTGCCTCTTCCTTTTCAAAATCGTGAGCAATGACAAACCAAGCTTTGATTCATCTTGACAAAGATTTCCAAGGGCCCGGTCTTCATCCGGACATGCTTCTACAAGATCTTCAATCATTACTTTAGTCTTCTTCAATCTATCGAGATGTGTATACCGCCTCATCAAAGCCTGCCATCAAGCCCTCAACTCTGATTTTCTGAAACTCCAGCTCTCTGATACTGTTTTGTATACGTGAAATTGATTCTTCAAAACCTAACATGTCAGTCTCTAAAGAAGAAACACCCATACTAATGTTCTTCAAAGCAATCTCCTCCATATCTATTTTATGTCTCTTGTTTCTATTGGAAATCTTAATTCTTTCAAAGGCAAATGTAGCCCAATCCAACATATACTTACCAGGGTTTTCTTCAGCTCTTCGAGTGTGCTGCCATGCAAATGCACGGGCAAAAATAGTTCTAGCTTCATTGTTCTTCAGACCAAACTGATAGATTTTCTTGATCAATACCTTCAGTCGATTCTCAAACTCTGGCCTAATGCAAGACACTTTCATTTTGTTATCCTTCTTTACTTCTTGAGACCAAACTGTCAAAAAATCTGACTTAGGGCAATCTGTCCAAGTGATACTGCAAGGATCTTTGCCCTCATTGCACAAGCCATGATATTGGACAAACTCCTCGACTGTGTAAGCTATCTTCATCTGCAAAATAAATAGAAGGTAAATCAGAGAAATGAGGTCGGATCATAACAGATAAATAAGAACATTAAGCATCCAAAATTGAAAAGCCAGTAACTTAAAGAATCGAGAATGGAGGCCTTTATTCGACTTTTAGCCTAAAAGATCGACTGGAAACTAAAAAAATGATCCCGGATCATAAAGACTTCAAAAATTAACCATTGTCATCATCCTTTCACATAAAGGAACGAAAAGATCGGCCTGTTATCTATCTTTACCCAAAAATATAGAATGCAAAATAAACTTTACCTCTTGTTCTTTGAAAATCCCGTAATCTGTCTCTTCACTTAGGCTCCTCATAGAACTGGACTATCGGATTTGTAGCCGGTAAGGACAATCATGGGAGGCATGGCAATGATGAAGATGGAGTAGAGAATCATAGCTCTGGCCTAGTCTGGCCAGAGCACGCAGAAAACCTGCGCCTAGGGTTCCGTCTGAGTCGAGAAAAGTAATTACAATTAAAAAAAAAAAATTGGAGGGAAAAAAGGGGGGGGGTCTTTGGAGGGTGCTTGCCATGCGCGTTTTTGCCCCCCAATATTGTGCTTTGACCCATTCATCAAAATTAGGAAGTTTTAATCCTCTGATTTGAGCAGAATTCTAATAATGAATAATGACCTTAGTTAGTAACTCAGCCGCCTTTAATAGCTTTAAACTTCATTGTCATGATCATGTTACTAATTCAGATGCTGCTGTTGCTAGATTACCTTTGGAATTGCAAGTTCAAGCTTGATCTCCAATATGACAGTGCTGAAGAGAACATAATGGCAAGACTAGAAAGAAATAGGAATGATACATTTCAATTCAATCATGATGACAGTTTCTGGACTGGGACAGTCAAAGGGTATCTAATGGATAGATTAAGTGAGGTTCCACAAAGGGAAGTTCTTTGGGCACAAGAATTCTGTAAAGGCACTCACCTAATGACAGCAATATGGTGGTTCATTTATAGATATGGCAGAGAAATGACAGATGCTCAGTTTGAACTCTACAGAGAGAGCTATTATTATCATAGGGGACGTGCAGATTGCTTTGGGACCCTGATCCATCTTATGGCCACCTGCAACTCTGTTAGACTCATTGAGCTGGTTGACTGGGGGAACAATCAAATCCCCATTTACCAGCCTTTCATTCGAGACCACTTTCACTTCTTGACTTCCTATAACTTCTGACTTTTTCTCTTTTGCCAGGTTCAATACATCACATATTTTATCTTCATACAGAGGATCAGCTGCTAAGGTGTTCGGATTCACTTCTAGACTGACTTCATTGGATCTATATATATCTTCACTGCTAAATTCCAGAATTTTCAAGTTCCTGCTATTTCAAGCTACTTAAAACTTTTTTATTATTATTAGCTTCAATATTTTGGCTTATCATTTTGGATATGCCTATGACAATATGTAATTGTTTTCTATAATTAATGACTAAAAAGCTTCTTTCTCTCAAAAAAAAAAAAAAAAAAAAAAAATAGTTAGTAACTCAGCTGCCACAAGAAAGAGATAAGGGGCAAGAGGACATCCTTGTCTAATACCACAAGATAGGGAGAAGAAGCCAGAGGGAACACCATTTATTAGAACAGCCGAGTTCGATCTAGAATTTAGACCAAGGATAAGATTAATCAATTTAGGAGGAAAGCCAAGTTTAGACATGGCAAAGTCCAGGAAATCCCATCTGACAGAGTCAAAAGCTCGTTTGAAGTCCAACTTGAGAAGGATGCAATTTTGATTAGAGATCTTGTTCCAATGTAACCCTTCCATAGCTGCTACATAATTATCAAGAATATATCTGTTTGGAAGAAAGGCAGACTGATTTTGACTGATATTCCTTTGCAGAAAGCTATTGGTTCTTAAGGCAATAATTTTAGCACATAGCTTATAGGTAGTGTTTGTGAGAGAGATAGGTCTCCAATCTTGGAATTTGGAGGGGTGGTCAATTTTGGGAATCAAGGGAATAAAACCACTAGAAATAGATGGATGAAGATGATCAGAATTCCAAAAGGCATGAACTAGGGAGATAAGATCCTTTTTGAGAATGTCCCATAACTTTATATAGAATTCAGCTGGAAGACCATCAGGGCCAGGAGATTTTCCCTTACTGAAAGAGGTAAGAGTAGCAAAGATCTCTTCTTGGGAAGGAAGAGCAATGACAGAATCATCCATATTTTCAGAGGCAGAAGGTAAGATATTGTTCACAATACTCATGAAATCATTAGCCTCTATAGTATTGTTGGTAGGGATAGGCCGGCAGTGAAAGAGGTCCATATATCTGGTAAGTACTCTTGCAAAACTCATATGCCCACTGAATCTCAGAAACTGGGAATTCTTCAAGCCTTGGGAAGATTCTCTCATGAATTTTGGATTTCCAATAATAATCCTGATAAGCATTAACTTGAGTGTTGATCTGACCCTTATATCTGATAGCTTCCTTGTGATCAAAGCTAGTGTCCAGATCCCTCTTGCAAAACTCCAGATATTCTAGCATAATCATAATAAAGACTGCTATTAGTATTTGAACAATGCAATTTGAACAAATTAAACTTTCCATAGAATCTCCCAATACTATTCCATTTTTCGCTTAATGAATCATTCTGCCCTTTTTGAACAGTAGCAGTACTTTGCAATTCATGAATGATGTTTATTTTAATCCAAAAAATCAAGGTCGGATGGTTCCCATGTAAACATCTGTTTTTGTGTTTCCAAATATTCCATAAAATAATGAAAAGAATAGTGTTATAGAAAGCATCATTGGTTAGAAAATAATCATTGAAGGAATTAGCTTTTTTAACATTGAATTTATCTTCACACCAATTCCATAAGTCATTTAACTTCCTACAATGGAAAATGTGAGTCATTGACTCAGCTGAATCTTGACATAAAGCACACATGGAGGATATTGGGACCAGGCCATTATTTAGTCTGCTAGGATTGTAAAGCTTGGCAGCAGATTCCAAATTAGGAAGGCTTTTATTTGCCATTAACCAAATGAAGAAAGAAATTTTAGGGGTACAAAATGAAAGCCAAATATTCTTGCAGAGTTTAGAGTCCAACTCATCATTGATATTCCAGTAATGTTTAGCTTTAGAAGGCTTATCATTGTTTGCCAGCAGACTGTATACAGTGGAGACCTTATATTTAGGCTTACCCTATATACCCCTTTCGCGCCGGCGCTTAGCGCCCGGCGCCGCCTCGAGGCGCCGCCCGAGGCCCCGCCCGAGCAGATGCAAAGTGGACGGATGGCGTTGGAGCAGCGGCAAAGGAAGGATGGCGACCTTGTGTGTGCTCGAGTGGATGTCCGCCTTCTATTCCAAGCATACCGGGGGTGCTTTGCCTTTGGCGCAGGTGGCTGGAGGATAGGTGAGGAGGCACCTCCGATGGGCGACTTCCCCGAGCTGTTTTTTCGAGCGCCGCCTTCCCCGCTGGCGTCGGGCGATTGGCGTTGGGCGTCGTTTTCCGGCACCGGGCCAGAAGAGGTTACGGTTCGAGCTGCTTGGTGAAGCCTTGTCACCTTTGGAGGTATGAAGGTATGCTTGTTGCTTGTGCAACAAAGATGGATTTTGGATCGATGAGCAGCCATAGTCATCCTGGCAACGGTTTTTTCCCAGGTGGTTTTTAATCCGGGTCAGGATGGTTGTGTTCTAGCTCACGTTGTGCTTTGGTTTAAGGGCTTCGACCCATGTTCTTGTTTGGACTTCGGTCAAGGACTTCGGTCCCTTATGTACTTGGTCCCATAACCCGATTGGGTTCCGTGGACGTTAAAAATTTTTCCTTCCTTCCTTCCTTCCTTATAGAATTTGATAAAAAGGCTTTTATGTAGATGTAGAGCTTTTTATCAGACAGAGTACCATTCAATTTCCTCTTTAGAGCTGTCCATGTGATCCATCTATTGTCCATTTGTAGATCCCCAATGGTATTGGTTCCAGCATTTTTCCATTTCCTGTAAATCCTAGGATGCTTGAATGCAAGGGGAGTGCTTCTAGAGTTTGAGAGAGTAGAATTCCAGAAAATTGAGGTATGAGAATTAAAATTATTAACCCCCTGATGTCCATAGCAACCAGAAATTTTATTCCAAGCAATGATCATATTTCTCATAATTGGTGAAATGTCAGGTGCAGGCTGGATTGAAAAGAAGGCAGAAGAAGTCAAATAATGCTCAATTGTTGGGTGGCCTTTAAATTTGCATTTTTCCAACCAGTATTTAATAAATACAATAGCTGGATTATTTTTTTTGGAAAAGAGCTTTCCATATATATTTGCCAACTAAGGCTGAGCCCTGAAGAAAAAGATTTTTACATCCGATGCCACCTTTTGATTTTGGCTTAGTTAGGTAGTTCCAGTTGATAAGATGATTTTTGCCCCATATGAAGTTTTTGACAATTTTCTCTAGCTGCAGATAGATAGAATTGGGAGCCAACAGAGCAGAAGAGAAATAAATGTGAGAGCTTGCAATAACACTATTGGCAATTATGGTTCTACCTGCCATGGAAAGACAGTTGCCATAATAATTCAATTTCCTTTTTATATTGGAAATGATAGGATTCCATAAACCCTTAATATTACTGTCCAAAGACAGTGGTAACCCCAAAAGCTTAGAAGCTTGAGAGGAATTTATGCAAGTAAGTCCACAAATGGCTTGTTGATCTGTCTCTCCAATAAACTGCATTTATTAAGATTTAGGGAGATGCCAGATGCTGCACTGAAAGCCTTGATAATATCTAGATAAGCAGTGATATTTAAGGCATCATTTTGGAGAAAGCTGAAGGAATCATCTGCATATTGCAGAATATTCATATTTGATGTATTGTCAGGCAAGATCAGACCCTTTGGTGATTGATAACTCGAGTAAGAATCTCAGTGACTGCAATAAAATGTATGGGGCAAGAGGACAACCTTGTCTTACTCCTCTGGCCAGAGGGAAAAAAGAACCTGGTGAGCCATTAATCAGTACAGTAGATTGAGATCTAGAATTCAGACCATGTATCAATTTGATGAACTTTTCTTAGATAGCCAAAGCCATGGATCATTTTAGAGAAATCACAATGTAAGACATCCCAAAAGTGTATGTAAAAATCAGTTGGGAAGCCATCAGGACCAGGGCTTTTCCCTTTAGATAGAGATGATAGGGTTTTAAAGATCTCCTCAACACTAGGTGGATTGGATAAATTTTCATTCATGGAATCAATCTCAGCTGGAGCCTGATTTTTGGGAATATTCTGAACTATTTCATAAAAGACATTGGCCTTGCTGGTAATACTTGAGTCATAAGGTTGTTGAGAGAATAAATCAGAATATTTACTATTAAAGAACTTCGAGATATCAGAGTGATTGTCTAGAATGGTATTGTCATCAGAGATAATTTTGGAAATATTGGACTTGAGAAGCTTGTTTTGGCTACCCTGAAAAAGAATTTAGAGTTGCCCTTATCTAAATTGGCATGATATTTCAACTTACATGAGATAGCAGCACCTTTAGCTTCAAATTCCTCTATCAATTTGATTGAATTCTCCAAATTACCTTCTAATAAATGGAGGTTAAGATTTAGAGGGTCATTTTGGAGCTGCATTTTTACATTTTTAATGTCATGCAAATATTTATTTTTCTCAACATTCCTCTGAGCATGGTAATTTTTGGCCCAATTTTTAATCCAGCCTTTAACAGCTTTGATATTGGTATAGAATTCCCTCATAGAGGTAGAGTTGTTCAAGCTAACTCTTGGGAGATTGGAGTAAAAGGATTTGAATTCAGCACAGAATGCCTCAGATTTCAATAGAGAGCAATTGAATTTGAAAGGAATATTGCCCTGTCTATTTAGCAGAATCTCATGTTTAATGGTTAAGAATTGGGGCTGGTGATCTGAAATCGAGGTGCATTCATCACTAGTTACCAGACAGTTGTCCCAAAAGCCATTGGTCAAATTAGTAATATAGAATCTATCTAGGGCACAAAAAACTCTTTTGCTACCCTCTTGCTTGTTACTCCAGGTGTATTTGGCAGTAGATGATGGAATGTGATGCAAAAGATGGTTATCAATGAGATTATCCAAAGAAATCTTCTCATTACAGGATAAATTTAGCTGTTTACCCACCTTGAGGTCCCAGGAAGGAGTATTGTTGAAGTCTCCCCCCAAGATCCAAGTTGAAATATCATGATTTAGCAGCCAGCTGTCTAAATTCGACCAAAGAGTTTCTCTATTCCTTGAATCTGTTGAAGCATAGATGTTTATGATGCCAAAATTATTCTCAGCTGAGGAGAAGCTTAAGGTTTTTCCAAATAATGCATAAGCCACCTGAAGTACCTGTGGCTTCAATCCAAATGGAGGCACTGCCTGGGGAGATCCAATCTGCCAAGTTGGAACATTCAAATTGAGGTAACCTCAATTCCTGGAGCATGATAATATCGGCATTGTATTGTCTAATTTGGGCAATTGCTCGTCTTCTTTTAAGAGGGCCTTTAATGCCCCTTAAATTCCAAGACAAGATCTTCATAATAAAGGAACTAGAATTTAAGTTCAGCCAGACTTAATGATTTCTCAGTTTTTTCTTTTGTCTGGTATTGGTTGCAGGAGTTTCAGATGAGGCTTGCCCTTTCTTGTATTTTGGCCTTTTTCCCTTTTTATGATTCTCTGGCAGAGAGGAGTTTAATTTATCAGCCTTTATATCAGAGGATTTTTGCTAGTAAGTATCGTCTTCCCAATTAGCTTCAGTGAAAGCATTGGGATCTGAGTTTTCTTTTTCATTATTAAAATCTGCTAAGGAGTGTGAACATTCCCAAAATTTAGAATTACAGCATTCATAATTTAATAAAGAATTAGAAGTCAAAATATCTGGGTTTTGAGATTTTTGAACTTGCCTGGGAATGAGTTGCTTCAAATCCTGAGTTACATCTTCCCTAACAGACTGCTCCATTGAATTTTTCTCTAATCATGAATTCAGAGAAAAATTCAATGGAGCAGTCTGTTAGGGAAGATGTAACTCAGGAAAACTATACAAAAGGGGCAAATCAATTTCAAAAGCTGCCAGAAAATGACAGGTTCAAATGGACAAAGGTAAATGGTAGTTACAAGAGAATCCAGGAGCAAAAGGCTACAAGGGAGCAAATGAAAGACAAAGGCAAAATGAGTGAGCATGAAATTTTTAATACTTCAAGAAGCAATGGCATTTTAACAATTGGAGAGCCTAAACTGCTAGCAAAAGGAGCTATGGCAGAAAAGGCAAATCATGCTACTGATGAATTAAGCATGACCTTGAGTAAAACCATCAAGGAAGCCAAGAATCAGTTTAGGGGTCAATGCTCATATAATATTATGGATTACCCTATCAAGAATATGAGTAAGAATGGGTCTTTAATTATGAAATCTCGAGACAAAGCAAAGTATCAATTGAATTCTTTTCATATGAATTCACATTCAAAAACACTTTTACCAGCAAAGACGGTTCAACAGATTACAAAATCAAATGAGTCTATAAATCCTATTGACTCACAATTGGCTAAACCTGCAAGTCAAATCATTGAAGTTATGACTCAAGAAGTATTTTAACACCAAGTCAACTTACAAGTCAACTGTCAAAATCCTTTTCAGGTATTATCTGACCTTAATGGTAATCAAAATTTTTAATTAAATAAGAGCAAAGCATGTGTTTCCTCCTATAATCTCATTCCTCCTTCAACCACTCAAGCCAAACTGACGTCTCAATTCAGCCTGCCATTCAGACCTCTGTTACCTTGCCATCCCTAATTGATTTGGATTCCCCAATGGTAGAAGGTCCTATCAGTTCTCCAAAAATATCAAGCAAGTTTGCAAATCAGATGGCTTCTTTGCAATTTCAAATTACTCAAACTACAGAAGAGCAAATAGTCAATCAGAATCATTCAGTAAATGATGATCAAGAAGTTGGCACTGAGTTTGTTCCTGAGAATCTTGAAGATAAAATTGTTGAACAAAGGGAGCTTCAAGAAAAAGAAAATACCAGGCAAGTCTTTGATTCTGCACCTTTAAGCATTAATAAAAACTCTATGTTCCAGTTTTTTCCTGGAGACTGTTCTGACTTCAGTGATAGTGAGGGATATGGGAGTGATAAAAAAATTGGGGTAAAGAAAAATATGACTTCCAGCAAAAATCCAAAACCTGAGAAGGACCAGTCAGTTAAAAAAATGGTTAAGAAGAATAGAAATAATTTAGGAATGGTATTGTCTGGTATGAATAAAACTCCTGTCCAAAATACTAGAAGTAAGAGGAAAACCAAAAAATTCAGAATATAAGTCTTCTTCTTTTTCCTCTATTTGAACTTAAGATATGAAGATTCTTTCTTGGAATCTTAGAGGAATTAAAGACCCCTTAAAGAGGAGACGTGCCATTGCTCAAATTAGACTGTATAATGCTGATATCATCCTTCTGCAAGAACTCAAACTTCCTTCCTTTGAGTGTAGCAATCTAGGGGATTGGATTTATCCTTCTTCCTCTTCAATTTGGATTGATTCTTCTAGTGCAAGTGGCGGGTTGGCTATTATTTGGAAGAGAGAGATAAATCATACTTTCTTCTATAATAGTCCTTCAAGGGTATGGCAAGCTATTATCTGCTCCTGTATCCAACTCCAATTTTGGAATCATTAATGTTATGCTCCCACTTCTCCCAGAGATAGGGAGCCCATTTGGACTAAAATAAACAATTGGCTAGCTACTCAAAACATTGACAACTGGATTATTGCTGGAGATTTTAATAATACTCCTTCTTGGGATTTGAAATTGGGAAATAAAATAAACATGACTAGAACTGAGGAGAATTGGGATTCCCTCATTTCAGAAAATAATTTGATCCACATCCCATATTCTACTGCTATTTACACTTGGTCAAATAAACAAAAGGACAAAGCAAGAGTTTATTGCACTCTTGATAGATTTTATGTATCCAATCCTTCTACAGCCTTCTGGGATAATAGCGAAGGGATAATAGCTATGTCACTAGTGATGAGGGTACCTCGATCTCTGATCATCAATCTCAGTTTTTACATATTTCTCATATTACCAAGATCCAAAGGGAGGGAAGCACTTCTTACAAATTCAATACTTTCCTTCTCGACAATGAGAAATTCTGCTCCCAATTCATAGCCTCCTATGAGGATCTCTCTGGAAATATAAATAAGACTGAGACTGCCGATAGACATATGCATTCTATGAAGCATTTCTATGCCAAAATTAAGGCAATAAAAGGTTGGATCAAGAATTAGTCTAAAGCTATGCATGACCAATGCAATAGAGAGAAAAATCACCTCATGATGTATATGAAAGATATCAGATCCTTGCTTCAAAGTGATCCTACAAATTCCAACCTTCAAGTGGGTGAGGAGATTTTGGAGAGAAGAATAAAGAACATTGAAGAGATGGAGGCTAAGAGTTTTGCTATTAGATGTAAGATCAAATACACTAATGATATGGATTCTAGTAGCACAAAGTTCTTCTTTAGAGTTGCTAAAAGCAGGGTGCTGAGGAACTCCATAACTGAGGTTAAAGATGTACACATTATTCTGGTTTTTGGAAACCACCAGCATGCAAATGACAGAGAGGCAGTTCACATATTACAGGGAGTGCTATTACTATCACAGGGGAAAAGCAGATGCATATGGGAACTTGCTTATCTTAATGGCCACATCCTGTGTTTCTGATTTACTGGAATGTTTAGACTGGGGAAGGCAAACCAGGAAGCCGACCTTCTCTGATCATTTCCCATTCCTTGATCCATAGCCTTTGTTTCCTCATCTAATTTGCCATTGTGTTGTCATATTTCATCTCTAACTTTCAGGTAATTGGCGACTCTCAGTTTATCAAGAAGCAGAATTCCAGCTTTCATCTTATAAAGACGTAAGACAGGAGTTATCAGCATATTTTTGTTCTAAGATGCATATCAATCCACTATTTTTTGGATATGCATTGGAATATTTTCATACTCTATTTTATGTTTTGCTCAATTTTATTCTAGTATGTTGATCTACTTTGGTCAAATACTCGAATAACATGTACTTTTTAATCTATAATTAATGGAAAAAATCTCATTCCCTCAAAGAAAAAAAAAAAAAAAAAAAAAAACTCTGAATTTTGTTTAGGGAAAACCTTATATGGGTTTTCACTTCTATACAAGAATCTATTTTCTTGTTGATTCTCTGGATTTGTTTTGCAATCAGAGTACCAGAAATGCCTTTGAAGACATTTTTGACATTGGGAAGGCAATCCAGACCATCTAAGGGTTAATGATGATTCAAGACCAAAAGCATCTTTAAAGGGAATAGAAAGAGGAATATCCTTGGATAAATCCAATTGAACAAAAGATCTGAGAGTTCTAGAAGGTGAATATTCTGTTGAGATGTAGGTTCCAATGGAATTGGAAAGAAGTTTAAAGCATTCTTCATTCCAATAGATACGATTGAGACCAAAGAGAGAGGTTGATGCAATACACAGATTGTTCATTTGGTCAATGTGAAGCTTAAGATGCCATTTCAGAAAAGTCAATTGTGATGTCTCGAAGGTCAGCGGACCATAATTCAAGAAGAAATTGGCAGATCTTAAGTTCCCACATTCCAGCATAATGTAAGGGAAATTAAGCCAATAGACAGCTTGAACTATAATTCCTTTATGGAGGTTGAGAAGAAAGGCCCACAATTTATCTAATTTGATGCCACATTTCTGAACTTTTATAATAACAGCAGATTGAGACAAAGCATCAATTTTGGAATGAACAAGCGGAAGATTCAAGGAAATACCATTGTAGATGCCCATCTTTCGCTCCTAGAGGTAAAGCGGCTTGGTTCTTTTGAGTCTTTCATCCAACTCAGTATCCGAACGAATCTCCGGGTGATTTCTTGCAATACCATAGGGGAACAAAATCTGGGTGACCGGGTTTAGGGGGTGAAGAATGCCCCTATGATCAGGATCAGCAGAAAGATTATCCTAGAAGGGAACTTCATGAGAGATTGGATCCATATCTGCCCTAGAAGATAACATATTATCGAAATTTCCAAAGAGGATGGTGTCCTCTGGCTTTTCTTGAAAAGATAGCAAATTCTGGAGAATAGAAGATCGGTCTCGAGCCGGAAGATTAACAAAGGAGTGAAGGAATGCCAAATGTTTAGGGTTTTTCGAACAATTAGAAACCATTGCAGCAAGTTCGGGGTGAAGCAACAAAAGTACATGCAAGAATTGAATGACAAAAAAAGGGGGGAAAGGAAAACAGGGGAAAGAAGCCTTTAGTTAGAACCAAAATTAACCAACAGAGATCGGATTGCCATTCCAATTGAGCTGATCAATTCTAAAGGATAAGAAAATTCAATTCAGAGAAATTTTAAGAAGAAATTCCACCGAATTGAACAAGATCTTGCTGAGAGTATACTTCGACAGGAATCTTGTGGTCTAACCAATCACAATGCACTCTAAAGGTCCCTGCAGGAGCAATTGCACTCGATCCCACAAATTCTTCCAGCTAAGAGTTAGTAATTTCAACTTCAAATTCGACTGTACTGAGAACAAATGTATACTCTGATAAGAAGAGGTTTTTAGGGAAGAATTGTTGAATGATCAATGAATTCCAAAGTTCTGTAGCCAAGCCTTTTAAAAATCCACACATAATTCTAGATTTTTCTCTTATAATTACAAAGACTGCTGTTTCCATGAGGAAGTCGACTGTGAGTAATTTCCTGCTTCATAAGTATGGCAATTCAGTATTTAAAATGTAGCTTAGATTACAAAGAATCTCGCAGAGGCTACCCTTCTACAAGGGCAGCGATTGATCTTCAGAGATTTTGCTTCAAATCTCTGAAAATTGTTTTCTCCCATATTTTTGGCAAGAAAGTGCTTCCAACAGAAAAAATGGGATAAAGACAACAGTTCCAAGAAAATAGGTGCACGTCCATTTTTTCCCTCCCTTTCATCTCAATTTCCTTCTTGACCTTCCTTTTGATTGGTGCTAACATGTATATATCCTCTTCCTCAATCTCGTCCCTGGTTTGCAAAAGTATGATTCATATTGGGGCCTTTATTCATGGCTTTAAGGCATATGGTATTATTTGTCTTCTGACATCACCACACATTTCTCCTCTGCTAACCTGAACCAGACCTTAGCACCTTCGCTCTCCTAATCTTGTTCCAAACCATTTCACAGACCTTATGAACCTCTTCTTGACATTGCTTTGAGATTGATCATTATGTTGGTGTTTGTCATGCATCTGGTAAGCTTAGAGAAGTTGCTTTTTATGTTATTGGATATGGTTGATATTTCATGTTCTTAATTTGGTCTTTTCATTTTGGCAGACTAGGCATATCATTTGTTCCTTTATATACCTTCTTCATTTATCACTGGACGGACCTATTAGCACCATCCTTGCCCTTGCTATTGTTATATTATCCTTACAACCTTGGGCAGATTTCACATTTGTTCTTGTTAGCTCCTTGATCATATCACTAACCTCATGAATTCCACTCTCACCTTGGCACTCTTGATCTTCATCTTCCTTTCGACGCCATGTGGCTCTTTATGTTTTTCATTGTCAATTTAATTAAATTTAACGTGGTTTTATGTTGTCTTGTGACAGCTGCCTCTCGCTTCCTTACCCCCCAGGAGGTCCCCTTGTTCCTCTCCACTTTCGCTTTCGTGTTTCCTCTCGCGCCCCATCCACCCTCATGGCTTACATAGCTATGTTCCGCTGCTTTGTTGCTTGGTGCCATCTACATTCGATTCTGTTTCATATCTCCCTGCTTCCCCCTTCATCGTCGCGGCCTTTTTCACCTCTCTTCATCATCCTGGTATGCCTTCCTCGTCGATTACTTCGGCCTCGGCAACAATATCCATTTTTCATCAAATTTTCAACCTTCCACCCTTCGTACTGTTTTACCTTCTTTGTTTTGGCTCGGTCAATCTACCTCTTGTCTGCCCGCCCCCGCTGACCTTTCTTCCCTTCGCGCCTCAAGATGTACGCTCTATTGTTCTCCATTTCGCACATCCCACAACCCCATTCCATTATCTGGCTCGTGCTGCCCTCATCGTGCTTTCCTTTGTAGCTTTTTTACGCATCTCTGAGGCCCTCGCACTCAACTGGCACGATCTCTCCTTTTCCTTGTCTCATGTTGATGTTCTTATCTGCCATTCCCAATGAGACCAACTTGCCCATGGTCATACGATTACTTTAGCTCGTTTGTCGTCGCTCGCATGTCCCGTGACTATTCTCTAGCGTCTTAATTTCTACGGGTACTTATCATCTCCTCGATCCTCCTTCAGGCGGCTCTCTTTTTCGCCCCTCTCCCTCCTCTCTGCGCCCCTTATCCTTTTGACTTTCCGCTTATGGTGGAGGAGTTGTCTTCTCGCTATCGACTTGGATCCATCCCAATATGGTACACATTCTGCTTGCCGGCGGCGAGTTCCCAATGCAAGTGCGACTCGGGGAGTTCCAGATCTTTTCGTGCCACGGGCCGCGCTCCTCTTCCTCCCACTCTTGCTACGTGCTTCGTGACCCGACTCAACACCTGGAGGTTTCTCAGCGGCTGGACTCATAGCTAAGGAAGTTCTCTGGTAGTCGGCCGGTTTTGTATCTCTTGAAGTCCCTCATTCGTGAATCGTGATCGATCCGAAAGCCTCGATTGCCATTACAGGCGGGACGATCCATTATATAAGTGCACTCCACATTCGAGACCAGTTATCGGCATGTTCTCACAGTAGCACTTCATTCCCATTGCTTCCCTCCCTTCCCGCCCTAATTTGTTGGGGGCGCTCGTCTCTTTTTTCACATGTGTTTTTGTTCTCTTTTATTGTTATCCACCCTCGGGTGTTGCTATAATAATGTTTTCTTTTTCATCGGCATCATGCCGCATTATTCTCCACCTGCGGGTGATGATGTTTCTTTCCACCTCGAGGGTGACGCACATTTCTTTTAGCATGTTCGTTCTTCGACCCACTGGGTGACGCTTTTCTCCACCCTACGGGTGATGCTATCTCCTCTTTTTGCTATGTATTGTTGTTTTTCATATGTCCTCATCGCTCACATTGTTTTGGGTGCTTGTTGTTGTGCAGCTTGTCGTGTCACTGCCATGCATGTTTTGGTTCTCTTTAACCAGTCACGGGTTTTTTCTCGGTGTTCTCTGTTTTGCTTGCAGGTATTCTGCCGTCTCGCAGCACCTCCTTCGATTCTCCAGGCAACACAGGGTTTTTCGCGAAAACCCGAAAGGGCGAGGTATTTTATCCCAATGAGAAGTTGTCGCCATTATCCTTCTATACTGCCTGTGCACATTTCTTCTTTACGAGGTAGCTCGATATTGTTCCTATGGCCAGCTTCCCATCTCTATTATTCAAACATTGTATACTGCTGCTGTGATGAATGACAAGCCTATCTATCGGCCGATTTTGTGTCTCTTGCGACACTCCATCAAATCATTCTGGTAGGGCAAGTTTTTGTGGGATAATTCCCCTCCAATTTTGAATCGGCCTCCAAAATGTGGGATATTTCTTTCCCTGTTCCTGCTGGTAGGTAAGCTTTGTGGGATATTTCATTTGCTGTGTTCTTTGCATAGGGTTCCATTTGCCGGCCGTTCTATCATGGATCCAGTGATTCTCGAAATGATTGCCATGCTTTTGCATGCTCTTACAATCGGATTCGCCTTCCAAAGGTTCTATTAGCAGCTTCTTGAGCTAAACGAGCTTGAAGACCCAATGAATCTGTTCGATGACGATGACTTGCAAGAAAATAACAGTATGTTCTTCTGTGCTGCCTCATCTTTGATGTTAGCTGGATCATGCCTGGTTAGAAGGTCACCTAGAAGATTCTGGATTGCTCCAAGACAAAGAACACAGTGGGATAATGTAGATAACCACGCATGGAATTGTCTACCTTCTTTTGAAGATGATATGTGGCACCAATTTTACAGAATGAAAAGGGCCAGCTTTGAGAGACTAGTCGGGCTTGTTATCCCCTATTTGATTAGGCCAGGGGTTAAGGTTAGGTCCCCTGTTGATCCTAGAAAGGCTGTTCCCATGGTTCTTTACTTTCTGGCAAATGGTGACATGCCTTTGCATGTGGGTCAGAGATTCTATGTTGGCAAAGCTACAGTGCAGAAATATGCTAAAAAAATTACACTAGTGTTGGCCTCGAAGACAATGCTTTACAAAAGGTTTGTAGCCATGCCTTCTGGAGCAAGAGTAACTCAATGTATAAAGGAATTTCATGATATAACAGGATTGCCAAATGTGTATGGTGTTGTTGACGGGTCCCACATCTTTTTATGGAGGAAACCCAAGAAGAGTGACAAAGGTGATGACTATTACAGTCGACACAAAAGGCACTCATGTCTTTTGCAAGGTATTGTCACACACAGCAGGTTGTTTATAAATGTCTATGTTACAAGAACTGGATCAGTCCATGACTCAAATCAGTTCAAGAAGAGTTCCATATACAACAAAATTGCATCCAAACTAATCTTGAAAGAACCAGTTGTAACCTTGAGTGGCAGAAAATTGAAGAAAGGTCAACCCACTGAAGACCAAATCCAGGTTAACATTCCTCCACTTTTGCTCGGTGATTCTGCCTATGCTGCCAGACCCTTCCTTCTGAAAGTGATCATGGACCATATGGCAAGTTTAATAAAAGGATTTGCAGGGGTAGAGTTTGTGTAGAAAATGGGTTCGGGATTGTCAAAGAGAAATTCAGAATTCTCAAACATCCGCCTGTGCATGTTGGCAAGGCCTCCAAGATTATACATGCAGCTTGTGTGCTTTGGAACTTCTGTATTATGGAAGACATGGGATGGGACATGTTGCCAATCGAAGAAGAGCCTGAACCAGTTTATTACTATGAGATTGAAGCTATGAACAGAAGTCTAAAGAAACAAGGAGATCAAATGAGGCATGTTTTGTTTGAGAACTTGGATGGCCATGTCCTGCTGTAAAATTTGATGATTCTGTCAGCAAACTTTTTTCATAATTTGTTCATTTTGTCAAGTTCTCGAATATTATTGATTTCATCTTATCTGGACCTTAATGAGTCTTAAATACCAACAACACCAGTCTGATAGAATAATTGAAGTTGAAATAGAGATTTTATTCAAAATGTCACTGCAGTACAACTGAGTTTCTGTGCATACAAATGAAATTGGCCACATTTATTGGCCTGGTTTTTAGACCCTAAAAAAAATCAGATAAAACTTGAAACATAGTCCTCACCACTCCATGATCTGCAATAACAGACACAATCAGAAAGTGAAGACAAAAGATAGAAAACATGTCAACTAAATAACAATCCATAGCTGCAGACAGAGGCAGTAATGTGACAGGTATTTACAAAATAAAAAGGTTTTGTAATCCTCGAAGACTGTTACATCATTAACAAAACATTTTTTCTCGGTTACAAGCTGAAGGGGATGCTAGGGGGCTTTTCATAGCAAAATTTTTTACTTTACAAAAGAACATTACAGAAATAAAAACAAGACAAAAAAAAAGAAGGCAAGGTGATCTTCTGTTCATGCACAGAGCTCACAGTTCTCACTGACCGTCTTTACTTCATGCAATGCCCATTTCCCTGCATGCTGGATATACACACACTCCACATGGGCTTTTTGTGTCAAAGGAGCTGCTTCAGCCCAAGCCAAGACCTCAGCTTCAATAATGACTCCCATATCTAAAAAATTCATCACGGCCCGCTGTGACAGAGAGCGGTGGATTACTTTGTGTGAAAGAACTTCAACTTCTTCAACTTCGGCTTCGATAGTTGGAGACGAGTCTTGAACTTCTTCCACGAGAGGACGGGGAGGATTTGCAGGGGGAGATGGAGGAGGAGCAGGGGCCGACAAACTAGAGGATGAAGACTCCTCCTGAACTTCTTCTGCAAAAGTTCCTGGCCAAGATGAGTATTCGGAGTAATAATTCTCCTCTGAATCTGAAGTCTCGTGGGAGACTCCAGAAGGATCAAAGGAGGAAGAATACTCCTCAAGGGAGTATTCTTTGGAAGAAGAAGACGAAAATGAGGAGGTCGGAGGGTTCAGAGAGCTCCTTGGACGCTTTGGTGCCATTTCCTTCACGATTGGGTTGTGGGTAAAAGAGATGTTTAAATGGGGCAAATTGACAAGACTGGCATTTAATGATATATGCTACGATATCTATATGCCTAGATTGAAGTACCAATCATTGAATATTAAGACAATTAACCAATTTGAGACAGTTGCAAAAGAAAGGTATAACAGAATGTAGGAAAGTGAACATCATACCTTTATTCTTTGTTTTTCGCTGCCAGTTTGGCAATTTCGAGAAGTGTGTCCTTTGTCATCTGACATATGCTCTGGGTCATTGCTGCCATAGATTCAGCAATCTTCAAAATATTTGCAGATCGAATTGTCTCCTAATCCCTTACCAATTCCATTTTCTTTGCAGATTCTTCCTTCATGAAATCCAATTTCTTCACTTCTGTTTCTCCAAAAGTGCTTGCCATTTGTGAAATTCCAATAGCAATGTCTTCATCAATCTGCAACCTGGACTTCTATCTGCCAGTTGGTTTTCCACAAACTCCAGGTTGATTGCATGCTACAGATCTAGGGCTGGAGGAATCTGTGTTGTTACCTGTTGGAGTTCGATTGTTTGGCATTTCATGCATTCTTGGGCTACCTGAATTGTCTATGTTGATATTAATGTCTTCAATACTCTCAAATGGGTCATTGAAAGCAGCATCAGATCCAACTGTCTCATAGAAACTGTCAGAAAAGTTAGTGTGCAAATCTGCTGCCTCAAAAGCTTCATTTTCGAAATTCCCATCATCACCAGCCCCTGGAATGGGGTTATCAGATGTCACTCCATACTTGACTTCTTCCATTCTTTCATACCACTGCCAGCTTGAAGGCTCTGAACCCATTTGACTAGAAGCCTCTTTCTCATCCTTGAATTTTGCCTGTAGTTTATCCCATTTGTTCTTCAGTTGCCTGACTTCTACTAGTCCATCAACAATTGGCTGTAATTTCACAAGAATTTCTCTTCACTATGAATTAGAAAGATTCAGACTGCCATTAGTAACCAGTTTCATCTCATTCAGAAGATTCAGGAAGGTGGAAACATCCTGATATGTCCATTGGACTGGAGCCTTCCTATTCTTTGTGTCAATTTGCTTGGGATTTTCTTTTTCTTGAACAACAAGAGCCATTGAATTATCGGGCTGAGAAGAATCACTCACAATACTGGGAGATGCTTGGATTTCTCTGAGAACTAGCTTGCATCTTCTTTCCTTTGGCTCTTTTGCTGTTACAATTGGCTCAGAATTTGTCTCCAAGTCCACGTTCATTGAAATCTGCCCTGTCATATTTCGTGTCTTCCTTGGAGCCATTTTCTCAATGCGAGGAGGTACAAAGGGTTTGCTGCTTGATGGCAGGGCAGATCTAGTTGCCTTAGACATTGGACTCTATAGAATTCAAGCTAATCAACCAAGAAACAATACTTGTCGGGCTAGAATTTGATAACAGAACAATGTAAGATTGAATTCAAATGAATTAATAAGGATTGCACGGGCTGAGAAATACCTCTAGAGACCGTAAATCAAGATGGATGGATGGAAGAATTAGGAGAATTCAAGGAATTGCGCCGGCATTGAAGACCAAGCGAGGGAAAATGGCCCCGAGTTTCGATGAGGGAAAGTTTTTCAGTCATGAAACCAAAAAAGCGACATAATTTTAGGGGGTTGTTAAGTCAGTGGTTAATGGAAACGCTCCTAATGGCTGTTGGGGACGAATCATCTCTCAAGGTGAGAGTTGGGTTTTTCCACTCTCACCCATCTCTCATTATCTCTCACCTCTCGTATTCTCTCTCACCTTCTCTAAGTCAGCATGTGGCCAAGACATCTCTCTCTCTCTCTCTCTCTCTCTCTCTCGCCACATGCTCCAAATTTTTTTTATCTCTCATGCTATACGACGAGAATTTTTATACCGTATAGCATGAGAGACAATGAGAGATAATTATCTCTGGTTGCTTAATTAGCCCGTTAGAGGCCAAAAATGAAATCGTGAACAAAGGCGACCGGAATTTTTTTTTGGTTAACCCTCTTCTTCTATGAGCGCAGATGTGCATGCAGATGAGGCAGATGAGCGAGACGAGACTATGGCAGATAAGTCGGCTATGGCTATGGCAGATGAGGCGGCTATGGGCTGAGGCATGTGGATATGAAAGGAAGCAAAGGAAATTTTTTCATGTGGATATGAAAGGAAGCAAAGTGAAATTTTTTCCTGTGACAAAGGAAGCAGAATCCTGTGGTAAAGGAAGCAGAAGCAGCGAATCCTGTGGCAAATCCTATGGCAAATCATGTGAAAATTTTTTCCTGTGGCAAAAGAGGGCGAATCCTGTGGCAAAAGAAGCAGAAGCAGCGAATCAACATTGAAAAAAATTCCTTAGGTCCAACTTGTAGTTGTTTTTTCTCGTAGATTTAGGTTGATTGAATGGCATTCCGAAGCATAAAAAAACAACAATCAGAAAAGGACAGTTCATAGTTTTTATTGGACAGCCTTAGCACCGCATTTTTCCCTGCACTCTAAATTTTAAACAGACAACTTTATTCATGATCTTCGGCCCTTAACGTAGAAAAAAGACATGAATATCCTTCTATATGATTCGTAGTTTATGTTTCGTAGTGAAAATCGAGCTTAAAGTCCCTATTGCTGCTGTCAGTTCTTAGATTTTAACCTTCTTATTTTTTGATCATGTTGCCTAAAAGAACCGAGCAGATTTTGGATCCAATTGCTCTAAACCCTTCATCACGATGGCATCAGACTTGTAAAGCTTTAAGAACCGAGCCGCAGTGAGATAACATAGTTTTGCTATAATTAACCTCTAAAGATTTATAAAATAGGAGATAAAACTCCTGTGACAGTCCATTCCTTCCTGTGTCAGAGATCTAATTACGAGTTAATTAGATCAAATCAACTGATGAATCAACTATATTTGGGACGGGTTAGAAAAAGTAAGGCAAAAAAGTTGCTCGTTGTCGGAATATGAAGTACGTTTTTTTCACAGGAGGAAAAGGCAAAATTCGGCAGCCCACCCTTAATGGATGACAAGCAATGAAAATGTCCCTAACAACAGTTAGGGGCAAATTGTCTATCAAGGGGAGAGTCAAAATTTTGTCTCTCCCCCTATCTCTCGTCATCTCCCATCTCTCGTTCTCTCTCTTGCGTCGGCCACATGCTCGTAAAAAAATCCATCTCTCGTCACATACGGTTCCTCCCCGAAATGTAATGTATTTTTTGGGAGGAGAGGAGAGACGATTGTCTCGAGGCTTAACAAAAGCCTCCGTTATTGGCGTAATTTTGCTTTGTTTGCCGGATTTTTCGATCGCGCATCAATTCCGCCACGAGAGAAAAATGTGGGATAATTCGATCGTGAACGTTCAATTGGCGCCAAATTGTGGGATATTCAAGCCTGCTTTTTCTTGGTTCGGGCTATGTGGGATAATTCATTTCTAATTTTCCTCCCCATTCTTTTCGATTCCGCCACTAAACCATGGATCCTGGCCATTCTTGGTATGATTGCCATGCTTTTTCTGCTTTGACACTCCGGATTTGCATTACAGAGATACTGCTTTGCAGCTATTGGAACTCAACGAAGCTCAAGATCCAATGACCCCCTCGCTCGATGATGATGTTTTTAGAAGACAACAACGGTATGTTTTTTTGCGATCCGGCAGCTGCTAATGGTTATGGTTCCAAAGCAGGTTAGAAGACCACCAAGAAGATTTTGGATTGCTCCAAGGCAGAGAACACAATGGGATAATATTGATAACCACGCATGGAATTGTATAGCTTCCTTTGAAGATGATATGTGGCACCAATTTTAGGTGATGAAGAGAGCCACATTTGAGAGATTGGTAGGTTTAATTGTGCCCTATCTTGTCGCCCGAAATAAAGTAAGGCCCCCGTTGATCCAAGGAAAGCAGCTTGCTATGGTTCCAGATTTTCTTGCACGAGGATATGCCCTTACATGTCTGGCCGAGATTTTATGTTGGGAAAGCAACAAGATTTAAATATACCAAGAAAATCACGCTTTGTATTGGCTTCAAGACAATGTTTGCATAAACATTTTGTTGCAATGCCTACAGTGCAAGATTAATTCAAAGGTATTAAGGAATTCCATGATGCAACAGTGGTTGCCCAATATATATGGTGCAGTTTGATCGGATCCCATATTTTTTATGGAGGAAACCCAAAAGAAGGACAATGGGGAAGACTATTACAAAGCATATAAGAGGCATTCATGTCTCATGCAAGGAATTGTGACACATAGCGTACTTTTTATAAATGTTTGTATAACAAGAACAAAGTTCAAATCCATGATTCCAACCAGTTTAAGAAGAGCTCCATCTATAACAAAATTGCCTCCAAACAAATTTTGCAAGAACCGGTGCAGACTCTTAGTGGCGTAAAAATCAAGAAGGGGCAGCCCACCGATCAAGATGTTCAGTAAATATTCCACCTCTTCTATTAGGTGATTCAAGCCTATTCTAGCAGTGCCCTTTCTCCTTAAAGTTTTTCCTCAAAATCAGGGTGCTTATGGTAAGTTCAACAAAAGGATTTGTAGGGGCAGAGTGTGTGTGGAGAATGGATTTGGCATTGTGAAGGAAAAATTCAGAATTCTGAAACACTTGCCCGTGCATGTTGCCAAAGCTTCCAAGATCATACACGCATGTTGTGTTCTTTGGAACTTCTGTATAATGGAACACAAGGGCTGGGACATGCTGCCAATTGGGGATGATCCTCCACCAATTTACTACTATGAAACAGAAGCCATGAACAGATCATTAAAAAAACAAGGTGATCAAATGAGGCACGTGTTATTTGAAAATCTGGATGGACATGTGATCCTATGGTTGTTTTTTTTGTAGACAATAAATATTAAATTCAAAAGTCAATTCTTATCCATCTCGCTGTCTTTATTATTTGTCAGGCATTTCTTACATTATGATGAATAAGTGATTGAGTTTAGAGGTAAGTTTCCATTTATAGCCTCAAAACATTTCACTTAGAAATACTGAACAACCTGTTACAGAATTAGTGAGTCCTGTGACTTCACAATTAGAGAACTTAGAAGACTAGGAAAAATCATTTGTACACAAACAAGTTTGATAAGAGAAGTTTATATTCATAAAAAAAGATTACATGGGCATATAAAGCCCTGTTCAAAATATTTGAGCATTTGAGCTGCCAGAAACATTCTAAGTGAGTCAAATGACTTCACTATAAAAAAAAAAAAAGTCTGCAGACACCTTCCAATGATACTGGAAATCTGCATGAATACACATTGGCATTTGTTTTCAACCTGCGGGTTCGAGAGCAATCATATGAGATAAAAAAATGGCAGCCATGCCATTTAACAAAAACAAAGGCATTTTATAAAAAGAAAATGCATAACAAAAAAAGAAGTGAAGGAGAGTCAGATTCGCATAGAAAGGGGACACAGATCACAAGGAAAGGTTGGACTACGAATTTTATGGAGGCACCACATTTCCGTCAGAGCTTCACATAGACACACTCCATATGCCCCTGCACGGTTGTTTGCAGTAATTTTTGCCCATTCCAAAACCTCCTCGATCCACGCTTAACGCCCATTCGAATAAAACCGCAATGGTCTCCTTATCAAGCCGCAATGAATAACCTTGTGAGACATGACTTCAACTTCGTGGTTTCTGGCCGGGACAAATGGGAGATGAAAATCGATTCTTCTTGCTCCACTTCTCGTCTCAAGAGTCTTCAAGATTCTCCTCGTAATCATGATTTTCCGAAAATATTCTCTAAAGCCGACAAAGTGGTCACTAAATCGGCAGAGAATCCCCACCCGCCGCGGGAAGAACCTCGCCACCGGAGGTAGGCGTGTATCATGGTCGAATAATAGGGTTTCTGGGAGGAAGATGAAGATGTGGTGGGTGGAGTTTGATAGGATGATGATCTCGAAGAAGAGCTCAAGAGGAACTTCAAGAAGAGGAGTTTTCGGGCTGGAGAGCGCTTTAATTTCACGACTCTCTCCATATTGTCGGCGGCTTGCATGCAAGAATTGGAGGGAGCTTAAGTAGCCTTTACTTAATTTGGATGGCTGTGACTAGAAGGCAATATTTAATGCTAAAATAATAGGGTCTGTACAACTTCTTTAATATTTAAGAATATGGATGATTTTGTGACAGTTCCAAAAAGAAATTCTAAAAAGCAAATAACCCAAAACGAACCTTTATTCCTTGTTTTTGGCAAGCAAGTTTGGCAATTTCGAGCAAGGTCTCCTTTGTCATTTCACATATGCTTTGAGTCATTGCAGCCATTGACTCGCAATTTTGTTGATCGCTTGCGCATCTTATTGTTTCCAATTCCCCGACCAACTCAATTTTTCTTGCACTTTCTTCTTCGGAAAATCTAATTTCTTCACCTCGGTGTCCCCAAATGTGCTTGCCATCTGTGATATTCCCATTGCAATGTCCTCATCTATTTGCAACCTTGACTTCTTTTCTACTTGTAGGTTTTCCACAAACTCCGTGATGATTACATGTCGCTGATCTAGGACTTGAAGAATAAATGCACCGTTTTCGTGGGTGTCCTATTGATTGGAATTTCCGCATCACCGATCGCCGGATTTCCGTGTTCACATCATTGTTTGAATTGGGTGGATCAGCAAATTGGTCTTCAAATGTCGTGATCTGCTCCAACAGTTTCAAAAAAACCGTCATTCATGAAAGATTCTCGAGTAATTAGTATGCAAGTCTCCAGCGACCTCTAAAGCTTCATTGCCAAATTCACCATCATCACCAAAGACGGTATTGGATTATCGAGGTAACACCATATTTAACTTCTTCCATTCTGTCATACCATCGCCAACTTGATGGTTCGTAACCCGTATGGCTACAAGCCTCCTTCTCATCCTTAAATTTAGCTTGCGACTTATCCCATTTGTTCTTTAGTTGTCTCAGCTCCACTAAACCCCCAACAAAGGGCTGCAATTTCACCATAATTTCCCTCCATTGTGTGTTGGAGAGGTTGAGGGTGCCTCCGGTTACCAATTTCATCTCGCTCGTGAGATTCAGGAATGTGGAGACACAGTGATCCGGCCCATTGCACAGGGGGACTTCCTATTCTTTTGTGTCTATCACTTTGAATTTTCCTTCTCATGCACAACAATAGCCAAAGTAGAATCGGTTTCTAAAGATTCACTCACAATATTGGAGGATGCCTGAATTTCGCTGAATAAACGCTTGGATCTCTTTTCTTTTGACTGTCTTGAAGAGGGAATTGGCTCAGAATTAGTCTCCAATTGCACATCCATGGAGATCCGCCCGCCATTTTCCGGGTCCTTCTTGGTGCCATTTTTTCCACCCGAGGATGCACGAAAGGCTTGCTGGTTGCTGGCAAAGCAGATCGAGAGGCCTTAGACATCTGAATCCAATTAATTGATTGGGAATAAGGACGACATAAAAGGAAATTGACGATCAGAAATTAATGAACGAATGCACAAAAAACATAATGCAAATGCCTGCGTGATCTGATGAATACCTGGATCGTAATCGGCTAATTGCTTCGAGGAATTGGATACTTGGAGCAAGAATTAGGCGGCCTTGAAGATCAAGAAACAGGGGAAATGGCTACCGGTATTGATTGTGGGGAAACATTTCGCAGCTTTTTTTCAAAGAAAAATTAAGGCTAATTGTTTGGTTAGTGGGCAATGAAAACGCCCCTAACGGCTGTTAGGGGCGAATCATCTCTCGAGGTGAGAGTACTCTCACCCATCTCTCCCATCTCTCCCCCATCTCTCATCTCGTGATTCTCTCTCGTATTCTCTCTCGTCATCTCTAAGTCAGCATGTGGCCAACGCATCTCTCTCTCTCTCAACGTAATGTGGGGGTTAAACAAGGCTGCCCATTATCACCAACGCTTTTTGGTCTTTTCATAGATCAATTAGAAGAGTGGATTAAGCGACATGGCGGTGATGGCACGACGATGAATGGGTATGTTCTTTTGCTTTTATTGTATGCTGATGATGTTGTGCTATTCACACAAACCATTAACATCCAACATATAAAAATTAAATCCCCCAACACATAACAACCAACACATAACAACCATTGACATTAACAATCAACACATAACTACCATTGACATTAATTAACACAACCATTGGGTCCAACACATTTAAATTAAAATCCCCCTTAAACCCCCTTTGGTTTGGGTGCATATTCACACGGGGGGTGACTCAAGACAACGATCCGTTGGATAGGCATATTAAGCCTTATTCCTTAATCTATACCGTACTTAAAGTTCCTCGTTTGTGGGGTATGCAAATACAAAATTTGCTATATATTGTATAACAAGATTCGCAAAAATACTATAAGATTTCAAGCGTAATACTATATGGTGTTGATTTCACGCGTGCAAAATACAATTATGAAGGCTCTCGCTGCCCTACGCCACCTCCGTGTGAATATGCACCCAAAACAAAAGGGGGGTTTAAGGGGATTTTAATTTAAATGTGTTGGACCCAATGGTTGTGTTAATTAATGTCAATGGTAGTTATGTGTTGATTGTTAATGTCAATGGTTGTTATGTGTTGGGGATTTAATTTTTATATGTTGGATGTTAATGGTTTGTGTTGCAAAAACTTTTTCCCCTTTGGCCTTAGGACGTCCCCTCGGTGTGACAAAAAACTTTAGAATTCAAACCGAAAAAAACTAGAATTCATTTGAGGCTTTCATCAATTGTAGCTTTTGAATTTGATCACAATAAAACAAATAGAACATAAGTAAAATTTACCATAAAGATAGAGCAGATTGATCCCTTATTGGAAAGTCATAAAGTTTGCAACACAAAGAAAACCCCCGTTATTATGCTACATATTGTTACTTCCGCTACAACTATTTCTCTTTCACAATGACACCATTGTTTATCAATCCATATGATTTTTGATGCTCCATCTCTAGCTTAAAGGTAATGCATGATTCACCTTACGGTTTGATTAAAGTTCCAAACCTACAATATAAATGCATTCTTGTGGCCACTGCTTGACCTGATCATTGACATGGAAAAGGGCGGAATAATCCGCTTTGTTGTATGCATAAGAATCCATTTGTTGATTGAAGCTAAAGGCTGGCTACTATGAACAATCCGCAAGATGAAGAATATCCAAGAGTTGGAAGCAAACAGAGGGCCTAAACTTGAATCTGCAGCAAATCTTAGGAAGGAAACAAAAGGGGGTTTTGCAGCACCACATTGTAGAATCAGGAAACCAATACCTTGTAAAAAAAAAAACATTATGCTAACTGAAGAAACATTAAAAAACAAATACCTTTGTAAGTGTGAGCAAAAAATCCATCTCGTGGTAGTAAAATCCACTCCGGCAATAAGAATCCAAGAGGGCAAGTACACATGCATATGCACACATGCACATACATGCACACATGCACATACACTTGCACTTGCACTTGCACTTGCACTTGCACTTGCACATGCACAATAAACATGCACATGCACATGCATGTGCACATGCACATGCATACACATGCGCAGTGTTCATGCACAAACACATGCAGAGAAAGACAACAACCCTCGGATTGTTCCCACCAACGAAAATCAACGGCCCATAAATGGTGCACTCTAGAAATACTATTTAGTACACCTCAACGAATACAACAACGAAATCATAGAAAAACCATGTGAAAAAGCGTATAAAAATCTAAAAGTAACCCCCTGTTATTGTGCTACATATTCCAGAAGTGTAGCGGGTTTACAGAGACATCTGGATGCTTTGGGTCATTTTTGTGATGCAAAAAGCATGAAGGTAAATATGGCTAAGACCAAAATAGTAGTGTTTGGGGCTAACAAGGTAGACCATGTTAAAGTGTTGTATAAAGGAGAATCTGTTGAATTGGCGGAGAGCTATAAATATCTTGGTTTGGTTGTAGACAAAAGTCCAAACTGGAACTTGGCAGCCGAGCAAAAAGCAGATGATGGGCTTAAAGCCCTTTATGCTATGCAGTGCAGGTGTAGGAAAGCAGATATTTGGAATTTTGATATGAAGAAACAGTTGTATATTGCTTTAGTGCAATCGGGTTGTGTTGTATGGTTGTGAAGTCGGGGCCGTGGATTGGCATTGACAGATGGAAGAGAATTGAGAAAATACGTAAAAGATTTTTTCGATCGAACTTGGCATTAAAATGCAAACGCCTTTATGATATGCTTTTAGTGGAGTGTGGAATGTTTTCCCCGAAGTGAAGCACTTTGTGTGACTCTCCATTATGTGTATAAAGTCCTTTATATTATGCCGGTGATAGCCTCCCACGTTTGGCCCGGAGGAGACGCCAGCATATAAAGGGGTGGTTTGCGCATATAGAACTTTGGCTAGCTGTGGGGGATGTATATGGATGATCCGGGGATGTATAAAGATGATATTCGAGGGTGGGTTAGGAGAAATGTCACACGCGTGTGCTGGAGAGAAGGTGCAGTTAAGAAGGAGTTCTATAGGAATCACATCAATCCTACGCTAAAGGGAGCCAGTTACCTTCAGGAAAATATCTCAGTTAGATATAGACAAGCCATATGCAGAATGAGACTGAGCTCGCACAGGTTAGGGGTTGAGATAGGCAGGTGGAATGATGTTCCACATGAGCTTAGATCATGCAAGTTATGTGATACTAGGGCACTTGAGGACGAAGCACATGTGCTTCTCCATTGTCCAGCATACATTGACTTCCGCGTTAAACATGGTACGCAGGTTTATACACTTGTTGATTTCTTTGATCTTCCAGGTGTCCAGATTGGGGCATACATACTTGAAATCATGGATTACAGAGAGGAATGCCTAAAAAGAATGGAGGTAAAGGAAATGGACGAGGAGGAGATGGGAGGGGTTAATGCATTACTTACTGATGATGCATTAGACGATCTTTTTTATACATGATAATGTACTGATTTGAACGTCTTATAGACCTGGCGGTCACACAGACGTAATAATACAATTTCATTTCATTTCATTTCATCTCTCATCTCTCTCTCTCTCTCTCTCTCTCTCTCTCTCTCTCTCTCTCTCTCTCTCTCTCTCTCTCTCTCTCTCTCTCTCTCTCTCTCTCTCTCTCTCTCTCTCTCTCTCTCTCTCTCTCTCTCTCAGAGAAAGGAAAAATCGTAATAGTATGGGCCTACATGATTGTAATGTAAAGAAATCTAGAGAAAGGGAAATCTAGCAATGCAAGAAGGGAGAGCAAACTCGAGAGGACTACCTTGGGAATGCAAGGAGCGTAGAGTCAAGCGCCTCAAGGAGTAGCCTGAACCGTGCCCAACCATTTGAGAACACCCTCTATTTATATGGGAACCAGATGGGCACATTTTCTGAATTCATAATAACACAAGGGCACATGCTGAAATGGGATTTCAAATCTGCCATATCCAAATACTTGGATGCCATATCTACAATGATATGGTAGGGATAATGGAGTAGCAGCCGTAATATCCATCATCGTTTACATCAGATAATGCACTTATCATCTCGTCAGCCGAGCAATGCTATAATAATTCTATAAATGTTGCCTCATAAATGCAGACAATCCAACCGCATAAATGTTGCCTCATAAATGCGGAACTCTATCAGGACAAAGATTGGCTTTGGATTAAACAAAAAGAATTCCGTCTTCTTTTCTACCATCGCAAAATAACGAAGGGATCATGGCACCCAAATGCTTGGCAGACCCCTTTTGTAAGCTTTCTCTGCCGGATCTGCCATAGCCAGGCTCACCGACTATTCTGCTCCAAATTTCTCCATGGCATGGACTGCTGCAGCTCTTGCATCTATGTATTGCAAAAAACTCTGCAAAAATCGGTAGCATTGAAGGCCTGTTTCGATCTAAATGCCCCGATTGGGTTGCCGCTAAGCATTCCGATACAGCAGAGTGCAAAGCAGGAGGTTTAACAATTGCCTTCTGAGATAGAGGAGAATTAGGATTGTGACGGAAGAAGTGGGAGAAGTCAAGTGTCTGGCAGTATTGAAGAAAAAAAAAGAGGGATTCCGACAGTAGTCACACAAACTGATTGTGAAGAATTTCATCACAAATCTAAATTAGTTTTAGCAACATGACTGCTGCATGTTATAATCCAGTCAGAAAAATTGCACACAATTTGTTGTACTTTCTGCTCTATGCCATGCCAGATGCGCCTTCAAAGTTTTGGTCATGTATTAATCATTCCGAGGTTAGAGTTTATAGTGTCCTGTAAGCTTCAGAATAGGAGCTCATGGATTCTCATGAAGCAAGATCTACAGAACCCAGTCTTTTCCAGTCTATTCTTTCTAGGAGTGGGATAATGCTATATACTTCTCTGGTAAAGGTTTTGAGAAAAAGAAAGATTGGGCAGCAGAAACAGGGGAAGCGTTCTTGCAAAACCGTGGAAAAGAGAACCTTGACAATTAATGAATTTTTTTTTGAAGGACTTGAGCCTTTATTATCCAGAGAAAGTTACAAAGTACAATAGAGACTAAAAACTCAGTGGAGAGAATGTCCACCAGAACAAATCCACCCCACTCAAATACAACATCTAAACAGTATGAAGAGCAAGCAAAATCTCATGAGTAAGTGTGAATCTGAAGATAGTGCTCCCAAATATGGCTCCACCTTATTAGTAATTGATGAGCACCTGAATGCTTTGACAATTCGTTGTTGGGCATAAACAGTATGAAGAGCAAGCAAAATCTCATGAGTAAGTGTGAATCTGAAGATAGTGCTCTCAAATACGGCTCCTCACCTTATTAGCAATTGATGAGCACCTGAATGCTTTGACAATTCGTTGTTGGGCATCAAGAAGGACAACATCTTTGAATATGAGAAGATTCCTTCTTTTCCAAATGGACCAGATGATCCATGCAAAAGCCAAGTGGAACGTCCTTTTTGCCAAAATTTCCCAACCATTTGGATAGACTGTTAATAACACCTGCTGGCTATTCAATTTGCAATGAAAGAGGCCTTGAAGCCACAACCAAGCATGCTTGACATGTCTACACAGGAAGAAGCAATGCTCAATTGTCTCGTCCCTTTGTGCACATAAGGGACAAAGTGCAGATACCTCTGGACGAACTCTGTGCACCAGAATATTAAACACGCAGACAACGATGAATGAATGACTTGCCACCATAAAACAGATAGTTTGGGATGGAGTAGTTTATCCCATACCCATTTCCATACTGCTTTCTGCCGGTCTCTAGGAATAACGTAATGCTAGTAATAGATCTCCATTTGGTTTGCTGAGATTTAGCTAAAGATTTCACAATCATGTGTTGTATTGGTAGTTGTTGTGGGGAGTGCTATTACAATATATAAAATGAAAGGGAGAAGGGGAGGCAACATGTTCACTTGTTAGGTATGGTATATATGGTCTCACAATAAAGCGTCTCTTTTATTTATTAATAGTCCCAATGCACATATTGAACCAATCACTTGTAGTTCAAGAAAGTAGATGGTACTCCAACCATCTATGAACAATACTTGGTATGCTTACATACCCATACCGGCTACTTTGGTCCCAAATAAAAGCACTCTAAAAGGTTGCGCTTTCTTCCTAGTATAGGTGCGAGTATGAGTTTTGCTCCAATAGCTTTTAAGAAATGTAGGGCAATGGTCAAATGCTAATATGACAAACATTCAATGGTTTAGATTTGTGTGTTAATGAGGCTTGGTCAACCATCGCATATTAGATTTATCTTTTATATAGAGAAGGAGAGCATGCGATGGATAGGCCAGAAAGCTCAGGCAACAACAGAGCTTCTAGGCATGATTTTAGAAGCATTCTACAATATTATATTCGCTCCCATATAAGATGGGAAGGAAAAGAACCGGAACGAACCAATTGTTTTTAAAATCTCTGACAGCTATACTTTATCTTCAAAGATACTTCTTATTTGTTCTTGGAGTTGGCAAGTTGTCTATAACCTCGTAACACCTAGCAACGATGGCATGCAATTTGCAAAAGATAATTTTGCATCCATTTTAAAGGTAAGGGAGTGGTTTCAATTTTTTGGGCTTTGTTATAGTTGAAGAGATTTGTTTTTACACACGGGGAGTCCAATTTGGCAAATAGGATAGGATTTTTGGGGCAAACCCTTGCTTATGTGGGTTTCTTGCATATCCTAGGTATATGCTGGAATATACCTAGGATATGCCGGTAACTGCTCCAAACCCATTGTTCCAGGTGAAAATATTTTTACCCCGATTATTGTGATTCCATCGCAAGATCTTCTCTCCCGCAGAATCACCGGGCCGGCGAAACGGGGTCCGTTCTGGAGACCCCGTAAACCGTACCCTGACAAGGTCACGTGCAGCTACTGATGCATCCCAGCCCTCAGTCAGCCGGGTCCATCCTGGCCGTTTGTTTCGAAACCTTCCGGCGGAATCACCACGGAAACAAACCGTCGGATAGAATCACAACTCTTATATTCCGCTAGAAGGAATTACAACCGTAGAATACCACTCCGCGGAATCACGGAATTCTGATTCCACTCGAAGGAATCACGTTAACGCGATTCTGCCCGATGGAATCACATTCTGTGGTATTCAACGTGGCAGAATCATCACAGAGAGATTCCGGGGGACGGAATCACAGTTTTGTGATTCTTCCAGATAGAATCATAACCTCTTTTTTTTCGAGATTCCGCCGGACAGAATCACGCCGAAGATACTGTTGAGACATGGGACTGCTTATTTTTAGAAGGATTGGGTGTTGATGTATCTGTTCGAACTGAAGATTCAGGTGTTATATCACCACATTATTTTGCACTGGTTAGTAAAATCTGTGTTTCAAAACAATCTGGTATGTGTCTCTTATAGTCTTGTATTTGAAAAATTTGTATTTGTCCGCAGAAAGCCATAATGTTTTGTATTTGCTTCAGCGTACTGCTTTTAAGAAAGTGGAAGATGGTTGCTTAATGTATTTCATGTGATTTTAACAATGGTGGAATAACCTAGATGGGAGAAAAACTGTGCTACTCTTTGTCTGTCATTGCTCAATTCAATTGTCCATTATTGTATAAACTTAGTTGATTATGTTTTATATGCAAGTATTGTTCTTGTTTCAGGTTTGAGAATGATGACATGAAGAAATATGCCTTTCATTTGTTGACGTTATCATATGTGTACTCCATTTCTTATCTTAAAAGGATCTGCAGCGATGAATTGGAGCATAAAATTCTTACTACTGAGAATGTCGTTGATCTTTTGCAACTAGCAAGACTATGTGATGCGCCGCGCTTGAATGTGATCTGTTTATACCTGATTATCAGAGAATTTAAAGTTGTAGCAAAGTCTGAGGCATGGAGTGCGATGAGGCAGACAAATGAAGCACTTGAAGAGGAGCTTGTAGGTCTTGTTATCGAAGCTGATACGGTAATTTATGCAAATTACATCTTTATCTTGTGTCTGGACAAGTATCTTGTTTGCAGTTGGTAAAGCTAAATCACCACATTTATGTTCTTAGAGGAAACAAGAGAACCTTCGCAAAGCTGAGGAGGATGAGGTATATAAGCAGCTCTTTGATGTTATGGAGCACTTGTTCATATGTTTAGGGATGGGTGTCGCACTATTGGCCCCTTGATAAAGCATTAGAGGGACAGAAACAAGCTCCATATGGTTTTGCTGCATGCAAAGGCCTTGAGTCCTTGGTAAGGCACTTCGCTGGGTGCAAGGTGAAAGTGTCTGGAGGATGTGTCCATAGCAAACGTATGTGGCAGCTACTTGAATTGTACTCAAGAATGTGTCATGAAAATGACTCATGCAGTGTTCCTCTTTGCAAGTCAGTCACTTGAAATCCTGATGTTTGTGTTATTAGTGGCATTCTTTGTAGGCGTTAATTCTTTGCATATTCACACGGGGGGTGACTCCGGGCAACGAGAGTTGTTGGCTAGGCATATTCACCCCTTATTCCTTAATCTACACCGTACGTAAAGTTCCTCATTTGTGGGGTATGCAAGTACAAAATTTGCTATACTGTATAACAAGATTCGCAAAATACTATAAGATTTCAAGCGGAATACTATATGGTGTTGATTTCGTACGTGCAAAATACAATTATGAGGGCTCTCGCTGCCCTACGTCACCCCCCGTGTGAATATACCCAAACCAAAGGGGGTTTAAGGGCGATTTTAATTTAAATGTGTTGGACCCAATGGTTGTGTTAATTAATGTCAATGGTAGTTATGTGTTGGTTGTTAATGTCAATGGTTGTTATGTGTTAGGGGATTTAATTTTTATATGTTGGATGTTAATGGTTTATGTTGCAAAAAACTTTTTTTGGCCCCTTCGGGGCCTTAGGGAGGTCACCCCCTCCCCCCCCGGGTGTGACAAAAATTTTAGAATTCAAACAAAAAAAAACTAGAATTCATTTGAGGCTTTCATCACCTGTCGCTTTTGAATTTGATCACAATAAAACAAATAGAATATAAGTAAAAGTTAACATAAAGATAGAGAAGATTGATCCATTATTCTGAAAGTCATAAAGTTTGCAACACCCATACACAAACATTTTTCAACTGGAATTTAACAACAGCCTTTAGCCTCCATGGATTCTTGTGGTGAGAAACCAAAGTGGGAAACTTTTCTGCTTGTTAGCACAAGGATCTAGAAGCCTTGGAATTTGCTTAATAATTGCCTCAAAATCTAAAAATGCATGGTAATTTTTTGCACGCTTCATTCGGAATGAGCCATAAAACAATATCCAATAGCGCAATCCTGTATTAATCAGCTGGTAGGATGTGAAAGCCTACCAAACCCGGCCGAAAAATTGCTGTTTTAGCATAGATAACTTAACCAAACATATCCATATTATATACTATCAAAAAAAACTCGGAGAGAGCTTTACAACGCAATAAAAATCATCTCAAACAGAGCTCTGGATCAAAAGTTATGATAAGAAATGTGGGAAACTGCACTACATGCGCCCTTCAAGCCCTTCATGTGCCCATTACGCACCACACACACAAAAAGAGGGCTTTTGTTGTGAGCCATTGGTTGTTGACCATTGGAAAAAAGGCTAAAATGAATGGCGCTTCATGTGCCCATTATGCACCACACGCACAAAAAGGGGCTTTTGTTGTGAGCCATTGGTTGTTGACCATTGAAAACAAAAAGGCTAAAATCAATGGCTCATAAATGGTGCACTCTAGATGTACGCATTAGTACATCCATTTGAATACATCACGAAATCATAGGAAAACCTTAATGAAAAGCGTACAAAAACACAAAGAAAACCCCCTGTTATTATGCTACATATTCAAGGATAGAGTTGGACAACAAACAAGAAAGGAAGCAGCAAGATGGAAGTTGCTTGTGAGCAAGGTGTCAGCTGCCAAAGGCACATCCAAAACATTTTCCTTAGCTACTGTGTCTGCAAAATTGGAGCAGGAAATTTGAGAACCTTTGATGGCAAACATTAATCAAACATGCATCTAAGACATATTGCAGATTGTACTAGCCACACGTTTTCCTATAAGGGAAGGGTAGTTCCTCTCATTTGAGGATAAAATTTTACAGGATTTTTTTCCAATTACACAGTCAGCAGGATATTAGATAACAGTGTATATAGTTGAATACGGGAAGCCCGAACCAAAAAGTTCATTGCTGCAGGTAGCTTAAAAAAGCAACGTATGATGTGTATGATCATGCACATTTTTCTACTATTGGCCTCTGAGTTATCAATGACATTGCAAACCATCATACATGACATTGGTTATTTCCAAAAGCACTATTTGTAGGGTGAACCCTTATTTCTACAATTTTAAGTTGGTGTAATCCTATGTTTTGATGCTTTGTTGCTGGTCACTAAGTTATTTATTTGTCTAGTCTCTCAAAAACCTGAAAGTCAGTTGATCATTAAATGATATCTTTTAATGCTGGGATCCCATGGGCGGGCGCTGGGCTGAATCACAAAATTTTTGGCCTGCAGAAAAGTTTCATCCCTCGTAAGGTCTATCATTATGTGTTAGTGACGCAGCTCTGAAAGTTTGCCTCAGTGCTGATTCAGCTGGAAGTCAGCCATGGTATATTTCTACGTTATGTGAACTAGCAATAAGTTGCTGAAGGAGGATACATTTTCTAATCGGTTCTTGCAAATTTATGCGATTGCTTTCCTGAAGGAAGGAAAAGACATTCTAACAGGTTCTTGCAAATTTATGTGATTGATTAAAGGATCAATTACACATAGGACATCTCAATAATCCGGGGTGCTGCGTAGCACACTGGCATAGGGGAGGGGTGTGGGTGACTCAACTCCCAATTCATGTGAAGATCCGATACCCTTGTCCATGGTCATATTGTCACCTTCTTGTGGCACCTACCTGCTACTGCTGCTACATGTGGCAGCTCGTCTTCATGAGGCAGCTCACTACTAGCACTAGAAGATGCATGGAACTCTCCCCCAGCTTCCTTATGTATTGCTGCTGTAATTATGTCATCATGAGCAGCCATATAGTCTTCACACCATGCATCTATAGCCTGAAAATCAATGACTTCGCTGAAAGCCCTTGCTGGACTAGTTGTCAAGTCCCTCGCTCCCCCATAAAGTTCAGATTCATTGAAGATAACATCCCTGCTTATGATCAGCCGCCTATTCCGGACATCAAATAATCTGTAAGCTTTGGATTCATGCGAATAGCCAACTAAGATACACTTCTGACTCTATCCAACTTCTTCCACTTTTCCTTGGGGATGTGAGCATAAGCTACACATCCAAAGGTGCGTAAATGTGATAAGGATGGCTTGGTTTTCGCCCATAATTCAAATGGAGTCTTCCCCGGACGGCTTCAGTTGGCAATCTATTTCGAGGTAGGCGGCGGTCATTACGGCTTCACCCCATAAGCGATTAGGCATGCCAAAGATATTGAAACATGTTGCGAGCACTTTCTAGCAGGGTCCTATTCATTCTTTTCGCCACGCCGTTCACGCTCTCGGGGTGTATGGGGGTCGTGTATTGCCGTGCTATGCCATGTGCATTCTGAAGCTTTCAAATTCATTGGAGAGGGACTCTCCTCTATCGATTCTTAGCCGTTTAATGCTACGGTTGAGTTGGTTTTCAGCAATGGCTTTAAATTCTTGAAAGAGTTGAAGTACTTCAGATTTATTAGCAAGCAACCATTACCTCTACATAGCGAGACAGTCATCAATGAATGTCACCAAGTACTTCTTTCTTCCAATCGTCCGTGGGAAGTGCATGGGGCCACATACATCCGAGTGGATTGTCTCTAAAAGATCTTGTGCTCGTGAGCTTGCAACTGCTTGGGAATGAAAAACGACTTTGCTTGCCAAGGACACAAGCCTCACAAAAGGTAGAGTGTGCCACTTTGCCCAAGGTAATCCCATCCCGCCATATTCTCCTTTATCAATTTTCGTAAGGCCTTCTCATGCACATGACCAAGGCGATTATGCCATAATCGAACATCTCCATCATGTTCCCCGACCATCAGTGCTCTTCTGGCATAAGTATGGTGGCATCCAGCCTTGTAGAGGCCATCATGCCGAATACCACTAGCTATTTTCCTCCCATTTTCACTTACTATGTGGCACGCCATTGCTCCAAACGTGATGAAGAACCCTCGTGATCTCCGCTATCTTGCCCACGGACGGCAAGGTTTGAGTAATCCCCGGAACATAGTATACATCTTCAATGGTTTTGGACCCGTTTCCAGCTCAACCATGATGGATCCCTTGCCACATATCTCATGAGAGTTGCTGTCACCAACATACACCTTCCTTCCAGCGGGCATCAGTTCTAAGGTGTGAAAGATTTCTTTGACGGTGACATATGCATAGACGCCTCGAATCTAACCATAGAACTCTCATCTCATCGATATATGGCGTGAGTGTGAACCATGAACAACTTACCATTGCCTTCATCCTTATCTTGGTTGTTCATCGCCCCCCTGACGGTCATCTTTTTCAGCTTAACCCCCGCAATCTCGGGCGATATGACCGGCTTGTTGGCCGAAAACATGGTCCTTTATTTAAAGGAGGGTTTCTCCGAAATCGGGTTGCCCCTCGTACTGTTCTTGATGTGCCCGCACCCGCCACACCGGAAATTCTTGGCCCCTTGTGCTGCTGGAGATTTCCTCGCTCGCCTTGGCCATGTTGGTCTTCTATTCCTTCCTCGCAAAGAAAGCAAGCATCCTTGGAAGGAGGTGCCTCTAGCTTCATCTTTTCGCTCTTCTTCAATGAGAGCAAGCAACCATGTATTCAAATGATTGTGAAGGCAAATTAGCTAGAGTTGTGGCCACTAATTTGAATATAGGAGAGAGTCCATTCAACAAGCGCCTTGAATCTTCCACGGTCACTTTTGACTTCACCGAGGGCTAATTGTAACGGATAAACATCTCATGCGGCTTACAAATTACGCTATGCTCTCTCGTCCTTCCATCTTTAAACCAAAGTATTGCTTTGTTTGAGGGAAAGCTCACATGTTTTTCCTCGCACTCCAAAAGAATTATGAAGAGCATCCCAATTCTCCTTCGCCATCTTAGTCAAATCCATCAAATGGATATATTCTTCTCCCAAGGCAAGGCCAATCGTTGTGATTGCCTTGCGATCCCTCTCCCCATCCCATTTGCCTTGCGTGGTGCATTGGTTTTGATTCGTGTCCTTCTACAACTCCCCATGATCCTTCCCCCCGCATGAGGAGCAATTGCAATTTAATGGACCACATGTGTGGAAATTTTTCCCCGTGAATTTTTCCAAGAACTTCTCTAAAAATTTATCCATACCGGGTAGGATTCGTCATCGTATTTTTCTTGAGGTAAATTTCGAGCCTCGAAAACACTTGTCTTAGGAACGGATAGCCTCTCAAAAACGCCCTCCTCCTTTGAATCGATTCGATTCTCGTCTCCTTTGTCTCAACCCATTTGTTCACCCATGTAGAGCTCTTCAACCCTAACGCTTTAAGAATATCTTCTCCGCTTGTGCAGGTTTGGGTCCTGCGGACCCTACGCTTCCCCATCGCCCTATAGCTCGATACCATCTCAATATTATAAATGTAATAATAGAGAAAGCGTTGGACAATAAGAGACACTGCATATATTGAAATAATCCAAAACGGTACAACATATATGATAATTGACTGGGACACGACTCTTGACTGACTCCTCTTGGACACGTAAGACACCTCTATGAATATATGACGTAAGCAACTAATCTACGGCTCCAATATCTTAACACTTTCTGCATATAGTCATGCTGGCACTTTCCATGAAGGTTGTTATTTCTTTATTAGCATGCCAAATCTTGAAATTCAACAGACAATGGACCATTATGCATGTTTTATTGATCTTCTTGGACGGGCAACAAAACTTGATGCACATGATTTTGTTGAAAGCATGATATTCTAAACGAGGTGCACCTGGACTACCACAGTCGTTGGATTTGTCGACCCTACGACCCAGATCATATGTTGGGGCCTCTGGCCGCCTCTCGTTTTGCTTATAGTCATTTATGATTGGAGGCGCCTATAATTTTGAAATATGAAATACGATTTCCCCTAAGGTTTTGAGGGAATATCGAACCTCTATACGTCTTTGCCTAAGATTTTAGAATATAAAATACGAGGGCTTGAACCTCTACCAAAATAACTCAGTGTCCTAATAAGACTACTTTAACCAATATACCCAGTGAGTTAATGTGATTATTTTTTATCTTGAATCCATGTTTTTTTTTATAACAACTTATTCAATTTTTTGGTGGTGTGTGGTCTATGGTTTCAGGAATTGTAATATTTACATCCATATCAAGTCCCCCGAACCCCTGTTATTTTGCTACATATTCTAAACGAGGTGCACCCTGGACTATCACAGTCGTTGGATTCGTCGATCCTACGACCCAGATCATATGTTGGGGCCTCTGGCCGCCTCTAGTTTCGCTTATAGTCATTTATGATTGGAGGCGCCTATGATTTTGAAATATGAAATATGAAATATGATTTCCCCTAAGGTTTTGAGGGAATATCGAACCTCTATACGTCTTTGCCTAAGATTTTAGAATATAAAATACGAGGGCTCGAACCTCTACCAAAATAACTCAGTGTCCTTCCTAATAAGACTACTTTAACCAATATACCCAGTGAGTTAATGTGATTATTTTTTATCTTGAATCTATGTTTTTTTTATAACAACTTATTCAATTTTTTGGGGGTGTATGGTCTATGGTTTCAGGAATTGTAATGTTTACATCCATATCAAATCCCTCTGGAACCCCCTGTTATTTTGCTACATATTGATCCAAGTACCATGGCATGGATGCCAATGTTGTTGGCATGTACAATTAATAATGATGCACAAAGAGCAAAATATGCTGCAGATGAGAGACCCAACCGAGGAAAGACTAAATCAGGAAGAATCACTTCAAGAGTCAACGTGCCATTGATGCGAGGAAAAGAATCATAAATCGGGCGGAAGCATGCACGGGGCTGATGATCACCGAAAGCATATACCCATAAGTGAGCCAAATAGTGTGGAGGAAGCTTTATCCGGACCGATGCGTAACGCTGGCAAGCAAGCAATGGATTCGGAATACCAATCTTTAATGAAGAATGAGACATGGACACTCACTACTCTTCCTCCGTAGACAAATTGTAAGCACTAAATGGCTCTTTAAAGTCAAACGTAATGTAGCCGGCAATGTGGAGCTTTTTAAAGCACGTTTTTGTGGCAAGGATTCTCACAGTGGTGTGAATTGACTTCAATCGAAACCTATTCTCCAAGAATGATATCATCCATCCGTACTCTTTCTTGCCATGGCTGCTCAATTTGACTTGGAGGTGCATCAAATGGATGTCTGTACATCATTTCTTAATGGAGAACTTCAAGAAGAAGTTTATATCTCACAACCCACAGGATACGTTCAGCCAGGTCAAGAGAATTTAGTGTGCAGATACGAATGACTAAATTTTTTTCTCTGCACTAAATTTAGTAACTGCTTTTTTTTAACTGCTTTAGTAACTGCTTTAGTGTGCAGATAATGTAACTTAACACTGCTTTCAAATTCGTATCTCTTTTTTTTTTTTTTTGAAGAATGTGTTTTACTTCATATTATACACTCAAAATATTACAAAGTACTTCTAGAAGTAAGAAATGTCCCTGAAGCATCAATCACTTTAAGATGATCACTCCATATTGGAATTTTAATACCACTGTGCCAATTGAGATCCGAAAAGTTTAATATTGAAAGTTTAATATTGGATATTGAATTCAGATTCTTTTTGTCGAGGTAGGTTTTAGATTGTGAAAGTATGGTCTGTTGTTGAATTCATACCATCTACTATTTTGTGGGAAATCATATGCAGATACTCTAATATTTTATCGGAAACCATATGCAGATACTCAAAGAAGAAATTTAGGATCTTCTAGATCCAAATCCGGTAGCAGCTGTTAAACCTGAGCTATTCAGTGCTGGAGTGTTCAATGTAAGGACAGTTTCTCCCCTTCAAATCATGAATGACATAATGGATGTCACATATATAGTTGCTTCCTGCCATTGTGAATGCCAAGGGATTTCAATCGATGCTGCTTGTGATTGAGTAATTTCCAATGGAGGCTGCCAATCACTCCTTCCACAATGATTCTATCTGAAAGTATAGAGAATAAAAACAAATGCATCTCTTCAAGCACCCATTATCGTTGGGGAATTGATCACGGAAGGTCTGGTTGTGGGCCTGTATTTCACGTGGTTCTCCATTCACATGACACAATAAATGTAACTAGGCCTCACTTTCATGCATTCATCATCTGCAAACTCCAAATCTTAGAATTCAGATCAACCATTAACTACCTAAAACAAAGCCATTAGAACAAACCATGCATAAACAAAACACTCATAATCATCACCTACATAACTCCTTCATCAAGACCACACAACGCAACGTACATTCACTAGTCCAAACTTAAAACATAGAAATTCCACCGGACCCCTGCATCAATGTTTATATATGGCTATCATTCCTGGGAGAGAGAGAGGCAGGGAGGGAGGGAGGGAGAGAGATCTTCATTTAGCTATAGAGACGGGGATTCTTGGCATGTGCGTTGCATAGATCTTGCATTTTGAGTCTGGGATCATTGTGTTTTACTTTTTCTTGCAAGATTTGGAGTTAGGCTATGCATTTATGTTTTATTCCTCTAGAAAATCTTTTCCTTAGATGTTTGAAGCTCTCTCATTTCTATGCTAAGGAAACATGTATTTCCATTCTCTGCTCTATTAGACTTGTCCTTATGCTTCTGCAATCCTTGTTCCATGCCGAGCACCAAAGATTTCTTCAGGCCAATTCCCATAAAGTCATGGTATCAAGTATTCTATTGTTTTGAAGTAGACAATTTTGATTCATTATAAAAACATCTTTGAAGAATGATTTAAGTCACTTCACCCTCCAGCCATGGAAGGCAACCCTCCGTGCGCAGCACCTTGTTTTCTCTTTTCTCTTTTTAAGGACGTGTAACTTATATTAAAATCTCAAAAAAGTTACAACCCATCCCCAAATCTTATTCTTATTACCTTTAGAAAGCGTGGAACTCTAAATACTGATCCATTACTACGAATCAAACAAGGTTTCCTTGCAGAATGATGGGGAACAAGAAGGTGCAGATCAATAGTAGCTAGGTGTTGATTTGTTCTAATAGATTCAATACTGGAAAAATCTGATGAGATGGGTTTTATGTTTTTGCTATTTTCGTTATGATAGATACTGGTTTAGTTTTATCGGGGCCCAATTCCCTGGCCGTGAGATCATGCTACAGAGCCATAGACATTGTCTTCAGAGGAGTTTTTGGCATTTAGAGGTTTTTTTTTTGCTTGGTGACGGATCCTGAAACAGATCTTCTTCTGAATCGGATGCTTGTTAACTCATATTTTTGCTACAAAGAGCAGGTCGTTATACCTTTGTATGGCCATGGTGCCGTGTATTTTCTTATGCATGTATATGACATCTTTATCTATATTGTGTATTTCAAAATTCAATGGTTTTGTGGCCACGTATATGTCTGGTGTCTAATGGTTGACATAAAAGACATAGAAAAAGGTATCACTTCACATAAGGTACTAGGAAGAGAGATACCACTTCCTTTCTTGTGACTATTTCTATTATTAATTCCCGACCTCAGATTATGAAAGATTCTATGGAATCTTCCATATCCAAGCTCAATGTATTTTTCTTTTTAGAAACACTTGCATAAACTAATGGTGCAACAAATAGCAATGGAAGCCAATGGTTTAAACTTATTGTAGAATCAAACTCAAAAAACCATTTAGCTCAAAAAAGCAGAGCATGGGCATCTTCCATCGAGCAACTAGTATGCCTGATCGCCAGAAAATGAGGCTGGAATTTGAACCTCGAGGCCACAACGGCCTCACCTCAAAGTAAAAACCTACAGGCTCACGAACTTCTATATAAGACTAAGGGCCCAGCAAAAGTTTCTAATACCTAATCAAATGCATCCAACAAAGCTCTGTTTCGTTGTAGCCTCATTGGAACCATCAAGATATTTAGGAACCATCGCGATATTTAGGACTGTCGTGCCACTACCTACAAAAACAAATACGAAACAAGACCCTTGCTGCCCCAGTCGACCTTAACCATCTGCCAGAATTCTGGAAGAAACAAATGACGACGTGGGAAGTCCACAGACAAGCAAAAAAGAAAAGAAACTGACAGTGGGATCTAAACCTGCAGTAATATCAACTATGGCAGGTGCTCAATGTAGCACGATTTTCCTGGTTTAACCTAGATTTCAGTGATCTAGGAATTTAAGCCTTTCATAAAAACTCAAATACAAATTATGTGAGGAGTTCGAAATCCTTTTTGTTCAACTTAAGTAAGTATATTTCCCGTACACAAGCAAACATTCAGTTTTAAACAACAGTTTTTAATTGTATTATGCTACAAAACTTGGAAAATAAGTCATAAATGGGTTTGCTTGAATGAAGCAATTTTTCAATATACATGGATTATGCACTATATTGTTGTAATATGTGTATATTTCTTACGAATTGTACTACAAGCTATTATGGATCACTAACTTCCATTACCAGTTGTGGTGTATCACTAATTTAAATTTTGTGAGCAAAATAAGCGAAATGATTATTTACAACTAACGCGTTTCTAGTTATTTAGAAAACTTTGAACATCTCTTATATTCTACCTTTTCTAAATCGATTCTTGTAGAAGATGTTTACTATTTCATATTTTGTTTCCAAAGCACCATAGAGCCCCATTTTGCTTTCAAGGAGATTTTAAGTAATGTTGGAAGCAATTTTTAAATTGCATGCACGTATACAATCTAATAGTTCCCCTAAAAAATAAATACTCTTCGTTTCATTCATCATACACCAGTTTTACATTTGTTCAAACAATAAATACTCTCCGTTTACTGTCAGATACCAGTTTTACATTTGTTCCTGCTTCTCTGTTCACGAATTCAACGAGGTCTTTAGCTGTCCGGCCAGAATGATAATCTATCGGTTGTAAAGGAGCCCTTGGGAAACCACTTAATGGTTGGAAATCCAGGAACCCTATATTTAGTGCAAAGACTTTCGTGTTCATCACAGTCAACCTTGGCTATCAAAACACGTTTCGTTTCCTTGAAGGCATTGCCAAGCTTTTCATATTCTGGTGCCAACTTTTTACAATGCCCACACCACGGTGCATAAAATTCGACTAAAGCCTCCACATCTTTAACATTCTTCTCAAACGTATCTGGGCTTAGGTCTAAAACGTCTGAAACATCTTCTGAATATACAAAGAAAGGAAGCGCCAGAGCAAAAATGGTCCATAGCAGCATGGCGCTTGTCATTTTGATACAAGCTGTATGATTTTTTCTCGCAATTAAAGCTAGAAAAAATGCTTCTCGCAATTAAAGCGAGCAAAAACTAGCAAACAATCTGTACGGCTTTTAATTAGTGAACTGGTATTTTATATAACCTTACCCTTTGTGCGAAACTTTATCATAAACAATTTTCACAGCTTTTAGTTAGTGGACTCGTATTTTATAGAAACTTAAAGCCACTTTAGGCTATGCGAAACTTTGTCCTAAAAAAGTTCCTTTTTTAAAGGGAAGCTCTATAAAAGGCAACCTTTTTGTAATAGAATTTTACTTCATGCGTTCAACGTTTTCTACAAAGTTGGCGCTTCACAAGAGTGGATCCAACAAAGCAGTATGGACTCGATGGCAATTTTTTTGTTTGTTGCTCTGATCTGTGCTTGCATTATTCTGGGGCACTTGTTGGAGAAGAACATATGGATTAAAGAATCCATCGTTGCTCTCATTCTTGGCTGCGCTGCTGGTTTCATTGTGGCGCTCAAAAATGGAGGTACCAATCATCACCTTCTAGAGTTTGACGAGGAGCTTTTCTTCATCTACCTCCTACCTCCCATAATCTTCAATGCAGGATTCCAGGTAAAAAAAAAGCAATTCTTTAGGAACTTTACCACCATAATACTCTATGGGGTGCTTGGTACCTTCATATCATTTGTTGTGGTTGCCCTTGGCTCCAGATTCATCTTTCCCATGTTGGGGATCGAGAACCTTTCCTTGGGCGATTATTTTGCTCTTGGTGCCATCTTTTCAGCAACAGATTCTGTATGCACTTTGCAGGTGTTGAATCAGAATGAAACACCTTTGTTGTATAGTTTGGTCTTTGGTGAAGGAGTGGTCAATGACGCAACCTCAGTTGTCCTCTTTAGGACACTCAAGAAATTGACATACAGTGATATGAATGCCATGACTATTTTGCACGTCTTTAGCAACTTTTTCTATCTCTTCATGACAAGCACTGCACTAGGGTTAGCTACAGGATTAGTGAGTGCATATATCACCAAGACATTATACTTCGGCAGACATTCGACAGATAGAGAAATTGCAATCATGTCCATGATGGCATATTTCTCTTATCTTTTGGCAGAAATATTGCATCTGAGTGGAATTCTTGCAGTGTTCTTCTGTGGCATTGTCATGTCTCATTACGCTTGGCATAACGTGACTAAAAGTTCACAGGTTACCACAAAGCATGCCTTTGCAACAATGTCCTTCATTGCTGAAACTTTCATTTTCTTATATGTTGGTATGGATGCATTTGATGCGAAAAAGCGCATGACTAATTACCTAACAGCATACAAGACGTCAGGAGTTCTGTTCATGCTAATATTGGCGGGCCGTGCAACATTTGTATTTCCATTGTCAGCAATTTCAAACATTCTCCTCAGAAGGTCTAAAACAAGGATCACAGGTAGGCAACAATTTGTAATATGGTGGGCTGGCTTGATTAGAGGCGCTGTCTCGATGGCATTGGCTTATAATCACTTTACTCCATCTGGTAGCACCCTGATACCAGAATACTCTAGCGTGATATCAAGCACAATACTACTTGTACTATTTAGTACATTGGCCTTTGGAATTGTGACAAAACCATTGATTTGTTGGGTATTACCTGATAACATTTATGATCCAGAATCTTCATATGAGGACCTTCATATGCCTTTTCTACAAAGTGAAGATTTGAAGCGCAGTGCAAGAGCCAATTTCTGGGCATATATTGGATTATTATCCAATATTGACATGTACTGGAGACAATTTGATGATTCCTATATGCGCCCTATTTTTGGGGGTCGAACATTTGCTCAAGTTTGAGAAGAGCAATTGTGTAAGTTGAGAAGATTAGGCTCTGAATTCCGATAATTTGTTTTTTCATTAAGAAAGCTTCTTGGAGCCCGATCCTTCAAGCCCAGAATCAGACCATGATCTCAGTGACAATGGCAGGTTCTATTTGGCCTGTTCTGTCTGGCTGCAAGGGCAACAGGTAAAGGAAGTCTGGTTGCAAGGGCTCAGTCCAGTGCCAATGTTAGAGAAGGCAGGTTAGCCAAAGATGCTGGACCTTGTGCAACCCTCCAAAGCTCACTCCAGAGCCAAACTTAGCATCCTTGCTACTCATAAATACAAGGTGGCGTTATGTTTTGTGCATTACATGCAAAGAACAAAGATGTTTTTCAAAAATTTCTTATAATGTGATACTGCTATAGAGAGGCCATCAAATGCCTTTCTTGTTCAGAATAATCGTGTGGAAGGCCATATTGAAGCTGATGAGTAGAACTATAGTACAAAGTAGAGTGCAGAAGGCCATAGTTGAGGCTGATGAGCAGAACTATAGTACAAAGTAGAGTATAGTATGTCCGCACCATCTCAAAGCGCAAGCGCACAATTTTGAAGGTTAGACAATGATGGTAATCTAGTACCTCACACTCTTGTAGCTGGTAACTGGACAACTACAGAGTACTTCAAAATCCATGCCAGGTTCTTTTCGCATGTGGTCCATTTGGGTTATGCAGTGGAAATGGACAGTGCTAGTGTCTCATAGCTGAAAATGGCACTGTCAATAATGCCAGCCTCACATGGACAACAGATAAGTGCAACTCCCTTGCTGTGACACAAGCTTTTTACAACCATTTTTAGTTTACAAGCAAGCAGCATAAATATACCAAGATGATTGTACATTAGTGTTATACCTGCGAAGCGTACTTCTATGCCGGGTTATTCCTTTTCTTTATACCAAAGCCAGCAACATGATCATGATATTATCTTTCCTGTGCTGCTACTCAGACCTACAATTTCCAAATCTCTATAGGACCATGTGCTTGTCGATTATCCATCTTATCAGGTACCTTGTAACTATCTTGACTTTCTAAGTGCTAAGGTAAGCTTTCTTGCTAAGGTAAGTTTTCTTACTTTCTTACCGCGCATGACTAGTTTGTGCACACTTCCGTCTGGGTGGCAAAATCATGCAGTTGATCTCTGCTGGCTCTGCAATTTTTTCAGCAAATGCACTTGAAAGATGTTCACTTTTGGAAGCATTCTTCATGCTTGTAGTTGTAATGGCATGATAGGAGGCGGTTAGTTTCCATGTGGAGTAAACCATTTGAACAAGTGGATTGGAAAGCATGCTTTGATGCTTGGAATGAAGACAAACGTAGAAGAGCAGCAGCAATGTCTTGTGTGGACTCTTAAATTATGTTGTTTTATTGATGCGACTCTTAACTTTTTAACTATATGTTTTCATTAGTTTTTTAACTCTATGTTCACATTAGTATTTACTACTATGTAACCGTTTTGTTCTAAGTTTATAACTAAAAAATGGTCTTTCGTCAATTAAAAATTTTGTATGTCAGTTGAAAGGTTTGAATTGATCAACCTTCTGTCATATGAAAGACAAAAAAAAAAGTGCCTGTCATTGGAAAATTAGGAGGTGCCTGTCAAACTTGAACCCTGGTTGCCACCACTTGATTATTATGCGTGGCAATTACTATGTTATCTTAACTCCAGAGCATTGTCTAGCTTTCTTGGACCGTGTGACATGTTGGATGAGACATAAACCTTATTAAGCGGCATGTCCTTCTTGTTTGATGTTAAAGCATTAAAAACGTTCTCGGTTCGTTCTCGGTTCGTGCAGTATTTGTGGTGCTCTAAGCCAGGGTATGAATTTTGGGATATACACATTCCTAAATGTTAGATGATATAACACGTGTACATGTCATTTTATTCTTAATCATATGAAAACTGATATCCTTGAGAAAACTGACATCCTTGAGTGTTGTAGGTGCTTGCATGCTAAGAATTTTAAGCAAGGAATGAGCATTGAACTCTTGAAGTGGGGAGGGGATAATTTCATCCCAATAGTCACACACCAATTGAATGAAGCAATCATCCATGGCATACCACAAGCTTGGCATGAACACATAATAATTCCAATCCACAAGTCTGGCAGCAAACTAGAAGCCAAGAACTATCGTACAATCATGGTGGGCAGCATGTCTTCCAAGCTGTTAGGCAATTTGTTAGAGCAAAATTTGAGCCAATGGACCGAAGAGAATGGCAAAAGGGCCCTGTCTCAAGCAGGTTTTCGGCAGAATCACAATACTCTAGACCATGCTCTAACCCTAAGAGTCCTGTCTAAAAGAGCTAAAGCACCCAGAAAAGCTTTATGTATGGCTTTCATTGATTTCTCCAAAGCCTTTGATACCGTGCCAAGGGATGGCCTAGACATGAGAATGGAAAGGCTAGAGGTTCCAGACTCCTTACGGAGCGCAGTGGCTTGCCTGTACAAGGAGATGATTATCAAATTGGGAATGGGAGTATCAGACCGGGTACATAGCACTATAGGCATACGGCAGAGCTGCCCTTTATCACCTACCTTATTTATCACCTACCTTATTCAGACTCTATATTGAAAAACTTGAGGACTGACTTCTGAGTAGATGTATGGCGGGAACTCGGTTAGGTAATTTTTTGATCCAGATTTTGTTGTATGCAGACGATGTGATTCTTCTCGTAGATGAAGCATTGCAAAGTCATCTAGATGTGTTATTGCATTTCTGTGAGGAGCGAGAGATGCAGGTCAATTTGGGAAAAATCCAAAGTAATGATATATGGAACTGTCAAAAGGCCAGATCTGTTCTACAACGGGGCTAAATTAGAAACAGTGAATTGCTACAAGTACTTGGGTTTAGAGTTATGTTCTAATTACAGATGGAAAGAATGCATAAAGAAAAGGATTACTAGAGGAAAAGTGGCTTTGTATGGCATGTTGAGGAAATGCCACAGGTTATGTCTCACGGATTCGGGATTGAAGAAAATGTTGTTTAAGACACTGGTACAGACTGTGGTCTTGTATGGAGCGTCAATATGGAACCAACTATCTCGAGAGAGAGCTGGGACCAAATGGAAGTTGTTTTGAAGACATTCCTGATGGAAGAATTAGGTATCAAACGCCAAACTCCTTATGCAATAATGTTGGTTGAAGCAGGATTGATCCCACTGGAAGAGGAGGCCTTGTATCAGGCCATAAACTTTGTGAATAGACCGCGAAAACAAGCTGATAACCGTTTGTCGAAGGAGGCGATGATCCAGTCATTGGATTCGGGCTCATTGGATTCGGACTGGTACAACGATGTCACAAAATGGGCTGAGAGTTGGGGGATTAAGGCGGATAATTGGCTAGACACGGCTATAGGGACAAGAGATCTGGTGCAGATGCTAGCTGTGAACACATTATGGGCCAAACCAGAATCTCGGATGAATTATTAAAGGGAAGAAGTAAATCCTATGGTTATGTATACAAACCAAGCATATTTGGGATTAAAGGTACCAATGCATACAAAACAAATTATTGCCAGGTAACGTACTAGTTCTCATCATCTTGGAGTGGAGATAGGCAGGTGGGCAAAGATTCCGAAGGAAGACCAAAAGTGCTCGCTGTGTGAATCAGAAAAAGTGGAAGACGAGACACATGTCTTCCTTCATTGATCAGCTTACCAACATATAAGAGATGTATTTGACATTGATGCCATCAGTATTTTATGGAAGAGATGTATTTTATGGAAGCCCACATGGTAGACAAGCATGGAAATTCAGGTTCAATGAAGTTGAGGTCTCATACTCGGCAACAGCTAGCATATTCACATTGTATGTGAATGATAATGTTGAGACTGCCCTCCACAAGAACGACATACATCAAGAAATTGATATTGTTGTACAAGGGCTAATTGGTAAGCATGTGCCATTATACAAGAGCTAATTGATAAGCATATGCCATTCAGATATTCCCATAGCCAAGTTCATAACTTTCTCCAAATGCAATACATGTATATCTATTAAAGGGAAGATGACTAAAACAAAGGATGCATTAGAAAGAAGAGGGCTAACATATAAAAGGAAGGCTCATATATTTGCACAGCTATCCTGTAGAAGCCTTTATTGGACTTGGCGAGCACTGTCGCATCGTGCACCAGATCAAGCTCTTATGTCGCATCGTGCACCAGATCAAGCTCTTACAATCATTCCTGATAAAATGGACCAGAATAAGACTATGGTACCTAGGCTTGAAAAGCTAGCTAAGTCAGTATAGAGAGGGGAACGTCTAAAGGTTAGTGTCATTGGCACTTTGATCATGGTCACGGGTCAGGAGGATTAGGCCATTTTTCGGTTTAGCTTTGGTAGGATTATGTATTGAAGACACTGGAAGATTCAGCTAGATAACTGTGGCCACCTATGTGATACAACTAAACCCACATGTACATGGGTTCTTTAATCCTAGAATCCAGGGCTCTGAAGACCAAGATGACCTATAAATTAGGCAAACCATATGATGTGCCTCCGATGGAGATCTCATCATCGAAAAAGCTATTGAGGAGGCTTTACCTTCAGCGTGATAATTGCTCTGGCCAGAATAAGAACAGATCTGTGTTCTCATACTTTTCTTACCTTGTAGATCAGGGTGTATTTGATGAGGTGCAATTGGGCATATACATGATGATATAGATGCTCTATTCGACAATTATTCTACTCTTTTAAGAAGGTTAGATGCACTCACCATTCCGGAGTTAATGCGTCTATTTTGAGAATGTAGCTCGAAGGCTCCAACGCCTTACCTTGTGCACAAAGTCTCTGATTGGAAGGGTGGAAGGGCTTCGTGAAAGGTTGCATTCCTGATAAAAAAGAACATTTTATTGGCCATCTAGAATTGCTTTATTTCAAGTTTTGTTGAAAAGTTGGTTGGCCTCTAATGTTCCATACGATGAAGCTTGGGCACTGAGAGTGGCTGCCAGAGAAGGGTATCAAAATGTGGAAGGCAGATGCAGATGGTGCACCCATGATTCCTCAAGGAGTACCAAAGACTGTACCTCCAAAGAAAGCTCATAAGGATATTGGTGCTTTGAGAAGCTCCATAATAAAGTACATTTTTTTGGGTAGCAATCTCAAAAGGAGGAAAGCACCCATGGTCTAATGCATACGTGAATGACGTTATCGACTATTGGTTGGGTCTACTACGTGTCCGTAGAGAGGCGGATGCCAGTCCATCTGACATACACGATTTCTTCTCTCATGCGCAACATGATGCCTTGTTGAACCAGAAGTAGTGATCCATCAAGAATGTAATCTTTGACCATCATATATGTAGGTCTTTCTAACCAGAGACCCAAAAATCCAGCTTAGTTCTTTAATCCATACCATGATATTAAAGAAGGGTATATTCTTGCTTGTGAGATCAGCTGATAGCTGTCCAACATGGTTCGCTTATGCAGAAGAAGACCCTATAGAAGACTCAAACGAGCCTCATTATGAAGAGGTGTATATCTCTTTGTGGGAGCCTGTTAGTAGGAAGATTACATCTTATCCCAATATGTTGATTGTGGAGAGGCCCAATCCTAATGATTTGCCTCGATACCAACCAATAAAAACCATCGACTTTGCATGAACGGTTGAAGGAATGCTTTCAACCTTGTTGATCCTGAGTGATGTGGACTCTCAATTAAATAATAAGGATGAGAATATGATGTTCCATGTGCTACACGTACAAATAGAGGACACGTCACCATGGGTACGTAATGGTACATTGGCCATTATTGAATAAGCCAATTGACTAAAGTTAGCTATGTTGATTTGTTAAATAAGCTAAATACCTAAGATTATTTAATTAATAACTAATTATATTAAGTGATTAGTAATTCATTAACTAAGCAAATGCTAGCTGGGCCAAATCGATTGGCCCAAGAGAACTTGCTAATTTTGGCCTAATCAGATTGGGGCTTCATCCCCAATTTGCCCCAATCTGATTTGGTGGCAATTGGATGAGGAGGAAGAGCCTATTCAACCAGCAGATCATGGAGAACTTGAGAAATGGAAGATCTAGCTCAGATATCGGTTAGTAGGCTTAGTTAGCTTGAGATTCTAGATAGAGATTAACCCTTGGTTGTTTAGATGGATGACTAATCTCTTATTGATGTTCTATTTGAAGGTAGGAATAGATTTATGAATTACTAGAAAAAGTGCCCAGCGTTGCTGGGCTTTGCATCTGGCATAGACTCAAAAACTATATTGATGGTCTATAAGTTGAGATATGTAAAGGGCAAAAATTGTTGCTATTATTTTAAGTTGAAAAGGCCTTTAAAATGGTGCTAGTATTTTATTGTATGGATTTTATCTCGTCATTTTAAATCTCATAATTATTGAGAGATTGCATGATTTTCACTAGTGTTCATATTAGCTTGTGTTGATCTTTAATGCTAAAGTTCTAAAGGGATTGGTATGAAAAAGCATAAGCCATGATGATAAGCAAATATAGTGGAGTTGAAAACATGTCAAACGGCTATCGAGCATTGCCATCAATAGTCTTACTAAGGTTTATTATATTTCAATAATGAATAGCTTGGTTTAACTTTTGTAACAAATTCATAGGATCTCCAACAATATACTCTTTTATGCTTAGTCTTATTTAGAACATAAAACATTAAGTGCCCTTTGGGTCATAAAGAACATTGCATTGTAATATTGTATACAATTTAGCGCTGTAATATTTTGGACACAACCACAACAATAGTGAAATTCACATGATGCAATAGCCTTTACATGCACATCGTCTCAAGTCTGTGTCTTTAGCCAAGCAAAGGTTTAGAATAAAGAGATTTAGAATAAAAAATTGAACAAATATTGACACAAGCTCCTAGGTTCAAGTTTATTTTATTTAATCACCAATCTATAAGTCTAGTAAGAAACCATCCCAAACTCCTTTGAGACATGCTTATCTATACTCTAATACTTCTATATAAACTCCTTTGTGACTTGCTTATCTATACTATAATACTTCTACGTAAAATAATTTCTTCATGACTCTGAAGTTATAGATCCATGTCTTTGTAAGATGGTCTGCGTGCAAATGGCACTAAATCCATATCCAGTTTGAACATCAATAATGAATAACAACAAGATTATTACGTAAGTTAGCACAGACATGGCAGGTAAGATTCTCAGGTACCTTGATCATGACAGAGGTAATGCTTTCTATTGTCATTGTCTAAAGTTCTAAAGTTTGACTGTAAAATATAGCAGATAGGCTAGGAAATTATTTGCCATCAATGTTTTGCATGTTTAATTGACTGCCTGTGATGGGGTGTCTTTTCAATAATATCATAGTGAAATAATACTTGTGCGAGAGAACGGGCTCACAAGCTAGACCTTGTGCTGCAATGCTTCTTATGAGATGTAGTTCAGACAGAACTATGAACCTTCAAGGATTATGCCAACATAAATACAACTCTCCTTTGGCTTGTTGCAAACCTTTAACTATGATATTTGATCAATTCAAGAGTGTTGCTACAAACTTGATTGACTATGGAACCTCAGAAACGTCAGCTTGACCAATCTGAATGAACTTTTGTTAGAAGCTTTTCTAGCACCAGCCATTTTCTAAAATCTCAGAGATGCAATTTTAATACATAAAAATTACGCATGGACAAATAGCAAGTGGAAAATCTTCTATTATAAAACGCCTCCATACTTTGTGTCTTGCAATTTAATGCAAAATTCGGCAAGTACATGCAATTACATTCATTATCTGGATAAGGCTTTTGATACTACAACCTTGTGGAGGTTTTATGTTGTGGGCCATCGCCTTCCGAACCATCACTAATCCAGACTGGTATTTTTATAACTTTGGCTATATGCCCTCTCTGCACTGTCATGGATGTTGCAAAGAGCCAACGATGCACAAAATCCATCATGGTAGAAAATGCTCTGGTGAGCTTCGAAATGCGAATAATGTTATACTCCTTATCTCTGCATAGAAGACCAACGTTTTTCAACATTTTCTTAGCCACTCTAATTAAGAATGGTCTTTTAAATAGTGGCTAGATTGTTCAAGATATGAATATGTACCAGCACAACATGGTAGCTTTTGTAACAGCGAATATGTCACAAAGAGCATCGCCTTTGCATTGAGGGCAACATAAATTACAGTCTTCTTTTAGATCATAGTGTGTTGGTCAAATGCAGTGGCTTTGACCACATGCAGATGGCAGCCATTATTGCATGCTCACAATTAATTAGCAATATCCATCTATTTTTTGAGCCCAAATGCTGATTCGAAGTATTCCTAAGGAACAATAAGCTTCCATCTTCTTTCAGATCCAGAGATGTATTTATCAGATTATACCAAAGCAAATACTATGATTTAGTTAGGCAAGTATAGATCGTAAAGAATAAGAATGGTATAAAGCAACACAGTACCATGGCACATACCATAATAGCTCTATCAGTGCAATTTGATAATAGAATAGAATAGAATAGTTTTTTTAACGTCCACAGAGACCAATAGGTCATGGGACCCATACAATGGGCTAGTACAATCATTACTACTAGGATTAAAACCCACGGCCGAAATGTTTTCAAGGAAAAACCTTTGCAGTAATGATGATACTAGACAAGCGGAGATAATGACTACTGAGGGCTCAGTAATTGCAGACGTTTATCTAGAACCTCAAGTATGTATAATGCCAAGTCAAGCACAGATGGTGCTCTGAGAAATTGCGGAAGCGTGGAATGGAATGCTAAGGTCAAAAAAATGATTCCGGACTATCTCAAAAGCGGGGCAACTCGGAAGAGTATGGCTTTCATCTTCAATAACTCGTGAATCGGCAACAGCACATAGTCTTCGCCGCGGCGCTGCATGCGGCCGCTCCCATCTACCCGTTCTCAACTGTGACTGTGGGACCCCGTGCTAATTGATGCAATAGCTACAAGCTTGTTCCCGACAATGAAGCAAGCAAATAAGCTTGGGGCCCTGGTGCCAAGGTGGGATTTATGTGTGCATGATAATGACCAGTTTTCACTTGGGCCAAAGTAACTGCGTCCTAGAGCTTTTGAGAAAAACGACCATTGAGATATTGTTGCAAAAGCTCAGGATCGAATCGGCAAGCATCAGGCAAGTGCTCGCTGTTGTTCCAAACCGCAAACCATGTAGTGCAATGTTCTTTCCAACATCGTTTCAAACGCTGAGGAGATTCAGCCATGGCAAGTGCAAGAACAGGATACCTAACATCATCCATGTGGTGCACCTTGCAGATATAGTGAAGATGGCACTTCATGGCAGAATGTTGAAGAGGCCAAAAACCTGTCTTATAAAAGAATAGCAGAGGGCACTGTTGTTTTAACTCCGAGGTTGTAAGTGAGAAAGGACTTTTGCACCCGCTCCAAGCTCTCCGAAGCACTAGCACTAATGACAGTCAGATGTCATTATGCTGCAAGTACATAATTCTAACGCTCTCTTTGCAGATGTACTATATGAATCACAAAGTAATAAGCCAACCCATCTATTTTTTGGGTCCAAATGCTTATTCAAAGTGTTTCTGATGAACAATAAGCTTCCACCTGTTAGAATTCATGCCATAATTGAGATGGGAAAATATTCAAGGAAATTCTGTGACAGGTGAGAAAGTTGAGATAGCACCTAAAGCACCTAAAGCACCTAAGAAGTTTGAGTACCTAAAGCACCTGTCAATGGAGCCAATTTCAGTTCAAATGAATCGATTCAGTATGACGAAGACATGAAGAGCCAATCGGCGGTCCGGGCTTGACCGTTTGGGTTGCAAAAGATAAATAAAGATGTAATCTGAGGTTGAGCATTCATTGGAAATTAGCGGGGAGCACCGGAAAGGTGTATGAATCGATTTGAAATTGAATGATCTATTTGAAGTTTGAAGCTACAAAGATCCTCATCGATCTCATATGAACAAGTAATGCTAAGATTATTTCCAATGGTCATAATTGCCAATGTTAATGATAAGTTGAAGAAGTGACTTGGCTAGTGTTATACAATTGGTTCTTTGTTGAGTTGAATATAAAATCATCTTGTGTTATTAGATTGAGGTGTTTCTTACACATAGATGATTATCAATCTAAGAAAATCTAACATTGTTACATGATATTGGTTCTATTCCACCTTATTTCTAACATTGGTGGTATCGAGCTAGGTTGAGACAAATGGCAAGCGATTTGGTGCAGCTTTGTTGAGTGCCATTGATGTCTTCAAGGGGATTGAGGATTCCAAGTTTGGAAAGAAAAAGATCAAGCATGTATTGCAAGTAGAAGGGCTATGGGATATAGTTGAACCTAAGAGCAGATTCTCCGAGGTTTTTTCTTGAAGGAAGTTCGAGCTCAAGAAATGGGGCCGAGGCGCGAAGCTAGCGAAAAACGAAAGAGGAGGATAGATGTGGCAAAACTAAGAGAGGCTCAAGGGATTATAATGAGTAAGGTAAACTCAAGTATTGTGTTAAAAATAAGAGGATTGCATCCTAGCGAGATGTGGAATTATATGCTCCTTAATTATGAGGAAAAACCTCCTCACAAATCGATGTGCTTGAAAATGAAATGAAGGCTAAGGTTTCATGATAAAGACAATGTCAATGAGTTTTTTCAAACCTTTGACAATATCATTGATGACTTAGAGGGAGCAGGGTGTGTTATTCTCAACAAATAGGTGTTGGCCATTTCAAGATCATTACAGGTCTTGGAAACATAGCCATGTTTATTAACCCTTGCAAGAACAAGGATTGAGGCGAAAAGAATGTTGAAGACGTAAATAGAGCGGAACAAAGTAATGGAAGAAGAAGATGCCACACAAGTTTTATTTGCAAAAGGAAAAGGTAAAGAAGAGAAGAAAAGAGGTAAGCTTGGCCCATGTTTTAATCAGAATCAATATGGTCACTTGAAAATAGAGGCGCCCTATGATGACTAAAGAAATAAATTGCTACAATTGTGGAGGAAGAGGACATTATGCATCCAATTGCTCATCACCTAAGAATTTCTCAAAAGGAAAGAAAGGGGAACAAGAGGATATTCCGCCACAAAGGGGAAGAGGTAGAGGAAGATTCAGAATACTCATATGCGAGAAGCAAACATAGCGAGAAGAAGTTATGCTTGAAGAAATTACGGAAGATGAAGAGGATAAGGTAAGAAAACATAAAGTTTTTACTGTTACTAATTTGGAATTGATGATGATGATGATGATGATTTTATGATTCTAGATAGTGGAGCAGAAAAATCCATTGCATGTAGTTCAAAAATCCTAAAAGAAAAAAGGGGAAGTCAAGGTGGTGATATACAAGTTGAAATGGTGACCTCCAAAGAATTGAAGATGTTGGCATACTAGAGCTATTTGATCCGAATGGGAGAATTGTGAACTTACAAAATGTTTTATGTGTTCCTAGCCTAGTGAGAAATTTGATTTCTATTTCTCAATTAGTTGATATGGGATTGAAAGTCATTTTTGAAAGGACTCATTGTAAAATCTTTGATGGAAATGAATTAAAATTCCTTGGAAGAAGAGTTGGCAACTTGTTTGGTATAAATGCTCGATCCGGTTGAAAGTATTAATCGACTCTAACTCCAAATATTGCAATGTGGCATGAAAGGCTTGGGCACACAAATATGAAGAATATTGAACTTATGATAAAGCGGGGACTATTGGTGTCATCCGATAAAGCAATAGAAAATCATGTTTTGCGGGGTTGCATGTTGGGTAAGCACTCATTGCCTTTTCAAAGGCAAAAGGAAAAGCAAATGAAATTCTTGGTTTAATTCATTACCGACCTTTGTGGTCCATTGAATATGACAGAATAACAAAGGAAAAAGATACTTCATAACATTTGTTGATGATTACAATAGAAAAGCGAGACTCTCTTTCCTCGAGAACAAAAGACCAAGCTTTTGAAGCCTTCAAAATTTTTCGCGGCCCAGTAGAGTGTGAACCGGAAAAAAGAATCAAATGTGTAAGATCTGATCGGGGAGGAGAATACTTGTCGAGGGAAAATTTGTTAGATATTGTCAAGAGGGGTATAAAGAGACAATTTACTTGCTTGACTATACACCTCGTGAGAATGGTGTGGCGAGGAGGAAGAACAAAACAATTTCAATGCTACAAGATCTATGTTGAAGCATGCGGTCTAATTTTTCTTGTGGGAGGAGGCGGTCAAGGCCAGTACTCATACAAAATAAGTCGCCATCAAAAAGCATAGAAGGTAAAATACGAGAAGTCATTTGGTCGGGGAAAACTCCTCATTATGAAATATTTAAAGTGTTTGGGTGTTTGGGATACACACACATTCCCGTGAATTAAGACCAAATTGGATGACGGGTCAAGGATAACCTATTTGGTTGGCTATGACATGCATTCCAAAGGTTATAGAATGTATGATCCACTTAAAAGGAAAGTGTTGGTAAGCGAGAGATGTAATATTTCAAGAGAATGTTTTGTCTGCGGACCACCGATAGAAAAGGAGAATTCAAAAGGGAAAGGAAAACACAATTCGACAATATGATGAGTCCCAGCGGTACAAAGGAAAAACAATAACTAAAAATGAGATAGATCTTTGAAGATTCTCGATCACGGTGATGAAGAAGATAATAATGAGGATGGAAAGGGGGGAAGAACGGGAACATGAATCAGCAAAAAGGAAAACAATCGGGAAGATAATAATGAGGATGGAAGTGTTGCGGGAGAAGAATGGGAACATGAACCAAAGAAAGGAAAACAATCAAGTTAAGAAGAGGAAAACTGAAGGAGAAAGGCTGCAACAGGAAATTGCCATAGACATAGAGAAATTTGGAAGGAGAGAATGGTAAAAGTAGCGATTGCAAAGAACCACGGAGGATAACCAAGACGAAATATTTATGGTGTTAGAATCTGGAATTCGAGACTTTGAGGAGGCAATAAACTCACTTGACAAAGTAACAAAATGGAAAATTGCAATGATGGAGGAAATGAGGTCATTCGAAAGAACATCCTCATATGAATTATTAGACACCTGCCAAAGGGGAAGAATGCAATAGGAAACAAATGGGTATTCAAGTTGAAAACAAATGCAGATGGCAGCCCAAAGCACAAAGCAAGACTGGTTGCTCAAGGTTATTCACAAAAGAGGGGAGTAGATTTTGATGAAACCTACTCACCAGTTGTTAAGTTAGCTTGACATTAGAATGATAATTGCCATATCAAATGCCTTAAATCTAGATTTACACCATATGGATGTTTGTACGACTTTCCTTAATGCAGATTTGGAGGAAGAGGTTTACATGAGACAAGCTCAAGGTTTTGAAGTTGAGAAAGACAAAGTTTGGAGATGAAGAAAGCGTCTCTGGCTGAAGCAATCTCCAAGACAATGGTATTTTTGTATTGACAATTTTTGAAAGAACAAAGCTTTACTAAGTTGGCTAATGATGGCAACGTTTATCTACTAAAGGATGAGGGAGAATTTTGTATAATGGCGGTGTATGTGGACGGTACGTATCACGGCATCCAATAACATGAACTTCTTGAATAAATGCAAGGAGATGCTCAAAACCGGTATCAAATAATGGATCTTGGAGAGTTGACACGGGTTCTGGGAATTCAAGTAAGAAGAGCAGGGGAACAAACATGACAATATCTTAAATCAAGGTAAGTACATAGACTTCGGTCTTGGAGAAGTTCAATATGCTAGAATGCAGTGCAGAAAAGGCACCTATCATGGGCTGGAAACAAAGCATCAAAGGAACTTTGCCCTCGGAGTGAAGATGAGAAGGAGAAAATGAGTAAGATTCCATATAGGCGGTTGGTAGGAAGCTTATTGTTCATTGCCAACAATACAAGATCGACATTGCATTCATAGTAAATGTGTTAAGCGGATATAACAATAATCCGGGTTATGAGCATTACCGGCAGCTAAGAAAGTTTTGAGATTTTTGAAAGGCACAAAACACACGGGGAATTGTTTCTTTGTTCAAAGGATCTGAAATTAAAATGTTATGTTGATGCCTTGGTGTGGAGATCTAGATGAGCGCAAATCAACTTCGGGATACATTGTAATGTTAGGAGGAGCACCGATTAGTTGGAGAAGCAAGAAACAATCATCTATTGCTTTGTCAACCTGCAGACCGAATCTATGTATGCCTCAACAACTCTTCTTTGCTAAAGAAATCATTTGGGCGGAAGGTTCTTTGGAAGAGTTGGAAATAAAACAAGAAGACAAAGTGAATTATTTTGTGACAATCAAAGTTGTATTGCAATGACAAAAACCTTGTGTTGCGGGAGAGGACCAAACATATCGAAATGGAGATGCACTATATCGAGGGGACATGGTGAATAAGGGATTTATTCAATTAAAGTATGTAAGATCGGAAGATCAACTTGGCGACAAATGACCAAGGCATTAAGTTGGAAGAGACTTCAAAAATTATCAATCGCTATGAAATTTGTAGAGATGCGAATTATGACATGAAAGGGAATGTTAGAATTCATGCCATAATTGAGATGGGAAAATATTCAAGGAAATTGCGTGGATCGGGTGAGAAAGTTGAGATAGCACCTAAAAAGCACCTAAGAAGTTTGAGTACCTAAAGCACACGGTCAATGGAGCCAATTTGGTTCAAATGAATCGATTCAATTATGGAAGACATGAAGAGCCAATCGGTGATGCGGCTTGACCGTCGACTGCAAAGATAAATAAAGATATAATACAGAGGTTGAGCATTCATTGGAAATTAGCAGGAGCAATCGGGAAGCAGGTATGAATCGATTTGAAATTGAATGATCTATTTGAAGTTCTTCTTTCAGATCTAGAGATGTATTTATCAGATTATACAGAAGGCAAATATTATGATCTAATTAGGTAAATATAGGTGATAAAGAATAAGTATGGTACAAAGCAGCCCTATACCATGGCCCAAACCATTATAGCTCTCCCATTGAAAGTGACAGTCAGATGTCATTATGCTGCAAGTATATAATTCTATTGCCTCTCTTAGCATATGTACTATATGAATCATAAATAAGCTAAGAAATAGGTCCAAATCTACAAAATCACTTTAACACTAGAGTTGTCCCTTGATGGACCATAAATGGTTCATTTGTACAGTTTGCTTTAAAATTCATATAAAATCAATGGCATAAAATTCAGTTAAACCCTTTCTACATGTTAATATATGGCAGTCATGTTGCACAGGAAAAATAGTTAAAAATGCATATACTCCTAAAATTGAAAGTTATGTTTAGGTGAATCAAGGGGGGTCAAGTCCAGTTTGCTTCATGTTTACGTAATGTAAAACTGTATCAATAAAAGAATTTTTTTTATTTTTTTCATTATAATGATATTTTTCTATACAAGATAAGGATTAATACACAAAAAACCTTGTTCCAATCTGAAGTCTAGAAAGGAAGATATAGTCAGTTAAACATGCCCGGGGTCAAAAGCAGTTTTACGTTTTACGTGGACCAATAATGGTTCACGGAAGGTATTCAATTAAAATTCTATAACTTTTGTATGAAAATGATTTTTTACTTCAAATTTGGTATATAAGTAGTTGACTAATTGCTCCATGCATAAAAAATATTTGTTGGCCTGTAATTTGAAGCTTCAGCTTTGACTTATAGTAACAATTTTAAGTGACTTTTAATTTATGTTTATTTTGTTATATTTAAAGGAATTTATTGAAATAGTATGTCATTGAAAAAATCATATATGAATGCTTGTATGAATATGAAACCAATGAAAAAACAAGTAAAGAAAAAGAGAAAAAGGCACGATCATGATAAATCAATAAAGGTTTCTGTACCTAAGACCATTACTGGTCCCAGGTTCATTTTAAATCAATAACTTCTTTACCTTATTGGATCTCAAACTGAATTTTAGGATATTAGTATTTCATGAGATCCTCCACCAATAAAAAATATCTATTGCTAGGTTTGGGCTAAAACTTTTAGTATTAGTTCCAAGTTACCATCAAATGTTTTCTATATTTAATCTCTAGATTTGTGCCTTGAAAATGAATTTCAAACACCATATTTCAAAGCTTCCCAAAGTTAAGATAGCAATGCAAGATGAATCAAGGAAAAATATGAAACGGTATGACTAAAGAAGATAAAGATAGACTACTATGCCGATGCCAATTATTGGTCCACATGACCTCTCATTTAAAAGTCAAGAACATCATCATCTTAATCAATTCTTTAGAATATAGTTTATATCACATTATATATGATAACATTAGTTGATTAGAGAGGATTGTCTATCTAAAATGTGATATCGAAGCACAAAAATTAAGTAGTTAAGGGCTACTTTGAATGTATGAAGTCCACTTACACCTTTCAAAGATTATCTTATAGACGATAAGAAATCATAATATCATTGTAGGGGACAAAATGAATAGAGTCAATGCAAATAAATAGAGAAATTTTCTCAATACAGTTGGTTTAATCCTGGACCTATAAATAGTCCATGCTTATTTATCTCAAATCTTGTATATAATATATTATTCTAACATGAAATTTGAGATATATATTGTCAATAAAGGTTCAAATTTACAAAAATTAAAGTTGATCTACATGTACTATGGTCCTACTTAGACTACAACATTTTGGAGCAGCCACACATTGTCTAACTTAATAATAGTGAAAAATAAGTAGGTTTCTTCATTTATTTATTTTTTATAAGACCACAGCAAGAACCTCAATATCCCTTTTTATCATATATTGAGCCATTTAAAAGGCTTATGGAAGAAATGTAGTGCAATAAGTTAATCTTTTAGACGAACTAGAAAAACAGGCACGGAAAGTCTTTTGATCTATTTATTTATAGTCATGGCTAAACTTCGTGATATTGTCCTCTATTCATCAATAACCATCACTACCTATATTATTGTTGAGTTTTAGACCTATAAAGGTATAATCAATGCACTTTGGAACCTTTCTTTGTGTTCATCCTGTTATATTAGATCTTGTTTAAATCTAGATAATGCATAGTTATACCCTAGTTACACTATATTTATGTTGATAAAGTAAATTCCTATTTACTATCCTTATGACACTTATAGATGGGGTTTATTGAAGCACTTTAACGTATATTTTTATTTTGAATTCTGTACAATAATTTCTTTAGTTAATAACGATACTAATAAAACATATAAACATAAAATAAATTCTCTAGACTATAGCTTGCCTAGTTAAGGACTCATTGTCACAAAAATTAAGTCAAAACTTGTAATAATAAGAGAGAAATAATTCTTCAACCTCATACAGCATTTTTAAGCAAAATAAGGGTTGGCGACTTCAATTGATATCAAATGATAGCGGCAAAACATGGAAACATGCAAACCGATATGTTTTATCATAATATATCAATTAATTTCATATTTAGCAAGGTTTAGACACTTTTATGCTAGAAAATTCAAGAATGCAGTTCTAGAGTGCTGTAAAAACTGCCAAAGTTTGAACAATCATACCAATATAAAGGTGAATCCAGTGGTCATAAAATTCTCACAGGTCGTTAAGAATCAAGTGAAGACTCAAATAGTGGTGGTATATTTTAAAATTAAAATTTGTCTTGTGAGATATATCGGTTTAAGTGGCAGGGGGTATGGTGGACCATTTCTGGTCCCCGGGACAACTCTAGTGTTAAAAGAATACTAAAAGATTGAACCATACCTTCACTTGAAGCTTCAGACTGTATAGATGGCAAACAAACCAAAAAAACATGGGTATGATACTGAGAAACAACAAACAGAGTACAAAACTGATCCAGAACATGCAATATTTAATCAAAGCCATGCCACAAGGTTGCATCTATGCCTCATCTTCTTCCAGAATAGTACCTTTAGGAGTCCATTGCTTTAACCCTTCTTCATGTGTGCATGCATAGGCGGAAACGTGACCCCCTCCCCCCTGCTACTCCATTTCAAAGTGGACCTAAATCTGCTTAGCTTCTTGTATTTTTCATATACTTGATGCATTGGTTTTGATATACTTGATGCATTGGCGATGCCATGGGCTAATAACTCGAGCGGGATGGTAACACATTCTACTCCATACTCAAATCAACCCCAATGTTTCGAATCCAGGTTCACCAGCTTAAAAATGCTCCATGGCATCAACAGGCATGTCTTCACATGCATAATGCGAATAAATGCTTCAAAATCTTGTTCAAATCATTATGTCCTGTCTACCTTCAGGGAACTCGATTCAGGGTATTACTGTTATTGTATTCCTTCCACTGTGATTGTCTTCTTGAAACTAAAATAAAGGTGTATATAGATTGACGTTTAGCATATGTGATCGAAAATATGCCTCTAGGATCCTTAGAAATTGGCTAGTTAGAATTGTATAAATTATTCCAAATTGCCCAACTTTACAATCCTATAACAACAGTGGCAATAAATGACCAATCTCCAGTTGTAAAAGTAAACTACAATTCATGCACAAGCTAATGATTTAATTACCTAACATACTGGCATTAAGCAGGTGCTTCTATGAGTAGCAAGACATATGTTTGAAGTTAAGTGTCACAAACAAAGGCCATCAGGTCATGAAATGGTTTTTTAAAATCTATGATAATCAAGAAACACGCATCTTATAGCTCTATAGCTCGCACTATACCTTCTGGGTATAATCAAAATGGTTGAGCAATTAAGCATAACATAAAAAGCCATAGAGGAATGAAATGCTCCTAAGGCGTTTTAACACTTGAAAATCAAACAGATAAGCAATTGAAACAAAAATAATATATAACTTTCTTTTGTTATGAGGTAACAATGGTCCTTGACACTCAAAATCCGAGTTTCCAACTATTCATAGTCTTTAAGAAATCTATGCCTTGACATCTCGGCTTTTATCCCACGCTTCCCGCGGCGCAAAACTCACTTAGCTACTAACTCTGTGTTACGAAGAGAAAGGTGGGGTTAGGCCTAGGAAGGACTAAGTGGGTAAACCATTCCTTAACCTGAGGCGAATCGTTAGTCACACTGACAATAGGCACACAAATGTTAGTCACACATAGAACATCTTCTTATAACTTATTGTGATTCAGGGATGATCAATCCCTCACCCGGGTTCACACGTATATCGTTCCGGACACGACTATACGTCCACATACCAATCACCTGGTATGCACGTTGCTTTACTGCCCAACCCTTCGGCAACGACAAAGGGGCGTGTTCTTTCATACAGATTCATTCTTTAATGTTTTATTATATTTGCAAACACAAATACAAAGAATCAATAACAAAGTAATACATGTAAGCTTTTCAACAAACTACTAAACAAAAGAAAAGATAACTCCAAACCAATAGAAACTCCAAAGATCCGGCTCCGGCTACCCACCAAAGTATCTTCCACGTGCAGTCTTATCGGACCCCTGTCCACCTTTTCTGCGATACCTCTAACCGTAAGGAGCTGCCACCCCAATTCTGAAACTAGACTCTAAGGGCTTTCCAGAATGCTTAAGATCGCTCCATTCTGATAATTGCTCGCCGAGTTATCATGTTTTAAAGTTTGTCCTTTTTTAATACTATCTGTCTTTTTTAAACTTAGGAAAATATCTTCTTCTTTCCAATTATTGAAAATATCTTCCTATTCTTACAAATTCTTATCTAGATAATCTCCTCTATCATAGATCTGCTATTCTAGTTCAAATATTATCTCTATTTTCCTCAGATATCTACCGTACCTTAGTATAGACACCCATATTCAATTTTGTTTCCCAGCCGTTGCAATTCTTTTAAATATTCCTTTTAAATATTCCTGACCTGAGGTTAAGAATAAAAATTATTTACTTATCCCTCAACCCCCTAGGTGTGTTACATTTTCTCTCATACTAAAAATTTACCCATGTCCTCATGGGGATAATCTGTAATTCCCCTCAAATTTTGAACTCTCCCTTTTCCCGCTGTTGGCCACGACGATGTCTCGGCTGCATAAATTACCCAAGGAGTTTCTTCCTTCTTGGTTTCCCATAATTTCGATATTGATGACTTCTAATTGTCTTTGGCCCAATAACCAACTATGGTTAATAATCGAAAGCCTAAACTCCTAAGGCATTTTAACACTTGAAAATCAAACAGAGAAGCAATTAGAACAAAAATAATATATAACTTTCTTTTGCTATGAGGTAACAATAGTCCTTGACACTCAAAATCCGAGTTTCCAACTACTCATAGTCTTTAGAAAATCTATGCCTTGACATCTCGGCTTTTATCCCATGCTTTCATGGCACAAAAACTCACTTTAGCTACTAACTAAATGCGTAAGAAGGAAGAAGAGAAAGGTGGGGTTAGTCCTAGGAAGGACTAAGTGGGTAAACCATTACCTTAACCTGAGGCGGAACGTTAGTCACACTGACAATAGGCACACAAATGTTAGTCACGCATAGAACATCTTCTTATAACTTATTGTGATTTAGGGATTATCAATTTCTCACCTGGGTTCACACGTATATCGTTCCGGACACGACTATACCTCCACAAACCAATCACCGGTATGCCGCTGTTTTTTACCCAGCCCGACCCTTAAGAACGATAAAAAGCGGTTCTTTTCATCTGATTCATTCTTTAATGTTTTATTATATTTGCAAACACAAACACAAAGAATCAATAACAAAGTAATACATGTAAGCTTTTCAACAAACTACTAAACAAAAGAAAAGATAGCTCCAAACCAACAGAAACTCCAAAGATCCGGCTCCGGCTACACACCAAAGGATCTTCCACGTGCAGTCTTATCTGATCCCTGTCCACCTTTTCTGCGATATCTCTCTAACCGTAAGGAGTTACGAGAGCTGCCACCCCAATTCTGAAACTAGACTCTGAGCTCTTTCCAGAATGCTTAAGATCGCTCCATTCGGATAATCACTCGCCGAGTTATCATGTTTTAAAGTTTGCCCTTTTTTAATACTATCTGTCTTTTCTGAAATTAGAAAAATATCCTCTCCTTTCCAATTATTGGAAATATCTTCCTATTCTTACAAATTCTTATCTAGATAATCTCCTCTAATCATAGATCTGCTATTCTAGTTCAGATATTACCTCTGTTTTCCTCAGATATCTACCGTACCTTAGTATAGACACCCATATTCAATTTTTTTTCCCAACCATTGCAATTCTTTCAAATATTCCTGACATGAGGTTAAGAATAAAAATTATTTACTTATCTCTCAACCCCCTAGGTGTTACAAGGAGTCAAATAAAAAATGGTTACCCTCGAAAAGTATGATCTCAAAAGAAAAAAAACCTTCAAATAAAGTTATTACAAAGCATGTGGAATGATAAGGAAAGAGATCAAGCTACCCAAGCAGCAAAACAATTTTCTGTACAAGCATTCTGAAGTGACAGCATCCAGCCTTTTAAGCTCAAAATCCATTTAAGCTCAAAATCCATGACAAATGAGTTGTCCATTTAACCCCATAGGAAAAACGGATTATGCAAATCATAAATCACTTGAACGCTTGAAACTATAAGAAGCATTCTGTGCATATAGTTTTCGAGAGCACCAATCTTCATAAAAACAGTAAAATGAGCAAACAAACTATTATCCAAAAAACTATAGAATATACCTGATGCAGGGCCTCAGCACTTCCTTCATGTAATAACAATGCCTTAAGCTTTTCAATCAAGTCCACATGCAGCTTTAACATTGATCTGCAACTGCCAAAAGACTTTCAACATGTAGTTCTTTGCTAGAAATACCTAGAATTGTCCACTTACTTTCTTCAGATCATCTATATATAATATTTTTCCATAATGCTACAACATTTCATTTGAAACTTTGCTTGATAAATATGTCCTCGCTATAAACGCTACCTCTGGTCTGCGGTTATTGAAGAAGGCGTGGCACGTTCAACAATTTCACAAGACAAAATGAAAGGCAAAAAAAGGGCTATAATGGCTTTTTTTTTTCTCATCTCAAGGACAATTGGCTTCTAATGCAGCTCCTAGAAACTGGTAAAATATTCTAGCCTCATGCTTGGTCAATTCTACTTGTGCAATTAGGACATCCACGGGCCAGAATTGCTACAGGAGTACCATTCTCCTCAACATCGCACACCATAAAAATAAAGAACTGTTTGCAAAACGTTGTGAAACTGGGCAAGAGAACAGGCATCTGTGAAAAAGGTCGCCCATCTGCCATCTCCCACTTTAGAACGAACGAACGGCTCATAACGAAAGTGGTAAAAGACAACAAAATCAATGGCCAAAAATGCGCATAGACTATCCTTATTTTGGTTTTAGTATTATATATAGAAGATATTTCTTATTCTTTTATTTTCATGTAAGTTATGAAACCGGACTCTGTCATCAAATTTGTAAGCAACATTTCTACCTATAAATCATGTTCACTTCTCAGGTACCACAATTTCCTATATGTCGTCAATCTTAAAGCCTTTGAGTTCTCATGTAGAATAGAGTATAAAATGATTTTTCAAAGCCTTTGAGTTCTCATCTTGAATAGAGTATAAAATGTTTTCTTATACATCTTTTTATGTACTAGGGAAAATTCACCTCGAGAAAATTCCTCGAGGGAATTTCCAGGTGGCGCCGCCGGGACGGCGGGCGCCGGTAGAAGCCGCCAGCGCACCGCCGAAGTCTGGCGGGCGCCGGGGGAATATTCCCGAGAGAATTTTTCGAGAGGTGAATTTTCCCGGACGTAATGACCACTAGGCTTAAATTTCCACCACTCTTCTCTGTTCTGGCGGATCTTTGCGTGAATAGAAGCTTGAGTTGAGGACAGGTTCTTTCGATTTTGATCGGTTTTAGAGTCGAGATGAAATGTCTTATTAAGTCTTCAAAAACATGGTAGATTTATGTGATCTTCTACGCTCAAGAAGCGGTACCGCAGGGAAGAACATGGATTTTTTGAAGAATCGCCAAGGTTGCATAAGCGGGTTATAATCAAGCCTTTCGTAAACATGCTCATTTGCGGATCAAGGAAGGAGTCGCTTTCAATCATTCTCCAGACTGCGGCTCGCGTAAGTCCGCAGAAGCTTTTCTCGCAAAAAATCTTTGTACCACGGGAAGAGAGCTTCCTTGTGCAAGCTCCTCCGCAAAACAAACTCGAACCAGGACAAGCAAGCTCCTCCGCAAGTTCGGCGACCTCTCGCAAAAAAAATAAACGCACCTCTGCAAAAATAAACTCTGGAACAGAGGAAGGGAAATCCTAAAAGAAAAAATGGTAGAAAGGGGGCAAGGGCATTCGTCAGTAAACTCGGGAGAAAATTTATGTCATATAATTTTAACAGAATAATGCCATAATTTAAGCCTACACTAGGAAACTGAAAAGAGAAGCACCTTGTATAGGACCTTCAAGAACATGTTCACATTCATTTAGTACTTCTCATGCGCACGTGACATCAAGTACCAGTTTAAGCATAATCAGACGGGCAATATACTTTGAAAATTTTCACAAACTTGGAGGGGTATATTTAGAATATACTTTATCTGCATTCATTATGTGGCCAACGACTGCAGTTAACTTGCCTTCCACACTTGCTGACAGTATTAAAGAGCTTTAATATTTATTACAAAATTTAAGCAGTACCACTCGGTTGCTTTCTTTGCAGCCGACTATTCAATTTTAACAGATTTTGTTTTGTTAAAGATGACACAACGCAATTGTTTGTAGAAGACAATTACCATTTCGTTGGATATGAAAGCTGAAGCAGTAGAACTCGTATATGTATAATTCGTATACGTAATGTATAAGGGCATGAAGATACAGTATTCAAGATAAAAATAACACGAAGATACTTTCGATCCAAGAGCATGTGTCATAAACATAGGAATATATTACACTCTTAAAAGGACGGGCAAAATATGACAGTACAAAACTTTGAATATGACAGTACAAAACATTCAATCAGAAGACACAAAGGAGACAAAAAGGAACAACAAAAGTAGATTCAACTTCCAAAAATTGGCAGTGTGCCAACAATATAGCAACAGTTATTTAGTTAGAAAGAATTGACGTAATGAAATAGCTAAGGCAAAGCTTATCTAAACACGTGCAAGCTCAGCACGGAGGGTCTTGGCAGCATTGACCATGTTTGTTAATGCAGGAACAACCTCAGTATACTTCCTTGTCTTGAGACCACAGTCGGGGTTCACCCACAACACCTTTGATTCCAAAACAGCAAGCATCTGCACAACCAAACAGCATAAAGAAACGGAACCAGAGAACTGCAAACAGAATTCTACTTCACAAATATTTTACCTTGCGGATGCGATCTGCCATCTCCTCTGTATCTGGGACTCGTGGAGAATGGATATCATACACACCAGGGCCAATACCAGCACCATAGTGTACTCCCTCCCTAAAGACAGACAGCAGCTTCTCATCCGATCTTGAGTTCTCAATGGTGATGACATCGGCATCCATGTCAATGATGGAGTGGATGATGTCATTGAAGTGTGAGTAGCACATGTGTGTATGGATCTGCATTGTGGACAACATTATTTACCTTAACCTGATTATTTACATTATCTAGCAACTTAAAGCAGCAGAGCTGCTGCTCACCTGAGTTGTGTCCTTAACACCAGAGGTAGTTATGCGGAATCCATGCACTGCCCAGTCCAAATAGTCAGCCTGCTCTGATTTGCGCAGAGGCAAACCTTCTCTCAGAGCAGCTTCATCAATCTGGATGACCTGTAAGTACATGCTTGTGATTATGAGAACACGGAACAAGAGATGAACCACCATGTTGAAATGTAAAGACACAACAAGTATCTTACATTAATTCCAGCAGCCTCAAGGTCCTCCACTTCATCCTTGATAGCAAGAGAAATTTGCAGGCATGTCTCTGACCTATGAACATGTACAATAAATAATTAGATATGATATCTGATAAATCAGAATAGGCAAGAAATTACAGCTACGAACCTAGGCTGGTCATTGCGGACAAAGGACCAGTTCAAAATTGTCACGGGACCAGTAAGCATTCCCTTCATGGGGCGTGCAGTTAAGCTTTGAGAATACTTGGACCACTCAACAGTCATTGCATTGGGCCTGCTGCAATCTCCATAGATAACTGGAGGCTTTACGCAACGGGAACCATAAGATTGAACCCACCCATTTACAGTGAATACAAAGCCCTCAAGTTGCTCTCCGAAGTACTCAACCATGTCGTTTCGCTGCATTAAAGATGGTTAGGAACATTTCAAACATATCCAACCTTGCTAATATCATTTAGTTATGAATTATACTTCTGGTTCTCCATGGACAAGAACGTCAATGTCCAAATCTTCTTGCAGCCTTACAACACTGGCAATCTCAGTCTGAATTGCCTTTTTGTATTCCTCCTCTGAGATTCTGAACATAGTTCCAGTAGTCAGGGAAACTGCCATGATAAGTATAGAAGGATGAGAGCATTCTCAAAAGTTTATACTTACTTGCCACTTTTTACTTCTCGGCGAACACGTCGAAGCTCAGGAGTTTGAGGGAAAGACCCGATAGTGGTGGTTGGCAGGATTGGCAACTTAAGGTGCTTTTGCTGCTCTTCAAGACGTTTTCCAACTGGTGTAACACGGCGATGTTCTGAACCATGTAAACCAGCAACCTAATGATACAAATAATCCTTGTCACCAACATACCATGGAACATAATGCCTAAGACACTGTCACATGAATATTTATATGGCATAGAAAACAAACTCATGTTCCTTACAGCTTTTTTAACAGCATGGTTGTGGACTCTAGAGGATGATTTTCTAGAGGCCTGAGCGGCTGCATTAGCAGCAAAAAAGTCCTGTTAAAGAAATTTAGAAAACGTTAAAACTACAATCATATCAAAACATTACAACATATTAAGTTAGAATAAAACGCCCAAACACGGCATGTACCTCATTTTTCTTTCCATCAAGAGCATTAGCAAGTGCAACAACTTCCAAAACCTTTTGGGCTGCAAAAGCTAGCCATGACTTGAGCTCAGCATCCAGTTTAGTTTCATTTTTCAAGTCCACGGCTGTGTGCATCAAGGAGCAAGAAGTAGATGCAACTACTCGTCCTGAAAAAAGAAAGCACAAAAGAACATTCAATGTTTCAACCAGAAAGGAGTGCAGAAAAATCCCAGGTAAGTAAGTGAAAACAAACACTAAGTACCTTCACCAAGGAAGGTCTTTAAATCCGTTAAGACTTCATATGAAGCTGCAAGGTCATTAGCCCAAATGTTCCTTCCATCCACTACTCCAGCAAACAATGTCTTCCCCTCTGGCAACCCAAATTGCTTAATTACACCAAGAGTCTTTGTTCCACGAACCAAATCAACTCCAATAGCAGCCACACTTTGCAAGCCAGTCAACGTCCTGAATTGCACCAGAGTTGAGTTAAATTCCCTGGAAAGCTTAAAGACGCATTGGCATTACACAGAGATAATCACTCACTTGTATGTTTCAGCAGGAATGTCAGCAAAGTATGTCTCAACCAAAAGCTTCACACCACTCAGTTCAGTGGCAAGATAACCATAAGCCTTCTCAAAGGCTTGCAATTTAGACGCTTCAAGGTCAAGCACAAGTGCAGGTTCATCAAATTGAATCCATTTTGCACCTGCTGCTTTCAGCTCACCTATGACTTCCCTGCACATATAAGGCCAGCTTAAATAACCTGAAACAATAGGAACTACTATCTAGGATAACAGCTTTAAGATTACCCATAGACTGGCAGCAAGGAGTCAAGCAGAGAAAGAAGATCAAATCCTTTAGCCACACCCTTTGCTGGCTTTGCAAATAACAGATACGTGAATGGGCCAACAATAACAGGAACAGTCTCAATACCAAGCTGTAATAAAATGATATAAATAAGCACATGATACACATGCACGCAGGAAAGGAATGCTTGCATCTTAAATTATTAAGCCACCTGCTTCGCTTCCTTGTATTCTTGAACAACTTTACGAGAGGAAAGGGTGAACTTTACATCTGGACCCAGCTCTGGAACAATGTAGTGGCTGCAAAAGCAGTTAATCATTCAGAAACAAGGTTCTGAGTTAGCCTAGAAACAGCTGAGCTTTTCGGATATGCAACTTACTAGTTGGTATCAAACCACTTAGTCATTTCCATAGCAGGCTGCTTTGCATTACCGCGGGCCATAGAGAAGTAGACATCAAAATCCACATCTCCACCAGTCCAGCCATAACGAGGTGGGACAGCTCCAACCAGTGCGGTTGTATCAAGCACTTGGTCATAATAGGAGAAGGTATTGCTTGGAATGTATGTCACGCCAGCATCAGACATCTGTTGCCATATGGATGCCCTCAAATCCTTGGCAGTCTTCTCCAGATCTTCAGCAGTAGTTTTCTTGTCCCAGAAGGACTCCAGGGCAAATTTCAACTCCCTCTTTGGCCCCATACGGGGATAACCAACCACATGAGATGCCATTCTGACAGTGCAGACGAACTAGGAAAAAACCAAAAACAGGGGTTATCAGTTTGATATAGAAAACGAAATTAAAGTGGGACATTAAATAATATCTAACAAAGCCTTAAGCTCCATACATCAGAAAATGACAAGATAAGCAATGCTAGCTTACTAAATAATGCAGATCGGACAGAAATATATACAACAGAACAGCATTTCCGCTTTCCGGGTATATTACAGTAGACAACACGGATCTAAACCTCTATAAATAAAATTCATTGCCAAATACAGATCCCAGGACATATGAATAGGATAGTGATATCTCCATGCAGATCTGAGAAATGCAAGATTTATGAACTGCTATATGCATTCTCCACATGTGTAGCCACAATGCACTTCGAAAGCCAAAATCTATTCACAAATCTCGAGAGTATCATCGTCAGTTATGCAGATCCATGATAATATGGACAAACACCAATTAAAAACTATCACAAACATCGTTGAAACTTCTTCGAACAGCTTATAAAATCAGTAAACACCTGAAACAGCTAAAACTCGATATAATTCAATACAAATTGGACAAGAATAACCGAAAATGTGAACAGCTATTGGTAACATGGATAAATCAGAGGAAAATAAAAAAAGAGAAGACGATTTGATAGATCAAATACAACACGGTAAGACCACAAGTACAGAGCTACCAAAACCTTACCGAGGTGGAAGAACAACGGGATACGCGAGGAAGAAAAGATAGGCCCGAATGAAATCTACCGCCGGAGCCAAAGGAGAAACAGAGCAATGAAAGCTCCAAAGATCTGTTAAGAAATCCGGCTATGGCGACGGAGCTCCTCGACGAAAATGCTAAAACACAGGGACTTAAGAAGCCAAAAAACAGGAAGGGCCGTGTCACGTGCCCCCAAGGTCCGAGATTGCATCGCCGCGTTCTAGACGGTTCAGATGCGAGGTAAGATGGTCTGTCCCAGATCCGTGCATCGTGCGGGGAGGATGTGCAGTGATATGGGAACTTTTATGAGAACATCATCCAGCACGTGTAAAGTATTATTTTACTTTATTTTTGTATTTTAGCTTTATATTACAGCGTGGCGCCCTCGTGGAGACCACGATGAATTGTTTATTCGCCTATGGTTCAATATTATAATATTTGATCTTTGTGTTGAAATCGTTTATTCGCCTATGGTTCAATATATTAATATTTGATCTTTGTGTTGCAAAGACCTTTCCATGTTGGAGTATGCCATCTGGCTCTGGGCTTGGAAATAATCTTGTGGTTGCAAAGACGTTCCTTCGGGATGCACCGACATCATTTCTCATCAGCATTCAGATCTAGTAGTACATGTTGAAGCTTTTTTCAAATGGTTTGGCCAAGGACATTAAATCTCCATATTTGTCTCATTCTGGTATCTTTTAGCATTTTGGTAATCTCATAACTAAATCATAACTAACCTCCTAAATCCCTAGGTTGATGTCCCACTTTGGACACAATTCGAATACAATTCAAAAACAAAAGACAGGCATAAGAGGATTAATGTTTGCACTGCCCAATAGTTGATGTGCTAGTAAGATTCCTTTTTTAAATGAGGGCTTAAAGCTATCTGAGATCCTTGAATCTTTTTCTCCTTGGCGACTTCTCAACTCTTTGGGTCCCATATAAAAGCTTGTTGCTTGTGAAGGAAGGTTGTCTATGTTGGTAAGGAATTATATTGTTTCTTCCTAACACAACATATACCATATTCTTTTCTTCTTTATGTAATCGCTTAAATGAGATTCATGGGCGTCAACCAACCACACCTTGCCATGTAATAAATTCTTTTAAGGAACACTAATATAAAATTTAGATCACGTCAAGAAATTTTTGGGTTGCCCCTAGGGGGGCAATCCCTTGTTTATATGGGTTTTCGGCATATTCCTGGTATATGTCGGTATATGCCAAGAACATCCGAAACCGCCTCCAAACTCCCAAGAGTGTCAGAACCGCTTGTTTGCCCTTGTTCTTTGGGTTTTGCTCTAAAACCGTCTAACCGGCAAACCCTACTCTGATTAATCGATTCGATGAAACATAGCAAGCAAACCCAGACTTTCAGTTTGTCACACAAGTTCGTGTTCATAATTTGTAATATTCTGTGTTTGCCTGTTTCTCAGATTCGAGGCAGGTTTTTGAAGGACGTTTTCTTATGAAGGATCTTCTTGCATGATGTATTTAAAGTAATGCATTAGCGACCGCCTGGTCCAAAACCAGGTAGCTCCTAAGCCGGGTGTCTTTTTCCCATTTTTTCCAAATTTTTGACCATTTCTTTTTCTTCTTTTTCTTTTGGGTTGATCACTCCGGCAGGTTATGAGCGTTGAAGGTTTCACCAAGATATGATTGTCCGTGCATTGTTTTTAAATGGTTCATGGACTGATTTTCGCATTTTTTTGGCCATCACGATAGCTTTTTCTCAAACGCCACCGTGCTCGAGACGCTGGAGTTCCTTTTTGAGGCATCAAGATGGCGATGGCATTCAACTTTTTCTTGAGGAGGTGATTCATCTCACATGGCGTCCATTCTAATATCGCACTTTTCATTGCATGGTATTCGATTCACGATGCAAAGTTTGCAAATCAGTGCCTCTATGTTTTTGAAGCTTTTGGAATTTTTAATCCTTTCATTGAGAGCTTTCCTTGCTCAGGTTATTGTGGCATCTTTAAAGAAACTTTGTTCAAGGGAAACGGTGTTCAAAGGAAGCTTGCTGCAAGTATTATAGCCAGTTTTCTTTCAATCATTTTATCTTCGGATTTTGAGCCTTACATGCAATTTTGTTGATTCTGCAGTTGGGCCACCTCATCTTTCCGATTTGGGTGTTTGCTTTTATCTTGAGGTAAAACATGGAAGGATTTATTTGCATTATGCTATGTTTTCATTTAGTAATTTCTCAATGTAGGTTTATTTTGTCTGCTTTCTCTCTTTTTTCTTTTTTTAAATTGGCGGATACATTATTTCCATCACATAATCATACTCGGCTTGTAATATTGTAGACAAATGTTAGAAATTCACGGTATGGGGCTTTTTTGAAGGTCAAAAACAACTAACGTTATCTTATTTGTGGACAATCATCCAATTCTTCACATTTAGGTTTAGGTTAAGGTTTAGCCATCTAGAACAGAACGACATCGGCGGGAGTTGTTTTGTTTATTTAGAATCGAAGAAGCAGATTCGAATTCGATGGAGGCTGCGCCTGCTCCTCTCTGTAGCCAATCTTGCACGGCCAGTTCTCTGAAGTTTTGCTGCGTCCTCGAAGAAAATCCATGAAATCTCTGTAGCCAATCTACTCCAGCAGAGGTTTTTTTCTTCCTTAGATAGCAACGACTGGAGCTTCAAGGGTAATTTTTGGCAACACTAGCTAGTTTTAGCTTGTATTTCTATTATTCTGTGCATTTGTTTGCTTTTGTTCATGCTCGTATTTTGTGTGGTACAGGAGAGGGTATGGTGTAGAATCTGCCAGGCCTTGCAATCCGGCTGTATTGTTTCTGACAGGCCTTTGCAATCTGTAATGGGTCTGATCTGCCTTGTTGTACTTGGCCTTGGTTCCCTTACAATGCTTGCTTCAGGGGCATGTGATTTGCGTTTGATTCCTTTCTTCTGATTTGCCTCTGGCTGAACTAGCTCTACTGTTCTAGATCCCATTTTCTTATGCTTTCTTCTGATTTGCCTCTGGCTGAAGTAGCTCTACTGTTCTAGATCCCATTTTCTTATGTCTTGCTAGTATAAAAAACAAAGAATCTGGTTTGTATTGTGACTGAAGCTTCACGGAAAATATGAGAGAAATAGGTCTTTCTCTTGGAGCGACAGGTATTTTTGGAGCAGTAGGAAACAAACTGCCACTGCCTCTCTGATTTTTGCAAAGCCTCTTTTCTCTTGCAAATATCTCCATATTGTGCCTCCTGTCTCTTGCAAATATTTTCACGTTATAAATAGATTTGAGCCTTAGTAATTTTGTATTCTGTTTCTATAGAGTTTTGCAGATGACAAACTGTAAGAGATTTGGATATCATGGTAAAAATGGTTTCTGCAGATGTTACTTATCATGCGGGGTTCTATATAATCTGGTCATTGCATGGAAAACTGAAATCTTTGTTGATTTATTTCTTATCTGCCATTTATTATGTGGTTATTAGAGGCTTTTGCTCATAAACAGAGTATTTAGATTCAGCCCTGCTGCTGCCTTCGAGCATTTATCGACCTCATCTGCTGCATAGAGATTTTAAGAGATACAGTCCTTACTCATCTGAACTTCCATTGCATATATTGCATTAGAGATCTTTGCAAAAATCAGTTATAGGCTTCCCAGATGGGTTATAGCCAGAGTTTTGGCTCAATCTTCATTACTTTCTTACTCATGTTCTAGTCGTGTTGTTTTTGTTTTAGCTAGATTTGTGCTATTCTGGATATTATATTGGGCATTTGAATAACTTGTTGCCACTTTCTTACAGTTCAATTGCTGCTCTAAATTTATCTGGTTTTCAATTTTTAAATATGACATGCTATTTTCTTGCTCTCCAAAGTTAATAATAGCAATGTTTTGTATTTCTTTTTTGATGTAAAGCCATGGGTAGACTCCTCCATCAAGTGTTCATATTGTGTTGTGTTGCTATATCCTGGTGCATGGTTGATCCGAGGTTCAATTCCTCGGCCCCAAGCTGCAAAATTTGATGTATGTTGATTGCTTTGATGTATGTGAATTGCAATATGCATGCCTGTTAGATGCTGAATGGGAAAGTGTTAAATTATTCATCAAATAAACCACTTATGTAAAGCTATAATATAATGAGGTGTTAATAAACTAACTTGAAATGCTTTGAACAACAAAACACTCGTGATTAGGAATAAAAACCACTACATTTAAGGCTATTATATAATGAGATATTAATCAATAACTAACTTGAAATGCTTTGAACAACAAAACACTAGTGATTTACCGCCTTAACTATGTTTAAACGATGTTAAGAAACCATTGCATCCTACTATTTAACCATTTATTTTTCAATGAACTAAACATGAAAGGTTGCGGACTGCAAACCAATGGTGACTTATGCATTGAAAACATTCAAACTTACCACAATATTTACCCATGCTAGGTTAACACTCTAAGAACCACATTTACAAATCACACACATGAAGTGTTATATTAAACTCGACATATTAAACATGTTGGAGAACCACTATATTGAACACCAGATGATCTAGACACCTGTAGATGGATGGCGCTTAGGGCTGCCGGCGTTTTTCCTTGTAACTTGAGCATCCGAACTCCATTTTTGATGATCTTTAGTTCGTTGGAAAGCTTGTTCCGAGAACTCTCCATCAACATCAATTTTGTTAGGGTTTGCTGTCAGATTAGGGGCCGGATTTGGGTCTGTTTGATTTCGGCCACTCGTAGTAGGGATGGGGAAGACAGATATAGTTCCAGCATCCAAGGTAGCGACAAAACGGCATGAGTCTATCACCAATTTGGTGATACGTGATCCTCCAGTTGCCGTGCAAAAAGAGGTGAATACTTCAGTTGAAAGTTTTTTGCCTTCGATGTGGCTACTCCGGTGGTTCTTGAAGAAAGGATTTTCCTCCCTGCAAGGCTTGCAGTAAGGGAGGCGAGGAAGTTAATGGGAACTTGCATCCACGGTCACATATTCCAGTCCTAATGTAGTTCCTCAGCCTCAGGCAAATAATAGTGCTTGAAAATCATCTGATTCGGTTACAAAAGTTTCATATCAAAGATTTAGTGATTGGCTTTGTAAGGATATATCTAGTGCATCTAGAAAGGCAAGGGTAGCTTTTTTTCTACGGTATTATGCGTGGGCGCTCCCGAACATATCGACCCTCGGGCGTATACATCACGGGATTCTTTCCTCCCATGGCGACCAACTTCGCCATGGCGAGAACCCTCCGTCTATTCGGGCCATCTATATACGATGCGAAAGAAGGACACGAAAGGGGTCATTCATTACGCCTTCAATGGGGCTCCACGTCGCGGGCGTGAATACAAGGGTTAGCACCGGCATAAATCACATATAAATAACCATCCACGAAGGGTGGCATATCCATCCAAATACCAGCGGCAAAAGAATATGCATCTAAACCTAAGAAAACACCCCAAACCCATGGTTCTACCCCGTTCGAGACTCCGGTGAGGATCGACCGACGGCTAGGCCTCAAGAGATCAGCGAGCCATTGAATCTTGACATGGCGTTGGTTTGGCATAGAACATTGGCTAGGGTTGTCCACTCCATCCGCCCCTCCTGTGCACACTTTGCGGATGGGTCAATTCACGCTATGGCGTCGCTATAGCCTTTGAGGAGCCTTGAGCTCGAGGCATCACCTGTGAGCCTACTCTGGGTTCATGAAGCCGGTCCGATGAGGCAGGTCAGGGAAGCGTCCCCTTCCAGAATCACAGTGGCTCCATGGGCGAGCTAGAGAATATGTGCATCCCCCGTGACCCCGCATCATACCGACTTACTCACCCTAAATCTACTCAAAGTGCAAGGTGCCCCATACGGGTCACACCTTCCCACCCAGGGAGTGTCAGACCCATACCCGGCCCTCTACGTGACCGGCTATCAGGTCTAGCTCGCTATAGGAGTCCCAGGAGCCTTTTATGTTCGTGCAAGACCCCACCTCCACTTCACCACTGTGTTCCTTGTCTGGTGCTAAGCCAGTACCATAGCATCTATGACCCGGTGGGCTCTTGTGCACAGGCCGCATTTAACGGGATAATACAGGGCTCTATCTAGGAGCATACTACAATAAATAGCCTCAGAGGTCTCTACCCCCCTTAATCCCCCATTTCCAGAGTAACCCTAGGCTAACAACCACCAATCCATCCATTACAAGCAGAACCAGAATCGAAATATATATAGAGAGAACCTACCTTTACAATCAAGGGTTAGTTCCTACGAGTAAACACAAAGAGAATAGATCAACAACCCAAACAGTGCCCCATGGGGGCGCTTATCCTAGAATTCACAACTACACTAGCCACCCACATTGTTTTTTCGCCCCATTGTCATTGGGGATCTCCATCTTCTTGATCTTGGTGTTCAACTTGTGTAAGAAGGGTGGCGCCCAATTGCTCAAGGTGGCGCAACTCCGGTCACAAGGGTGGCGCCCACCGCTCGTGTGAGTTGTGGCTGATATGGGGTGGTGATCCACCCTATTGACCCCAATTAGCATTATCATGCTAGCCAATCGAGGGTGGCTAATGGTGGTTTTTCCCAAAACCATAATTAGCTTAATTATGGTTTTTAAATATTAGTTCCTTAATTATAGGTTATTATTGTCAAAATAGCTAATTTAATTCCTTTTAAGTGAACCACCTAGGTTCCCATACCCCATGTGGCGTATGTATCCTTGGTGACGTGTCAACATATTTATACTTATACCGATAAATACTTGAAACGCCACATTCTCCCCTCCTTAGAAACAATGTCTGTCCTCAAAGATTGAGGTTAGATAGAAATATAATAAATGACAAGAAGGAAATTCCTTATTTCAGAAGATAATGTATTAAAACTTCAAAGTTTAAAACAGTTCAAGCACCGTGGTGCAGTTCACATGATTATCATAAGCAACAAGTTCAAGGACCGAAGTCCAATATCAAAAAAAAAACAGAATAACTAAAGAACTATGTGTAAACACCATGAAAACGGAGAAAGTCGGTCATCAGAAACCCCCTATACATGGGCAGGTCACGATCGCCAATCGGGCCCCGCATATGTCAATATATCGTTTTCATAGATAAAATAATTAGGTTGTGGTTGAAGGGTCCACCCCCTAGAAGAAATGAAAGAAAATTTATCTACAAGGAACCTATTATGCCTATGGTTCGCAATTCATTGCGGGCGAAGGAAGTTCATGCTTTACAAGCGGTTCGTGGTCGCGGTCCACATTGACAAGACACCACGCCCTAAGGAACACCTAAGGTGATCCCATCATCTGTGAATCGTTGTTAACCACGATGCATCTACCCCTCTACCGATTCTCTACGTAATCAAGTCTTCGCTTACTTACCGAGCGGGGTTGATAGCATCGCTGATAGTGCGGCCTTGAGATTGGCAAAGATGAAATCGGGGTAGTGCTTCTCAAGATCCGCTTGCATCACCCACGTAGCATCCTCCACCGGCAAGTGTTTCCACTTGACCAAGTATTGTAGCATTTGAGTCCTCCCCGGTCCGCTTATAAGCTCGATCAAGAAGAGCTTCGTGTACTATCTCTAGCTGCTCCTCTGTCATTTCCAGGAGGGTTGGGGTTTCCAAAACCTCCTCCTCGGATCAGGTGTGCCGCTTTAGAAGACTCACATGAAAACCTTGTGGATCTTTAAGCGGGGTGGCAAGTCCAGCGATATGCTTGCTCCCCAACACGCTCGATGATTTGAATGGTCCACCATCATCCGGTGCCAACTTCTTGCAATTACCAATCTTAAGCTTGGCTTGTTTTACCTTAATCTTAAGCCAAACCGATTCACCCACCGAAGACCCGTGGAGGGTCCCGCGGCTTATCTGCTACACTCTTTGACGATCGCAAGGCAGCTAGCAAGTAACCACGCACTTCGCCGACCAAAGCTTGCATCTCCGTGAGGAGTTGTTGAGAAACCTCCACTTTTCGGCGACCGGGTTGTGCCATGTGTCGAGTAAGGCATTGATAACCATAATTTATCATGAAAGGAGACATTTCGAAGACTCCTCGTTTCATAATCGTTATAGGCAAACTCTACTAGATAAATATAGTCAGCCCATTGGGATTGCTTACTCCACACATAACTTCGTAGCATATCCTCTATGATACGGTTGGTACGCTCTGTCTGACCATCTGTCTGAGGATGATATGCGGTACTCATAGCAAGCTTGGTCGGATGGTGGTGAAGAAATCCTTCCGTAATGCACTTACAAATTTGGGATCTGCCGATACAATAACCCGCGGGCATTCCGGCAACATGAAGATCTCCTTTGCGAAAAGCAAGGCGGTGTCGGCGCAAAGGTGCTGCGGGTACGACATGGCAAGAAGTGAGCCATTTTTGACAATTTGTCGACGACCACCATTAGTGCATCATAGCCACGGAGAGTTCGTGGAAGGCCCACAATGAAATCCATGGTTATTACTTCCCATTTTGCGGGGCACATCCAAAGGGCCGCAGCCTCCCCGAACTCTTAGTTGTTCGCCTTTGGTTTGTGACACACTTGACACCGCTTAATGTATCTAGCAATATCCTTCTTCATGGAAGGCCAAAAGTAACTAGAGCGGATTTTAAAATAGGTCTTCATAAAACCCGCGATGTCCAACTATAGGGTCAGCAGCGTGTCATGGAGGATTAACTTACGCACCCGAAGTCGAGGTACACACAACTTATCCTTGTGATACAACAAATTGCCACCTTTCTTATATGAACGGAAAGCTTCAAGGCGTTCTTTATCCTGCGGCGCGCCTCCTTACTTCAAACCAGCCCATATTTCACGTAACTCGGGATCCGTGGCAAGGTCCGTTTCTATTCGCTTCCCAAACTCACTTGTGAGTGTAGAAATTGCATTACAATGGGTTCGGGTTACCGAGGGTGGCGTGACAATGCATCCAGAACCACATTGTGCTTTCCGTGCTTATACATGATGTCAAAATCATATTCTTCAAGAAATTCCATCCATCTCCTCCACCGGAGGTTGAGGTTCGATTTGGGTGGATAAATATGGAGACTTTGGTGATCCGTGGTCCAACTGGAATCTTCTACCAAGGAGGTAGTGTTCCATATTCGCAAAAGGAACGAACAACAGCTAACAACTCCCGGATCATGGGTAGGATATCCCCGTTCCGCCTCGCTCATCTTCTTTGAATCATAGGCAATAACCCTCCCTTCTTGCATCGGGACTCCACCAATTGGCAATTTGACGGGCATCTGCGGGCTACTAGTTTATCCTTATCGACGGGCAACAACGGAGAACGGGTGCTGAGGTTAAGGCATCTTTAAGCTGTTGGAAATTTCCCCTGAACCTTAGTCTTCAAAGTGCTCCATCCAATCCTTTACCTTCTCATGCTTGGTCGATTTGTAAGAGGGACTGCAATCTTTGCAAAATCCTTTACAAATTTTCGGTAATATCCTGCTAGCCCCAAGAAACTTTCGGACCTCGGAGACATTTTTTCGAATAGGCCATTCCCTTACGCCTCTATTTTGGCCGGATCTCAGAGCAATTCCCTCCGCAGAAATGATATGGCCCAAATAGTCAACCTTTGGAGTGGCAAACTTGCACTTAGAGAACTTGGCAAAAAGCTGATGACGCCTTAACTTTTGTAGGGGCCAATTTAAGATGTTTCTCATGCTCTTCTAGAGTCTTTATCAGATGAGAATGTCGCCAAAGAAAATGACAACAAAATCATCCAAGTATTGTCGAAAACATCGCTCATTAACCGCATAAACGCTATGGGCATTAGTTAATCCGAAAGGCATAACGGTAAACTCATAATGCCCATATCTAGTGCGAAAAGCAGATTTATGGATGTCCTCCTCTTTAATCCTTATCCGATGATATCCCGAGCTTAAGGTCAATCTTTGAAAATATTTGGCCCCTTGCAACCGGGTCCATTAGATCATCCGCTTCAAGCAAAGCATAGCGATTTTTGATGGTATGCTTGTTGAGTTGCCGATAATCAATACACATTCTCAAGGAGCCGCCCTTTTCTTTACAAAAGAATAGGGGCACCAAAGGGCTTAAACGCTTAGGTCGAATAAAACCTAGGTTTAGTAGCTCTTGAAGTTGCTTCTTAAGCTCGCCAACTCGGGGGACTCATATACAGACGGGGCCTTGGCGGGTAGGCTTAGTGCCCGGCTCTAAAGCTATCTCACATTCTACCCCCTAAAAGGAGGAAGCTTCCGGATCTCGCCCGGGGAAAAAGATCGCTAAATTCATGGAGAATACCGGGCAATCCCGCGGCAAGGTGTTGATTACTTGGTTTTGCTTAGCATCCGACTCAATGGAAGCAAGTCTAATAACGCAGAGGAGCTTTTTGCTTGGCGTGATAGCTTTATCTAACCGCGTCGAATGGACATAGACCGCATGATAGGGTTGAATGGTTCACCTTTTTATAGTTACATCGGCTCCATTAGCGCGTTGAAGGTAACTTCTCTCTTCTCGCAGCCTATGTTGGCTTTTGCAGATGCCAAGAATTCCATTCCAACAATGAGGTCGATTTGCCAATATCCATTAACTCGCACCCATAGCAACCGGTGCGCCGGCAACCGTGATCTTAAGGTTGATTACGGCGACCATGAGTATGTCTAACCTTACCATCGGCTAAAGTGACAGCCCTGGCCGCGGACCTTAGGGTTTCCAGCTTGTAGGACCCGCCATTCTAGAGAGAAGCAAAATTATGTGTACTCCCCGTGATCCATAAGAATTACAAAAAGGCTTACCATCTATTTGGCCTTATGGTGGAAATGACAAAGAGCTATTTCAAAGATTACCAGTTCTATACCGCAAGGATATGAGGACTTGATGAATAATGCTTTCGGGAGGCGTCGCCGTACAGTAATGTTGACTCAATATCGTCCCGATCTGGCTCCGGGCCATGGCGGTGACGTCTACGGGTAACATATGGGCAGTGCGCATGAAGCGTCCAGGCCTCATACACTGTAATGCCTTATCACGCAAATGGTTCTCCTCGCCTCTTTAGGAATGGACCAGCAGAGGTTTGAACCATACCGAAAAGCATTGTTCCCCAGTTTATCCGGCATGCTAAAGCGCTTAATTTCTTCCCGGGCGTAGTAAAGATTACGAGAGGGCCCGGACTGGAGAGCGGGTTTGTAAGGTGGAGCGGCGTATCGGGCAGGTAAGGAGGGACGCTGAGCACCGGATTCAACAGTATGTCCCCTCAGGGCTCAATGCTTTAGCCTCGGCTTACGAATCGATTGGTCGATGGTCTTTAACCATCCGTTGACGATGGTGCAAACCCTCAATAGCTCTCCATCGCCTTTCTCATTCATACGTGTACATCTCGATCAGCGATATAAACTCATCCGTAAGCTCAGACGGACATACTCTTCTCGCTTCCAACTGTAGAAAACCGATTGGCATTTATGTGCCCAGGCACATAATGCGCATTTGAAGGCCTTGCAAACTTTTCGAAGTTGCATCTACTCTGTCCGGATGTTTGGCTCGGCATAGCCCTTCCACCAAATCACGGGCAGCTCGGTAAGGTTTGTGGTGGCAACCTTTCTCAGTATCCTTCTGTCATGCCATAGGACCTGCCGAACTCCTTCATTTTCGCCCGGCCGGGATTCGGACATTCAAGCCGCCTCTAGATTTCCCATCAAAGCGGGCCATTTCCTATTCTTCCATATACTAGTTATGGTTCGTATCAACCGTCTTTGCGGTACTTCTTATCGGCGCTTTGCATGGGCCACGGATGATGCGGATGATTCGTGATGACAATCGGGCGGGCGACTTTTGAGGAGGTGGCACCTCCTCTAGAGGAGCTCCGGCCTTCATGCTTAGAGTGGGACCTCTTCGCGACGGGTACGTGGACCGGGTTCGCGGGTGGGGACGGCCGGGCGTGGGAGGGATTAGGGCGCGAACGGAGGTAACTCCGGCATCCCGCTGTACATGCCGGGTGGGTTAGCATGCAAGACGTAGGCCCAATTCCGCCTAATCGCCTTTTCATCGACATCAATTCTTGTTCGTGTTAACCGACCGGGCGCTTGAGGGTGTCCGCCAGCGGCATTGCAGTACCTGGCCTATATTAAACATAATGGATGATATAAGAAAGAGTACGATAACAGTAAGTGTTATAACAAAGTCATTTTGGGTAGTATCGAGAAACACAAAGTGAACAATTAAAAAGGACGGAAGATTCAAATTGGCGTTTAAATGACGGTTACATCAAAGAAGTTCATACGAACACGCTTATAAACTTATAGTTATATAATACATAAAGAGGCTCGATACGTGCCATTTCCAGCCATAGTGAAGCATAGGAACACACAAAACCGGAAATTGCGGCTTAAGGGTTTGGGGATACATGACAAGATAGCGCACACTCTCACGCATGACTCGGGACGAGCTTGTAACGCGCCCAAGCCCGGATAATAACGGGTTGATAATCCCAAGTGGGGCTAATAATCAGAAGGTTGAAGAGCCTTCGCGAAGGCGTAGAAGATTTGCCGAGAGATGATCATTAGCATCCTCAAAAAGCTTGATGTGGGTCATATTCCAATAATCCCAAGCACGGAAAGAGTCCATTTCGCATCATCGTAAGCACGCTCTGAAGAAGAGTAACTACTTCCATGCCCTTGTCGGGATCATAAGGTTGTTCCGCACCCTAAGCTCCGCTATCTCATCGCCAACTTCCCGCTTCAGATACTCGTTGTATCGTCCCCATAGTCCCGTTCGGGGAGGTCCCCTGCTCATCTCTCCTTATCGGGATATTATCCTATCTTCGTTACTCCATGAGTGTTTCTTCCGCAAGACGACGTGAGAATAATTATATATACATTGAACAATTTCCTTCTACTCCAACTTTAAGGAAGATAATTAATCATTAAAAGGAGAAGACAATTCAATGGTTTTCAATAAAGGCAAAGGAACATAAGAAGTTATCCGAAATATATATAAAATTGAAACAAGACATAGATTTTAGTGTTGGCCCAAGAGGAGGTAATGCCAATCAAGATTAATAAAATTTCATAATGATGACCCAATGAAACCTAAAACTAAGAGGGTCGATCCTTCAACATCTTGTGCTTGAGTATTAAACTGGGCTCGGGGTCGATGTTTGAGGGAGTAGCACGCTTAGGGATTAACCGATGAGGCAGCTGATGAAGCTATCTCGAGGAACATTTGTAGCCAATGGCCAATGAAACCAGCCAGACTCATGTTCATCCAAGAACCAATCTCATGGTCAAACACCGCAACGGCAAGATCACGGTTCACTAGGGATGATCTCGCTTCAAGGTTAGAGCTAACTTCTGTGGCTACTGTGGTGGAAAGTGCCCTTTAATGCCCATACGGCCGCCTTCAGGGCAATTGCCTTAGCAAAGAAGAGAACCCACCCGCTTGTAAAAGTTTTACGCAGAAGAAAGTAATATGGCATTTCAACCCCGAACCATCGGATGGGTTGAAAGGCCAACTGGGACTCCAAGTTCCCGGCAGCTCCTCCTCCATGGCAAAATCCTTCTCCTCCTGGAGCATACCGACTCTCATCACATAAATCCTCCATGGTTGGGTCGCCTTCCGCCTTGACGACGACGTGGGCTGATGTTGGGCACATGTGGCCCCAGAGTTCGGAAAGCCGATTCGAATCAAGATGGGGTACCCCGAATCATTAATCGGGCGCAAAGACAAGAGTGGCCGATAGGCTCAACATCAAGAGGTTGATAGTTGAGCAGCCTGATGTATCTCTCAAGCATAATTGGGGCTTAGAGTAATCAATGAAAATCATGTTGACTCGACAATATTCGCCAAATTTCAGAGAAGGTGAGCGGTCCCCCCGCTACCACCTTATTGGCGATATGTCGTCGCCCATTGAATGTTGCTCAAAGAAAAAGTAATCCCGATCCCCAACCTTGATGGTAGCAGTTTAACTCAATCCCACAAGTGCTTGGCCCTTACTACGAGGTAAAGGCCTCTTTAGCTAACTCCTTCCATCGTACAAAATCAGCAAAGTTTATCTACGCCGCCCTCCTCCTCGATCCGGAGGAAGTGGGGCCTTAGCTTGCTCTAAAGCGTGTCGCATTCATCAACATACCCGCCCATAATAAGAGCAAGGGCAACCGGGCTTCAAAGTATAGCCCATTAGAGCCACAATCGATAATGGAGCGTGTTTAGCACGCCCGATGATGCCCTTGAGGATGTCATACCAGGCGATCATCTCCCAACATATGCTCCACAATATCTCACGGAAGATAAGGTTGGGGCGGTTCCCCAAAGAATTCCGCCTCGGGCAATATTTCCTCATCATAGAACTCTACAAAGGTCGCGATAGTCGGTGGGCAGCGATATTGTCGATGAGGTCGATCGAACTCGCAACATATAATCCAAGAGAGGGTAAGGAACCCGGGGGTCCCCATTGCTCGCCTCCCATATACCATGCTAGTTGGCCCGTAGTCCATCCCGCAGCTAAGATGGGAGGAAGAAGGAAACAGAGTAAGAAATGATGAAACCCTAAAATGAATTGAAGTCTTTAACTTGTCGGGCACGGCGCTCGAGGCGCATACCATCATCATTTTTTTTTTTTCGATTATTTTTTAATTGTAGGAAAATTCACAATTTAAAATAAGAAGTCAAAACAGCTTCAGATTAATATATATACCGATTTACATAGATACAAAATTGTTATGTACATAATTATGACCGTTCCCACCGGATCCGGGCGTACAATCAGAGGTCTTTTGTCATGATGGTTACCGCTTGGCATGGATGGCACATAGGTTTGCATCGCCAAAGAGGGCCACCAAGTAAGCCTCGCCTCGGCAAGTGCTAGAATGGCATGAGTTTGAAAAACGAAGGTCCGCCTTAAATTTTGGGCAATCTCTGGGACCGATTGAAAGGAAGTTTTCGCAAATGTAAACTTCACGTGGATTTCGGTACTTCCTTATCTCTCGGCGCCACGGTACCGGGGGCTTGTAACGATGCCTCCTCCTAGGTTGAGCGGTTCACAGAGTCTTCCCTGTTTGTTCGGGATGCCGCTTTTGCAGGATGATGTTGTCCCTACCGTTATCCGCACCTTTAGCGATTCCTCCTCGAGCCCTAAGCTGATCCTTTAATCTTGCACCGGATCTTTGGGGTGTCTTCTTTTTGTCTTCTACAGGAACACCGGACTTCCTCGCGGTGGTTGCTCTTGCCGATGCCTTTCTTCCTCTTCCTTCCTCGGCCCGGCTCTTTTCACGGCTTTGCCTCTCTTGCTCCTCTCGCTTTCATGTCGTCACGATTCTCTTGATTTTTGCTCTTGTTCCCACATTATCGATGGATAGTATCCTCCGCGAGCTTAGCAGCCTCCTCAGCCAACCTGTTGCCTTCGCTTGCTAGCGCCGAGTGTGGCTTGCTCCTCCTTGCTTTCTTTGGCTATTCACGATCTCCGATTCTTCTTTGTAAGCTCTATGAAGTAACGTGGGGATTAGCTTGCATATCTCGGCTCAGCGACCTCAAAAGTGATCTCAGTGAAATACCAGGGTGATCCGCTTCGGCAGGATACGGTTGGTCTCCTCTTCATGAAAACGATGGGAGAGTGTAGGCTCCCCCATCAAAGAGGCATGCCGCGTTTCAGTGAAGCGTATCCCGGCGGGATCATCCGATGCTAGCCATCAGAGGTCGCCTCTTGGGCCATTTGCAAACCGCTTTTGGGCCCTGCGTTTGTAGGGCCCCTCCACCGCCTTGTTCATCCTGGCAAGGGAAGAATCGGGCATGCCACGGGCGCCATCTTCTGCTCAACTATCATGCGGGTCTCCGAGAATGGCGTTGAGCTTAAATACAAAACGCCATTATAGCAAAAAGAGCTGGTAATGGGTATTCTCGACCCCTTCAGAGAAGCTTCACGTAAATATTCCAAGTATTTCTTGATTTTTTGCTTGTGCGTGCGGGCGGGGTTTTGTTGTGGCAGCAGCTGCCATTAAGAACTCTATAGGGGTTTGAGAATGACGAGGTTTGCGCTTATACACTTGCTTGGGTGTCTCCATCCTTGAAAGGTAGGCGCTAGGCGGGCGCTGGGCAGGCGCTTGGGGGAGGAAGGTGAAGGCCGAGGTTTGGCTATGGCGGAGGCCTCCTTCTAGTTCCGGCGGCTATGGCGGCTAGGCGGAGCTCAAAAGGCGCTTAGGTATTCCGTGAAAAGTGAAAGAAAAAGTCACTCTTAAAATTTTAACCTAAAAAACTTTTTATGAAAAAGTGGCGGGGCCGCCGAGGTGGCGGGCCCTACCTCGACATCGCCCTGGGCCACGGCGTCCGGGTACCCCCGCCCACCACTTAGGGTTAGGGTTTTTTTTTTTTTTTTTACGAGGTGGCGGGCACCCCCTACCCCGAGGTTTCTACGGTCGCCGACACCCGTACCCCCGCCGCCACTTAGGGTTGGGGTTTGGCACCGGTACTCACCTCTTATTTACTCTTAAACCGTTAAAGCAATCATGGCGACATCTACTACACCACCCCAAATCTCATACTACCCAAAAATCCTCACACACTAGCTAACGATCTAACGAGTTAGTATGTAGGCAAAGGCAATAGTTTGGCTTCCCGTAACCATGCTCGATACCATCGCGGACGCCCTCCCGAACATATACGACCCCGGGACGATATACATACGGGACTTTTCTTTCTCCCATGGCGACCCAACCGCCATGAGCAGGTCCTCCGCCTATTTTTGGGCCATCTATAATACGATGCCCGAAAAGAAGGACACGAAAAGGGGTCATTCGCCCACGCCTTCAATGGGGCTCCTACGCCGCTGAAGCGTGAATACAAGGGTTAGCACACTAAAGATAAATCACATATAAATAACCACATAAGGGTGGCATATCCATCCAAATACCAACGGCAAAAAAAGAATATGCATCTAAACCTAAGAAAACACCCCAAACCCATGGTTCTACCCGGTTGCCTGGACTCCGATTGAGGATCGCCGGCTAGGCCTCAAGAGATCAGCGAGCGAATCTTGACATATTTTACCACCGATTGTCACAATGTGGTTCAAGCACGGTATTCACGTGGTTGAGGTGGACCATCAAGCTCATATTAGTGTGCCGAGAACTTATCTTCTTGTGCGGTTCTTGGGTATTTTCTTGGTGGCTATTTAGATTTTTCATGGTTTCCATATTTGGTTGTCTCTGGCCGAGACGCCTTCAACTTCCTCCTTTCCGGTCCATCAAGTTATTGGCAAAAAACTTTGTTCTCATTATCTTTGAAAGTAGTGATGGTGGACTCTTTGGTATCAAAAGGGATTGATCCACTTGGTGGGGAATATATAATGTACAAAAGATTATTCTCCGCTTTACACCAGATCTGATTCGTGCATTAAAAGATGCCTTCTTCGGTTCTCATTACCTAATCTTCCTCCTGATCTAATGGCTCATCAATTTCTAGTTGCAATTGCAACGGGACTTGGGGTTCATATCTCACACTCCATCATGAGTGGTCCAAGGATTTGTGTTTCTATGCATGTGGACTCGCCTTTGCCGGTGATTTGTAGTTGTGGAAGAGCGGTAGTTGGTATAAGAAGTTGGATCTTAAGCTTCCGAATGGTCGAAATTAGCCCGCTTGTTTCCACGATAAGGAGGCTTTTGCTAGCTTTCGTTGAGGTACTCGTGCATCTCGTGAATTGCTCAACATTCTTCTCTGTGTTCAAGCTCCCATGTTATTTCTTCATCTATTCATGATCAACCTTTGCCAGTGTCTTGCATTCCTCGGCTATGGAAGATGTTCTACATTACGGTTCCAATGGTGTCGCCCTTAGCACGGGTCTAATTGCAGCTATAGTTCCTACCACTCTCCCCGTTGTTGCTTCTGCTTCTCATGTTTCTGAGGTTGTTATGGCTGATGGTCCTAATCTTCAGTGCGCTAAAGAGTCATGGCAACAGGTCAATTGGAAGAAGGCAGCGAGGAAGAAGTCGGTTATGTCATCTCACGAGGCAATATTCGGTGGCATGATAACTTGATGTCTGTTGATGATCATCCCGATGTTGCAGAACATGTTGATTGTGATGAGGCCATTAAACGCCTCAAGGTGGCACAAGGAGTATGATTATGTACTGTGTTTGGGTGGTTTTGCTTAGTGGACCATCTCGCCCCTCTAGGTTTTGAGTCCCATGTCACGTGTCCCTTGTATGTATCTTGATATTCCTTGATAATAGATTGTCGTCCTTCAAAAAAAAAAAAAAAAAAAAAAAAAAAAAAAAAAAACACTATATTGAACAAGGTGCACTAGTTGTCCGTTCCTTTATAAGCACGATTTAATTAATTAGAGAATTTCGAATTTCGTTTAGCATGAAATAGGTTCTTGGGTGTCTATAAACACCGCAAAATGGTTGCTTGTGAGTAAAAGTTGACGCTTTTTTCCGATGTTTTTGGGCACAACCAAATGATGTATCCGACTTTGACATGTATAAGGCTAGCCCAAGCTCCTTCATGAGTAAGAGCGGTCCACAAGAAAGAGTGAAAACACTTTCAGCCAGATCGATTTACGCCAAGATTTGAAGTTTTCCTAGCCAGCCCATGGATGTAATATTACAATTCGTTAAGCTCTCTACACACCTGATAAAAAGAATTGAAAGTGATAATGAGGATCGCGGGTGGCTAACATTGTGAGTTGTCGTCAAGGAATGCTTAGACCAAAAACCTGAAATAGTAAACTCAAAGCATTGTAAATTGTATTCTCAAACATTTCAATGTACATTCCTTTGCCATATGGGCGAAATTAGTCCATCTGGGTTTCCGATACTTTCTCAGGTATAACACCTAGCTCAGCAGCTATCCTATCTACATGTTCCTGCCCCCTTTGGAAACGATCTTCTGTGTCCATCTCAGTGTAGCCTGTTTTATCTGGGATTTCTACAGACATGGCATGCGCAAGGAGTTGGACATGTGGATCCGGTCCTTCTGTGTCAGTATCCATGGGGGTCCCTTCGACATACGCGCCACCGCTTTCGGGACATGCGATATCGGTGCATGGAAGAGTTTGGTTTTTTCATTGCTGAACTCGATGCTCTTGTGTGCCTGATGGCTCACCCTCTTGATCCGCATGGTCCACGGCCATGCCTACGTATTCGAAACTCGACCCGCCTGTCAAGAAAGGCATGTAGGCATCAAATTTTTCATTTAAAGCCCCCAATTTTTGAAACACGGGCTCTAGCGCAGAAATACCTTTCTCAAAGCCTCCGTAAGTCTTTTTCGTTTCCTCGCATTCTTTCCTCGTAGCTTTTCTCATCCATTTGATCCAAGATTGAATCGATGTTAGATATATCCGCTCGTTGGGTAATGTTTAAATTGATCGCATGAGGATCATTCTCGTGCCGCGCCTTATCCTCGCTCATCCGCCTCCCCAGCGCCGCCGACCGACTTTTCGAGCTTATCCGGAAAGCCCCTAAATCGCAAGACACTTTACCCCGCTTTCGAAAAGCAATACTCTTCTTTCCCCGCATGAAGGCGACACGAGAAGCGTGCACTGGCCGAGAAGAAATCAAGAACACAACCATCCTTCTAAGACAAGCTTGTCAACCGTGTAGCGGTGCATATGATGTCTTCAACCGGCACTTCATCACGCGGGTCACCTTCTATTCGACAAACTTGTACCGGGTTTACCCGTGAAATATGTATGCCATTTCTTCTTCATTTTTCATCAAGATCTTCGCCACCACCGGCTGTGCATTGGTGGCAAGGGCGTCTTCGTGGTGCATTGCTCACTCGCGGTCAAACTAAGCTCCGCCCCCAGATAATCGCGTTCACCCCGGAGTCGCTTCGTTGATGCACATATGGGTGATGTAATGCGATATTCCTTCACCCTTTCTTGTTCACCCATCCCGACAAATCATATGTACCTACGTAAATATGGGACCCGCTTTGAATCTGTTTTTTTTCGCATAAGCAACCGCAAATTCGGTCCAGATCGCATCGTAATCACAAGGTGATAAATGTTAGGAGTTGTCATCTTGGATATTCTTGTGAAGAGTTCCATATATTTCTTGCCGCCCATAATGCGAGAGAATCCTCTAAAGTCTATGAACACCATAGTAGCATTCTCGGACACCGGAGTGGAGGTGGGAATCCCTTCCTTTGTTACAAAGATGCACAACATTTTTCTTCTCCTTGATCTTGATAGCCTCTTCGGGTTTCAAAATCGATCTAATGGGTTCTAGAAATGCAACGGCAAATTACCCACAACATGTTCCTTATTGTAATTGGCTTTCACGCATCAGTGATCCTAATCGGATATATCCGAATCCGGCCGTGTGAAGGCGTGAAAGTCGAAAAGCAACTCCTCCCAAAAAGTGTAATCTTTACAAAGCGCCGCGGAAGCGTATGACAAAATCTCTTTCCGCATGAAGTCGAGGCTTCTAATATCAATGGGCCACCCGGCAATTAAACCCGCCATGATATCCGCTTTGCACCTTAACGTATGTCTTTCCTTCCAAAATCTCATCGAGTAGCCGAGAAGCCTCTCAGATTAGACATGCCTCAAGGTATCTTAACCAGGTTTTGTTGAAGAAGTCCTTCGAGGGCTTATCGTGAAAATCTCCATGCTCATCACAAAGCTTCTTGTTGACCCATCATTTGGCCACTTCCATTAACTTTCCGAAAACCCGCCTCCATAAAAATAAATTGCTTCTCGCCCTTTAGCTCCTTCACCTTTAACGTTGTGGTAGCTATCTCGTGGAAGTCCTACAAAACAAATGGTTAGGAAAATCGCGTCATGATGTCTTTGAGCAAAGATAATAAAAATACCTTCCATGCCGAGGTGGTGGCAAAGTACCAATGGGACCTTGAGGAGGACAACCATACGCTTTATGTTGATGCCGTAGCCATTGAAGCTTCTCTAACAATGGCTCTCTATATACGATTGTTAGCGATAGCGTCATTGCAATCGAATGCTCAACTCAATATATTCTCTATATCATCAAGTTTCCGTTAAGCACTTTCGCGTAGGCTTTAGCAAACTCCATCCGCCGCTCCCGGTTCTCCAACAAGACAAAGATAGCGGTTGAGCCGCACATATACTGTGGTTACCAGATATTATCCAAAATTTCTTGCCCTTCAAGTCATCCTCAGACTCCATGTGATCTTCTTCCCGAAATAATGTGCACTTGTAAGTCGACGACCACAAACCGTAAAATCATGAACAATAACAATCACCGGTAATGGGGTCGAAGGGGACAACATCGGGGTGTGAGCACCTCCGTAGGATACGCCTTGAAACTCTTCACGAGTGCAGGCGTGGTCGTTTGAACGCATTCGTCGCGTGAGGTTAGCAGGAGCTGGTTCGCAATCAATATTGAAACCTTCATAAACCCGCCACACCAAGCGGGTAGAACCGCTTTTGAATTGTTCAATCTTTCGTGCGCTTTGTTCGCCAATTGGCGCTCTTCTTCGTGATTGAATTTGAGGTCCGGCCGGCTAGCCTGTATAATAGGAAATCCTAGCCTCTTGGACGATGCAAGACACGAGACTAAGGGGGGGGTGTTGGAAGAAGAAGGTTCTGCGCTATCAGAAGTATTGAGTTTGCCGAGTTTGATTCTGAACTTTGGGATGCTAGAATCTTTAGGGAGAGTAGGGGGAGCACAAATAGCCAGAGGTTGAGCAGGATTTATAACAGCAGATGGTTGGGCAAAGGAAACAGGCTCAACGGGAGAGGGTCGTGGGTTCTAAGAGGCCTCTATTTGTGAGATACGGGCTTCACATGTTTTTCTTCGCTTGAGCCCTTAACCAATTCGTGTCCATTACAGTAAGGCATCTTCTCATCTCGCTTAGCTTTCAATTGCAATGCTAGGTGGTTTCTTATCTCCGCCGCAAACCTTTTGCGATGTGGAGAAGCCGGACAATATATCCCTATTGCCCGCTATTCCGCATGAGACAGAGATTCGTAGGGATTTGCATTACCCCACCATATCCTTTTGCACCGCCTTTAACATTCTTTTCCAAAGCGGGTGCTTGTTTAATTTGCTAGGCCGCCATGAGCGAGGGATCATAGTTTGTCCATTTCGTGACATACTCAATGAATCAAATTTGCGGTGTCCTCTACGCCGTGCATATAATAGCGTCTTGGACATTGTTTTTGTTCCTTCCCACGAGCGATTGCAATTCCCACTTGTCGTATGTCATCAGCTTTCTTTGCCGACCCCGAGAACAAGCGAGAGAGGTCCTTACGGCGGCGCCTTTCGTGCGTGGAATTACATTGCAATTTCTATACACCACTTTCTTTCATTTGAAGGTGTGATGATCTTATTGGGTTCAACGTCTGGGCGCGACATAAATCCAGAGTCGCAAGCAAGAAGTGGGTCAAGATTCCCTAATGTTCAAGTTCTTCCAGAATATCGCCAGGATCGCTGGCCGCGATCTTCAAGAGAGCTTAGGACCATCGCGACCGCGATCCTCGCGGAGTGATTCAAGATTGCAACAAGCAGATGGTGAGTTGTCAAGAAGATCGCGATCGCGATGTTGTTGACCACCAACACGATCGCGCCGGGCCGCACCGAAAGCAATCAGCAGGATCGCGACGCGATCCGTCCGACATCGAAGCAGATCGCGCCGCGATCCCGTGGGAGTTCCGCACCTTCTAATGACTACATTACGAAAAGGTGAAGAGTCTAATTGAACATGCACTATCGAAAGAAATCGCGCCCGCGATCTTCTTGAGCCGAGGGGTTGGAACTAACCTTCTCGAGGTGGGCTTTTGGTGCCATGGATCGCCGGCGCAGCAGAAGCTTTGAAAAACGGGTTGATTTAACCGCGGGTGGAAGGCGCCGAGGAGGAGAAGGCGCTGGGAATCGAAGGCGAAATCGGCCGGGCGGAATGAAAGTCCAAGGGATCGCGAGAATAAATATCTGGCCTGGGAAGCCGATTAATTTAATCCGCACGTCGGGAGACGACACGCCATAAATGGCAGCCATTATTACGGCCGGTATCATAAATACCCACCATTAATGCAATGGCTCAGATTAATGGACACACAAATTCAAATTCAAAAGTGTAACGTAATAAAGTGCACCTCCAAATTCAAAAAGTGTACGTAATAAAGGCCCTACGGAACCATAATTAAGACGCTTCCGAGCGTTGAAGGCCCTGAAAGAGACAATCGATTTCAAATTTTAAACCCTCGAATTTCAAGGCCAATGAAGAGGGCTGGATTTCCGCTTTGTAATCGAAAGGTGGTGTTCGAAGGCGCTCGTTCTTCCTCGTCTGGCGCGTTGGGTTTTTGGAGGCGCCGACCGCTTCATCAGGGCTATAGTGCTCATCTTGAAGGCGCGCCTACTCTAAGCTACAAAGGGTACAAAATCCTAATGCCTTACTGTCTATTCAGCTAGAAGTTGTCTAATTCGGAGAGATTTTCGATTTGTTGTTTATGTATAGGTTATAATAGTGCCCTCACAACCATAACAACATATGCACCATCTCTTTCTTGGTATATGCCGCTCAGGGATCTCAGATAATCAAGTTAGCGAGGCCCAATTGAATTGTTTATTTCTCGGACTAATTGATAGTGAGGGAATATCACGGTGAACATAATGGTTCCGCTAATGGTAGTGCTAATGGTTTTGCTCCCAAATTGCTCAATTCACTGACGATCTCCATTTTAATTAACCGACAGCAATTTTCGTTGTGGAAATAATGTAAATGTAATTAATATTCACATAGACATTTGATTTGGCGTAGACTTACTCAAGCATCTATTTTTGCTCAGTTAAAACCTGCTTGGATGTCCGCATGAAAGAATCGCGAAGCGCTCATCCGGAGCATAGCAGATTACATAGCTTACATTGAGATTACTTAATTAATCGCGATTGCGATCTTTTCGAGGTAAGTCTAGTGGATAGGTGGTTTTTAAATGGTTAGTTAGATTAGACAAAGTTTCTAGGTAGATTTGAAGGATTGAAGGTCCACCATAGAGGTCGGATGGATCGCCGCGATCTCCCTACCGCCGCTGTCTTGTGCTTCCGCCATTTATACCCATGTGTTCAAGAGAATCGCCTTTCGCGATCTTCCCGAGGTATTATGTCGCCCCTTTGGGTCTTTGAGTAATCGTGCATTTTTCTTCTAATGAGGTCCAAGCATCGCATCGCGATGTTGACGAAAGCGTGTTGACTTTATTCAGATGGAAGCTCTACGCTCTTTCTGTTGGGGAAGAAGGTGGTCGAGGGCGAGTGCATAACTTCAAAATCACCACAACGCCCCCGCGCGCATTTAATTGATAGTAGTTTCTAGTCGTTGTCTTTGATGGGCGATACCACCGCTTCCGTTGGTAAGCGGAATTGAACCACCTAGAGGAGGCTGTTGGTAGCTTCATTCTTTGGTCCAAAAGCGACGTTCATGATGAAATCACTCCAAAGCACCGATGTTAGCACACCACCCGTCGATCAAACGGATAAATTGGCAAGTTCCAAGAGAAACTCCCCGTGAAGGAAACAATGAACCAATTGAATTGCAGGGATTTGCAGGATAAACTAGTGGAAAAGACATGTGAGTTAATGCACGAAGTGCCGCAAACCGGCTTATGCTACAGGTGTCATCGTTTTTGCAGATCCAAACGATGCCGTGATCCGATATGAAGTTGGGTGAAGCATGGATAGGGTTTCTGTTATGAATTTGTTGCCAATGCCCGAGAAGATTTCTATGCTCCGCCAAAGCTTGTGCGTAAATGCCACGATGCATGACTTGGTGAGATGGCCAATAGCATTGGTTCTCGCTGATGATTCCAGTTTAGCCTAGTTACGGCCGTGAAGGAGACCGAGGTTGAGAAGGAAGCTTACGCCATCGTGCCGAGGTCGAGTAACAAAAAAGACAAGCCACACATGGTGAACAGGAAGGCGAGAGGACGCCGACCCCAAAAAAAGGTGAAAGGAAAACCACACCAAGCTATCTTGCGTTCAGTCCTCGATGTCGCTTGAAGAGATGTTGTGCTAATTTCACGCTTAAGGAGGTATCCGCCATGAGGACCTTTCATCGAACATGAAAAGCTCGAGCGATCGACTTTTATGCGCACAACATGCTAGATCTTTGTTCGTGGGAGAATGGATGTGTGAAAAAGCTAATGCTAAGGCATGGCATAGTGCATACAGTATCCCGGTTTCTACATTTTACAAATGGAGGAAGCTTTTTATGGAAGGGCACGGGATTGCGGAGCATGGAAACTCCGGTCCATGAAGCCAAGGTCTCATACATCGCCGGAGGTGCTGTGCTATCTATGTACATAGATGAAAAAATGTGAAACTATGCCACACCTCCAAAGGTTACGAGTGGGGAACTAGAGAAAATGTGAAGAGATTACCTTCCATCTTGACTAAAAAGGACATACATCAAGAGGTAGATATAACCGTCCACTTAGATGACAGGAAAACATGTTTCTCAATCGCCCTTCTTGTCAACATGGAAGGAGAACCACTCAGAGGTAGCAATCGCCAAAAAGGATAGCATTTTCTAAGTGTAATAATTGTGATTGTGATAAAGGAGAAACTTGCCAAGACTAGGGATCCGAGAGAAAGAAGAGAGCTCGCCGTGGAAAGGAAATCTCACATGATGCCTTCAACTTTCCCCGCAGGAGTCTCTATCGGTCGTGGAGAGCTTTGTCTCATCGATCTCCTGAAAATGCCTTAACCATTATACATGATAAGATGGATTTAATAAGACGATGGTTCCTCGTCCGAGAAGCTAGCAAAAATCAGATGGAGGGGTGAACGGTTGAAGGTGAGTCTTATCGGGTGCTCCTCATGCATGGGCATGGTGTAGGTGCTTTGGGCCACTTCTCGATTGACCTCCGCCGATGATTCGAATTTTCATGTGGGATCTTTAAATCATACCTTGAAAACACTAGAGAATCAACTGAGGACAACTGGGTCATTTGAGAAATATGATCATCAAGGAAGCCGCTGGGTGGAGCAATCATGAACACGGAAGCCCTTAGGACAAAAAATGGTGAATGGCACTAGAAATGATTTTATGCCTCCTATCAAGGGCCCTCTCGACATCAAGAAGTTGCCTAGGAGGCTTTACTTGCAGCTAGACAATTGCTCGTGACAAACAAGAACAGTATCTTTTTCTCTTACTTGTCATACTTGGTCCGGGTTAGGTGTCTTCGATCAAAGTAACTGGGATTCATGATGGTTGACACACCCACGATGACATAGATGCCCTCTTTGGAAACTACTCTACTCTATTGAGAAGATCAGATGCATTGACTATTCCTGAGTTTATGCAACTCTTCGTGCAAGTGTAGTTCAAAGTCTCCTACGCCCTACCTTGTGTCCGAGGTTCCTAACCTGAAAGAATTCGGGAAAGGTTTTATCCCCGATAAGAAGGACCGCTTTATGTGGTCATTTGGAACCTCTACTCTTCAAGTTCTCGTGATGAATGATGGATGGCCACTAATGTTCTACAAGATGAGGCTGTGGCATAGGGAGTGGCTACCGGAAAAGGGAATTAAATGTGGAAGGAGGATGCCCAAGGCTTACCTATGATTCCTAGAGGGTCACCTAAGGTCGGGTGCCCATATCGAGCTTGATGATATAGGTGCCTTGAGAGCTTCAATTGCCAAGTACATGATGCACCGGGCGCCTATTTCTAGAGACGGCGATAACTCATGGTCTAACACATATATGAATGAAGTTATTGACTATCTGGTCCACCTTGTTGCGAAAGTGCTTGGGGACGCTCAGCCCTAAGAGAACTGGCTATTGTGATTTCGCCCAAAGACGAGACAAACCGCATTAGAAGAACCCGACAACTTATTGGTGGATGAACACATTGGTGCATCTCATTATGTCGGGCCTTTCTCCGTAAACCCAAGAACCCCCGTTGAAATATTCGAACCCCTACCAAGATGTGAAGAAAGGAATGTTTTGCCGATCGGGCCACATGATAACTGCCCGACGTGGATGGCCTTTATGAAGAGGACCCAAAGAGAGGACCCTAATCTCCCTCACTATGAAGAGGTGTTTGTTTTTGGTTTGAGCCCTCATTTGGTAAAGAAAGGGTACCTCATATGCAATGCAAGATAGGGATTGTTGGAGCAAGAATTGGAGACCGAATCCTAATGACCCGCCACGCTACCAACATTTGAAAACGATAGACTATGGTTGGGGCAGAGAGGGACCTAAGTTGCCACGGGTGATCCCCAAAAGAGTGTGGGGTCTCGCTTGCAAGAATTAGTGGCTAAAGAAGCTAACGACGAGGATGAGAACTCTTGAGGTATGCAATGCTCTTTTACATAATTACTATATCATACATGACATGCACCTTACAATAGACTAGTTATTATTCATTAGGCTTTGTGTTTTCATCTCAACACAAGAGCTCTTACACTATACAATGCCAAACAGTGATTCATTCATCTTCGTGATTCGTAGTAGTGATCCCCGATATCTCATAGCTCATGCGCGCCGTGAAGCCAAATCAGATGGATCATAACACTAATTGACGCAGGCAATGAATCTCGCCGCCAAAGCTTTTCTTCGCAGGTAGGGATCAAGAAGAAGATGCCCGCCAAGGCAACCAACAAGATCCGCGTGGCTCATTGAGCACTTGATCGCCTCAATGTGGTGAATCAAGAAGGCGAGAAATCTATGGGGGATGAATGAAATGTAGCCCCAAGTGAGAAGCTTTTATAGTGAAGTGGAATGATTGAGGTGAATTATTGGGGTAGAGTTCACCATTATTGAACGTATCGACTATTGTATACGACAAGAATAATACTTATTTCATACTAGTATATATTATGTTTGAAAACATGTTTGCTTGACGAATTTAGCTATGATTGAATTCAATGACAAATTTTCGCGTAAAAGTGGAGGTGGGATAGCACATCGTTACAATATACTCCGCTAAGGCACGTGATATTACATCCTTAATCGTAATGCTATTACATCCTTACTTAGTTATTAGGTACCCATGTCATTATTACATTATTAGTAAAGGTGCATTCACTCGCCATCAACATCAAAGCTTTCGTGATGCCATTCACCATAGATCTCCGATCGTGAAGCCAAGAATGTGGACTTTAACACGAAAGTGAGCTTCCCGCAAGCACCAGCAGTCCATCGCCTTTAGATAAGAGCCATGGATCAAGCTTAACGCCATTTCTAGCACATTCGCCCGCATCGTTGTAGCTCAAGTAACACTTGAAAGAGCGGATGTGCTCGAAGGCATCGAGGAAGCCATGGAAGATGAATGGCCTCTACCCCTCGCTGCCGCTTTTATAGTGAAGTTAAATTATTGATGTGAATTATTGGTGTACAATGTAGGGCCATTATTGAGCTTCTACGAGTATATGTGTATGTGTATGTATATGTGTATTTGTATGTATATGTGTATGTTAATTACCTCATGTTTCTTGTGCTCGAGAAGTAGGTGAAAGTATTCGTGCTAGAGCAAATTAGGTGTGCTTAAAATTCTCAAAATGGGCTTATTTTCTCCAATTAATGAAATCGTGCTTTTATTCTGTAGCACATGGGTGATTTCTGTAGAGTGGTTTTGAGTATGTTTTGTTGTGTATGCTTTAGTTATCCCCCTGTGCATCAGCAGAAAGTAGTTTGGATCAGAAAGATAGAAAGATTATATTATTGTCTACAAGAGACCACTTGGGACTATGAGACATTTGCAAGTAGATCCGAAACTAAATATAAGCATGTTAAATGTGTGGAAGAGACTCGGGCAAGTTTTTAATCACCAGAAAAATGGCCTAGCTTTATATCTGATTAGAATAAGGGATGGTGTTATCTGGGTGCCCATTTGGCCTGCTCATGTATCTATCTTTTGTTCATCATATGAGGTATCAACAGTCTTGTGAATGAATGAGTGAAAAGGAAAAGGAAGTCTGCTTGGAGTGATCTTGTTGCCACTCCATTATGCTTCATCCGCGCTGCTATTGCGGTATGAAAGTGACAAACCATTTGTTCTTGGATGTGAGATAATGACCGATTAGTGACATACTCCGTGCCATTATTAGCACACATGGAACCTGATTGTTTACATACTTCTAGCCATTATGAGTCCATTTTAGACTTGTTGTCTCTCAATCATGACATGGGAGTCTTTGAACCAAAGCATTTGTGTGGTGTGATCAATAATTAAGGTTATGGTAATGTGACAACAAGAGATGGCTCATTCATATACTATAAATTTGGATGAACTAGCTGCAGTGGTGTGTTCAGGATTTGAGGAAAGATTAACTATATTGAGCAGGTTGAGGGAAGGTTACCGAGGCTGTTTGTCAAGGAAGGATAAGCGGATCCAACTGGGCAGTTCGAAATGGTATTTTTGTCTAGAGTGGAAAAAGCACGAGATAACTATACGCAAGTTGACACTTTGAAACAATTCTAGAGTGTCCACGTTGCTGCCAGGTGAGACTTTTATGCAGGTGGCTGCTGTTTCCGTCGTTTGATTTCATCTACGGCTTCAGAAATTCATGGAAATTCCAGGTCAGATGCAGTTATGGGTGCGTCGGGATATCTGGGTGCGTCGGGATATCTTGCGGAAGAGTGTTGTGCCTCGACAGCAGCTTTGGGGCCCAAATTTTATCATCTCATTCTTCGCATTTTAACTCAAACCTAATCTCTATGCAGCAGAGTAACGAGGTGTCAGATTTGCAAATCCTAGCATGGCTATAACTCATGGATGCTATTTGTTTTGGATAGATTCGGCATGGCGGTACCCCTTAAGCACAAATTTGGCAGATTTTGCAGGATCTTTGGCAGACTCGGGCTTCTGGATGATGTTTTTTCTTTCTTACCTGCAGGTTCTTTAGGTTCTTAAGTAATGGAGAAATTTGCAGACTGGTACCTTCTCGTGGCTATGGCTATGGCTTCCGGAGGATGTTGTTTCTTTACAAATTTGCAGACGAAGGCTAAGGATAACTCCAGCTTTTTGGTTCATCTGGTGCACAAGAAAAAGGTATAGAAGTAGATAAGGAGAAGCTTGCTACTTACCGGATCTTGCCGATCCTAGCACGGTTATGGTTACGGCAAGGCTAGATGCACAGTTTTGTACTTCAAAATGGCTTTGCATGATTTTGGCCCAAATCAGGAAAGTAGCCCAGCCAAATCTAACTTCGTGTGGCAATTCTTCATCCTGCTGCTTTCTAAGAAATGTTTCTTTCAAATTTGAGCTCAGGCTTCAAATATGAACATCAAATCCTTGAAGGAGCCAAGAGCTAATATTTATTGTAGGAGACTACATGACTTTTTGTTCCTATTAACATTGAATATGTTGTTGATGTGGCTATGAATGTGTTTGCAATTTGCAGAGACATAAAGCCTGACAATTTACTTCTTGACAAACATGAGAACATGAAGTTATCAGAGTTTTGATTGTGTAAACCTCTTGATTGTAGCAATCTGGCAACATTGCAAGAGAATGAGCCTGCATTTCGTTATTGGGAAAACGTTCAGGCCAGAACGGTAGCATCATCAGTCCTGCTGGATTTTGTAGTGTTGGAGGGATTCTTTATAGTACTTCAATTCTTATCCTCATCTAGTCTGGAATCTCTCTCCTAGGGCCATCAGCAAGTACTCCTATTTCTAGAAGTAGAAGCTAGAATCCTTCCCTCCTAAATGTTCTCTGGATATACACTACCTTGTCTTGCTTCTGAAAAATAGACGCCTTCTTCTTCTTCCAAGTTTTTATAGATGGTTCATACAGCAAGGGACCTTTTTAAGGCTTCCAATATTTGAAATGTTGCCCTTTCTTTCATGTTTTCTGCTTTTTGCACTGCTTCAAAAGCATCTTATGTATCAAGAATTTTATTGTGTTGTTGCCATTGTTTTTATACAAATGCATGGTATTGAAACATGGCATTTGTCTATCGTAGAGAATGTCAAGGATGCTGGAAGACGTAAATTTCAAAGAATTTATTTACCTACTGTCAGCATTCAGTCAACGGGTAAGTTTTCAGCACTAAGTTGAGTGTGAGTTTATGTGCACACAACACTTGTACGCTCAAATAAATTTAGGGATAATTTTTGATAATCTAATTTGTCATGTATTGTTTGCAGTTATTTCCCAGTGTACGATTTTGATGGTAATGGAAAGGTGACAACATCTGTCATAGTGGAAGTTTTGCATGACCTGTCAGGCTCTTTTCTTATAGAAGAACAAAGGGAGGTAATTTATATGTGAATGTGTTGCACGTTGAGGCCTCCATATGTGCACAAGCTATAAGTTCCAAGTATCCTGCCAAGCTAACTATCTCAATATAGTTCAGTCACATTTTTAAAAATGTTTGTTATGCCTGTTTCGATGCTTCATATTTGTCTTAAGTATCAAATGATTAGGAGCCAGAGCATCACTCTGAAGATAGAAGTCAATTTATTTATAAAATGCATATCTGCTGGCAGGAAGTTGTGAGCCGGACATTGGAAGAAGCAGAGTTTTTCAAGGATTGGACATTAACATATGATGATTTTTTGAAGGTAAAAATATCAAATCTTGTTTCTGAATATGAGGAATGCCTCTGTTTGTATCATCAATGCCTGTATTAGTTGACATCATCTTATTCTTTGTGTTTGCATCCTTGATGTATGTAACCAAGTTCTTGGGAAAGCTGGTCTGCAAATGGAATTAGAGGTTCTAGTTGATTAATGTTTTAATGCAATTTCCCAGTGGGGTATCCTACGTTCCTTTGTACAGTAAGTTGATGCTGAGATTGAGCATGGAGAATTTGGAGAATTTTGGTGCAAATATGCAATGGTTGGTTATAGGAAGATGGCAGATTGGTAATGCAAACTTTAGAAGTGCAGTAAACTATAAAGCAATGCAATTACATATTAGTTAAACTAAAATAAATGTCACTTTCATGAGGGCAAAGTGGGATCGAGATTTAATGACAACCTAGAGATGTCCAGCTATAAATACTTGCTGGCTTACTTGTTAGTTTCTCATGTACAATAAGATGCATACTAGGATGTAAAGGATTTATTCAAATGATGGTTTTGCACGTTCTATAGGTTAAAGCTTTGGAAAGGCCATTCTATTTTACCTACCTTTTTAGTGATGCTGTTTGAAGAATGGGTTAAAGTAGCCCAAACAGGCATGTAATTAACCGTGTTGAATGTAAAGATAGATGGGCATTTATAGGGTTTGTGGAGAACATGGTATACTTGCTTTGCGTTTGATATTTCTCTAGTAATTTATAGAAGAAAGTCTAGTTTATTACAATACATTTCAATTTGACACACCATTAGCGAACTATCAAATGATATGCCCTCCTCTTTAGAGATGCCAAACTTGCACTTCCTTCTCACATCCCCTTCTGAATCCGCATATGATACCTCTCATTGTCATGCAACATGGGACCTATCATTGTCATTGGTTGGTCTTATGCAAAGTGGCAACTATCTTACATTTAATTATGTAGCTACACGTTAATGCGGGTTTACTATGAAGAGGCAATATTATTCAAGCAATGGAACCAAATTGATGTGGGGCAACACTTGCCCGGCAACACTGGGCACACGTTTACTAGTTCAATTTCATATTACGTAAAGTTAGGGGGGAGGATATTTCCCCATATTATAAGCGATCTTAAAACTTATAATCTGCTGTAGCTCGCTTCCTGTCCTCCGATGCTGGCTTCATCTCTTCCGGTGCTGGCTGATAACGGCTTAATCAGAGTTGTGTGGCTATGATGGCGCCACGTGGCAGGAAATATCCTCCCCCCTTAACTTTACGTTAGAAAATGTTCGCCCGCAGGCCCTTACGCGGGGTGCGGACCAGGCTCGCCCGGTCCTTACCCCGCGTAAGGGCCTGCGGGCGAACATTATCTCTAACAAAACACCACCTACACTATATCCTATAATTTGTTATACAAAGTAATCAAACGTGCTTTTGTTACATTTTTTGCTCACATATTTTTGGGTTGCCCCTAGGGGGGCAAACCCTTGTTTATGTGGGTTTGTGGGTATATCCAGGTATATGCTGGCATATGCCTAGGATATGCTGGTGATCGCCAAAATCGGTCACGCCAAGAACTCAAGGCCGATCGGGCGGTCACCACCTGTTGCTATTTAAGGAAGAAGATGGCAAGGGTCTTCTTTGTTCTTGTAGAGCCGATTTTCTGATCAAAGAGCTCAGTCTTTGATAAATTTTGAAGATTTTGCAGCATAATGGCACCTCCCAGCAGCATTCTAAGGTGTTTTGGAAGATTGTTGGCAGCTTTGAATTGAATGGGGAGCCTTCTATCCTAGGGGGCTGCCAAAGTGGTGCGGAGATGCTCATGGACGGAGTAAGTTATGCACATGGCTATGGCTTGCACAGTGATCATCGGATTTACACCCACTGCGGATGGAAATAAGTGTTTGGAATCTCCTTCTATAGGAGATATTGCACCTTTACCTTTTGCCATATATGGCACGTATTCACATATAGCACTCTTGCCTATTGTGGCACTAGCCTAATTGTGGCACATATTATCAGAGATAAATATGTATCTCATATGAATGAAACATGATCTTGTCTTGTGGGAAAAGTTTTGTGTGTCTCATATTTCTAACATGGTATCGAGCCGATTCTTTGTACGGCCTATAAGCATTAGTTCTATGTTTGATGCAAAAGCAAAAGTAGAAAGTCGCAGCTATGGAGTAAAAAGATAGCCTTGCTTTGAAAGGCCATAACTTTTCTAATATAGACCAGATTCATGCGATCTAAAGCTTATTGGAAAGAACATAAAGTCTAGTTTAAGTAGGAACAAAAATCAGCCAAAAAGGACAATCAGTATCCAACAACAATAGCAAACCTCAATTATCAAAAAACGGCCCTTGATCCATCAAAATTGGCCCTTTAATAGCACTTTTGACATAATTTAACTCAGATCTCATGTTTTTTACAAATTCTTTCCTTCTTTGCATCGGCAGAATTCCCCTTTTGCGTAGCACTTTGAGCATTTCATCGATCCAATATATCCATGATATATTCATAATTTCACAACCGGGCATATAAGCACTCATTCTCTTATCACAAAGCATGGAAAAATTTACTCATAGCAATGTACCATGAAATCCATAGAATCAACAGAAAAACCCCTACCCTACCCTCGTGAAGAAAGGATTCGTGTCGTTTTGATCCAATCTCTACGCCTTGCCTCCTCAGATCTCCTCGATCGAATCCTTCTCCTCCTTCACGCCGAGGTAGCCTTTCTTGCAAAAGCTTCACGCTTGCAAAAGCTTTTCCCCAAAATCCATTTCTCGCTTTTTAAACCTTTGCTTATATTCATCACATGTCGCATGTATGCCAAGCATGCATATACGCACATAAATACGCTTACCCAATTGTCAAGTGGCCAGGACCGCATACAGTCTCCTCTTCTAAAAATTAACCCATGTTCTCATGGGTCGTGGATAGATTTACTAAAGCATTTCTCGTGATTGAGATCTCAAATCAAACATAGCTCAAGCCAACTCAAAACTTCATTCGTGGTTGGCAACTTATTTTACCAAGATCATATTCAAGTCTTACAAACACCATCTTCGAAAGTACAATTGCTATCATCTTACCGAACATGCCACAAGAAAGACCTTACCTTCAACATCGCCAAAATTTGCCTCCTTAACACCTTCATGCTAACCACCTCTAGATATTGCCCTCCCTCCGAGGATACCGCCTCCCCGATGTCTCTCGAAAAAAAAGCATTAGCATCATAATGCCACAACCAAACAAGCCAACTCCCAAAGATCAAACATTGCTCTAATACTAACCAGAACGTTCCTAACCGACATGCCCTTAACTAATCGGGCAAAACCGCTTAGACGTTTATGAGTAGTCGCTTCTACCCATTTATGCCGGTGTCTCGAACGCCTCTACGTGCACATTCAAGGATCAAATACTCGTTTCGGCCTACCATGGGCCCGCTATAACAAAGATACCAAAGCTTGTATACGATACCCTACAAATGAGGATCGCTATCTATAGTCTAGATCGAGGAATAAAGGCCAAACATGCTCATCCGACTCTCGATGCCGAGTCACCTCCCCGTGAATATGCACCTAAACCACGTGGGATTTCGTGGAGATTTTAATTTAAAAGTGGTAAAAATTTGTGTTAATTAATGTTAATAGTAGTTAATAGTTGTGATATTCTATCCCGACCACCAAAATCTTAAATCATAAACACTAACCCTCCCCTTTTTTAAGGACTAAAAAAGTTTATTAATCAAAAGTAAATTTTATAATGGAAATATCTCATCTATCCGTAAGCACAAAATAATGCCTCTCGAACACGAGCCCAAAGCATTGTGTACTTATTCCAATATAGGAGAAAAAAGAGTCGTAAGAGTTAATTCAAGGTATCAATCCAAATATGATCTTTTAGGCCCGAATTTTAGGGAGCAACATTATAAGCCATTAGTATCTTAGTCTAGTCTACATCAATGACTCCAATGAAAAGATGATAAATATCAAAATGTCAACAAATGATTAGAAAGTATCCACTATGACATTATTGGTGGCATTTATCCATAGGTGATGCTATAGATGCCACAATTTATGTTACCTATAGCCTCACTAGTTGTATCACGATAATGTCATTAACTTTGTTATGACACTATACGTATTGCTATTAGCATCAATTATAGCGCCATTAGTTGTGGCATATATAGCATCAAAGATTAGTGCCCTCCGCTAACATTATAGGTGTTGTTATTAGCATCAAATATTTGCATTTTTGAGTCACAACTTATGTCAATTTTCGCTTTGGCCATAGTTTATTCCACCATAGATGTTTAGCATCACCAAAATTGTCGATGTTGTCCCATCAGTCATGTCAAGCTTTTTATGTCAATTCATGTAATGACACTATGAGTGTTAATATTAACAATATGATTGAAGATGCAATATTTTGATAACTCTCATAATTCAACACAATTCAAAAAAAAAAAGACAGTGCATAAGAGGATTAATGTTTGCACTGCCCAATAGTTGATGTGCTAGTAAGATTCCTTTTTTAAATGAGGGCTTAAAGCTATCTGAGATCCTTGAATCGTTTTCTCCTTGGCCACTTCTCAACTCTTTGGGCCCATATAAAAGCTTGTTGCTTGTGAAGGAAGGTGGGAATTATATTGTTTCTTCCTAACACAACATATACCATATTCTTTCTTCTTTATGTAATCGGGTTAAATGAGATTCATAGGCGCCAACCAACCACACCCCCCACTTTGAAGCAATTCTAAAGTGTCCACGTTGTGCTGCCGTGTGGGATTTTTGTGCGTGTGGTCGCTTGTTTCCATAGTTTGATTTCATCGACTCCTTCGTAAATTCATGGAAATTCCAAGTCGAGGCGTTATGGGTGCGTCAGGATATCCGGGTGCGCGGGATATCTTATGGAAGAGTGTTGTGCCTCGACAAAATGCCTTTTGGGCCCAAATTTTATCATCTCATTCTTCGTGATTTTAACTCAAACCTAATCTCTATGCAGCAGTAACAAGCTGCGGATTTGCAAATCCTAGCATGGCTATAACTCATGGATTCTTGCTTTGGATTCTTGTTTTGTTCTCGAGGTCTTCCAACAAACCATTGCATCGATTTTTTACCTTTACAAGGATGCAGACTGTAGTTCGATTCAAAGCCTCCTTCGGTTATGCAGATATTTCTTCTTTGGTAATCGGCATGTGGCTTCTAGTTGTCTCCAGGGCATAGAGTTGCGCAGGTAGGGGGCGGAGTGTTTTTTGAGTGCCTTGGCTCAGAAAATTCGAAAGAAAGAGCATCGACATCCTGACTCACCAGGTTTTTGGCGCCGAAGTTTGTTTGAATAGGTTCTTGGTCTTCACAGGATTTCTACGCAGATTTGTTTCAGAACGTAGGCTTGGTCTTCACGTAGATTTTTTAGATTTTGCTTCCGCAAGATTTTTCTTTTGGAGTTGTGATCATTCTATTTGAAAGCAAACTTGTTCTCAATGTGAGCACATGTATTTGAAGCAATCCTTGCAAACCAACCAGAATTCTTTTCAAGCTTTACTATTTGGGCTGCTCTATGCATAAGGTTAGCAAAGATATCAGTGATTTCTATTTTGGTCGCCTTTCTATGCTAAGGTTAATCAGAGATGTTAGTGACAGAGCCATTTCCGTGATAAGCAATCTTCCTTTCCAATTATTCATTCTTGATATTTTTCTTTGTTGATCGATAAAAATTGGTTCTAATTACGACCGGTAATTTCTCCTTCCCTTTGTTTTATATGGTTGGCGCTTTATGATAGTATATGAAGGTGCACTAGTTGTCCGCCTTTTATTCAGAAAGCACATGGGTGATATCCGTGATAGTGGCGTTTTGAGTATGTTTTGTTGTGTGCTTTAGTTATCCCCCCTGCATCGCGCAGTAAAGTAGTTTGGATCGTAAAGATAGAAAGATTATATTCTTGTCTACAAGAGACCACTTGGGACAATGAGACATTTGCAAGTAGATCCGAAACTAAATATAAGCATGTTAAATGTGTGGAAGAGACTCGAGCATGTTTTTAATCACCAGAAAATGGCCTAGCTTTATATATGATTAAAGGGATGGTGTTATCCGGTGCCCATTTGACCCCGCTCAAGTATCTATCGCTTGTTCATCATATGAGGTATCAACAGCCTTGTGAATGAATGAGTGAAAAGGAAAAGGAAGTCCGCTTTGGAGTGATCTTGTTGCCACTCCATTATGCTTCATCTCAATAAGCTATTGCGTGATGAAATTGATGTACCATTTGGTTCTCGCGGATGTGAGATATAATGACTGATTAGTGACATACTCCAGGCCATTATTAGCACACACATGGAACCCGATTGTTTACATACTTCTAGCCATTATGAGTCCATTTTAGACTTGTTGTCTCTCAATCATGACATGGGAGTCTTTGAACCAAAGCATTTTGTGTGGTGTGATCAATAATTAAGGTTATGGTAATGTGACAACAAGAGATGGCTCATTCATATACTATAAATTTGGATGAACTAGCTGCAGTGGTGTGTTCAGATTTGAGGAAAGATTAACTATATTGAGCAAAGTTGAGGGAAGGTAACCGAGGTCGCTTTTGTCAAGGAAGGATAAGCGGATCCAACCGGCGCTCGAAATGGTATTTTTGTCTAGAGTGGAAAAAGCACGAGATAACTATACGCAAGTTGACACTTTGAAACAATTCTAGAGTGTCCACGTTGCTGCCAGGTGAGACTTTTATGCAGTGATCTTGTTGCCACTCCATTATGCTTCATCTGCGCTGCTATTGCAGTATCCAAGAACCATAGCAAACCTCAATTATCAAAAAATGGCCCTTGATCCATCAAAATTGGCCCTTTAATAGCACTTTTGACATAATTTAACTCAGATCTCATGTTTTTTACAAATTCTTTCCTTCTTTGCATCGGCAGAATTCCCCTTTTGCGTAACACTTTGAGCATTTCATCGATCCAATATATCCATGATATATTCATAATTTCATAACCGGTACATAAGCACTCATTCTCTTATCACAAAGCATGGAAAAATTTACTCATAGCAACAGCCATGAAATCCATAGAATCAACAGAAAAAACCCCTACCCTACCTGTAAGAAAGGATTCGGTGTCGTTCTTGATCCAATCTCTACGCTCTTGCCTCCTCGGTATCTCTGATCGAATCCTTCTCCTCCTTCACGCTCGAGGTAGCCTTCTCTTGCAAAAAGCTTCACGTTTGCAAAAAGCTTTTCCCCAAAATCCATTTCTAAGCGAAACCTTTGCTTATATTCATCACATGCTGCATGTATGCCAAGCATGCATATACGCACATAAATACGTTTACCCGATTGTCAAGTGGCCAGGACCGTTATAGTCTCCTCTTCTAAAAATTAACCCATGTTCTCATGGGTCGTGATAGATTTACTAAAGCATTTCTGTGATTGAGATCTCAAATCAAACATAGCTCAAGCCAACTCAAAACTTCAGTTCGTGTTGGCAACTTATTTTACCAAGATCATATTCAAGTCTTACAAACACCATCTTCGAGTACAATTGCTATCATCTTACTGAACATGCCACAAGAAAGACCTTACCTTCAACATCGTCAAAATTTGCCTCCCTTAACACCTTCATGCTAACCACCTCTAGATATTGCCCCTCCCTCTGAGGATACCGTCTCCTGATGTCTCTGAAAGAAAAAGCATTAGCATCATAATGCCACAACCAAACAAGCCAACTCCCAAAGATCAAACATTGCTCTAATACTAACTGTAACGTTCCTAACCGACATGCCCTTAACTAAATGGGCAAAACCGTCTAGACGTTTATGAGTAGTCGCTTCTACCCATTTATGCTGGTGTCTCGAGAACGCCCCACAGGCACATTCAAGGATCAAATACTCGAGCGGTCTACCATGGGCCCGTTACAACAGTATACCAAAGCTTGTATACGCATACCCTACAAATGAGGATCGCTATCTATAGTCTAGATCAAGGAATAAAGGCCAAACATGCTCATCCGACAGCTCTGGATGCCCGGAGTCACCTCCCGTGTGAATATGCACCTAAACCATAGGGGATTTCAGGGAGATTTTAATTTAAAAGTGGTAAAAATTTGTGTTAATTAATGTTAATAGTAGTTATATGTTAATAGTAGTTAATAGTTGTGATATTCTATCTAACCACCAAAATCTTAAATCATAAACACTAACCCCCCTCCCCCTTTTTTTAAGGACGAAAAAAAGTTTATTAATCAAAAGTAAATTTTATAATGGAAATATCTCATCTATCTGTGTAAGCACAAAATAATGCCTCTGGAACACGAGCCCAAAGCATTGTGTACTTATTCCAATATAGGAGAAAAAAGAGTCGTAAGAGTTAATTCGAAGGTACTGAATCCAAATATGATCTTTTGCGTCTGACTCTTAGGGAGCAACATTATAAGCCATTAGTATCTTAGTCTAGTCTACATCAATGACTCCACGAGCAGATGATAAATATCAAAATGTCAACAAATGATTAGAAAGTATCCACTATGACATTATTGGTGGCATTTATCCATAGGTGATGCTATAGATGCCACAATTTATGTTACCTATAGCCTCACTAGTTGTATCACAGATAATGTCATTAACTTTGTTATGACACTATACGTATTGCTATTAGCATCAATTATAGCGTCATTAGTTGTGGCATATATAGCATCAGCATTAGTGCCCTCTGCTAACATTATAGGTGTTGTTATTAGCATCAAATATTTGCATTTTTTGAGTCACAACTTATGTCAATTTTCGTTTGGCCATAGTTTATTCCACCATAGATGTTTAGCATCACCAAAATTGTCAGATGTTGTCCCATCAGTCATGTCAAGCTTTATGTCAATTCATGTAATGACACTATGAGTGTTAATATTAACAATATGATTGAAGATGCAATATTTTGATAACTCTCATAATTCGAACACAATTCAAAAACAAAAGACAGGCATAAGAGGATTAATGTTTGCACTGCCCAATAGTTGATGTGCTAGTAAGATTCCTTTTTTAAATGAGGGCTTAAAGCTATCTGAGATCCTTGAATCGTTTTTCTCCTTGGCCACTTCTCAACTCTTTGGGCCCATATAAAAGCTTGTTGCTTGTGAAGGAAGGTGGGAATTATATTGTTTCTTCCTAACACAACATATACCATATTCTTTTCTTCTTTATGTAATCGGTTAAATGAAATTCATAGGCGTCAACCAACCACACCCCCACTTTGAAGCAATTCTAGAGTGTCCATTCTTTGCTGTGGGATTTTTTGTGTGTGGTCATTGTTTCCATAGTTTGATTTCATCGACGGCTTCAGAAATTCATGGAAATTCCAAATCAGAGGCAGTTATGGGTGCGTCGGGATATCTGGGTGCGTCGGGATATCTTGCGGAAGAGTGTTGTGCCTCGACAACAGCTTTGGGCCCAAATTTTATCATCTCATTCTTCGCATTTTAAGTCAAACCTAATCTCTATGCAAGTAGAGTAACAAGTGCCGGATTTTGCAAATCCTAGCATGGCTATAACTCATGGATTCTTGCTTTGGATTCTTGTTTTGTTCGAGGTCTTCCAACAAACGACGAGGGCCAGGCTTTTTTTTTACCTTTTACAAGGATGCAGACCAGTGAGTTCGATTCAAAGCCTCCTTCCCTTCTACAGATATTTCTTCTTTTTGGTAATCGGCATGTGGCTTCTAGTTGTGCGGGTGGCATAGAGTTGCTTTCGGTAGGGGGCGGAGTGTTTTTGAGTGCCTTGGCCTGTAAAATTCGCAAAGAGCATCGAACATCACTCGGTCGGGTTTTTGGTGCAATCGAGTTTGTTTCGGAATAGGTTCTTGGTCTTCACAGGGATTTCTCAGATTTGTTTCAGAGCAGGCTTGGTCTTCACGAGATTTTTTCGGAGATTTTGCTTCCGCAAACATTTTTCTTTGGAGTTGTGATCATTCTACGAAAGCAAACTTGTTCTCATCAGAGCACATGTATTTGAAGCAATCCTTGCAAACCAACCAGGAATTCTTTTCAAGCTTTACTATTTGGGCTGCTCTATGCGCAAGGTTAGCAAAGATATCGGTGATTTCTATTTTGGTCGCTCTATGCTAAGGTTACAGAGAGATGTTAGTGATGAGCCATTTCGGATAAGCAATCTTCCTTTCCAATTATTCATTCTTGATATTTTTCTTTTTGTTGATCGGATAAAAATTGGTTCTAATTACGACCGGTAATTTCTCCTTCCCTTGTTTTATATGGTTGCGCTTTATGATAGTATATGAAGGTGCACTAGTTGTCCGCCTCCTTTATTCTCAGAGTACATGGGTGATATCTCAGATAGTGGTTTTGAGTATGTTTTGTTGTGTGTGCTTTAGTTATCCCCCTGCATCGTTGAAAGTAGTTTGGATCAGAAAGATAGAAAGATTATATTCTTGTCTACAAGAGACCACTTGGGACTATGAGACATTTGCAAGTAGATCCGAAACTAAATATAAGCATGTTAAATGTGTGGAAGAGACTCGAGCATGTTTTAATCACGAGGAAAAATGGCCTAGCTTTATATATGATTAAAGGGATGGTGTTATCACAAGTGCCCATTTGACCTGCTCAAGTATCTATCTTTTGTTCATCATATGAGGTATCAACAGTCTTGTGAATGAATGAGTGAAAAGGAAAAGGAAGTCTGCTTGGAGTGATCTTGTTGCCACTCCATTATGCTTCATCTGCGCTGCTATTGCAGTATGAAATTGACAGCCATTTGGTTCTGTGACAGGTGAGATACGCACCTGATTAGTGACATACTCCGTGCCATTATTAGCACACATGGAACCTGATTGTTTACATACTTCTAGCCATTATGAGTCCATTTTAGACTTGTTGTCTCTCAATCATGACATGGGAGTCTTTGAACCAAAGCATTTGTGTGGTGTGATCAATAATTAAGGTTATGGTAATGTGACAACAAGAGATGGCTCATTCATATACTATAAATTTGGATGAACTAGCTGCAGTGGTGTGTTCAGGATTTGAGGAAAGATTAACTATATTGAGCAGGTTGAGGGAAGGTAACCGAGGCTGTTTGTCAAGGAAGGATAAGCGGATCCAACTGGGCAGTTCGAAATGGTATTTTTGTCTAGAGTGGAAAAAGCACGAGATAACTATACGCAAGTTGACACTTTGAAACAATTCTAGAGTGTCCACGTTGCTGCCAGGTGAGACTTTTATGTAGTGATCTTGTTGCCACTCCATTATGCTTCATCTGCGCTGCTATTGCAGTATTCAAGAACCATAGCAAACCTCAATTATCAAAAAATGGCCCTTGATCCATCAAAATTGGCCCTTTAATAGCACTTTTGACATAATTTAACTCAGATCTCATGTTTTTTACAAATTCTTTCCTTCTTTGCATCGGCAGAATTCCCCTTTTGCGTAGCACTTTGAGCATTTCATCGATCCAATATATCCATGATATATTCATAATTCCATAACCGGTACATAAGCACTCATTCTCTTATCACAAAGCATGGAAAAATTTACTCATAGCAACAGCCATGAAATCCATAGAATCAACAGAAAAAACCCCTACCCTACCTGTAAGAAAGGATTCGGTGTCGTTCTTGATCCAATCTCTACGCTCTTGCCTCCTCGGTATCTCTGATCGAATCCTTCTCCTCCTTCACGCTCGAGGTAGCCTTCTCTTGCAAAAGCTTCACGCTTGGAAAAAGCTTTTCCCCAAAATCCATTTCTAAAGTTTAAACCTTTGCTTATATTCATCACATGCTGCATGTATGCCAAGCATGCATATACGCACATAAATACGTTTACCCAATTGTCAAGTGGCCAGGACCGTTACAGTCTCCTCTTCTAAAAATTAACCCATGTTCTCATGGGTCGTGATAGATTTACTAAAGCATTTCTGTGATTGAGATCTCAAATCAAACATAGCTCAAGCCAACTCAAAACTTCAGTTCGTGTTGGCAACTTATTTTACCAAGATCATATTCAAGTCTTACAAACACCATCTTCGAGTACAATTGCTATCATCTTACTGAACATGCCACAAGAAAGACCTTACCTTCAACATCGTCAAAATTTGCCTCCCTTAACACCTTCATGCTAACCACCTCTAGATATTGCCCCTCCCTCTGAGGATACCGTCTCCTGATGTCTCTGAAAGAAAAAGCATTAGCATCATAATGCCACAACCAAACAAGCCAACTCCCAAAGATCAAACATTGCTCTAATACTAACTGTAACGTTCCTAACCGACATGCCCTTAACTAACTGGGCAAAACCGTCTAGACGTTTATGAGTAGTCGCTTCTACCCATTTATGCTGGTGTCTTGGGAACGCCCCACAGGCACATTCAAGGATCAAATACTCGAGCGGTCTACCATGGGCCCGTTACAAAGTATACCAAAGCTTGTATCGATACCCTACAAATGAGGATCGCTATCTATAGTCTAGATCGAGGAATAAAGGCCAAACATGCTCATCCGACAGCTCTCGATGCCCGGAGTCACCTCCCGTGTGAATATGCATCTAAACCACAGGGGATTTCAGGGAGATTTTAATTTAAAAGTGGTAAAAATTTGTGTTAATTAATGTTAATAGTAGTTATATGTTAATAGTAGTTAATAGTTGTGATATTCTATCTAACCACCAAAATCTTAAATCATAAACACTAACCCCCTCCCCTTTTTTTTTAAGGACGAAAAAAAGTTTATTAATCAAAAGTAAATTTTATAATGGAAATATCTCATCTATCCATTGTAAGCACAAAATAATGCCTCCGGAACACGAGCCCAAAGCATTGTGTACTTATTCCAATATAGGAGAAAAAAAAGAGTCGTAAGAGTTAATTCAAGGTAATTGAATCCAAATATGATCTTTTATACCGACTCTTAGGGAGCAACATTATAAGCCATTAGTATCTTAGTCTAGTCTACATCAATGACTCCACGAGCAGATGATAAATATCAAAATATCAACAAATGATTAGAAAGTATCCACTATGACATTATTGGTGACATTTATCCATAGGTGATGCTATAGATGCCACAATTTATGTTACCTATAGCCTCACTAGTTGTATCACAGATAATGTCATTAACTTTGTTATGACACTATACGTATTGCTATTAGCGTCAATTATAGCGTCATTAGTTGTGACATATATAGCATCAGCATTAGTGCCCTCTGCTAACATTATAGGTGTTGTTATTAGCATCAAATATTTGCATTTTTTGAGTCACAACTTATGTCAATTTTCGTTTGGCCATAGTTTATTCCACCATAGACGTTTAGCATCACCAAAATTGTCAGATGTTGTCCCATCAGTCATGTCAAGCTTTATGTCAATTCATGTAATGACACTATGAGTGTTAATATTAACAATATGATTGAAGATGCAATATTTTGATAACTCTCATAATTCGAACACAATTCAAAAACAAAAGACAGGCATAAGAGGATTAATGTTTGCACTGCCCAATAGTTGATGTGCTAGTAAGATTCCTTTTTTAAATGAGGGCTTAAAGCTATCTGAGATCCTTGAATCTTTTTCTCCTTGGCCACTTCTCAACTCTTTGGGCCCATGGGAATTATATTGTTTCTTCCTAACACAACATATACCATATTCTTTTCTTCTTTATGTAATCGGTTAAATGAGATTCATAGGCGTCAACCAACCACACCCCCACTTTGAAGCAATTCTAGAGTGTCCACGTTGCTGCCAGGTGGGATTTTTGTGCAGGTGGCTGCTGTTTCCATAGTTTGATTTCATCGACGGCTTCAGAAATTCATGGAAATTCCAAGTCAGAGGCAGTTATGGGTGCGTCGGGATATCTGGGTGCGTCGGGATATCTTGCGGAAGAGTGTTGTGCCTCGACAACAGCTTTGGGCCCAAATTTTATCATCTCATTCTTCGCATTTTAACTCAAACCTAATCTATATGCAGCAGAGTAACAAGCTGCCGGATTTGCAAATCCTAGCATGGCTATAACTCATGGATTCTTGCTTTGGATTCTTGTTTTGTTCTGAGGTCTTCCAACAAACGACAGACCGACTTTACCTTTACAAGGATGCAGACCCGTAGTTCGATTCAAAGCCTCCTTCTCGGTTACAGATATTTCTTCTTTTGGTAATCGGCATGTGGCTTCTAGTTGTCTGTGGCATAGAGTTGCCTGTGTAGGGGGCGTGGAGTGTTTTTTTGAGTGCCTTGGCCTGCAAAATTCGCAAAGAGCATCGACATCCGCGACTCAGTCCGGGTTTTGGTACAAATGAGTTTGTTTTGAATAGGTTCTTGGTCTTCACAGGGGATTTCTCTGAGATTTGTTTGAGCAACAGAGGCTTGCTTGGTCTTCACAGGAGATTTTTTCGGAGATTTTGCTTTCCGCGGCATTTTTTCTTTGGAGTTGTGATCATTCTACGAGCAAACTTGTTCTCATCGAGCACATGTATTTGAAGCAATCCTTGCAAACCAACCCGTGAATTCTTTTCAAGCTTTACTATTTGGGCTGCTCTATGCTAAGGTTAGCAAAGATATCGTGATTTCTATTTTGGTCGCTCGGCGCAAGGTTAACAGAGATGTTAGTGACAGAGCCATTTCCAGATAAGCAATCTTCCTTTCCAATTATTCATTCTTGATATTTTTCTTTGTTGATCAGATAAAAATTGGTTCTAATTACGACTGGTAATTTCTCCTTCCCTTGTTTTATATGGTTGCGCTTATGATAGTATATGAAGGTGCACTAGTTGTCCGTTCCTTTATTCTGTAGCACATGGGTGATATCTGTATAGTGGTTTTGAGTATGTTTTGTTGTGTGTGCTTTAGTTATCCCCCTGTGCATCAGCAGAAAGTAGTTTGGATCAGAAAGATAGAAAGATTATATTATTGTCTACAAGAGACCACTTGGGACTATGAGACATTTGCAAGTAGATCCGAAACTAAATATAAGCATGTTAAATGTGTGGAAGAGACTCGGGCATGTTTTTAATCACCAGAAAAATGGCCTAGCTTTATATATGATTAAAGGGATGGTGTTATCTGGGTGCCCATTTGACCTGCTCATGTATCTATCTTTTGTTCATCATATGAGGTATCAACAGTCTTGTGAATGAATGAGTGAAAAGGAAAAGGAAGTCTGCTTGGAGTGATCTTGTTGCCACTCCATTATGCTTCATCTCTTACCGCTATTGCAAAGATGAAATTGATGACCATTTGGTTCTCGCGGATGTGAGAGATCGCTTTTGATTAGTGACATACTCCGTGCCATTATTAGCACACATGGAACCTGATTGTTTACATACTTCTAGCCATTATGAGTCCATTTTAGACTTGTCGTCTCTCAATCATGACATGGGAGTCTCTGAACCAAAGCATTTGTGTGGTGTGATCAATAATTAAGGTTATGGTAATGTGACAACAAGAGATGGCTCATTCATATACTATAAATTTGGATGAACTAGCTGCAATGGTGTGTTCGGGGATTTGAGGAAAGATTAACTATATTGAGCAAGTTGAGGGAAGGTAACCGAGGTCGCTTTGTCAAGGAAGGATAAGCGGATCCAACGGGCGCTCGAAATGGTATTTTTGTCTAGAGTGGAAAAAGCACGAGATAACTATAACGCAAGTTGACACTTTGAAACAATTCTAGAGTGTCCACGTTCTTTGCCAGTGAGACTTTTATGCGGTGTGGTCTTTGTTTCCGTCGTTTGATTTCATCTACGGCTTCGTAAATTCATGGAAATTCCAAGTCGATGCGCTTATGGGTGCGTGGGATATCCGGGTGCGCGTTGGGATATCTTGCGGAAGAGTGTTGTGCCTCGACAAAGCAGCCTTTGGGGCCCAAATTTTATCATCTCATTCTTCGTGATTTTTAACTCAAACCTAATCTCTATGCAAACAGAGTAACGAGGTGTCGATTTGTAAATCCTAGCATGGCTATAACTCATGGATGCTATTTGTTTTGGATAGATTCGCATGGCGGTACCCTTAAGCACAAATTTGGCAGATTTTGCGGGATCTTTGGCGAGACTTCTGCTTCGGATGATGTTTTTCTTTCTTACCCGCAGTTCTTTAGGTTCTTAAGTAATGGAGAAATTTGCGTGACAGGTACCTTCTCGTGGCTATGGCTATGGCTTCGGAGGATGTTGTTTCTTTACAAATTTGCAGACGAAGGCTAAGGATAACTCCAGCTTTTTGGTTCATCTGGTGCAGAAGAAAAAGGTATAGAAGCAGATAAGGAGAAGCTTGCTACTTACCGGATCTTGCCGATCCTAGCACGGCTATGGTTACGCCAAGGATAGATGCACAGTTTTGTACTTCAAAATGGCTTGGCATGATTTTGGCCCAAATCAGGAAAGTAGCCCAGCCAAATCTAACTTCGTGTGGCAGTTCTTCGTGCTGCTGCTTTCTAAGAAATGTTTCTTTCAAATTTGAGCTCAGGCTTCAAATATGAACATCAAATGCTTGAAGGAGCCAAGAGCTAATATTTATTGTAGGAGACTACATGACTTTTTGTTCCTATTAACATTGAATATGTTGTTGATGTGGCTGTGAATGTGTTTGCAATTTGCAGAGACATAAAGCCTGACAATTTACTTCTTGACAAATATGAGAACATGAAGTTATCGGAGTTTTGATTGTGTAAACCTCTTGATTGTAGCAATCTGGGCAACATTGCAAGAGAATGAGCCACGCATTTCGTTATTGGGGAAACGTTCGGGCCAAACATCTGTGACGGTAGCATCATCGATCCTATTTTGGATTTTGTAGTGTTGGAGGGATTCTTTGTAGCACTTCAATTCTTATCCTCATCTAGTCTAGAATCTCTCGGCAAAAAGTACTCCTATTTCTAGAAGTAGAAGCTAGAATCCTTCCCTTCTAAATGTTCTCTCGGATATGCACTACCTTGTCTTGCTTTCGAAAAATAGGCGCCTTCTTCTTCTTCCAAGCTTTTATAGATGGTTCATACAAAGAAGGGACCTTTTAAGGCTTCCAAAGATTTGAAATGTTGCCCTTTCTTTCATGTTTTTCGCTTTTTGCACTGCTTCAAAAGCATCTTATGTATCAAGAATTTTATTGTGTTGTTGCCATTGTTTTTATACAAATGCATGGTATTGAAAAATGGCATTTGTCTATCGTAGAGAATGTCAAGGATGCTGGAAGACGTAAATTTCAAAGAATTTATTTACCCATCACAAGATTCAGGTCCAACGGGTAAGTTTTCTCGCGACTAAGTTGAGTGTGAGTTTATGTGCACACAACACTTGTACGCTCAAATAAATTTAGGGATAATTTTTGATAATCTAATTTGTCATGTATTGTTTGCAGTTATTTCCAAGTGTACGATTTTGATGGTAATGGAAAGGTGACAACATGATTTTGATGGTAATGGAAAGGTGACAACATCTGTCATAGTGGAAGTTTTGCATGACCTGTCAGGCTCTTTTCTTATAGAAGAACAAAGGGAGGTAATTTATATGTGAATGTGTTGCATGTTGAGGCCTCCATATGTGCACAAGCTATAAGTTCCAAGTATCCTTGCCAAGCTAACTATCTCGATATAGTTCAGTCACATTTTTAAAAATGTTTGTTATGCCTATTTCGATGCTTCATATTTGTCTTAAGTATCAAATGATTAGGAGCCAGAGCATCACTATGAAGATAGAAGTCAATTTATTTGTAAAATGCATATCTGCTGCCAGGAAGTTGTGAGACGGACATTGGAAGAAGCAGAGTTTTTCAAGGATTGGACATTAACATATGATGATTTTTTGAAGGTAAAAATATCAAATCTTGTTTTTGAATATGAGGAATGCCTCTGTTTGTATCATCAATGCCTGTATTAGCTGACATCATCTTATTCTTTGTGTTTGCATCCTTGATGTATCCAAGTTCTTGGGAAAGCTGGTCTGCAAATGGAATTAGAGGTTCTAGTTGATTATTATAAGCGATCTTAAAACTTATAATCTCTTAGCTCGCTTCTACCTCCTCCGGCCGGGGCTTCATCTCTTAGGCCGGGCCGATAACGGCTTAATCAGAGTTGTGTGGCTATGATGGCGCCACGTGGCGGTGAAATATCCTCCCCCCTTAACTTTATATTTAGAAAATGTTAGCCCTTGGAGCCCTTTGCAGCGGGGTGCGGACTGTGCTCGCCTCACGGGCTTGCCGTCCTTACCCCGCGTGAAGGGCCCTGTGCTTAACATTATCTCTAACAAAACACCACCTACACTATATCCTATAATTTGTTATACAAAGTAATCAAACGTGCTTTTGACTAGTTTTAATGCATTTTTGTTTTTCTAAAAGTAGTATTCTCATTTGTTACATTTTTTGCTCACATATTTTTGGGTTGCCCCTAGGGGGGCAAACCCTTGTTTATGTGGGTTTGTGGGTATATCCAGGTATATGCCAGCATATGCCTAGGATATCTTGATCGCCAACTCAAAATCGGGTCAGCCGCCAAGAATCGATGGGCGACGGTGGCGGTCAGCCACGATCTTCATTCTGAAGGAAGAAGACGGCAGGGGTCTTCTTTGTTCTTGTAGAGCCGATTTTCTGATGAAAGAGCTCAGTCTTTGATAAATTTTGAAGATTTTGCAGCATAATGGCGCCTTCCAGCAGCATTCTAAGGTGTTTTGGAAGATTGTTGGCAGCTTTGAACTGAATGGGGAGCCTTCTATCCTAGAGGGCTGCCAAAGTGGTGCGGAGATGCTCATGGATGGAGTAAGCTGTGCACATGGCTATGGCTTGCACAGTGATCATCGGATTTACACCCACTGCGGATGGAAATAAGTGTTTAGAATCTCCTTTCTATAGGAGATATTGCACCTTTACCTTTTGCCATATATGGCACGTATTCACATATAGCACTCTTGCCTATTGTGGCACTAGCCTAATTGTGGCACATATTACTGTATAAATATGTATCTCATATGAATGAAACATGATCTTGTCTTGTGGGAAAAGTTTTGTGTGTCTCATATTTCTAACATGGTATCAGAGCCAGATTCGTTGTACAGTCTATAAGCATTAGTTCTATGTTTGACGCAAAAGCAAAAGTAGAAAGTCGCAGCTATGGAGTAAAAAGATAGCCTTGCTTTGGAAGGCCATAAATTTTCTAATATAGATCAGATTCATGCGATCTAAAGCTTGTTGGAAAGAACATAAAGTCTAGTTTAAATGGAAACAAAAATCAGCCAAAAAGGATAATTATTTTTTGGGTTATCGCAATGTTAGTGACCAACCTTGTTTTAACACTGCAGGAGAAAAAGCAAGGATGGAGAGTGGTATTCATGTTGGATAGTTAATTCTTTGTTATTTGTTGAAGATAAAAAGTAGTATTACTTGTTGATGATTAACTATATCCTTTTAATCTATGAATCTTCTAAATCATTATTGTATGGATCCTGAAGATATATGCCTAACTAGCTTTTTAACAGCTGCCTCGTGATTCCTAATAGCTATTGGTAGCATGCTGTCATAGTCTAAAACCTCTGATTTGAAACTGAAGACTTTGTCATCTCTTGCTCTTTGAAGAGGGATTCATGGTGTTGAAATCCTGCCTACCATTAAATTCCTTGCCTAAGCATTTGCTCTTAACTAGTTAGATATGCATTGCCTTTAGCCATATCCCAGGGATGTTAAATACCTCTTAAATTAAGCATGAAAGTCTTGAATCATAAAAGTTAAGCATGGAAGTCTTGAATCATGAAAGTTTAAGCATGAAAGTCTTGAATCATGGAAGTTAAGCATGGAAGTCTTGAATCATGTAAGTTAAGCATGGAAGTTTTAAATGATGGAACTTACGTATGCAAGTTAAGTATGATAGCATGAAGGTGTGCAAATTTTGATTATTACAGTGACCATATGCTTCGGAATTTTAGCAGTTGGATTTATCTGCTAGCTACACTGTTGAACGGCTAGCATGAACAAGTTATGGTAAAGAACGACAGGTATTATGTTTATTGGTTTTGTATTCAATAATCTGAGGTGTCGATTAATTTCTTTACAATGGATGTGTCTTTTGGCACTGCCGTATATATATACGTATGGGTTGAAATTGAATGATGTATTTGATGCTCTAACTGCATATGGTGATGACGAATATCATATTTTGGCATATGTCTTGTCATTCTACTATCTTGTTATAGACGAATTTACGATTTGCTAGTGTGTAATGAAAATCTCATTGGAGATGCAAACTAGAAGATATGTTATTGAAAGTTGACAAATATATAATTGCAAACTAGAAATTTGGCAAAGCAATCTCCTTGGAGCTTGATTGAAAATTGGCCAGTATCTAATTGAACATCTCATTAAAGATTTGACTTACTGACATTGCAAAATCTCATTGGAGATTGGCTTTATCGAAATTGCAAAATCTCTTTGGAGATTGACTGATTGAATATCTCTAATTGGAAAATTTTCTTGAAGATTGACTTTGGAAGATGAATGTTATTACAGGAAGTTTGCTACACAGTATAAAAATTTTCTTGGAATTCATCATGAGGTCCACCTGGTAAGAGATATGTATAATGTGCTTGAAGATAACACTTTCATGAATGTTGATTAAGGATGATTGTTGAGGAGGCATGACATTTTGCATGTATTGGATATTGGTTTTAGTGTTGAATTTCAATGCGCTTGCCCCATTCTATTTCTTGCCTCAATGCTATAGGTTTTCTTATTGAATTTAACAAGCCAACATACTTTTTGTGTCAAAGCTTGTCATGTTGTTGTTTGGCATCTAGATAAGTTTCCCTTTGTATGACCTCGTGCAAAATTTGGTCTAACACTATGTGGTGGTGATGTCAGAACAACCACCCCAATAAGCATCTGTATAGCCTAGCAAAGTCAATACATCAACATCATTCTGCTTTGTGTACAATAAACCACAAGTAGAAGTGCCTTTCAAGTATCTCAAAACCCTTTTAGCAACAATCCAATGAACCTGTCCAGGATTAGTCATGAATTGACCAAGAGTATTAGCAGCATAACTAATATCAGGGCGAGTGGCATTGGCCAAATACATCAACGCACCAACCAAACTAGCATGAGGACATTTTTTCATTTGCAATCTTTCTTCATCAGTGCAAGGACTTTGTTTTTGAGAAAGTTTGGAGTATCTGGAACTAACAACAAGAGGAGTACTTTGTGATTTTGCTTCAAGGAGGCCAAACTTTTCAATGAGTGTAGAGATGTATGTGGATTGAGAAAGATGTAACAAACCCTTTGATCTGTCACGCACTTGAATACCCAAACATGAGTGAATTTCACCCAAGTCAACCGTCTCAAAGGCTGCAGATAAGAGAGCTTTCACTTTATGTAAGTATGGTAAATCATTGCAAACAGAGATCGTATCATCAACATATAGAGCAATGAAAACATAAGAGGACCCTTCTTGCTTGAAATAAATGTTCAAATCAGCCACACTAGGAAGGAATCCAGCAGAAAGCAAGAAGGTGTTAATCTTTATGAACCATGCTTGGGAAGCTTGCTTCAAACCATAAAGAACTTTTCTCAATCTACACACCAAGTGTTCTTGTCCAGACACAACAAATCCAGCAGGTTGTACCATGTAAATCTCTTCACTCAAATCACCATTCAAGAAGGCTATTGACGCAGCAACATACTCTGCTTCTGTAGTGGAAACAGAAACACATCGTTGCTTTTTGCTCATCCAAGAAACTAAGGATTTCCCAACAAAAAAACAACTCCCACGTAGAACGAAAAGTAAGGATAGCAGGGGCAATGAGAGGAGTAGTAGGCAGCATAGGAACATCAGTAAAAAGATCATCATCTGAAAAAGGGAATTCAGCAAGTATTTCACTTTCATGTTGACTATGAGGTTTGAAGCGTAACATAGAAAGCTCATCAAAAGTAGCATCACGACTAATGATAACTTTTCGAGAAACAGGATCCCAAAAACGATATGCTTTAGCATTAGAAGCATATCCAAGGAAAATAGCTTTCGTAGCAATAGGATCAATCTTTTTTCTTTTTTCTTTTTTCAGTTGGAATATGAACATAAGCAGTACAACCAAAAACACGCAAATTAGCAGCATTGGGTTTACGACCAAACCAGGCTTCAAACGGAGTTTTGCCTTTCAAAGCAAAAGTAATCAAGCGATTTTGCACATACACAGCAGTGGCAACAGCTTCTGCCCAAAAACACTTATCCAAACCAGAATGAATAAGCATACAACGCACAACATTCATGATTGTGCGATTCTTCCTTTCAGCAACACCATTCTGTTGGGGAGAATAAGGCGCGGTATATTCATGAAAAATACCTGATTCTGCACAAACTTTGTCAAAAGCCAAAGATTTAAACTCACCAGGTATTATCAGTGCGCAATCTTTGAATCATGGTTCCAGTTTGAATCTCAACCAATTTCTTAAAGGTACAAAAGATGGATAGGACATCAGATTTTTTGGAAAGAAAGTACACAAAGGTATAGCGAGTATAATCATCAATGAAATGAAGAAAGTATAGGGCTTTACCAATGGAAATACAAAATGGGCCACAAAGATCAGAATGTACAAGTTCTAAGAAATGCGAAGTAGGATGTCCATCTCCAGAGAATGGATGGCGATGCTGCTTACCAAGAGCACAAGCCTCACAAACACCCAATACACCATGGGTTGACAAATTGAGTCCATCTACAAGTTCATCACAGCTCATGTCCAAAAGAGCTTGAAAGTTAGCATGACCAAAGCGTCGATGCCACAAAATCGATATCATCACCACGAGATATCACAACATTAGCAAACTCATCATTCGGTTGAAGAGCATAAAAATTGCCTTGCTTAAAAGAAAATGGCAAAAACAAGACCATCTTTCACAAAACGGCAAACACGGTTATCAAACCGAACAAAGGAAGCCAATATCGAGAAGACGAGCAAGAGAAAGGAAATTGTGGGAAAGGTCCGCACATGTAGAACCCCATGCAAAAGCGCACACCGAGAAGATGTGCCAATTTGAAGAGTACCAATGCCTTTTGAAAGCAAGGGGTCTATTGTCACCAAGATAGACAAATTTCTTAGCAAGAAGAGGGCGATATTGAGTCAACCAATGCTTGTGATGAGTCATGTGTTGAGTTGCAGCAGAATCTACAAGCATAGAGTCATTAGCTTTAATCATTTCAAGCGCATCATGGACACACTACTACAAAAATAGGTAGAAATGGCACAAAAGTGAGCCACGGCCACGGCCGCGTCCATGCCCACGACCAGAACGACCAGCAGGCTCATCAACATAATTATCCTGATCATCATCACGAGATCGTTTAGAACGAACAACAAGAGCTGTTTCTGTCTGATCTTTGGAAGATTTTTGAAGTTTGGTAGCTTCATCTTTCAATGAAATATGAACACGATCTAGAGTGAGATTGGCTTTATTGAGTGGATTGTTCTTGAACTCTAGGGCATGCGAGATGAGGGACATTGTGTCCATGATGCGCTTCTCCTTTTAAAGTAAATATTCAAATCATTCACAATAGAAAGGAATCCAAAAACCAAGTCCTCTTGTCCAAGTGTTCTAATGTTAGAGCATCCTCCATAGAAATTGGATCATCAGTCAGATATTCTAACATCCATTGTGTCGGCTTTCATGCTCGACGTGCAATAACATCATAAGCAACCTCATGAATAATCTCATTAAGACCAAAATGATCTTCCCCATCAATATTAGCAAAATTATGAACAAAGTCAAGGACATCAAGAGCAAAGGCAGATTCAGTAATAGAAGCAGGGGCAGCGACAGAAGCATGCTTTCATCAATAGAATGAAGCATAAGTAAATGGAAAGATGATCCCCAAATTGATATATTTTGGCATTATAGGCATATCTAATAAAATAGCTTCCTTAGCAAAATCATCATTTTTTACTCTCTTCAGGAGGAATATGAACATAAGCAGTACAACAAACCAAAATTGTATAAAATTGGCAACATTGGGTTTAATAGCAGACCAAGCTTCTAATGAAGTTTTGCCTTTCAAAAAATAAGTAAGCAATTTTGCAAGTACACAGCAGCGCCAACAACTTCTGCATAGAAACACATCCAAATTAATATGAATAAGCATGCAATGCACCACATTCACGATGGTGCAATTCTTCCTCTCAGCAATACCATTCTGTTGAGGAGAATAAGACGCAATGTATTCAAGAACAATGCTTGAATTTGCACAAACTTGGTCAAGTACCAAGGACTTAAACTTGCCACCATTATCAGTTCACAGTCTCTGAATCATTGTTCTAGTTTGAACTCCTATCATCTTTTTGGAAGTACAAAAGACTAATAATTCTTCAAGTTTTTTTTAGTAATAAAGTACATAAATGTATAGCCAAAGAGAATGAGTGGCAATGTGGCTTACCAATAACATATGCCTCACAAGCATTCAATACTCCACAAGGTGATCACAGCTCATGTCCAAAAGAGCTTGAAAGCTAGCATGACCAAAACGTCGATGCCACAAAGTACTGATATCATCACCATGAGATATCACAACATTAGCAAACCCATCATTCATCTTGAGTTTATAAAGATTGCCTTTGATGAAAAACTGTGAAAGGTCTTCATATTTGGCGACCATATCTTAAAAGAGGTTTCCATGTATTTTCAAAGAGCCATAAAGTAGCAGCATCACCACCACATAGTGTTAGACCAAATTTTGCACGAGGTCATACAAAGGGAAACTTATCTAGATGCCAAACAACAACATGACAAGCTTTGACACAAAAAGTATGTTGGCTTGTTAAATTCAATAAGAAAACCTATAGCATTGAGGCAAGAAATAGAATGGGGCAAGCGCATTGAAATTCAACACTAAAACCAATATCCAATACATGCAAAATGTCATGCCTCCTCAACAATCATCCTTAATCAACATTCATGAAAGTGTTAGCTTCAAGCACATTATACATATCTCTTACCAGGTGGACCTCATGATGAATTTCAAGAAAATTTTTATGCTGTGTAGCAAACTTCCTGTAATAACATTCATCTTCCAAAGTCAATCTTCAAGAAAATTTTCCAATTAGAGATATTCAATCAGTCAATCTCCAAAGAGATTTTGCAATTTCAGTAAGCCAATCTCCAATGAGATTTTGCAATGTCAGTAAGTCAAATCTTTAATGAGATGTTCAATTAGATACTGGCCAATTTTCAATCAAGCTCCAAGGAGATTGCTTTGCCAAATTTCTAGTTTGCAATTATATATTTGTCAATTTTCAATAACATATCTTCTAGTTTGCATCTCTAATGAGATTTTCATTACACACTAGCAAATCGTAGAATTAGATCTATAACAAGATAGTAGCATGACAAGACATATGCCAAAATATGATATTCGTCATCACCATATGCGATTAGAGCATCAAATACATCATTCAATTTCAACCCCCATACATTATGTATATATCCGGCAAGTGCCAAAAAGCCACATCCATTGTAAAGAAATTAATCGACACCTCAGATTATTGAATACAAAACCAATAAACATAATACCTGTCGTTCTTTACCATAACTTGTTCATGCTAGCCGTTCAACAGTGTAGCTAGCAGATAAATCCAACTGCTAAAATTCCTAAGCATATGGTCACTGTAATAATCAAAATTTGCACACCTTCATGCTATCATACTTAACTTGCATACGTAAGTTCCATCATTTAAAACTTCCATGCTTAACTTACATGATTCAAGACTTCCATGCTTAACTTCCATGATTCAAGACTTTCATGCTTAAACTTTCATGATTCAAGACTTCCATGCTTAACTTTCATGATTCAAGACTTTCATGCTTAATTTAAGAGGTATTTAACATCCCTGGGATATGGCTAAAGGCAATGCATAGTCAGATATTCTAACATCCATCGTGTTGACTTTCATGCTCGACGTGCAATAACATCATCATAAGGAACCTCATGAATAATCTCATTAAGACCAAAATGATCTTCCCCATCAATATTAGCAAAATTATGAACAAAGTCAAGGACATCAAGAGCAAAGGCAGATTCAGTAATAGAAGCAGGGGCAGCGACAGAAGCATGATTTTATGAATAGAATGAAGCATAAGTAAATGGAAAGCTGATCCCCAAATTGATATATTTTGGCATTATAGGCATATCTAACAAAATAGATTCCTTAGCAAAATCATCATTTTTTACTCTCTTCAGGAGGAATATGAACATAAGCATACAGCAAACCAAAATCGTACAAAATTGGCAACATTGGGTTTAATAGCAGATCAAGCTTCTAATGAAGTTTTGCCTTTCAAAAAATAAGTAAGCAATTTTGCAAGTACACAGCAGCGCCAACAACTTCTGCATAGAAACACATCCAAATTAATATGATTAAGCATGCAATGCACCACATTCACGATGGTGCAATTCTTCCTCTCAGCAATACCATCCTGTTGAGGAGAATAAGACGCAATGTATTCAAGAACAATGCTTGAATTTGCACAAACTTTATCAAATACCAAGGACTTAAACTTGCCACCATTATCAGTTCACAGTCTCTGAATCATTGTTCTAGTTTGAACTCCTATCATCTTTTTGGAAGTACAAAAGACTGATAATACTTCAAGTTTTTTAGTAATAAAGTACATAAATGTATAGCCAAAGAGAATCACAGAATCATAGAACGGCCCACAAAGTTTAGAACGGACCAGTTCTAAGACTCGCGTAGCACGATATCTTTCCCCAGAGAATGAGTGGCAATGTGGCTTACCAATAACATATGCCTCACAAGCATTCAATACTCCACAAGGTTATCACTACTCATGTCCAAAAGAGCTTGAAAGCTAGCATGACCAAAATGTCAATGCCACAAAGTACTGATATCATCACCATGAGATATCACACCATTAGCAAACCCATCATTCATCTTGAGTTTATAAAGATTGCCTTTGATGACAAACTGTGAAAGGTCTTCATATTTTATTTGGCGACCATATCTTAAAAGAGGTTTCCATGTATTTTCAAAGAGCCATAAAGAACTAGCATCACCACCACATGGTATCAGAGCCAAATTCGTTGTACAGTCTATAAGCATTAGTTTTATGTTTGATGCAAAAGCAAAAGTAGAAAGTCGCAGCTATGGAGTAAAAAGATAGCCTTGCTTTGGAAGGCCATAATTTTTCTAATATAGATCAGATTCATGCGATCTAAAGCTTGCTGGAAAGAACTTAAAGTCTAGTTTAAGTGAGAACAAAAATCAGCCAAAAAGGATAATTATTTTTTGGGTTATCGCAATGTTAGTGACTAACCTTGTTTTAACACAACAGGAGAAAAAGCAAGGATGGAGAGTGGTATTCATATTGGATAGTCAATTCTTCGTTATTTGTTGAAGATAAAAAGTAGTATTACTTGTTGATGATTAACTATATCCTTTTAATGCATCTGTGAATCTTTATGCTCTTCAACTGAATGATGAGTTTGCTAATGTTGTGATATCTCGTGGTGATGATATCAGTACTTTGTGGCATCGACGCTTTGGTCATGCTAACTTTCAAGCTCTTTTGGACATGAGCTGTGATGAACTTGTGGATGGACTCAATTTGTCAACCCATGGTGTATTGAGTGTTTGTGAGGCTTGTGCTCTTGATAAGCAGCATCGCCATCCATTCTCTGGAGATGGACATCCTATCTCGCATTTCTTAGAACTTGTACATTCTGATCTTTGTGGCCCATTTTGTGTTTCCATAGATAAAGCCCTATACTTTCTTCTTTTCATTGATGATTATACTCGCTATACCTTTGTGTACTTTCTTTCCAAAAAAATCTGATGTCCTATCCATCTTTTGTACCTTTAAGAAATTGGTTGAGGTTCAAACTGGAACCATGATTCAAAGATTAGCGACCGATAATGGTGGTGAGTTTAAATCTTTGGCTTTTGACAAAGTTTGTGCAGAATCGGATATTTTTCATGAATATACCGTGCCTTATTCTCCCCCAACAGAATAGTGTTCTTTGAAAGGAAGAATCGCACAATCATGAATGTTGTGCGCGTTGTATGCTTATTCATTTCGGTTTGATAAGTGTTTTGGGGGTGGAAGTTGCATTGCTGGCTGTGTATGTGCAAAATCGCTTGATTACTTCTCGCTTTGAAAGGCAAAACTCCGCTTTTGAAGCTGGTTTGGTCGTAAACCCAATGTTGCTAACGGCGTGTTTTTGGTTGTACCGCTTATGTTCATATTCCAACCGAAAAAAGAAAAAAGATTGATCCCATTTGTTACTTTCAAAAGCTATTTTCCTTGATATGCTTCTAATGCTAAAGCATATCGTTTTTGGGATCCCATTTCTCGAAAAGTTATCATTAGTCGTGATGCTAGTTTTGATGAGCTTTCTATGTTACGCTTCAAACCTCATAATCAACATGAAAGTGAAATACTTGCTGAATTTCCTTTTTCAGATGATGATCTTTTTACTGATGTTCCTATGCTGCCTACTACTCCTCTCATTGCCCCTGCTATCCTTGATGCACATAATCCGATTGCTGAAGCTCTTGATGTTCCTGAACTTGCTTATGATTTTGCTAATGATGGTGATTATGATGAGGAAGATCATGATGGTCTTGATGAAGTTATTCATGAGGGTGCTCATGATGATGAAGTTATTCATGAGGTTCCTCATGATGATGCTATTGTTGCACGTCGAGCTTGGAAGCCGACGCAACGGATCTTAGATTATTATTCTGCTTTGGCTATGACTGCTGATCCAATTTCTGTTGCTGATGCTCTCAGTTCAGATCAAGCAGAATCATGGAAAATGGCTATGGAGGCTGAATATGAGTCCTTGATCAATAAAGGTACATGGGAACTTGTGGAATTACCTGCAGCACGAAAGCCCATTCAATGTAAGTGGATTTTTAAGACCAAGGTTAAAGCTGATGGTTCTTTTGATAAATTCAAAGCTCGCCTTGTTGTCAAAGGTTTCTCACAAGTTGAAGGTGTAGATTATGAGGAAACCTTTTCTCCGGTTACGCGCCTTACAAGTTTGCGAAAGTGTTGTTAGCCTTTGCAAAGGCAAAGATGATCTTCGTGATACATCAAATGGATGTAAAGACAACCTTCTTGAATGGTGATTTGAGTGAAGAGATTTACATGGTACAACCTGCTGGATTTGTTGTGTCTGGACAAGAACACTTGGTGTGTAGATTGAGATGCTTGGCATTTGTTTTAGATTGGTGTGTAGATTGGAATGCTTGGCATTTGTTTTAGATAATGTTTGCTGATGTTGTTATTCCCAATGCAGATTTGATCGACAAATATGCTTGTGTATATGAAGGTAAATATTTCAGTTGTATATAAAGAAAAGAGAAGTTTCTGCTTTATTATTGTCGTTCTTTTTAATTATCTATTAGTTTAATGTTGGTACAAAAAGCATGGATGCTTTCAAAGCCAGAAACAATTGAATCCACACAGGATCTTGTAGTGCTGCAATTCTTAAGTTTATGTCGTTCTCGATGGGCCAAATGGAAATACCTGGGTTCAAATCCTGGAGCTTTGAGGTATCTAATATACATTTATGTTGCTTTAATACAAGAAATCTTTGATGTTTTGGTATAAAAGCTAATATGCTTGATTACGTTGGCAAATGTTTTTTACCAAAATTTTGGGTTGAAAAAAAAAGTTTTAATTACAAATTGGAGAAAGGACAAAGCAGATCATTATGGGATCATGATTAAAGAAGGCACATCTATATCAAGTATGAAGCATGATATTTTAAAAGGGGTCATGACTTTATATAAAAGGATGGAGCAAATAAAGAAGATAGGCAACGATATTTATATTTGTTGGACCTTTATCCTTTATTAAAAGGTAGATAATGAATATATATATAGAAGGAGGCCAATGAACATATACAAGGGGCAACCAAACATGGATACAATGCCAAGATTGAGGACAAAAACAGCGGATATCTGAAGCAAAAGGAGCAACGACACATAAGATTGGGATAAACCGACATAACAGGGATCAGCTTTTTAACAAGGAACAACTTTTCAACAATGATTCTAGCAGCCAATTCAGATCAACGAGGAGCAATCAGGACGTTGTTTCCAAATTAAGAAAAAAAAATTATTTTCATCTTATCATTCCCGGGTTGTTTAGAATCCTCTGATCCTCGTATATAGGTAATCAGCTGAAGCTGGAAGTAAAAGCATAGGAAGTGTCGGAGTTGGATACACGAAAAGGCCATACTTAGCCTCAATCCCCTGCTCCAGCAATGTACTCAGCCTCAATACCATGTTCCAGCAGCTATGATGGATTCTAGGCTTGGCTATTAGTTGGAGTAGAAGCTGTAGTTGCAACAGAATCATATGCCAGGATTTTTTTCAGGAACTCTGTGGCAACTAGGGAGCTTTATTTGCTTTATCTAGTTGCATCGAAAAGTCGGATCTGTGAAGAGTGTCGAATCGGAAAGTCGGATCTGTGAAGAGTGTCAAACTCGAAATGAGGCTGGAATTAGAATCTTTCTATTGGATAGAAATGTGGTTTAGAATTCATTTCGCTGTATTTTGGTTGAAAAAAAAAAATAAAGAAGTGCGTGCCAGGAACTAACTGCCCAGAAGCTGGACTCTTCATTTCTTACAAAACAAATTTGATTTTTTTTGTTTTGGCGTGTTATGGGATTTGTGCATGTTTAATAGTTTATATTCTTTATATAGTTTACTAATCGCATATTTCTATTTAGCCATAATGACTTTAGCGAAACTTGCTCGAAGCTAATTTCAAAACTTTTTGTGATTTGTCTAGACTCTTCAAATTTTCTCTCTCATGATTCTAGCATTACTAAACTAACTTGAACTTCATCCCAAAAGTTTGTGTGGTGTGGGCACATAAAACATTAAGCTAAAACTATTATATTTTTGCTTAATTGTTTCCATTTCTTTTAATCATTTTCTTTATGGAAACATACTAAAAAATGCCAGCTATCTAAGACTAGGCTCTAAATTATTTCAAGGATGCTAAGTAATAAATTCTAATCATATATTTTTTTATTACGTAAAATCACTTTAGCTAATAGCACAAAACTTATTCTCAAATTTTCTATGGTTTAGCTAAACGTCACAAATTTTCACTCCCTTACTTTCTAGTGTTTGGTTAAAGAGTTGAACATTGGTGCGGGGCGAGAAAGATTAAGTTAAAATATATTATTTTTCTCCTATTTTTCCATTTATTTTAGTCGACATTTTAAAAAATATGATAAAAAATCGCCAAATTGCTAAGTTTAGCCATTAAATTATTCCATGTTTTTCATGAGCTTGCCAATGTTTTTTGAATTTTTATTTTTGTTTCAAACCAAAAAAATAACATCTCCCATAATGCACCAAAACAAAACAATAGACTTGCATGTAGATCATGTCTTCCTGTTTTAAGAAACAATGGGATGTTTTAGCCTTTCGTACAGAAACCAATACCAATTCCATTAAACATTCATTGTTTGATGGAGAAACTCATTATAGTTATGTATTTGTAGTGGCAATGATTTCCAACTGAAATATTTCTTATTATATCTAGTAAACCAATAGTAATTGCATTGTCAAAAGCACTATGATTTGATGGCAACACAATTACTATTTAGCATGTAATATTATTTTTATAAAAAGATTGGAACATTTTAATGTATGGGATAACATTGCTTTAGACGTGGAATTCATTTGCAAACCACTTTAGGTTGGAATATTTTAGTGTATGGGATGTGGACTTCATTTGCAAACCACCTTAGGTTGGAGTGTTTTTGTGTATGGGATAACATTGCTTCCTGTGAAAAGACGTGGGCTTCATTTGCAAATCACTTTAGGTTGCACACACAAGTTCATTTTAGGTTGCACATACATTTAAAACAAAATCTGGTATTGATTTATGATCTACATAATTAATTGTACCACATAAAACGTAGTAATAAACCACTATTATCAACCGAATAAACAAACTGCCATAAAGAACCATGAAGGTGAACTGTGATAATAAATTAGAATAATAAACTATACTATGCAAGTAATAGTAGTTACCAACACAATAACCCACATAGTAATATTAATTTATTATAGTGGTTTCGTGTAAACACTGTTTGAAAAAACTAGTATTGACTATGATTTGGAGGTCTTGTATTATGCATGTAGCAAGGCAACGAATTTATACTGCTTCTGGTCTCTTAGGAGGCCTTCCCTTCTCATCCACCCAAGCATGCCCTGTCCAGACCTAACACCTCTAGCAAATCGCTTGAGCATGGAAACAACCTAAAACATACTAGTACTAGCTTCAATAGAAGCTTCATTGCTCGCCATTGCGCTCCACAAAACACAGAGAAATAAAAAGACATGCCTCCACCAGATCTGGAAAGAACAGCGGGCTGCTTCCAAGAAAATTGGTCGAATTCTGCCAAGCAACCCATCATTCAAAATCAACTAAGGGAGGGTGCCCTACTTTGGCTCGCATATGAGCAAATCAGCAATTGTACATCCTTCTTTAGCTCCAAATTCTCTGAAATTACACCAACAAGAAGTTGAAGTATTATACTACAAATTCCATAAAAAAAATCAGAAAAAAACTTGGCAGAAGGCTGATTTTATACCTCAAAGTCGACAGCTCAGTGACCCCTCATGGCACAAGGTGTTCCATTATGGCTCAATGGATCTTGGCATTGCTTTATCTCCTTACTGGCATACCTAAAGGCTCTAATGGCACACCTGCAAGCATAATTTGGCATCAATTAATGTTCGAGGCATTCTAGGCCTCACACCAATTATCTAGATATTATTAGTGTCTTTATCTTCTTATTATTAGATACTTTGCCTTTTAGGCATGATATATGTGTTACATGAAAAGCATTAATGTTATCACCTTGTGTATGCAACTCCTCTTGTTATTTACTTGTTATTCATTTATTTAATATGGTATCAGAGCAGGCAACGGTTTCCATACGTGGAGCGACTGGGACAAAGACACTCTATGTGTTTGATGGAACGGGTTATCCTGCATGGAAAACAAAGATGAAAATTGTACTTCGAAGTGACAAAGTTATTGATGTTGTGTTAGGAGCGTTGATGCATCCTCTGCAATCTGAAAGTACGCTTGGGGTTCTTTTGACACAAGGGCCTCAATATGATGCATGGCATAAACAAGTAGAAGATTGGGATGATAAAGATCAGGTTGCTCGAGGCATGATACTTTATGCCCTTAAAGATTCCATTCTTATTGATGCCGAAGTATATGAGCATGCTAATGAAGTATGGGAGTATTTGGACAAAATTTATTTGAAGCGGACAAAACAAGAAGTATTACATTTACGTAACAAATTGAGCAGTTTAAAGTACATGGTTACAGATTCTATTGATGATCATATTGTTAAATTCAAAGAGTTGGTAGAACAACTATCAGCAGCTGGGGCACCAGTGGAAAAAGAGCAATTATTTGTTATGTTGTTAGGCACGATGCCTCATGATTTTGACACTATAATCACCGTTCTTCTCAATAAAGAAGATTTGGCTTTTGAAAGTGCATGTTTGTCATTGAAAGATCATATTCGAAAAGTGAGGTTGTTCCCCTAGAGGAAAAAACTTTAATTGTTCATACCACTCCTGATGAGCAAATTTTTATAGGTTCTCGCCGTGCTAGGGAGCCTAGTGATGGTGAAACGGCTTTTATATTGCATATAAAAAGTTTGAAAAAGAAGCATACATCCCTAGACGGAATTTTTCTGCTCGACGCGATTCTACTAGTGGTTTTTCCGGTGGCACGAATCGAGCTTTTCCCCGAGTTACTGGCAATAAGGACCGTGCGTGTTCTTTTTGTGGCAAGCACAATCATGAAGACTTTAATTGTCACCTTCGCCAGTTTTTTGAAAAACACCATTCTCATAATAACATGGTTTATGAAGCTCGGGGTTTGCTAGTGGATTCATCCACTTATTTCATTGTTGATTCAGGAGCCAATTCTCTCATGACCTATGCTAAAGAGCATTTGGTGAATTATTTCGTATTAGCTACTGCTCACCGCATGGGACATCTCTATCAAATCAATCTTACCACTCATTTTGTGAATATATGGCGACAGATAAAGGAAGTAGTTTGTCGTTGCTATGGCACCGCAAGTTTGGTCATGTCGGGCCCCACCACCACCCCCAAAGACCCAGGCCCTCGCCCACCTTTGGACCCGCAGGCCGCGGAACTCAAGAGCCAGCCGGAGAGGCCACAATGGGTAGTCCGGGGGCATGCGCCGAAAGGGGAGGGGAGAGTCTCGCCCACAACACCAACACACATTCTCGATCCCGGGATGACATTCCCGGCCAGTTCACATTTCCTCAGCAGCCCACATGGGGCTTCACGCCGGGGTCAAATCAAGATTGTCATATTCAAGGGTTGCGGATGCGCTGGTCGCGTGATGCCATATTGCAGACGGGGCAAGATGCCGGCGGGGCGTCCGACGTGGACCAGGACCTCACCCCCATTACCGGGGCACGGGGAATATTGTCGTGGTCGGAGAGACATCGCCACTAAGGGGGTGCCCTTGGCGCAGATTGGTTCGAGGCGGGGATGCACATTTTTTTCGCCAAACCACGCTCGCGGGGAAGAGTCTCAACCGCGGTGATCGTGGCCCCGATTACGCTTCTCCTACCACGGCCCCCTTCTCACCCTACTCCCCGCTCCCTCACGACCCACGCCCCTTTAGCCACATGCCGCCTCCACTCCATCTACTTCTCCTCGGCCTCTGCTTCCCGGTCCTCCCCCGACTGTGCGCGATACCCGCGGCCACGACAAATAGGAATTGTGCCTCCGGTGGTCTCATGGAATTGTCGAGGCTTCCTTTGGCAGAAGGGGGACAGTCTCAACTCCGTGGCAGCCGATATGGATCTCATCTTTCTCATGGAGACATGGGAGCATCTTTCAGCCAATGGCTAGCTAATCTGCAGGGTTACCAACATTTCTCATTTCTTCAATACTGCATGACAGCCGAGGGGTCATGGTGGGGTCGCTTGCTACTACCGGACAACCTTGGCACATTCGGTTACCAGGGAAAAAATTAAGCATACTATATATTTTTGCATAAAAAACGGTTTGGCTATTTTTCAAAATTTTACAGTATTTTATGATATACATTTGGCTAAAGTTATTATTATTATTATTACATTTATATGTATTTGGACTTGGCGAAACTTTTAAATTATCTATTATAAACTTTTACCTGGCTATTTTTTCGAACTGAAAAAAATAAAAATGTAAATTCAAATTTTGTAGCTTTAGATATATTGTACTGCAATTATAAATAATAATCAGCAATCATTGAACACACAATAATATTAATAACCTTTTAATAGAAGCTCACAACTTAGCTTATAACATCCATAGTCTGAACTACATTTAATGTAACAACACCTGCCAGATATTGTGATTAAATTGCACTTATCTCTAACCCTTAAAAGAAGACGTTATGCAATCAACTCGGGCATCTAGAGAGATATTGGCCATCTCTTACAATTATTTTTTGAGGATGCATATGTGGTATGTATACTAAAAATTCATAGTTTGAAAAACTACTATCACTGATGATGGTAGGTGGCGATGTGTAAAAGTCTATAATAAGGATTTATTTTTGTTTGGCTATTAATTATTTATTTAATATATAAATATTGTAATATAAAGAAAGGCTATTCCCTTTTTCTTTAAGGAAAATGGGGAAAATAGTTTGGCTAATCCTAAAAAAATAATAGAGTACTTGTTTTAATTATGGCTATTTTTTATTTTTTAAAAAGAAACCCCCTTCATAAAGTTCGCCGCAAAAATTGTCTAGACCCCCTAAAAAATCGCCATTTGGCTATTAATAGCCACTAATTTTTTCCATGTCGGTTACCCTCCAGAAGACAGACAGACACAACCGGTACTTGTGGGTTCGTGTGCATAATACCAGTGGCAACCCTCTTTTTCTGGCCGCCTGTTATTTCCCTCACGCAGAGAGCACCTTCTATCGCAGACCACTTCGATGCGGATAGGATGGACCGACGTCGATCTATATGATGACATACTGGAAGACAAGTTGGTTGGGTAGGGTCGTCCTTCTTGGGGATTTCAATGCCGCGGAGACGGGGAGTAGAGCAGCCCATGAGACTTGACCCTTTGGTCGACGACGATGTCCTCGCAATCCACGCCCCCGCAGAGGCAACCCGCCCCGAGGATGGGATGACAGCCGGTCACTCGCTTTGTGACCGGTTGCTCCCGCTATGTGGTATTTTTGACTTGATAATTTGCAATGGCTCTGTCATAGTGGCCGCTTCTGCAAGTGCACTGGAGAGGACAATCGGGGGAGGGTCTAGTGTGGTGGACTATGTGCTCGTGGTTGCGCCAAGATATGCATTTCATCGGTCGTTTCGGTGGGCACCGGCGATCGGGGATGAGGAGGTCGATTCGGATCACCTCCCACTTTATTTGTACATGGTTTGGCAAGCCGCCGAACCCCCACTATGCCAGCCCCTCGCCATCCCGGTTGCGATTAGATTATGAGCAGCGGAGGGCTACGCCGAGATGCTCATGGGACGCCTCGCTAGCAATTCTCAAGGACCCTACACTAGAGCGGCGAGCATGCACCGCTTGACTTCGCTATTACGGGATACTGACGGGCTTTGGTAGATCCGTACCGCCACTCGAAAAGGGGATGGCAACATTTTACCGTAACAGGTGGTTTGATGCGAGTGTAAAGAACCTGGCGCCCGCCACACATTCGATCCGTATCCGGTGTAAAACTAAAAGCCACCACCGTGATGCCAGCGCCCATCCGGGAGGAGACAAAGGCGCGGTATTTTGCCGTGCATCGAGGGGAGATGTTCTTTCTTTGGACACTCATCCTCGAACCTTTGGCCAGAGTGCTTGAAGGCCAGCCCGACCCCTCGGGGACATCACAGGCGCGTGGGGCGGTACTTGCAAAGACAGCTCTATGACCCCACTGGGGACGGCGTCGCCCCATACCCCTACCGGGATGGCCCCTATTGGTTTTCGCCGAGGAGGATGTTGTGGAGGGCCCGCAACACGGGGCTAATGGGAAGGCGGTGACCTCGATGGTATCTGGAGACCGAGTTACTCAAATGGGCAGGCCATTGGTGGCGATCCTCACTACCGTTCACCGAGCATTGCGGGGAAGGTTTTCCTAGACAATGGACCCTGGCTGGGGTTGTCCCCATTCACAAGGTGGGCGACCCCCTGCTTGTCCGGGAAAAGATACCTTAACGATCATGGTCGATTGATATTTTGCCTTGTTGCTTGGTGGCATTCTCGGCGGCGATTGACCGGCCAGGCGGAAGCCGAATGTCGCGAGCCCCTCACACAAAGCGGGCTTTAGACCCGCCCTCCAGCGATTGACCATATCTTTACAACGCGGGCAATCGGGATTGAAGATACGGAACCATCCGAGGACTTGTATTGCTGCTTTGTGGACTTCACAAAGGCTTTTGATCTGGTCGGGGGAAAGCTATGAGCTAAAACTTCCGTCATGGGGCTGCGCTGCACGCGAGAATGCCATATACGAGGTTGTATGAGAGTTGTTTTAGCGAGGATGACGGGAACCGGACGGGCATTCACCGGTAGTATCGAGTCCCGCAGTGGCTGCCCTCTCTCACCTAACACTTTTGGCCTCTACATTGTCCGGTTAGAGCCACGGCTTATCGAGCATGGGGGATGGCATACAACTTTTGCACCCAGGTCATCGCCCGGCTCATCTATCGCGGATGATGTTGACCTTCGCCCACACCCGAAGCCATGCGATCTCATCGGATGCCCTAGACACGATACGTGGGGCTACATACATGCGCGTGAATCGCCAAGACCGGGGATGATTGGGGCCATCGGTCACATCTGTTTGCAATCGGGTCGAGCCCTGTTCTTCAGATGCAGGTCGAGGTTTGGGGCCCGGTCGTCTCTTTGGCGACCTGGAATGACTTGGAGCAGGTGCGAGGCATTTTTAGCCGCGGGCACTTGGGGTGAAACCCGTCCCCCTATCGGTCTGCTGCAGAAAACTGGATTCTTGCCGGTTCAACGGGCAGCCCTTGATAGACACATCGTCTATTTTCAAAAAGTGGTTAATATGGGTGATGCTCGGCTCCCGCACCTGGCTTATGCTGTGGCAATGGGCGCGCAGCGACTCAGGGCCTGTTGGAGGGCCTCTTCAAATCACTCTTGAAGAGCCTGATCACCTCCTCAAGACTCATATTCTTAAAGCAGATATTTATTCTGATTTTGGAGCACGTTTCAATTACAATACGCAAGAAAATCCTTATAAGTTTTCCCTTGGTGCTGATAACTATGGACAAAGGCAAAAGACGCTGAAGACCAATCTTTGAACTCTCAAGGATGTTCAATGTACTCATCTCCTCCGAAACGAAAGGTGAAGTATTCTCAGAATTTGTTTATGATAATGCCAGAACTCTTTAAGAATTCCAATATGGATTGTGAACTAAATTCACATCATCCAAATATGGACTTAAACTCATACTGTTGCTCTAAGTATCAACAAGAGCTTCAGCAACCGGTGTACATCTTACACCATCCAGAGGGAGAGACCAAGCAACCCTGTTTCTTGAATGGTCCCCGGATTAATGAAAGTCCAATTGAGATCGCTTCTGATGACGACACTCCAATTCCCAACGGAATTAATGAGAGTGCTCCATCTCCAATTTCTATCATAGAAATTTCCAGTGACTCATCCCTTCTGGCAATTGAGTCTTATGATGGTGATATATCAGACCTTGAAAGATCTTCATCTCCTTATGAGCATTTTACAGATTGCTCTAGCATAAGTACTCATAATTCTGAAAATGAAGAGTTCTCTATGAAGTCGTATTTAATTAAAGTGGAACTCATTCCATTCCCACTTTTTTTGGGAACCCTGTTAATTTACACAAAAAGAAGCACCCCGACCCGAAAACTGGCCATAATTGGAATTTTTGTCTATTAGTGTGCATCCAAGCTTTTCTTCCAGTTTTCTTGGATAGCGTGTCGAGAACAAAAACAATGCAACGCAAACATAGGAATTGCATTACAGCTTGAAACCAAAGTTCTAATTGAAAAAGATTCTTAGTTGAACATTTTGGCTCTATTTTCTTAGGTGGGTAGACAATAGATCACAAATTGCAACAAAAATTAAACAAATTGTTTACTTAATAACCCAAAAATACTAGTTTTGAGATACCTTATATTTATAAATGGGCTCATTACAATATATATTACAGTGGGTGAAGAGACCATAGTGGTGGTATGGGCACAATGATTACATCCTCTTCACACATGAACCACCTAGTGCAAAGGGCGCCATGGAGCTCTCCCTAGTCACCGAAAAGCAACTTCCTACGCATTTATAGAAATTTGTATGAGGAGTTCCTTTATGGGCCACGTGCTTGTATGTCCAACGATGTCACCACCCTCTTTCCCAAGACCTTTCTTCAATGAACCGATCTTTTCATTGCTCCCAAGCATGTACTATATGGTCGAGATAAGGACTGCAAGAGACAAAATCAAATTAGTCAAGTGATGCTACATGCAAAAAAAAATAAAATAAAACACAGTTCTTAGGGCCATTTTTGGAAAATACAGGCATGAGAAAGGTACTCAAAGGAAAAAACACATTGGAAGGACTTTCGACTTCATGAGTCGAAAGGCAGCTCAAAGCCGAAAAACGCAAAGTTTTTAGAAGTCAGTAGTCTTTTCTTCGACTCGGCTGAAATGAGAAAGGTACCAAAGCCGAAAAACGCAGTTTTAGGGATTGAAGGCCTTTCTCGACCGCGAAGTCGAGAAAGGCGCTTCAAGCGCCAGAAACACGTTTTAGTTCGGGAAAGATTTCACCCACGAAAGTCGAAAGGCGTACCAAAGTTTAAAACGCAGTTTTAGGGGGTCGAGCATTCTCGATCAAGGAAAGCCAGCTTTCGACTCGCGAGTCGAGAAAGGCACTCTAAAGTGAAAAAACGCAGATGGTCAAGGTCTTTCTCGACCGCGAAATAAGAAAGGCGCTTAAAAGCCGAATGCGTGTTTTGGGTCGGTAGTCTTTTCGACTCATGAAGTCGAGAAAGGCACGCGTTTAAAAATGCAGTTTGATATCTTTCGACTCATGAGTCGAAAAAGGCAGCCCAGAGTAAAAAGAATTTCAAAGCTCAGAGTCTGAGAAGGTCGAAAATGAATAACCTTATTTTCTATGAAAAAATACCCTCCCCATAAATTTCTTACGTATTTTCCATGAAAAATAGACCCTCCCCATGTATTATCTAATGGACACATATCCAATGGACCCTCCCCCTTTCTAATGGACCATACCATATAGCTATATGAAGAGGGGACCATTGGGCTCATATTTAGCTATGTAAAGAGTAATGCCTAATGCACATGTAAATAGCAACATATGCACCTATAATGCACATTATAACCTATGAGAGCCTATTAGACCTATGCATTAAATCTATTAATATGCATATGTACTTGTCTCCATTTTGTGTCTTGAACCTTCAAAATGGGTTAAACAAGGTGTAAATTATATCATGATCTTCGCAAAGTTAAATTTTTACCTTAGAATAAGAATATATGCCTAGAAAACGAGCACCATGGCAACATAATGTTTAACGTGTGAACATAGTAGCACACACATAAAAAGAGAAATTGGGGACACGCCAAAAATCTAATCGTATATATTATTAGCATTTATTTTACACTTCCTTTTCAACAATATTATTTTACCCCTTTTTCTAATACCCCGCTTTTTCCCCACCCATGCTTGAATTTTAAAATTTGGTACATACCTTTTAGACTAAACTCCTTTGTAAATTGGGGACACGTCAAAATATAATCCTATATATTATTAGCATTTATTTTACACTTCCTTTTTCAACGTATTATTTTACCCCTTTTTTCTAATACCCCCGCCTTTTTTTCCCCCATGCTTGAATTTTAAAATTTGGTACATACCTTTGAGACTAAAACTCCTTTGTACCACTTGGACTTCTTTGTTTCTTGAAGAAGCTCCCCGTGAGCATAGCTCCCAATCGGAATTGACCTCAAGAACCAAAAGCTTCACGCCTACGGAGAGTCGAGAAAAAAAATGATATAGGGCTCAAAATTTTTATTTTCCCTTTGTTATTTGAAGCGGAAGCCATGGTCTAGTTTTCAAACTCATCCGATCCCCGAGTAAAAGGATTTGGTAGAGCAGAGGGATGTAAAGAAGGAGGCGGATGAAAGAATGCGGATGAAAAAAAAGATTCGGCAGATGAAAAAGATCCGCAGATGAGAAGCTTCTTCTCCGAAAGATCCTCCTTTTCTCACTTTCTTCAACTCCCAGACCCTTTCGTCTCATTCTTTTCTCCTTTTGTGACACAATGGCACCAAGAAGCGATCAAGAAGCCCCAAAACCGTCTCCCAGAGGAGGCGGATCTCATTACCGGGCGAAGGAAGAGGCCATGCGGAAGATATGCAGCGTAAATTAGAGATCCATGGAAAAAAATCAGTGGTATGGTTAGGAATATTTGATACCCTTGAAGAAGCCGCAAAAGCACAAAGCATATGATACAATGGCTAGAGCCCCCAAGGTGGAGCCAAAGTTAAAACAAATTTTTCTATTCCAATTTTTGGGCCTGATGATCGAGCACTAGCTGGGATCTCGGATGGAAGACCTGTGGATCGCTCCCAAGAACGGTGGATTCTACGCCCTCTCATTCTTTTAGAAGCTCATGATAATCCCCAAAATGAAGACATGGATTTGAATTCTTCTAAGGAAATCAGGACTTGTAAATCTATTTCGATGGCCGGAGCCCCTTCTCACGACCACAAGAACTAGAAGCTTCGGGCGCTTCACCATACTCGTTCAACTGCTAAGAGATTTGAAAATCCCAAATTAAAACTTTCGATCTTCTACCGCGGTGTCTTGCCCGTCCTTGACCCTCGGATTCAAGACATGCACGGGGAGTTTACTTCAAACCCCTTCCGCGACTTTTGACCCCTGTTCCGGATGGTGCGGGCGGGTGTTTTTCTAGACTTTGGCCATTTTCCTATTTTTCTAGATGGGCTATCTTACGCTCCCATTTATACTTCTCCCATACAGTTTATCTTCTCCTCTGATATATCTTTGCCGCTCTCCTTACGTTCTCGGATCTGAGGCTTCTATTTCCTCACAGTGCGTCCTGCCCCATATTTTCCATATATATGTGGATCTGCTCTTCCTAGAAGATGCCTTCTCGACTATTGCCTTCAAAAAGCAGAAGGTGCCTTCTCAACTCGGTAGTCGAGAAGGATTATAATGTTTAAAAGGAGTGAGTTTTATTTTTATTTTGTATAATGTTCCATTCAACAAAAAAAATATTTGGTGCCCATTTCTTAGCTGGCCATCCGCTTTTATGGGGCTTGTCAAGGCTTGGGGAGCGAAGGGAGGAATTAGGCCCATTCTCGCCTCGGGAGGCGAGAAAAAACTTCTCAGCATTGTCTAAATTGTTTAATTATTTATTATCTAATTAAATAGTTGGTTAATTAATTGTTTAATTTATTATCTATTTATTATCTAATTATCTAATCTAATTATCTACTTATTATCTAATTTATTATCTAACCCCTTTGCCCTTCCCCCTCCTTTCCCCAAGAGACCCCGCCCCTCCCTCCCTTTGCCCCCCCCCCCCTTCCCCAAGAGACCCTCCCCCTAACCTTTTGCCCTTCCCCCTCCTCCCCTTCCCCAAGAGACCCTACCCTTCCCCCCCCTTTGCCCTTCCCCTTCTCCCTTCCCCTCCCCTCCCATTTGCGCGCCCCGCCTCTTTACCTTTTGCCCTCTCAGGTGCTCCTTTTTGCTTCCCCTCCCACCCCCTCCCTCCCCTCCTTGCCTCCTTCCTTCCTACTCTTCTTTTCTCCACCACCCCCCTTCATTTTCTCGGATTGTCATGTGTAAATGTTATTCTTATTTTATCAAGGAAAAATCTAATAATGATTCAATGGCAACTTACTTTTTTTTTGCATGTCCCATTTTCAGTCCGAGTCCCAAAATTCGAGATTTGTCCCACTTTAATTAAATACGACTTTATCTCTGCAAAAGTAATAAAGTCATCCATAATAATTTGGATGCATAAACCCACACATTAGTGGTCATCTACATGATGTTAAAGCCACCTCTAAGTGGTGCTCCATAGGGCACTAGCTCTTCTAGGTCCTTGATGATGACAATGTTCACTTAAGGCCTAAAAACTCTCAACCTAGATCTTGTTGGAAGTTCCCAAGATCAAAAGGGGGAGAAGTTAGGGAAAGCCATAAGCACATGGCACACCCATTTTATGTGTGAAGAGTAGTTGGAGTTATTCTGGAAGTTTGATCTTGTAAACTTCCAAAGACTTGAATAAGTTCAAGTATTGCAGCTTACGAAGTTAAGGGTAAGTCCACAACCCTAGTGGCGTCTAACTTGTATTTTGGGAATAAGCCCACACTTGGTGGCACCCATATTAGTGAAGACCACGTTATGGTGGTAATGTTTAAATTGAAGCTGCAAGTATGGAAAGGAGCAATGAAGACTCCAAGATATGAAGCCGCTACAAAGTTCTCAAGAAGAAGATTATATAAAGGTTTGTTCATGAAGATTAAGGGGGAGTATTAACAGAAATGATGAAGGATTAATCTCCCTGAACAAACACAAATCAGTTTGTGCTTGTACACATCATCAATCCATGCCAAAGGACATGATGATGTGGAATGTGTCCATTCATGAAGAGATGCAACTCATGCCTCTTCACTGACTATGTAAAGCCATAATCCATGCTCTTTGGATTATCTCTAATACATTACAATTTTCCGCACAATTCTATTTCATAACACTTGGAAAATTGCAGAGGCGGCCGTTCTTCAAATCTGAGATTTCGACAACTCATATTCTTGATTTGGTTCATTCTGACATTTGTGGTCCATTGTCACATTCACACGGCCGTGCTCGCTACTTTTTACTCTTCATTCATGATTTTTCTCGATATACACATGTTTATATTCTCAAGAACAAGTCTGAGATATTAACTAAGTTCAAGGAGTTTAAGAGTGGTTGAAATACAAACGGGTAGGCGATTGAAGAGATTGCGAAGTGACAATGGTGGTGAATATAAATCACATGCTTTTACTCGATTTTGTGTTGAAGAAGGTGTTCATCATGAGTTCACTATTCCTTATACACCTTAGCATAATGGAGTCTCTGAGCGCAAGAATCATATTATCTTGAATGCTGCTCGTTGCATGTTGATTCACGCGGGTCTTTAAAGTTCTTTTGGGCAGAATCTGTGGCAACTGCTGTCTATCTTCAGAATAGATTGCTTTCTGTTGCTTTAGGTGATATGACTCCATATCAGTTATGGACTGACGATAAGCCGGATGTTGCACACTTGCGTATTTTTGGATGTTTGGCTTGGGTACATATCTCTACTCATAAAAAGCTTGACCAATGTCTAGACGGTGTATTTTCTTGGGATATTCTTTTAACACTAGTGGCTATCGCTTTTGGGATATTGAGGCACGAAGAGTCATCTTGGGAAGAGACGTTATTTTTTATGAGACACGAATAGCTCGTGAAACCTACAATCCCACAGTTTTAACTGTCATATTGCGTGACTTTCATACTGAAGAGGATGATGCTCCTCTTGTCCTAAGTTCTCCAAATGTTACTAGTGCCCATAACCCTCTATTACCATCTCATACACTTCCTTCTACTTCTACATCCACTCACAACCCTTCATTACTCTCTCATGAACTTCTTGATATGTCCATCTTGATGAGCCCCGATGATGATAATGGTAGCATGGATGTGGTACCAGTTGCACCTACCATAGTTCGTTCCTCCCACTGTCATTGGCATCCTACTAAAAGGATCTTGCTATCATCTCGGATGTTATTACCTTGATGACTCTCATTCTTATTTTACTATTGCAGATGACCCTACCACTTATGATGAGGTGGTTGCTTCTCCACAAAGTGCAAATTGAAAAATTGCTATGGATGCCAAATATGATTCCTTAATCAATAAAGGAACTTGGAAGCTGATAGAATTGCCCACTGGAAGGTTAAATGCAAGTGGACGTTTAAGACTAAATATCGAGCTGATGGTACTTTTGATAAGTTTAAAGCTCGCTTGGTTGCTAAGGATTATTCTCAAGTTGCAGGAGTTGATTATACTGAAACTTTCTCACCTGTAGTTCGGTTAACTGCTATAAGGGCTCTTTTAGCATTTATAATTGCCCATGACTTAGAAGTACATCAGATGGATGTCAAGATGGCTTTTCATCATGGTGATCTTCAAGAAGAAATTTACATGGATCAACCAGTTGGATATGTTGTTCAAGCGGTTGCGAAAATCACTATATGGGCTTAAGTAGGCTTCACGAGCATGGTACTTGAAGATGAACAATTTCCTATTATCAACAGGATATCTCCCTAGTGCAGCATATGTCAAGAGATGCAGTGGATTATTTGTTATTATAGCTCTATATGTTGATGATACGATCTTAGCTGCTAATGATATCAATTTTCTCAATCAAGTTAAGCGAGATCTTTCAATGGCCTTTGAGATAGTTGATCTTGTGGTGATCCGTTCATGATTGGGAATTGAAGTGACTGGAGATAGATGCAAAGGATGGTTGCAGTTATGTCAAACCAAGTATATTGATGATATGCTTAAAAAGTTTGGTTTGGAACATGCCAAGAGTCAAATTACACCTTTGCCTATAAGCTCTCGGAAGTGTTCTTTTTCTAATTCAGATTCTCCTCTTTCAGATACCGAGAGACTTCAGATGAAATCAGTTCCATACACTAGTCTTGTTGGAGCCTTGATGTATTTGGCTCATGCTACTCGCCCTGACATAAGTTTTGCAGCTAATACATTGGGTCAATTCATGCAGGATCCAGGCATCAAACATTGGCAAGCTGCGGAGCGAGTTCTTTATTATTTAAAAGGCACTAACACTTATGCACTTTTCTAAAGCAAGATACCATACCTCTCTTACTCTCTATGGTTACATTAATGCTGATTGGGCTGGAGATTATGACACTTTGCGATCTACTAGCGGGGCTTGTTTTTTCTTTGATAAGTCTCTTGTTTCCTGGTTCAGTAAAAAGCAACATTGTGTTGCTGTGTCTTCAACTAAAGCTGAGTATGTTGCTGCCTCTTTAGCGAGTCGAGAACTTGTTTGGTTGCGAAGAATGTTGAAATGTTTTCAGCAAGTGCAATTGGAGCCGACACGGCTATTATGTGATAACCAGGGTACTATCAATTTGTCTCACGATGAAGTCTTACACTCTAAATCTAAGCACATTGAAGTTCATTATGAGTATGTGAAGCTGGAGGTAAAGAAAAGGACGATTGCCTTGGAGTATTGCCCGACTGACTCTATGGTTGCAAATATCTTTACGAAATCATTAGGGTCAAAGAAACATCTTCAATTTTCTATCTCTCTTGGAATTGTTGGAGAGTGAACATTGTGCTTGGCTAGTTGATTTATTACTACTAAGGTTTTCCCTCGAAAATGCAAAAGGGCGGGGGTTTTTCATCCTGGTAGTGATACTTTTACTAGACCAAGGTCCCTGGGAAGGGGGGAGGTAGGTATGTTGGAGTTTGCGTGTTGGAGTCTGCACCCTTGGTCTATTTTGTTTTAGATGTGAGACCAAGATTGTAGGGAGGGTCTAGGCCTCACATCAATTATCTAGATATTATTTATTATTAGTATCTTTATCTTCTTATTATTAGATACTTTGCCTGTTAGGCATGATATATGTATTACATGAAAAGCATTAATGTTATCACCTTGTATATGCAACTCCTCTTGTTATTTACTTGTTATTCATTTGTTTAATAAATAAAACCTCAAGTGCTCAAGACACAAATGGCTCACATTGTACATATTAGTGGCACAGACCCTCAACCTATTGTGAACGAATGTAAACATTTATGATATGCACAAATGCATAATTTACAAGGAGGGGCAAAGGGAATTGAACCCTCTATCCAAATTAGAATTGGCTGGACCACCAACCCCCATTGCAGCACCCCATTAACACAAAATTAGCAACAATTTGGGCTGAAATGATAGTGGTAGCTCTTGCTGCCACCATCACTCCAGCCCATGAAATTTTTTTACAGAAAACAGAAACTTACTTGTACACAACATATGCATCAAACTCAAGTCCATTACAATTCAAATCCACTACAAAGGCAGCAATAGATGTTCAAATAGAGATTAATGGACAATTACATTCATAAATAGAGAAGAATCATACATTTTTCTTAACTTTTCCAAAAACATCTTGCAAAGAATCTGCATTGCCATATCAGAGGTGTTAATTACTTGCCTTAAATACAAAATAGGCATTAGAGCAAATGAAAAAGGATGTTAGCTTACGATCCTAGACTTTTCAAGTGTTTGTGTGCTTCTGCCCTATAGACATCATCAAGACACTTTGTCTTCTTCAATTGTGGCTCAAATTCTGAGCAACTTGAATCTAGTTCCAAGCCTACGCCATGACAGACTGCATGTCAATTGTCCTTCCATGAAATTCATCAGGCTCAGTCCAATAGTCTTCAGCCCTTTCTTTCCAAATGTCTTTTGATTCAATGCCCTTCTTGCCAACAGTCATCAACTTATGTGCACGCCTCTTATCCCAAGAGCACTCATGTATCTCTTCTATGCTACAAGAAAGGCATGTATCATCATCATCAGAATAAGGATTTTGGTTGTCTTCCAAGTGATATCCACCCAAAAATGCATGATTAGGTATCTGCAAAACATGTACATCCTCAAGGATATCAACATGTACATCATGTACATTTTTTTTTAACATGTTCCACATGTTCTTCATGATCCACATGTTTGGCAACATGTGCATTGCATGCACTAGATATTCCTGCCACATTGTTGGCAGATTTATCCAAACACTTGTACCTCCCCTTGATTTTGACAACCCTAGCATTAGCCTTAATTTTGGCCAGCAATTGTGCATTATTTAATTCCCTTGCTTCACCAAAAAACTCAATGACATTATATTTACATTTCCCTATCCCATCTCCTTGGAATAATGAAGCTTGAATCCTTGCACTAGTTTTTTCATATTCAATGTCAGTTGTTTTTGAGCAGTCTTGGCAGCATTGGCAATTGCCCTTTGAAGTGCATCTAACTCCTTTGCCCTCTTCCTATATACAATCATTTTCTTTCTCTCCTCTATTTTTTCTTGTCTTACTTTTAGCAGCCTCTTTGTTCAATCTGTCCTGCTCTATTCTAGCAACCAACATCTGATCTGAAGTGACAAACAACCAATCTTGAAGTGCATCCAGCAACTTAGATCTCTTAGCTTTTGGTAGCCCACTAGCAAAAACATTTTGCACACGATTTTGCACACCTGCAACAACATTTTGCACTTGTGCAGGGGCAGCATTAGGAACAAGCATACTCCTGACTTGTTCTTTATTAGGGGCAGCATTTGGAATATCCACAACATGTTCTTGAGGAGGCATATGTGCAATTTCTGCTGCAACAACCACGCCATCATGAACCATCATATTTTCAGCCAACGTTTGCAGAATTTGAGTAGCAGCATCATCATTGTTACCAAGATCTTCTAATTCATCTTCAGAGTCAGCCATGACTACATTATCAACATAAGGGGAAGTATAGCCTTGTCATTGAAGGGCCATATTCCTGTTTTTGCAAAACCTGCAACAATGTTAGGCCTCGTCAATGTAGCCTTGTCATTGAAGGGCCATATTCTTGTTTTTGCAAAACCTGCAACAATGTTAGGCCTTGTTTTGATGGCTCACCAACCTTACCTTTATGCATGTATCTACCTCTCAACTTCTTGAATGCTGTTTTGAATGGGCTGAAGCATGCCACATCAAGTGGTTGAAGCCTATGGCTTGTAATATGTGGAGGAAGAAGCAACATATGCAAGCCTATTTGCCTCGCATGCTGAATTGCACTCAAAGTAACATGAGAACCATGGCCATCACAAACAAGCAGGTGTGGTCGATCAACACTTATACCACTAGGAACATTAATCTTGTAAGTGCTCTAACCAAGCATCAAACAAGGCATTTGTTATTCAGACTTTCTTTTGGAATGACATTGCTGCACTTGGCTCACATCCAGCCATCAAATCTCTATATTTAAGTTTTATTCCGTTAAATACATAGAAACTAGGCATCCTAAAGCCAGATGCACTCACACAACTTAAGATAGTTAGCCATTCTCTATTTTTGGAATGGTCAGATTGGCATTTCTAATTCCTTTCCTTATCAATATCTTCATTCCAGAGCTATGGCCAGCCCGAATTCCAGTTTCATCACAGTTCGAAATGGTAGATGCATCCAAATGGAAGTCATTGTACGAGGCTTTGAGAGTGGAAAAAAATTCATCCAGGTTAGTAGAATTCATAGCTTTTACTCTTTGCACTTCCACACACTCAACAGACCTTAAAGCAAGTCAGGGTATCTACTTTTGAATCCTCTCCACCACTTCTTATCGGGTAGGCCATCTTTAAAACTAGTCCCAAATTTCTCTTCAGTTTGGCCATTCAACCACCTTCTAAGAGTGGTCAGAGGTACGCCATAATGTAAAGAAGCCTTCCTAATGCTAAGAATACCATCATCAATAGCATCTATGGCCTGATTTAGCTTTTCCATAGTCCATGAACCTCTCTCCATAAATCTGACACGTTTGCCTCCCAAAGAAGTATTTTCTGGCTGGGTGTGGATAATGGGGCCTTTGGAAATACATCTGGCTCTTGGAAGAGGAGGAGGTGCTGATGGTGCAACAGAGCAGATGGTTCTCCCTCTTAACTGCATTGCATATAACAAATAAGAGTAGCAAGCAATGAAGTTGTAATCACAAAACAGATTCAACCAAGAGAAGAAATGATGAATCGATCCAATCTAGAGAAGAAATAACAATGATTGATCTCAGCTTAACACTACCTTTAAATATCTTGCACATTGAAAAGGTGGGAAGGAAAATTATTGAAATCTAGTAATTTGGATGGCCAGATTCATACCCAACTAGTGATCCCCTCCAAGGCGCTAAAAAGAATGGATAATATGCAGACAGGTATGCAATCTGCACGGAAATGCAATGGAGGGAACATTAGAATCATTACAAAATGGAGGGAATAAAGGTTGTGAGTTGTTACCTTGGCACCATGGGAAGCTCTAGTTGTTTAACTGAAAACCATTTGAGAAGTTTTTTCTTCTGATCTATGAGATATTGGCACCATAGAAATTGCCTAAATCTAAAGTCCAGAGGTAGATGCGTGCATGCATCAACATGCAAAAGTGAAAAAGAAATTTTGGACACATGATTGCGAATCTGTGGATTAAGATTTGCGCCAGCTGGGTCCTTCCTTGAACCATTGGAGTGGCTGTGCAAATCATTGAAGTGCTTTTGGAGATCATTGGAGTGCCCTTGCAGATCGTCGAGGACATATGACGCACCCGCAGATATACAGAATGGAGCTAAAACTAAACTAATCCTAAACCATAGACATGAACCAAAAAGTCCATCATGGTGAACAAAAAGAAAAGGCCATACACGCCAGGGAGAAACTTATGGATAAAGCCAAAAGCCATGAAAATGGCATTTCCATTCAAAAGTGAACTTGTGGGGCCGAAATTCTTTGGCCATCTAAACTTCAATAAGAACACCTCATGCATCTAGGTTCTCATATTTCATAGCAAAGGATGGAGTCTTGGTTGCCAGCAGTTGTTTCAGTAATTCTCGTCTTCTCTATCTTTTTGTACTGGGTTCCCAAACCAAGCAAGGCCGGTAAGCATCTTCCTTCTCCTCTTGCTCTTCCCATAATTGGCCATCTTCATTTGCTAGGGCATCTCCCTCACCAATCCCTCTTTCATCTCTCAAAGCGCTATGGACCCCTCTTCTCTCTTCGCCTTGGGGCAATCGATTGTTTGGTGGCTTCTTCACCAGAGATGGCCATGGAATTCTTAAAGACACATGATGTTGCCTTTGCTTCAAGGCCAAAAATTACATTTGCGCGACTAGTGATGCATGATGAGGATATGATATGGGCAGAATATGGACCTAGATGGAAGGAGTTCAAAAAAGTGTGCACTCTAGGGTTGTTCAGCCATACAAGGTTAGAAGAAACCAAGCATATAAGGCAAGAAGAAATCTCAGCCACTATTGAATCCATGGTAGAGGAAAGCAAAGGAAACAGGGCAATTAAGGTGTATGAAAAGCTGTCTAATATGGAGATGAATATAGTGACGAGGATGGCGATGGGCAAGACATATTTTGGGAAGGAGAACTCAGAGGGTGCAGATTGGATCAGGGCTGTGATTGAGGAAGTGGTCACCTTAGTAACAGTGTTCAACGTGGGAGATTTTGTGCCGATTCTAGCAAAATTCGATCTGCAAGGATATGAGCGAAGGATGAAGGCAGTGAGGAAGGAATTGGACGCCTTTCTTGAGCGAATAATCCAAGAGCACAAGCAACAGAGCAGAAAGAACACTGATCTTATGGACCTGCTCATATCAGGGGACTTTAGCCACGAAGCCATCAAGGCTTTTGTAATTGTAAGAATCTAATTCATCTGAATTAATTGTTTTTTCCTTATAGGGTCGATTTTGCAGGATATCGTAGCAGCAGGGACTGATACTGCAGCAGTAACAACGGAATGGGCTCTGGCAGAGATTCTACGGTCTCCTACAGTAATGCAAAAAGCCCAAAATGAAATTGACCAAGTGGTCGGATTAAGCCGTAGAGTAGAAGAGGAAGATTTGCCGGAATTGAAATATTTGCAGGCAATTGTGAAGGAGGCGTTTCGGCTGCATCCAGCAAGTCCTATGCTGCTGCCTCACGAATCAATGGAGGAGAGCAATGTGGGCGGCTACCAAATTCCGAAAGGGACTCGAGTATTCGTGAATATATGGGCAATTGGGAGAGATCCAAGCATATGGGATGAGCCAGAGGCATTCAACCCAGATAGATTTATGGGCAGCAGCGTCGATGTAAGGGGCCGGGATTTTGAACTGATTCCATTTGGATCTGGAAGACGGATGTGCCCTGGCTATACGTTGGCGCTGTGCATGGTGCAGCTCGCTTTGGCCCGCCTGCTGCAGAGCTTGGATTGGATTGTGCCGGAAGGGCAGATGCTTGACATGACAGAAACTTTCAAAGGCACTGTGAGATTGGCTCATCCCTTACAGCCCATCGCCACGTCTCGCCGAAATATCTGATCCTATTTGCTTGTCTTCCCTTCAAAGAAACAGTAGTGTGGCTAGATATTATTTATAACTGGAGAGAAATATTTTCCATGGCTGGCTGAGGCAGATCATCCCTGACCAGAAGTACCTAGACCATATCGCCCATAGCTGTAAATTCAAGCATCAAGAGATGCTTTGGTTCTAGACAATCATCTTTATTTAAGTAACATATCCTTATCCATCAACAATGAGTAAGTTAAAATTAATAAACTGAATAGTAATGTCTCCATGTGTTAATGTTTTTTCTTGTGCATTGGATGAAGGCACAATCGTGAGAATATGCCAAATCAAGGGCAAGGGATTTTACACCTCACACCCCCGTATAGCACAACGCTCCCCATACGCCATATACAGGTATAAATATACGTTTGCAAATGGGAAATACAGTGCCATCAACCATTGGCAAGGCAAGAAAATGTTTTTGCAATCAGTCCAGGAGCTGCACAATCTCTCAGAGCACAATCTACCTGAAGGTGCACAATCTACCAAACCTAAACCAAGATAGGATATCTGGTAACAAGCACCAAGGATGAAAAATGTTCTCGCAAATCCAAAGGCCAGTGAAAGCAAGCACCGAAGATGATATAAGAGGGCCAAACCATTGCTCATTCTTTGCTTGCTACAACCGAAATGAAACCAAAGCAAGCATAGACCAATGAAACCTCTCGGCTACCTAACACCATTCCTCATTCTCTACTTGTTAAAACAAAAATGTTCATGGCAATGCATCCGAGAAATCGACTCCGGCAAAAGCAGCAAAAGGGGCTTCTACATGACGCAAATTCAGAGAAGAGTTTCTAGCAATAATTTGTGCATCCAATGATGCATTTGCAATGGGGAAGAAAAGGCAAGAACTGAAATGGGTGAAGGTCAGAGTTGTCCTCCAAAATCAGAGGCAAGCCCAAGATGCCATCGCAGGCCGATTTGGGCGAAGGCACCATTTGTCTGTGGCTCCAGTTTTCCGTCCACGCGCTGCATCGGGATGTTCTTAGCAGCCCCCGTGAAGCCAAGAACTGCTATTTCTGACCATGTAGAGCAGAGACAAAAAAAGGAACGCTCCTCAGACCATAGACAAAAAAAATTTGAAGTCCCCCTTTTTCCGGCCCACCTACGCCCAAATCTTAGGAAAGAGATATTTTGGGGGCGTAATGGGTAATATTGCTCAACATGACAATGACAATGATAAGCTCAAAAACATGATATTAAATCACATTCATCTTCCTTGATATATTAGCATGATGAATTTATCTACACCCGATTAGGGTTATCCACTCAAGAATATGAAACCGTTTTTAGCTTCAATGTGAGCAAGCATTGTATGAGGCTCAACACGCCTATCCCATCTGGTCTATGAAGACGCATCCGGTCTTTGGAGACGTTGCAACAATCTTTGCATTTCACGAACAAGTTTGGTTTCCACATTTAAGTTCAACAATGCCCACAAATGCAATCTCCTACTAAAACTAAATCTATATGGTTGAATAGCCTCTGTTAGATTCTAATATTGGGTTCTTAATTAACTTATAGGTTGCAAGCTTGCAAGCAAGATAGTGCCAGAGAACCGTTGTCGATGTGATCGAGGAGTATTTGGGCAGGCTTAAGGACTACAGTGGCCTCCAGGGCACTCTAGGAAAGGCATGTTTTTATTCTGTCAAACATTCTTTTATAATCCTCTATGCAAATAAACTAGGTTTTTTTCTGTTACAATGAAAAACCTATTATAGTGCCGGTAATGCTATAACTTTGTGGTTCTATTTTTTTGCTTGACTTTGCTTATGAAAAAACTTTGGATGACCAGGCTTCCAAGGGAGAACCATTTTGCCCATTGGAGATGTTCAACATGAGTTCTGATACTAGGCTATTTGCTTGTCTTCTCAATTCGATTCGATAAGAAACAGTACTTATCCAAGTTAAGACGTGTGGCGATGTGTGTGTTGGTTCTAGGCAATCATCCTTTTTTAACATATTCTTATGCTTCAATGAGTAAGTTAAAATTAATAAACTGTAATATCGCTCAACATGACAATGACGATGACAATGACAAGTTCAAAAACATGATATTTGATCACATTCATCTTCCTTGATATATTAGCATTATGAATTTATCTACACTCGATTAGGGTTATGCACTCAAGAATATAAAACTGTTTTTAGCTTCAATGTGAGCAAGCGTCATACGAGGCTCAGCACGCCTATTGCATCTGGTCTATGAAGACGCATCCGGTCTCTGGAGACGTTGCAACAATCTTTGCAATTCATGAGCAAGTTTGGTTTCCACATTTAAGTTCAACAATGCCCCTAAATGCAATCTCCTTCTACTAAAAATCTTGACAAGAATACGGCTTCTTTGCTCGATATGAAGTGAGGCTAGGGGAGAGATCCAAAATAAAATGGCTAAGGCAATTCAAGGGGCAATAGTATTCCAATGGGTTATAAGATTTGGCAAAGGGTGCATACAATTACAAACAACCCATTAAAAGTATGGACAAAAGGGTTTTTATAAATGCAACAAAGGGTTGGTGTCGCGGATGAAAAAGGAAAAATAGGAAATGCATCGGCCTTTTACCAGTTTGTTTTGCAAAAGGGGTCGGGTCGAGCTAATCTGGGAAAGACCTTTTTCTCAACGGAAAAGGGAGATCGGGAGGAGACTAGAATAGCCGGAGAAGGAGCCTTTCTCAGAAGAAAAAAGAATCGATTTGCCCATAAAAGAGGACGTCGGCGTAGATCAAAAATTGAGAAGACTTCTGCCTTGAACTTCGACTGCAGCAATCCGGCTCTTAGCTGCTGCTATCAGACTTGACCTCCGGATATTGAAACGAACCTCTAATCTGTACCAGATTTCTGCCAGTGCATATCCAAGCCTTAATCTGTGTAATCGGATGGTCTTGAGCTTAAGCAGAATAAGCCTTGATCCATTCTTTTGCTGTTAAAATCCCCTTTGGAATTGGCCTTAATTTTTGGATCCGGTTGGGCGGATAAACTGCTGCTTCATTTCCTATTGTGGAAACTCTGTATTCTTGCCCAAGTGTTGAGCAAATCTATAAGTTTAATTCTAAGTCTTAATCCTTGTTCGTGTTCTTGTTTGATTCCCTCTTGACGGATTTAAGCTGTAACTATTTGAGTTGTATCAAGTGGTATCAGAGCCTATCGATCCCCATACCTGAACAATGGCCCAAAACCGTTTCAACATCTCTGATAGTCAGTATCAGCAAGCTTTAGCCAATGCGGCTATATTGCATCCCGGATAGCCTTGCCTCTACCGCTAATCAGCGGGGAATATGAAAAGCGATTGAGCGGTTGGCTATTCTGCAGATTTCTTACCGGATATTCCCCAGCAGCCACCTCTGCCGAATGATCCTCCACCTGTAAATCCTCCACCCCCACCGCCAGTTAATCCCAGCAAGATTAGAAAATGGTTGGAGAAAGTAGATATGCCTACATTTAAAGGGAGGAGGATAAGACCAATCAAAGTAGTCATTTTTCTAAGCCGATTGGGAAAATTCTTTGATCGAGTGCAAAGCAAGCGATGTGGAAAAATTGCAAGCTATGGATAGCTATTTGAAAGACCAAGCCCAAGCCTGGTGGCAAGGTCGACGAGAGTGTAATCCTAAGATAGACACATGGGAAAGATTCAAGAGAGCATTTGAATTGCAATATCTTCCTTCTAATTATCAAAGTGAGCTAAGAAGAGTATGGGATCAACTGAAACAACAAGACAAGGAAACGATCCAGTCTTACACCTCAAAGTTTAGCCATTTGGTCAAAGACCGATAAGGAACCTAGATGGGGAAGAACTCCTACGAAAATATGTTAGCGGGTGTAAAGATGACATATATGCAGAATTGGAGATCCTAAATCCTGCAGATTTAGATGGGGCTATAAAGATGGCATCTGCAGTAGAAAGAAAGTTGGATCCCACAACGCGAAAGTTAGATATTTGGGACGAGGGTACCTCTGACGAAGAGAGTAAGACAAAAGAGAAGAAAAATGGGAATAAAGATTCTGATAGACAGTTCAAAAGAAAAAGATACAATGGAAGGTACAACGGAGAGAACAATGGGCCTGAAAGAAGGCAAGAGGAAGCTGACACCTCAAATAAGAAGAATGAACCAAAAAGAGGATGCTTTAGATGCGGAGGAAAGCATTTTATTAAGAATTGCCCTTCTGGAGAGGGGGGTATTACAAAAGTTGAACCTCCTAAATCCCAGCATACAATTCAGATGCATGCTTTAAAGGCGCCTAAGCCCGTGGAGCCAATAGTTGAGACTTCGAAGGGGGGAGAGACCTCAAAGGTGGGAGAGGAGCGAAGAAGAGTAAGCTTCCATGACGATGAGCGAGAGAAAGCTGCCGCTAAGGAGAAGAGATGGCTCCAGATGGGAACTCTAGGATGAACAACTGGTAACCTCTCTTTTTGGAGAGATTACGGAAGCTTTTGTAAGTGAAATTCTTTATTAGGTATAAAGAGTAGGATTTTCAAGGTTGATTTTCTTTATTTGGTATAAGGAATAGATACTTTGAATGTGTATACCATGGTAGATTAGTGACTACGATTGCAACGTAGCCGGCTTGAACATGGTATACTAGATTGTATACTAGCGGGACGAAATGATCTTGCCAACAATAATTACATGTGTTAGATATAGAGGATGCAAATATTCTTTTGGATTAAAAACATAGGATTTAGCACATACATATTATAATCATAATATAATACAAGAAATTTATCGCGGCGGCCTTGGCCGCCGCGAACATTGCTCTTCCCCGACTAACTCCTGCAAAGGGGGGGTTGTGTATCTATGGAATGGTGTGAAAGATGTTCTTGGAACGCAAAAGGGATTTTATATCTTTGGAATGGCGCGAGAGATGTTCTTGAAATGCAAAGGTGGATTTTTATATCTTTTGGCTGTGCCACAGGCTATGGAGCAGTGCTTCATTATCAAGTTGTTCTATAAAGGAACAATAAACATTTGGAGATGCAAGGTATATACCCCAACTTGACAATCATTAAAGACTAGAAGTAGGAGGGCAGCAGGGGATGTCAGATCTGAAATGATATGGTGCTCTAGGACTGATTTGGCTATTTTTTCAGCATCAAGGCAGCTAATGTCATAGTACCCATAAGATAACTGAGCAGTAGAGTGATCAATGAGCAGAAGCAATGTATGTAACAGGCAAACCAAGATTTGCCAGTTTTTTTAAAATGGAAATAAGACTTTCACATCCATTTCCAAAGCTCAGCTTAGCTCCCTTTAGGCAGATGCCAGAGTGCCAGAAGATCTGCTCATGCACCAAGCTAGTGCAGAGTTTCCTAACTAGCCATTTTAACCAGTTTTGCACAGAGTAGTACTCTGGAAGCTTTGACTTATACAAAGAATAGTAGATTCACAAAAATTGTTTGGAAGCACTAGAGTGGACTTCATGTAAGTTATTGAATCAAAATTTTACTTGATAACTCAAACGAACTCATGGAGTGGAACTTTGAGATGTAGAAAATGGATTATATCAAACTATGGAGGTTTGGCGTCGCGCCATTTTTTTTCTCATTGTTGCTTTGTGATTTTCTAGTTGAAACCAGGAGGGCAAGTCTTTTTTGTGAGAACACCTTGTGTATATAAGGCAGCGACATCCGCAAGAATATGCATAATATACTCATAGTTCTACTACAAATGGTTCTTCTAATACATAGTTCTAGCAATGGCCAATATTCCGTGCACTTGGTCAATATTTAAGACATTCTCGCTGCACTTGTGTATGCAATTCTTATACAGATTGCATACTCATCTTGAACTCACCAATCAACAACGTAAATGAGATTATAGGCAAAATAGTTGTGTTCGTCGCAAATATCGGAGTTCATATATAATCTTTGCTAACTTGAAGTTGTGTTCAACGAAGACCCAAGCCTTGTTTTGGCTTTTTGTTCCCTTTGCCATGGTCACAAACCAAGCTATGATAGACAAAATAACAAAGCTGCACCTTTGTATCAAAGTTCAATTTTTCTTTACACTTAGAGGAGCCAGGTTTGTTACACAATATCTTAATTTAGTTTAATGTTGATGGGGCTTCAAAGAACAATTGTTTCTTCTCATCTCAAGCACGGTGACTATGGCCATCTGCCGTTGTTATTGTGTCATTTTTTACGGTAATCTAGTGGGCTTATATTTACAAATGGGACTCGACTTCGTAGCTTTAAATGTAGTAGGTTTTAGCGGATATTTCTCCTATGATTTCAATTTCAAAGAACTCTTGCTTCAATCTGCTCTTGACAATTCGATGCTGCTATACCACTGTCAATCTCTAAAAGAACAAATGGCATCTTGGTTTTGAGATGATCAATAGCCTTTTTCGGGCATTTCATTGGATACAAACTCAATGGCATTTAATGCAGCTTGATTTTTAAGCAATTGGGCAATCTGCAAAACTTTCGACCCGGTTAAGTGCAGTGCGGTCGGCTTCATCTCTGCTCGGTTTGGGGGCTCGTAGTGGGTTTTGTGGTGTGCTTTATGTTTGTGTTGTTCTAGGTCGTATTATGGTGGTCCTTATAGGTTGTGCTTGGGGCTTGGTTTGGTTCTGCCCGGGGTCTTATTTGTATAGTTAGAATAATTTACATGTTGAGTTTGGTCAGTCTAGTTCTTGCCTCATCTTTCCCTCTGTTATTTGACGCATGCATAGGTCGTTTGTGCAACCCTAATGTTATAAACATTAAACCTTGTGTTCTAAACATTATAACAAAGATTTCTTGGGCATAATTTATTAAACATTAATCACAAAAGATGCTTATGCATAGATCAGTCCTTGTGCATGATTATATTTTGAGTTTGGTCAGTTTAGTTCTTGCCTCATCTTTCCCTTGTTGTTTGATGCTATGCATAGGTCGTTTGTGCCCCCCTTATGAACATTAAACCTCGTGTTATAAACATTATAAGAAACGGTCCTTGGTGCATAATTTATTAAACAAGATTTCTTATTTGCTTGTAATCCTTTTTTCTTAGTTTTTCACGTTCTTGTATGTTGGTATTCCTTTTGGTAGTCCTTATGCTTGCACTATCCCCAGTTACAACATGGCTCATTGTGTTGGTTACCTCATTATTGCATTGTTTCCTATTTCTTTTTTCTTTTTATGGTGGCGCCTTGACCTTGTTACTCTAGAAACCCATTGAGACTTGCAGGCTTATTTTCCAGGGATTAGTCGAGTCGATAAGGATTGGAATCAGTTCGAACTTGGCAACTACACAGTTCAAACGATGGACTGACTTCTTTTTGTGGTGGTTTCTTAGGGCAGATCATGTGGCTTCATGGTTTCAGATGGCTTTTTTTTTTTTTTGATTCATCACATCACTTTGGTGTTTCTACCACGGTTAGTCATGTTTACGAGATCTGATTGCAGTTTCATGGATGCACCAGCAGATCAATAGGGTGGTTCCCATACATAAGTCGGGAAGTGAAATGGAAGCAAATAATTATCGCATGATTATGGTGAGCAATCTCTTCGCAAATTTTTTTGCAACTATTGTAGAGCATAAGATAAGTGTTTGGGCAGAGACACATGATGTACGTGCTAAAGGGCAGGCAGGCTTTAGGATGAAAAAATCCACAATAGACCATTTGATAACATTCAGGGTTATGATAGACTCAGTGAAAGGAACTCGAAAACCGTTATTTGCAGGCTTTGTTGACTTTACTAAAGCATTTGATCTAATGAGTAGGGACAAGCTGTGGGAAAGTATGGACAGAATTGATGTGCCTAGTCATCTAAGGAGCGCGGTGAAATTACTATACGAGAAGGTGTTGGTACAGCTCTCCTTCCCATACATTGGAGAGTGTGATGAACAGGTGGAGAGTAACATAGGAGTGAAATAGGGCTGCCCCCTATCCCCTACTATGTTTGGCATTTTTATTGATGACCTAGAAAGATGGATAACCACTCTTGGGGGGGATGGTACCCAAATCGCAGGGTATGCTATACTTATTCTGCTATATGCCGATGATATAGTTCTGAGTAGGGAGGGGATGCAGAAACATTTAGATGTTCTAGCATCTTTTTGTGAGGCAACAGGGATGCAGGTAAATTTGATGAAGACTAAGATTGTGATGTTTGGAACCACACTGGATCAGAATTTTACATTCACATACAAGGGAGACAGGGTCGAAATAACACAGACATACAAATACTTGGGGCTGATTGTAGATAAACACTTTAGATGGAATCAAACATTGGAACAATGGGTAAATGGGGGGCTAAAAGCTCTATTTGCCATGCAAAAAAAGTGCTTGAAAGCAGAAATTTGGAGATTTGAATTAAAAAAGATGCTCTTCAAAACCCTTGTACAGGCTGTATTATTATATGGATGTGAGGTGTGGGGGCCAGGACTATCTCTAGAACTATGGCAAAAGATTGAGAAGATACAAAAGAAATTTCTACGCACTGAGCTCGGAGTCAAAGTATAAACACCATATGAGATGATGATGGCGGAATGTGGCATGATGCCTTTAGAATGTGAGGCTCTGTGCCGATATTTGGTGTATTTAAGTAAGCTCGGAGGTCTAGAAGAAAACAGTTATCCAAGGTTAGCATTGAGGGAATCGTTCGAGAAAGGGTGGTACGCGGAGGGGTTGACCTGGATGCATAAATGGGGGCTTAAGATAGAAGACCTCGGTGTTAACAAACACAGAATATATGAATGGATTAGGGAGACAGCAATGGCAAGGATCTGGCATAGCCTGGAGTGAAAATGCTTCACTATAGGGAGAAGATTAACCCATCCTTTCAAGAAATGAGCTACCTCAATGAGAGCATCTCCATGAGCGAAAGACATGCAATATGTAGAATGCGGTTAAGTGCACACCACCTGGGAGTGGAAGTAGGACGATGGTACAATATACCACGAGAATACCGAACATGTCGGATGTGTGGAGCGGATCAGGTAGAAGATGAAGAACATGCAATCATTCATTGCCCAGCATACCAAACTCTGAGGGGTGCCCTTGGCATATACATAAGCAGCATGCAACAGTTTTTTGATTTGCCAGCTGCAATAGCTGGTAGTTTCCTGATTGATATGATGCAGTTGAGAGAGGCAGGAATCAAGGTTATAGAAATGTACTTGACAGACGAGGAAAGAGGGGAAAGTGAGGACAACCCCCATGAGGGTTTGTCAGATGATAACTAAGAATATATATTATGTAATTGGTCTTATAGACCTGATGGTCTCAAAAGACGCAATACTTCACCTCTCTCTCTCTCTCTCTCTCTCTCTCTCTCTTCTCTCTCTCTCTCTCTCTCTCTCTCTCTCTCTCTCTCTCTCTCTCTCTCTCTCTCTCTCACATGGTTTCAAGTATTCTCATTTATTTGTCATTATGAGGAATCCTTTTTAACCCTTTCGTGTGTCTTAAACTTCTATGTGGACTTTTTGTTTAAACTTCTGGTGTTTGTTTGTTTTATAGATGGATCGTCTTTTCAATTTTTGATATTGTGCTATTGTGCTTGGTTGCTTGTCTTGACTATTAACTATTTGTTTACTATCGAGTTGATTCTCAGTTGGCCATTGGTCGTGCTGGTATTCTCTCTCTCCCAGCGTAGCACTTGTCGCTTCTAGGTAGCCTATTTTCTCTTCCTCGCATAGCTTTGTGGCTTCCAGAGCGCACTGAGGGGAAGACCCCTGTAGTCGGGCCTAGTGTATCTATATATTTTCTCTCTCGGCGTAGCAATGTCGCTTTTGAGGATTCTTTATAATTTCTCTCTTATGCTATTTTATCTCGTCAGTTTCTTGTGCTCTGCTTGCTTTTTGAGCATGATGCATGCTTGGCCATAGGGCTCCTAACCTTTTCACGTTAACCATTTGTGTGATTGTGTTTTGCAGTTCAGTGCGATCCTCTTTCTTGACACTGAGGTGTTAGCCGATTTTCAGCAGTTTCAAGGTGGTTGCGGTTGCAGTTTTCACTTCTACCCTCTTGTTGGGGTGGGGGTTCGGAGTCGATATTTGAGGGTTGCGGGTCGAGGTGCAGCTTTGGTCTGGTCAATTCTGACTTGGACGGGCTTTGGATGCGGTTTTTGGGTTCGAGAACTTTGTGGATCGTGGGCCTAGTTATATGTTTTGAGCTAGTTATATGGCTGAGGTTATTGTTGGTTTCTTTACTCATATTCACTCACGTTGGGGCCTCATTGTGGCTACCCTATGGATCATTGTATTTTCATTCATTCAGCTCAATGGAACTCCACTTTGGATGTTATTGCTTTGCAAAGGATCTTTAAATAGTACATGGAAGTTTTAAAACATTTTTTTATACATCTAATAGTACATGGGGATACGGAGTGTTCATCGACGAGAGCCCTTCATGGTCTTGAAGAAATTCTTCATGTCTTTGAGTCGGAGGCTCTTGCCGATGTTGCACAGGATGTTTCTGTTGGAATATAAATATGCTGACTAAGCATAATGTGCTGAAACAATAGTGGTTCAGCATTTAGCACACAGTGCTAAGAAAGTGCTGAAATGTACAGAAGGCAGCACTTTGTCAGCACTGAGCACCGACCCTAAATCAGTGCCGAAATTAGTGGACGGTGGTTAAATGGTAGACTATTATTCTTAGTCTCACCGGTTGTATATATATTGATTGTACGTTATGTACTATGCGATGCTCATAAGTAGAGACTGTATTTCCTATTGCTTTTCTCAATAGAATTATTATTGTTCTTCTATTCTATCTCTTGAGTCGATCTTGTGGGTTTATGCTGGTTTTGCACTAGTTCTATCATGGTATCAGACGCTTTCTTGAGGGAAGAATAGAAGCTATTGGAGAAGCATCCAAATTGGATTGGCCATCGTTTCTAGAAGTTCTTTGGCTGAGATTTGGTGGTGGAAAATCTCATTGCAGCATTGAAGAAGTTTCTTGCTTTTTTGGCCTGAAGGAAGTGTTTTGGAAGAGAGATTCGGATTTTCCAGCAAGTTCTGGTGTGAGATTCGAGTTTTCCAAGAACTTTTTGGCGCAAAATTCAAGATTCAACTTTTCTAGTGGGTGCTTTGTTGGTGACGAATTTATTTTCTCAACCATCTTCTTGGCTGCTGAAAATAGGAGAAATTCATGGATCCATTCAAGTTCTCACAGAATGCAAAGCTCATTAATAATAATTACCATGCTTGGAAGAAGTTCATGGTGAATTACTTGATATTTAGTGATATGGGAGCGGTGTTTGATGAAGACTTTATTAGCACAAAGTCAGCAGATGCTAGCAGGATAAACCAGAAAGTTTGTGCTCTTGTCAAAATGTTGGCTGAAGAGACAATTGGTCATGAAATCAACCATTTTACTGAGTTTAAGGAGATGTGGTCTCATTTGGAGAAGTCTCTTGATAGCAAGGGTATGGCTACCCAAATGCTGATCCAGAACAAAATGAGACATGCCCAATTAGGTGATTTCAAATCTGTCACGGCATACCTTACTCAGATGGAGCAATGGCGTTTGGATTACATGGCTGCTGGTGGAGTGTTGTCTGAAAAACAGCTGATTCAAGGTACCTTGGTTGATCTTCCTCCTTCGTACGATATTATCTCTTCGAAGATCAGGTACAAAGAGAAGATTGATATAGCCAAAATAAGCAGTCTACTGCAACAAGAGGAGTTGGTGTTGAAGCAAAGGGATGGGAGAGTAGACCATGCTAATTTTATGTCTACTTCTCGGGCTGACACCAAGAAGAAGTTTGCTGATAGCAAAGACACTAGAAAGTCAGAAAATGTGAAGTCTGATGTTAAGAAATCTAAGGAGTTCAAGTGCTGGAATTGTGGTGAAAAGGGTCACTACAGTTCGAATTGTAAGAAGGAGAAGAAAAGCTCAAAGGGTAGTGACATGAGAAGCACGGCAGTCAACTCTAAGGGAGAGACAAGTGCTGTTGCGTGTGCCACTTTTGATGCTGAATACCTGAATCTTGCAGCAACAGCCAGCACCCTACATAAAGACTGGATTTTGGACTCAGGAGCCTCGATTCATCTTACCGGAGATTCAGATGTGTTTTCTGAACTTGAACCTCGATTTGGAGGTGATGTGAAGATGGGTGATGGATATTCTCTTCCTATCACAGGAAAGGGAATTGTAGCTTTTCAACTGCGTGGACTTGATGTAGTTAGTAAGGTGAGGAATGTCATGTTTTCTCCTGGATTACAGTCTAATATCATGTCTGCTGCTGAATTTGATAAAGCAGGCCATCACATTGTTCCCAGAAATGGTAAAGCCTATCTGCTGGACATGGATCCACTTGAAGGAATTGACTTGAAAAGTCTGCAGTTCATGGCACAGTGGACGCTACAAAATGGCTTGTATATCTTTGATGGTTCAGTTCATAAGACTGAACATGGTCTTGTATGTGCTGATTTGACTACTGAGCATCTGTGGCATGCTCGTTTTGGTCATGTTGGAGGCACTGATGTACATGCTTTGTACAAGCACAAGATGTTACAGGTATTCCCTCTCTGAAATGTGTCAAACTTGAGTGTGCTGCATGCCATCTCGGAAAGCAACCTCAACAGCCTTTTCCACAACAGGCTATTCATCGCACAACTCAACCCCTTGAGCTGCTTCTGATTTGTGTTATATGCCTGATGTTTCACTGGGTAGAAAGAGGTATTTCTTGACCCTGATTGATGATTTCAGTAGGTAAACTTGGGTGTATACTTTGCACTGCAAATCTGAGGTGTTTGGCAAGTTTAGGGCCTTCAAAGCAGCAGTCGAAAAGCAGACAAGGTTAGTAATAAGAAAGTTGAGAAGTGACAATGGAGGTGAATATGTTTCTAATGCCTTTGATGAGTTTCTCATAGAAGAATGTTCAGAATGTGACTCCTTATAAAGCATTTTGGAGAATGAAACCAGATATGTATCTCATTTGAGGATGCTTGGATGCTTGGCTTATGCTTCCATACCTGCTGAGAAGCTGAAAAGTATGGGAAGTTGCATGACAGGGATGTTAAAGCCATCTTCATTGGGTATCCAAAAAATCAGAAAGGTTACAAGCTGTATGATCCTTCCAACAAGCAGGTTATTGTAAGCAGGTCAGTTCAATTCGTTGAAGATGCTGTGTATGATGGTATATCTTCCAGTGATTCTCCTGCAGTTTACAATGACAGCAACTTAGATATTGGAGATCTGATAGCAGCTTCTGGTAGACCTTTCTCTTCCTCTCTAGTGGTTTCTCCAGTGAACTGAAGTCATGGCACGTTGATCCCAATCCCACTCACCCTATGGTCCATGAGCAAGTTGGTTCCTTTCAGGGGGAGTCCAGCACACATGAAGGTACTGTAGCACCTGATCTAGCACCTATTATAGCACCTATTGTAGCACCTGTTATACCTCCTGTTGTTGAACATAGGAGATCGACACGTCTCAAGGAAAAACAAATTGTTGTAGAACCGGTTGCAGCATCTGTTGTACCTGTTGTTGAACCCAGGAGATCAGCACGTCTGATGGAGAAACAAGAGAAGTCTAATGGATTATATAACCTTACCTTAATGGCAAAGGTCTGGGATCATATTGTCCACACACCTTTCATAAAGCAGCTAGTGATCTGCAGTGGCAGCATGCAATGGAAGAAGAATACTCTCAATTGCCGAAGCAAGGCACATGGGAATTGGTTGAACTTCCAGCTGATAAGCAAGTTATTGGCTGTAAATGGGTGTTTAAAACCAAATTTCATGTTGATGGGACAGTGTTAAAGCACAAAGCTAGACTTGTAGCCAAGGGTTTTGCACAGAAAAAAGGCTTAGATTATGATGAAGTCTTTGCTCCCATAGCCAGAATATCCACTATTAGATCAGTTATAGCTCTTGTTGCGATGAAAGGTTGGTTAATGTTTCAAATGGACATTAACTCTGCCTTTTTGAATGGTGATTTGGATTAAGAGGTCTATATGACTCAACCACTAGGATTTGTTGTTCAAGGGAAGGAGTTGTCAGTTTGTCATTTGATGAAAAGCATTTATGGCTTGAAGCAGGCTCCAAGATGTTGGCATGCGAAAGCTAATGCTTCTTGAGCAGGGGTTCAGCAGAAGTGCAGCAGACCCCAATCTTTATTACAAATCACATGAAGGCCAAATGTGCATTGTGGTTTTGTATGTTGATGATTTGATCACCATAGGAGATGCTGATGTGCTGATTTCTACATTGAAGTTGAAGTTATCTTCGTCCTTCGAGATGACTGACCTTGGTCTTGTGCATTACTGTTTAGGTGTAGAAGTGTGGCAGCACTCAGATGGCATCTATCTTTCTCAGCAGAAATATATCAAAGAAATGTTACAACAGTATCGTATGCAAGATTGCAAGGCTGTGGCAAGTCCTCTTGATCTAGGCACAAGGCTTGAGCTTGATTTCGATGGTGAAGAGTGTGATCCCACACTCTATCGAAGCTTGGTAGGGGCGTTGATATATCTCACAGCCACTAGACCTGATATCTTTTTTGCTGTAGGAGTGCTGAGCAGATTCATAAGCAATCCCAAGCAGTCGCACCGGAAGATTGCTAAAAGACTGCTGGCATATTTGAAGGGGACTTCACAAGAATGTCTCTTTTATCAGAGGTCCTCTGATTTCTAGTTGAAAGTCTTTGTTGATGCAGATCATGCTAATTTCATGATAGCAGGAGGTCCACAACAGGGATGGTCACGTTCATAGGGCCTAACGTCCTGACATGGTTGTCCAAAAGACAGTCTACAGTGTCAATCAACACCACGGATGCAGAATTCAAAGCACTCAGTATTGGGATGTAGGAATTGTTGTGGCTTAAACATTTGTGGACAAATCTGCAGGTACCTCCATCCTCGGCTGTTATATTGTGCAACAACACAAGTACCATCCATCTTGCCAATGATGCTACGTAGCACCCAAAGACAAAACACCTTGACACTTACTTGTGTTTTGTCCGTAAGCAGATCCAAATGGGATCTCCTCAACTTCTTCATTGCTCCTCACAGGATCAGTTTGCTGACGGCTTTACCAAACCATTAGTTGGATCTAAGTTCGTCAATGTGAAGGAGAGCTTGGGCATGAAGAAATTGCCGCTGAAGGGAGAGAAGGATTACCTTAGTTTCAACTGATTTTCTTCTGCTTAGTCAGCAGCATTTAAGGGAGAGTGTTGGAATATAAATATATGCTGACTAAGCATAATGTGTTGAAACAATAGTGGTTCAGCACTTAGCACAATGAATCTTTGAAGGTGCTGAAATATACGTAAAGGCTGACACTTTGTCGAAGATCGAGCAACCACCTAAAACCGCGTCAAATTAGTGAACGATGGGAAATCAACAGGTAGGTTGAGAGCAATGGTAACATAGCCGTCAAGTTTGGTCTGAGCCTCATCAGCAGACTGAATAGCTTGCTGTAGCTGTTGTTCGAGGTCACGGATCCGGTGCTCCTTTTTCTTGAAGGCGTGGCCAGTCCGGTCGGACCCGTTCGAAGTCGTGGCATGTGAGGAGGATTGCCCAGGAACATTGAGTCGAAGCAAGGCAATCTCGGCGTCAAGAATTTTCTATTTCTGAACCTCCGTAAGCTGATCTTGGAGAGATGTGAGCTGAGAGGTCTGCGTGGAAAGCTGAGCTGTCAAAGAGGCAATTTGAGTGTCACGCGCTGTAAGGTCTTGGGCTTGAGTGTTGTAATTCCGAGAGTTCTCAGATCTGGCGTCCAAATTTTGGCAATGTCTTTATCCTTTGTGGCGTTCCAAAGATAATATCGCTATCACGTATATATATCGTTATCGTCATTAACGCATACGTCACAAGTGACATGTACTTGAGAGTAGGACAACGTTGCACCTAGGAGCTAAAGGTTGCACCTAGGGGGCAACCTTGGATGTTGGGTATGTAATTAAACATACACAACAAAAGGTTCCTTGTTCATCCATTTCCAAATGGCTTAAAGCCATTTGCCCATGTGGATGCCCTAACCTAGATAGGGTCTATATAAGGGCTAAAACCCTAGACCCTAGCTCTCCTTTCACTTTGCCAATTAGGGTTTTCTAGAGCCTCCTTTCCTCTTTCGCAATTAGGGCTTTCCCGGGCCAATTCGCCAAGGTAAGGCTCGAAATCGCATTGCGAGCTCGAAAAGTCGGATTTGCACAACAAAGTTCTTGAGTAGCAATTTGTCTTCGCAAGATCGAGCATGGACGCCTTCCGGAGGATCAGGAGCAAGCCAAGGAGCAGGTATCTAGTTGTTCTGTTGTGCAAAACCGTCTTTAGGCATGGCAATATGCCGGTTTAGTATGTTGGATCATCTCTGGAAGCCTTGTAGATCCCTAGATCTGAGACTCTAACGAATGAACCTAACATTGGATGTTAAGTAGATAGATTGATATGATTCTCTATCTCTGTTCTGTGATATTGCATGTATTCCACTCTGTGATCTCCTTGTTGTGGGAAGGGGGGTAGAGACCTAAAGGCTGTGTAGAAGATGCTCCTAGCATAGCACCTTAGTTCCCACATAAATGCGGCCCGTGCACAGGAGCCCACCTGGCTGTGGGTGAAGGGGCAAGGCCGGTTGATAAGGAGAAACTTGTCTCATCGCGGACTTACCCCTCTGGTAGTAAAGCCTATCGGGGTCTTTGGCCGGGCTAGGCTTAATGGCTTGTCCGCTGCGTGTGGGCAAGGCATGAGCTCGACACTCGTGGGGTGGTGGACATGACCTTCCAGTGAGTTCAAGTCGAATAAGGGCAGTGGCCCTCTAGCCGCCTGCGATGAGCATGGATACCTCTAGAGGAGAGGCAGCTCTCTTCCTGCCTCATCGGGGTTGGGGAGATGCAACCCAGCAGTAGTAGCCCCTCTGGCTATTCATCCGTGAGCTACGGCCAAGTCCCAACACTTTTCAGCCTACTTTGCAAAGTGTGCTTGGGGGGGGCGGATGGAGTGGACTACCCTAAGCCATGTTCTATGCCAGCCAAATCCATTGCCATGAATTGCATGCGCAATGAACTCGGAGGCCTAGCCGGTCATCCCCTTGAGTCCAGAGCCCCGGTAGGATCTTTCATTTGTATTATTGTTATGAAGGTATTGTCGACTCTGTGATGTTGCTATGGTTATGGTGATTGTGTTGTATATTATTAGTTGTGCTCATGTTTGTTTGTTACGCTTCAAGCAGATAGGTCGATCCGATGGAAAGGCGGATGAATGACACATCCACTCTTCCCTTGCGGCTCTCCCCCCATGGGAGTAGAGGGTGGATGGCCCCTGTCGAGGCATTTGCCGGGGGAATGCTCCTCCTGGAGAATACGATCGGGCATCATTATAAGGAGTAGGGGATGTCACAGTGGTATCAGAGCATGATCTTGGCATCCAAGATCGAGCACTGGCCATTTTTTTCCTTAGGACTAACAGTAGATTCGAGTCTTGGGGTATAGCCACCCAAGCAAGAGCTCGAACAATTGGGAAAATTTCCAATTTTTGGGTAGATTTTAACTCCATGATAGGTTGCTAGTGAAGTGTAGCATCTTTCCCAACCTAAATTGCCAAAAAAAATAGGCCACCCCTCACAGAGTGCGCCCAGCACCATTCGGTTCGCAAACCGATTCCGCCCAGGCGCACTGTGTGAGTGGTTGACCTCCGTTGACATAGTTAGGTGTCCCAATTAATTAAGATAATGGTGTAGTTTGGCTTATTCCCTTAGTTCTAGATAGGTTTGTATGTTATAACACTAAGAAACTCCCTGTAAATTGTAAAATAGCCTCGAAAACAGTCGACCCCTCACAGAGTGCACCCAGACCCTTTCGGTTGGAATCCAATCTGGCCCAGGCGCACTGTGTGAGTGGTGGGTGTTTTGAAGTATGGTGAACCCAAATGAATGCCTCGTACCTTCGCTAATGCCACGATTCTATTGCAATAGCAATAGAATCGACATTCCTTGGATGGGGACGCCCTATCTTGCTCTCCTATTTATACCGCCTTCTTCCTCATTTCCAGCCATCGGCGTTCTCTTGAGCTCCTTTCTATTCTGCTCATTTTTGGCTCCACAAGTTTCCATCCTTGCACTCACAACTAGAAATCAATCTTTCTGAAAGGTATGCATTTGATTGTTAGCGGTTTGGTTTATTTTTGTTTTTGGTCCGTTTGCATCCTCTCCTTGTCTTGTTCTGTTTCGGTGGCGTTGTGCTCTAGCTTACAGGATGGAACCGTGGTTGTGGATGAGGTTAGTTTTTTCCTTATTTGATTTTCGTTTGCACGTGTTTGTGATGGAGTCGTGATTGTGGATCGAGGTTAGTTTTTTCTATCTCCAATTTCTTTTGCAAGTAGCTATCTCTTGGTTTATGATGAGTCATGGTTTATGAATCGATACCTTGTCAGCCTTGGCTAGGTTTGGCTTCTGTTGTGGAGCTCCACTTCGGCCAGATTTCATAAATCGGTTCCAGTTTTCGGATGGGCCGGATCACAGTTCCATGCTCTCTTTGTTCAGTTTTTTTCAGATCTGCTCCTCTGCAGGTTTTGCATATGGGCTAGCCACCCAATTCCTAATTAGAACCCACTTCTGAGCCTGCCCATCTTTGCATCCAAGCCCAAAAAATCTGTTTATCTTATGGTTATGGCAGGAGCTCCTGTTGGGTCACTCCAGCAAAGGCGTCTCTTGAGTTGTGATAAAGATAGCAGATCCCGATCTGGGCGATGGTTGGCTAGACCGGAAACTGGTTCTGCTCATCCGAGGACCAGATCGACTTTTCTTATGCTAGATGGATCCCCTTTTGGCCGATCTCTTGGCTTCTAGCTCGGTCTCAGAGGTTTCTTTTCTATCTCAGATTTTCTGATCAAATCTGTTTGGGTTCTTGACTGCCTTCTATTCCGTAGCCAGATCCTTATGTGTGCCATAGATTGGGTGGATCGAGTCGATTATCGTGGTCGGCATCCCCCGAAGACAATTCGCCGATTCTCAAGAACCGCCCTCCGCCTCTGCCGCAGGTGGATTTTCAAGGGGATACCGGGTCATGGTTTCCCATGGCCCCTTGGCTGGGGGGATACCGGGTCCTCGCTTTCCTTTGATAATTTATTGTATTGGTTCTATAGCTTTGCTTTGCATTTTTTGTTTTTTCGCTGACATCCGCATTCCCCGGGCTGTGTGCTCCTTTGATTTTTGTCATCCTTGTTCCTACTTAATGTTGGCGGTTCTGTGGAAACTATGTTTATAATTTTGATTTCCAAATTGAGTTGCCTTAATCTTGGATAAACTACCTTGTCTATCTATTGGAAGGTTGGTGGCCAGTAAGTAGGAGTCATATAAGACATATGCCTCGAGCGTTTAATGCTCCAAGATCAGTTCCCTGTGGACCTTCGTATGCACATGTTTCTACATAACACCAACACATCTCGTTGTTTTTTGCAATGGTCTTACTTTGGCTTACTCTTTCTACATTTGCCTAGATTTCTTTTTGCGAGGTTCACAATTGTTTGCAGCTAGTAACGAGGTTTTTGTGTTGGGCACACGAATCCAATTCGCCTTTTATTCGACATGTATCGCTGTTGTATCCAGGCCGAGCGAGAACCTAGCTTTGATCCCGATCCTCTGGGCAAGGCCTAGATTGGTGCACAGGGTCTGGCGGAATCCTACTTTAATATCATTGGAGTTTTTGCGTCAACATGTGAGATTGTGGCCTATTGGTAAGGTCTCTCTTTTCTAGTTTCCAGAGATGGGATCCTGGATCCCACTAGCAAGGTACGTTTTTTGCATCTTTTGTGTTTAAACATTTCCATCTATTTATTTTGCCCAGGGATATATTTGTATTTTCACGTCAAAACATGTCCAATTTTAGCATTTTTGCGTCTAAACTTTTTCATCTATTAATTTTTGCTAAAAGATGTGTTGTTTTTTGTGCCTCCTCATATTGTTGATTTTCACATTTCACTTTCAATTTTTTAAGCTTTTGACACATGTAGAGTTCCATTTTTTCGTGATATTCTTTTGATGCATGTAAGTTCCAGTTTCTATTGTTCGGTTTAAAAAGACATGCGAAGTTCCGTTGTTTAATTTCGCTTCCTCTGCTTGTATTAGCATGTTGTTCTTGCAGGCTTGCATCCATTGGGCATATAGTGGTTTCTATCGACTATCTAGTTTATTACTTGACTATTCCTTAGTTTTCCATCTTTTCAGTCTATGATAGTGGTATTTTGTTAACCTCTTTCTGCAGGCTATGGGTCCCCTATGATTGCTGATTTTTACGATTACGTGGTTCGTCGGTTCGTTAGGGGTGATTCTTTTCTCTCTATTCTCGTCGTCTTGTAAGTTTTTTTTTTTTTGGTATTCTCTATGCTTGCACTATTTCTTTTACCACATGTTTTCAATTACAAAATATTTTATATTTTGTATGGTCCTTGCTTCGTTATTCCAATTTTTCTCCACAGCTTCGAGACATTCTGTGCTTCTGGTACCATTGCTCGTTTTTTCCCATTTTTTCTTTCTGGTCATGGTTTTCAATTTTAATTACTTTTTTCCTTTTGTGTTGTGTGGATTCTTTGTTTTTCCGTCAAAATTCGTTATATTTTGCAGGTATGGTCCATTTTAATGGCTTTTTGCTCCTCGAATTTGTTGGCTTATTAGCCTTTTCGACTTTGCTATTTGTCCCCTTAGATTTATTTGTCCCAGTTCTCTTGTTTCTGGCCTTTGTTTCATTCCAACCTCTTTTCAATGCTGCCACATTCTTTTTGTCCTGAATTATTCCATTTACTTCCACGACATGGCTTTGACCAAGGTTGTCAGCTGCTCTTTTTTATTCTTGACTGCCCTTTGTACCGCTTACTCCCTCATTTAGGTCTTGCTTATTCTTGGTCACCCGGTATTCAACTTCCTTCCTTTCTTCTGGTTTGTTAATTTCTTTTACACCATTTTTCTATTATTTATATGCTCAGTAACTTTATTCACGATCTCGTTTCCCATACTCCGTCGATTTTTTCTCCTTAGATTCTTCGTGTTCGGTTTATATGGTTCGATGTTACATTGTCTGAGCATTAGTATTGCATCTAATTTTGTTCCTTTTTTGTCCAACTACCTTATTTCATGTTGGTTCATCTTTCGTCGCTTGTCTAGTCTCATTGATCACCTTGAACACTGCTCTGTCGTTTCATTTGGTGACTTTGTTGTTTTCATATCCTCTTGTCGTTGTGATATTCGTTGAATTTGTCTGCGATGTCCTGACTCATTGTCCCACTACTACGATGGCTTTCCTGCTCAGTTTGATATATTTCCTAGTTTTGATCCGATTCTTTTTTCTTCTTCGTCTCGAGTTGGCTCCTTTTATTTGTTTTTATATATTAACTTCCCATTGCCTCTTTTATCCACTTATTTCTTGTTTTTAGGGTTTTTACTCTGCATGTCTCATTTGTTCACTCTTGTTAATTTATTTTTTCTCTGTTTTCCACATATTTTTAGTTCCTTTCTTGTTCTTTTATAGGTTCTTGTTTGTGTTTCCTTTGTCAGTTAATCTTAGATTCTCATTTAGTGCTTTTTAGTTCAATTTTTTGTTTGTTTTTTGTTTTACTTCAATTTTTTGTTTACTTCGCTCTTTGGATTTTAGTGTTAGTGTCTCTTTTAGTTTTTTAAGTTCATTTTTTAGGCATTTTTTCTATGTACCCCCTTTGCTCCATATATTCATCAAGATCCTTTCTAGTTCACTCTCCTTCATTTATTCTTTAACCTCTTAAATCGCCTTGGGTCCTTTCTTGATTTACCTAGTGAGAGGTCGTGATTTGTCCTTTCAATTTAGTTTAACGTCTTGAAACGACTTGGCTCATTTGCTCCTATTTGTTTTGTCTGGCCCTATTTGTATTTGGCCTTGTGTTGGACTAACACTTTGCATTGCATATATTGTACATGTCGACTCGGATTCCATGCCCTTATATTTTCACATGTGGTTCTACTAGTTTATCTTGTCTATTGGTTTGTTGGTTAGTTCTATTTACACATTACCTTAGGTTGTTCCGCTTTTAATGTTTTGGTTGCGATTGTTTTCATTGCTCCGCTGTGTCATTGTACCTCTTTTTGGTTATATGTTTTCCATAAGTATCAATTTTTCCTTTGTTTCCTACATGCTCCATTTGCTTAGCTATTTGGTTAGGTCACATTTGCTCTATTGACAGTCCTATTATGCCTGGTGCACGTTGTTTCATTAGTCTCCCTTTGTTGCCCCATTGGCTTTGTCGATTCTTGGTGTTGCAGAAACCTTAGATCATATTATCCCATTTGTCGCTTGTTCCTTTTCCAGTTTGCTCTGCTTGGCCATGTTGCGCCATAGGTCTTTGTTCTCCGTTTATTGCATTGATCCCGTTCCACATGCATATCTCTTATCCTATTAGTTTGGTGTTAATAGTCTCGCATTCAATTATTCCAGTTTTAGTCCATGTTCTCACGTTGGTTCAATTTTATTCCATGGGGCCCTTTCTTGACTCATTTTCTCCTTCAGTTTCCAGTCACAGTTTTTATTTCTCTCTCTTGCTCTTTTTCTCTGAAGTTTTTGAGTCTATGTATTTCCTTCTTATTTTTTCTCTTCTATTGCCCGTAGTTATATTTGTTCTTTAGTTCGCTTTCGTCTATTTGGACTCCATTAATCAGGGTTTACTCACTCCTTCTGTCTCATTTGCGTCTTTGGACCGTTACCTTCGCCTCATTTCTTTTCCTCTCATTATTTCCCTTGTTTTGCCTTTAGCATCGTTTTTATGATGTCGTCGCTTTCTATTTTGGAATCTCTCTTCGCATCATGTTGTTGTCTCAGGTGTGCCTTGTTATTGTCAAGTTTTTTGATCTCCATTTCTTTGATCTAGTTTGTCTTTTTAATCGTTATCGTCTCCTTGTTCTTTTCTCAGTTGTCCATTTTCTCCCTTGGGTCTGGCTTTGCGAATATGTCATTGTTCGATCTCTTCCCTTGTCTGATATTCTCTTTGACCCCGTTATCTCCTTTGTGTAGTGCCTTTTTTGCTTTTACTTTAATTGGCCTCTTCTTTCCACTTGTCGGCCTTACTTCATTCATCCCATCGACTCCTTTTGTTCCCAGTCCATTATGTTTGTGCGTATTTACCTCCTTTGCTTCTTTTATCTTTGGGCTTACTTGCACCTTTGTATTACGCTAGTCCTCTGGGTTACATATTTCTACCTTTACTATGTCTCCTCTTGCTTCGTCTTACTTCTCTTTCTCTGTTGGCATCCATATATCATGCTTTGTGCCTCTGCGTTGATTATCGATTACTCTATCCCCCTTTGCTTCATGATTTCTTTGTTTGCCTCCTTTGCTTTGATCTTTTCCAATCGTCTCTTACGCCAATTTTCTTCATGCGTTTCGCTTTTGGACGGTTTTCCCTTGTCATCTTGGTTTGATCTATTCTTTTTGAGGTTGATTCCTCTTCTATCGGCCAACTACTTGTTTCATAGGACCCATCCTAGGAATGCCATGATTCTATTGCAATAGCAATAGAATCGACATTCCTTGGATGGGGACGCCCTATCTTGCTCTCCTATTTATACCGCCTTCTTCCTCATTTCCAGCCATCGGCGTTCTCTTGAGCTCCTTTCTATTCTGCTCATTTTTGGCTCCACAAGTTTCCCGCCCCCCCTCTCCCTCTGATATATTTGAGCTTGTTTCATTTCTTCACCCTACTTCTCGTTTTCATATTTCGTTCCTTTGTTAAAGTTGCTCCCTTTCTTTTTAGTCTATGTCTGTCTAATCTTCTTTACTTCTCGAGTCACCTTGTAGCCCCTGATATCCTCCATGCCTCCTTTCTATCTTTTTTGGAAGTGCATATGTTCTTATTTTTTCATGTTTCTCGATGTGGCTCTGTCGCCTCTGAGACTTTCTTATCATTTGTTCTTTCTCAACGTGGTTATGGCCTTCGAGATATGATTTCTTGTTATTTTTTCTTGACATGGCGAGTATTTTATTTATTCATTCATGTTTTCTCTCGGTGTGGCGTTGTAGCCTCTCAGTCAATATTTTATTCATATTTTCTCTCGGCGTGGCGTTGTTGCCTCCGAGAATCATATTTATTGGTTTTTCTCGGCGTGGCGCTGTAGCCTCCGAGGCAGCACTAATCGGTTGTTTTTTCCCGCGATGGTCATTCCGCGGACGGTTCCCGATTAGTCGGCTGTTGTTTCTTTCTCGGCGTGGCCCTGGAGCTTCCGAGTCGTCTTGCCTATGGCATTTAACTCATTGACGGGTTATTTTTCTTTCAGCCTTGATTCTGCAGGATTGTTTCAGGTCTTATGCTTGCCATAATGCGTGGGGTCGTTCTTTCTCGGCGTGGCCCTGGAGCCTCCGAGTCTTCTTGCCTATGGCATCTAACTCATTGACGGGTTATTTTTCTTTCAGCCTTGATTCTGTAGGATTGTTTAAGGCTTTGTGATTGCCATAGTGCGTGGGGTCGTGGGGTCGTGCTTCAACTATTTGCTTGGGTTTCATCAAAAACCTAAGAAGGCGTGGTTCTTCTTCCCGTTGGGCCAACTACTTGTTTCATAGGACCCATCCTAGGAATGCCCTAGTTTGTTTTTTTTTTTCCCCATATGAATTGCAGGTCCCAACCCTAAATTCCACCTCCCTATAAATAGAAAATTAGGGTTTCCATTTTACCCCCACCTTTCCCGGAGAACAGCTCGCCCAAGAAGACGATCTTCAGGCGCCAAAGCTCGAAACCCGACAAACAAAAGCATGGCACGGACGAAACAGACTGCCCGCAAGGTTATGCCACCCGGTTATGTGAGCGCCCAGGAGCGAGCCATCCGACAGAAGGCCAGACGGAGGCAAGTGCACATCGGGGAAGAGGCGGCACCGGTTGAACCACCTAACCCTAACCCCAAGAGCGTGAACAGTGCACGGAGCACCTTGATTGGGGAGGCGACGGGGGCGAGCCGAGGAGGGAGCCGGCCGAGGGAGATCTTCGGGATAATGAGGAACCGTGAGCCGAACCAAAGAAGAAGAAGAGGGAAAGAGAAGAAGGCGAAGCCGAGGAAATCCAAGGCGAGGCCGGAAGGAAAAGGAAGAACTAAGAAAGAGGAGGGAGGAGAAGGAATGTAAGAGGGAAGAAAGGAGGAAGCGCAAAGAGGAGCGGGAGAAGGTGAGAGCGAGAAAGGTAAGGACCCGAAGTGCCGGGCGGAGAAGCCGAAGAAGAAGAAGACACCGGGCCGCTGGAGGACCATACAGAGCCGGATCCCGAGAAGCCCCCATCTTCGGCCCCGACCAACCCGAGGAGGGGAGGGAGGACACGAACCAGAGAGACTTCGGCCCTTCAAACCCAATACCGAGGATGAAGACCCCGGTGGGCTAATGCAATCGCCTCTATCCTAAATGGTCGTCGCCAAGCACCCCAAATGACAAGCACCAAGAAACCAAGGCCGCAGAGGGAGTCCTATATACCGGAAGCGGACTTGAGGTACCGAAGGAGCTAAAGGAATATACCGCTGCATATGAAAATGCACGAAGAATACTCCAAATACTACGAAGAACACAGAGTGAAGACCATTGAGGGAGGTCGGCCAACGAAGAAGAACACGCTGAAGTTTCCACCGAAAGCCAACCCTCCGGGAAGCCGATGAAGAGGCCGGGCGGACTCAAAATTCGCGAGGGCGGCCCAAGAAATTAAGCACTTCCAGCAGAGCTATGGCTTCCTCATTCCCAGGAGCCCCTTTGCACGTCTAACGAGGGAGATTTTGCAGGAGTTCGACCCATCCAAACGGGTCACTTGACGACATGTTGCTCGCGACCGCAGAGAGGCGCTTGAGCAAAGACATCGCACATTACTGAAGACTGCCGCTGCGGTGCTCAACACGCTAAGAGAGTGACTTGTATGCCCAAAGATATTAGACTAGCTCAGTTTATTAAGAAGGAGGGCCCCTGAACTATTGTAAATGACCTTTTCTTTGGTATAAGTCTATAATTTTGATAAACAAATAAGTCCAATCGAGTTTAAATAGGGTGTATTGCCGAATCCTACATTTAGAAATAGCAAAGTTCGGAACAAACCAGGCATTTTGATCCCACCCCTCACAGAGTGCGCCCCAACCCATTCGGTTTGCAAACCGATCCCACCCTGGCGCACTGTGTGAGTGGTTGAGCATGGTTTGGTGCCAAATCTTGCCTAAATGCAGAAAGTAGGTATACTATTCGACCTAGCTCACCCTAGTTAGTAGGAATTGACCCCTAATCTGTCCAAATTGGCCAACGCCGAGTCAAATGGAGCTCCACCCCTCACAGAGTGCGCCCAGACCCATTTGGTTTTGGAATCCGATTCCACCCTGGCGCACTGTGTGAGTGGTCGAACCCCAAACTCCACTACAACTTGCCCAAATAAGGCGAGTAAAGGCTCAATCCTATCTATCTCGATGAGATATCCAGGATTATGTCTTTAGTTCTCTAGTTTAGCATCATTAGTGACCTAAACAGCAGCCCACCCCTCACAGAGTGCCCCAACCAGTCGGGTTTGCAAACCGATCCCACCACGGGCGCGACTTTGTGTGAGTGGTCTCGTCCGAATTCATCCAAGTTGTCCTTAGACGAACCAAAATCATTGCTTAGGGACCCTTAGGAGCATTTCCAAGCTCAGTTAGCCTATAAATCATACCTCTAGACCCCAGAAAGTCAGAGAATTGTAAACCTAAAATTTTCCCAAAATTAGGGTTTTGCCTATAAAGGGGAACCCAAGTGTCATTTGCACCTTCCAACCTGGCTCTGCTCCAAGCCGATTTCCCCCGATCCTTAGGGGCTTGCGCATCCTGTCTGTCATCCCCGGCTCCTCGGTGCTCATGGCCACTTCTTCATTCAAGTGATGGTGCGCCACACGCTCATGTGGTGAGGCCGACATCGAACTGTCTTCGGTGTCTTCGAAGGGAACTTGACATTGAGGCCACCATCAACGCCACTCCCTTCTACCGTAACATCATGTCCGAAGTTCCATGCCAAGATAGGACCCTTTTGGTAGAACTCCCACCTTGTGTAGGGTATTTTGCACCTAACACTGCCCTCAAGTCAGCCCTGCAAGATATCCCAAATGTAGATAAGTACTTAGAGAATAAAGCAGTCCGCCTTCCCAACTACATGTCCATCTCTGTCAATAGGAGGAGGTACTTCTCCTATACTGCAGCTGTAGCCATCTTTCTATCTCTTCGGGGTCAAACCCGGATAAGGGAAACCCTCAGTGCAGCCTTTAGAAGTTGAACCCATAGCCATGGCCGCAGCAGAGGAGGAACGGATGCGACTCGAGTACGAGCAAGAAGAAGAGGAGGAGGATGAATACGAATCAGACCCGGAAGACCTGGATCTAGAACAGGAGAGGCAGCAAGCGGAACAGCAGATCCAAAACTTCGAAGAGGGACTGCGAGCAACAAGAAGAGCCCCACCACTCGGGCAGGGCATTACAAGCTTGACGCCGGTGTTCATAGCAGGCGAGGCATATCTAACCCTTCACGACATCAAGAATCTTCCACAGTGCCGCGACAGAGGCCTTAGGGTGGATGAGATTTTACACCTTCTACGACAGCAGGCAGATCTCGACGACTTCATCGATCGAGAAGCTCAGGACTTCCCTATCAGCATAAGAGAAGCCAGGACCTTCACCGGCGAGACATCATCAGATATAGAAGCTTACGCAGGCATCGCACGTGATGATGGTATTTAAAGGGAATTGCCCTCGGAGGAGGAGTTCATGGCAATTCAGGAACAAATGGGCATCAAAGGCAAGTCCACATCAGCATTATTACCGAGCTCGCCAACACCCATCCTGAAGCAGCATGGAGGCAGTATCAACCTAAGGAGGCTGGTGCACCAAGACTTCAGAGAGCTAGAGGAGATACCGGTGGTGGATGACTTCGCGGGGAAGGCATGGGGCAACTTCCTCGTCCGGGAAGAAACATGGCATGATAAGGCGCCGATACTACTGCCGTTCTTCTTTGGATGGAAGAATAGCGGTTATTCACCGCCAATTTAGCCCAAGAGGTGAAGAAGGGGTCTTTATGCTTATCGCCCTCTCAGGGTTCAGACACCATGCACGATTACCTCCAAACATCGACCATGTTGTCCTGATCAAGAGAGCGATTGCATTGACCATCTTCGACTTTGCAATCCCTTATAGGCGGCAGGGCAGATTGGCAGTGACAGCTGCGTATACATCGGATAGGAGAATTGCAGACATGGAGGCAGTACTCCAAGGAGGGACGTCAACAAATATTCTCAGGAACTTAACAGGGTCATTAGGTACGGCCCAAGTGAAGAAATTTTTGGAGGACCACCCTGACTACCTCAAGAAGTTTGAAGAGTAAAAGTTTATTAAATTGCATGTAAAAGATTTAGTATATATATATGAATATAATATATATCTCTTTTTGTATATAATTGCTCCCTCAAATTGTATAAACAAGTAAAACAACGTAACACACAAAACAAGAACTAATGATCAGAATGTACTCTAATGTGCATGCAGCTAGAGTACCTAGAAACCTTGATGAACACAGGCAGCGAGAACAAGAACGTACCCCGCCAAGGCGCTTCCAGCCGAGGAATTTGCGCCCAGAATTCGAAGCGGTAACACCGGAGGAGGAGCTATCCCAAATCAGATCTGACATCCACGACATAAGGGCATTGCTAGCAGGGGCAGCAGCAATAGGAGGACAGGACCAGAATGTGCCCTTGCCGGAAACGCCAGCTGGCCGAACAGTGCAACGAAGGAAGAGAAGCAGAGGGAGAAGATCTCCTAGCTCGGGATCCTCAAGCTCCAGCTCGGATACAGACTCGGCATCGGAAGAGCAGGAAGAAGAGGCACGAGGTCGCCGGCAGGATCCAAACCGTGACAGGGACAGATCACAGACTGATTATCAGAAGAAAGTTGACTCCGCCCTTAGTAATGTGTGGAAAGCCAGAAAGTTAGAGCAGTTTTCAGGGGAAAACAGATCCGGAATGGAAGCAGAGGCATGGCTGGATGAGATGAGTGAGTATGGCAACGCCTATGGCATGAAAGATAAAGACAAAGGCAGGGTAGCAACAGCAAACCTCAAGGGTGCAGCCAGAATTTGGTGGAAGGGGTATGCCAAAGCACATGGGCCGAAAGGGACAGTTGCAAAATTCGTGAAGTTCGCCAAGGCGTTCAAACATCATTATGTACCAAGAGAACATAAGTGCAACATGATGCAAAGCAGTTCTATAGGGTCGCAACAGTGGCAACAAATCACCCGTAAATACACGGAGGAATTCATGAGACTAAGGCTTTATGTGCCAAAGTTGAGTGAAAAGCATGCGATGGAAGGCTATATTGAAGGCTTGAACGATGAGATCCGCAGCTTGTAAGGGCAATAAACCCAAGTCCGTGGTCGAGGCGAGAAGCAAAAGGCCATAAGTTTGCAAGGAACAGTCCACAAGAGCGTGCATCAAGACAAAGAATATTTCCGGATAAGGGGAAGAGCACGGGGGCTATAGCCCAAGGGCGGCAAGCCCAAGAGCTAGCAAGACGCAAAGACAATTCAAATTATGGGAAGCAAGGCAACACAAGTAGTGGCAAGCGGGAAAAGAAACAGTAAGCTTCAAGGAGCAAGGAGCCAAGTCTAACTACTCCTAAGCGGTGAGGCAATTTCTCGCAATCCATCCCCAAGGAGAAGAAGCAGGAATGTATAGAGAAGCGATTGTGTTTCGATGCTTCCAGCCAGTGGCATAGGACCAACAATTGCCCCCCCGATTATGAATGCGGCATTGGCAGAGCCGGGATGGGAGACACCATGGGGACGCAGACGACGACGAAGCACGGGATTACATCCATGGTGAGTGTCACATCTTTGCAGCCTATTGATACTGAGGGAATGCGTAAAGTCAAGATAAGGTAATCTCAACGAAGGGAAAAGCCCAAGAGAAATCCTTTATAGTATTGATAGACTCGGAAGCAGTCATAATTTTGCATCCCCTAGGATGGTAAGCATGTTGAAGTTAAAGCCGTTTAAAGTCCAAGCCCGGGCCGCTGGTGTTAGCCAATGGAGCAATTAGGCATACAAACGGGAAGAGAATAAACTTCAATGTAGACTTGCAGTGTTAATGTTGCATTGGGAGCGGAAGTCATGAATATAGGCAAGTATGATCTCATTATTGGAATGGAATATCTTGGACCAGCAGGAGCAATCATCGATTGGGGAAACGAAGGTGACCTTAACAACGCCGAGGGCAAAGTCATCGAAATCGAGGTAAAGAAGTAACCCCAATCATGCAATGCATGAGTAGTGAAAAATTGCTTAAGTGCATAAGAAAGCGCAGGTGGCCTATCTCCTTAAGCTTGAGCTCCAAGATCGAGCCGGAGAGAAATAAAGAGATCAAAGAATCTAGCAAGCTCCCGGGCCAATAGCAAAGTTGATCGAGGAATTTCGACTTGTTCCCCCGATGAGATTAAGCAACTTCCGCCCTATAGAGGAGTCGAGTGTGAAATAGCACTTGAACACGGGACTAAGCCTACAAGCAAGGCACCTTATAGGATGTCAACCGAGGAGTTGACAGAGTTAAAGAAGCAGTTGCAAGAATTGCTAGACCTAGGGTTCATAAGACCTAGTGTCTCCCCGTTCGGAGCCCCTATTCTCTTTGTGAAGAAGAAGGATGGGAGCCTTAGGATGTGCATTGATTACCTTGATTAAATAAGCACACCATCAAAAATAAGTATGCCTTGCCTAGGTCAGGATGACTTAATGGATCGATTTGCAGGGGAGCAAAGATCTTCTCCAAAATAGATCTCGGATCGGGATATCACCGCATTAGGATCAAGGAGGAAGACATTCATAAGACAAATTGAGGACAAGATATGGGCACTATGAGTTCACGCAGTTATGCCCTTTGGATTGTCTAATGCACCAGCAACATTCATGAGGTTAATGAACGACGTCTTCCGCGAATTTCTAGATTCTTTCATCATAGTCTTCTTCGACGATATCTTGGTTTACAGTAAGTCTGTGGAGGAGCACGCCCAACACTTGAGGAAGGTGCTTGAAAAGTTAAGAAGGCATCAACTCTTTGCGAAGTTATCGAGGTGCCACTTCGCAACGGAAAGAGTGGAGTACTTGGGGCACGCGTGATCACGCCAGTAAGGCATTTCCACGCACCTGCGAAGATAGAAGCCGTGATCGGCTGGCCGGCACCAAAGAATACGCATGAAGTCAGGAGCTTCCTAGGGCTAGCAGGCTATTATAGAAGATTTGTCAAGAATTTTGCCAAGGTAGTAAAGCGCATTAACGGATCTCACAAAAGGTGGGAAGATAAAAGATTGGGCAGCCCATTGGCAAAACAAGGCCCAGAAAGCATTTGAGACGCTGAAGGAAGCTTTGACGACGGCGCCTGTATTGGTCTTGCCAGATCCGACCAAAGATAAGCTCGTAGCAATAGATGCTAGCAGGATAGCGGCGGTAGCGATCCTCATGCAGGAGGAAAGAGTAGTGGCCTATGATTCTAAGAAGTTGAGCGCGCCCAACAAGCGCTACCCAACGCATGATCAGGAGCCCCGGCTATAGTAAGGGCTTTAAGAATTTGGAGGCATTATTTATTGGGAAGAAAATTCGGTTAGACACGGATCATCAAAGCCTCCAATATATATTTACGCAGCCGCTCCTTAATTTGAGGCAAAGGAGATGGATGGAATTCTTGGAAGAATATGACTTTGAGATAAGTTATAAGCCAGGGAAGCTCAATGTGGTTGCGGATGCCCTTTCCGGGGAAGCCATTGGCAACCGAATTCATTGTAACGCCATATCAACACTTGTAAGTGAGTTTGGCAAGAAGATTGAGGAAACATTGCCGACGGACCTCGACTTCAAGGAAGTTTGGGCGAAGCCTTTCCAAAGAGGCCAGGACCGACAAGGAAAGGGAGATGTTCAGCACTACAAGAAGGAAGGAAACTTGCTATATTATAAAACAAATTGTGTGTACCAAAATCTTCGCAAGTTAGAAAGCTTATTTTGAATGATACACACAATAGTCCCATAGCAGGGCATGCAGGGTTCATGAAGACATATTTCAAGATTAGAAGCAGTTATTATTGGCCCGGCATGAAGAAGGAAATAGCAAGATATATTAGAGAGTGCGGATATATGCCAGACAAAGGCGGAACAGCTCAGGATCGGTGCCTTGGAACCATTGCCCGTGCCAAATGCTAAGTGGGAGGTGATAAGTATGGATTTTATTACAGGACTCCCAAGAGCGAGCAAGGGGCAAAGATGCCTTGATGGTGGTAGTAGATAAGTTGTCAAAGATGGCACACTTTGTGCCGCGGCAGACAAACAGATCTGATTAGACACCACGACCAACCTATTTGTTAAGGAGATTTTTAGGCTCCATGGCATGCCAAGGGAGATAATCTCGGATAGAGACTCCAAGTTTATGAGTGCCTTTTGGCGGGACCTATTCACCACCATCCGACGGAAGCTTTCGATGAGCACGGCATATCATCCCCAAACGGATGGTCGGGCGGAGAGGACAAACGGGATCATCGAAGATATGTTAAGAAGCTATGTATGGAACAAGCAATCCAAGTGGGATGATTTCATCTACCTAGTAGAGTTTGCCTACATTAAAGACACCAAGCGTGAGTCATCGCAGATGAGTCCTTTTATGATTAATTACTGGCATCGGTGTCTTACCCCTGTGATACTTGGCACAACCCCCGTGTCCAAGGTGGAAGTCTCCCAGCCAGATGCTTTCAGAAATGCAAGACTTGGTGGAGGAAGTGAGAGGATATCTCCTTGCGGCAAGAAGAAAAGCAAAGTAAAAGCATCACGACAAGCATAGGGCGGTAAGAGAATTTGAAGTGGGAGACAAAGTGTGGTTGAAGATCAAAGTCAAGCAGGCCAAGCTCCTCAAGATCGGCAATTGCAAGAAGCTTGCTCCAAGATGGGCTGGACCCTTCGAATAGAGAAGAGAGTAGGTAACCAATCCTACAAGTTGGACTGCCAAAGACATCTTAAGATACATAAGGTTTTCCACGTAAGTTTGCTAAAGAGGCACACCCCAAACCCCGAGGAAATATTGGAGACAAATGAGTTTTTAGAAATGACGGACGAGCATATTGAAATCGTTCCGGAAGTCCTTCTTAATAGATCTTATAAGAAGACAAGAAGGTCAAAATTCCTCCAATACCTTGTGAAGTGGAAGCACTTACCAGTGGAAGACGCTACGTGGGTACTTGAGTCAGATCTTAAGAAACAGTACCCCGAGTTTATGGAGCAATGCAAGGGTCGGCTCGTCACCGAAGTAGTCGACATCAGCAACCAAGAAATCGGCTCAGGCATGTCGATTTGGGTTTGGATTTAAGCATGTGTAGCTAAGGCTAATCTACGCATGCAGCCTATGCTAGGCATGGGTTGCATGCGTTGTTACCGATGATGAGACCACTACGGTGCTCTCTAGGGCGTGGTGTAATGTCAATGTAGGCATGACCGCGTTTCCGCTTGTTTGAGTGGAAGGTAGGTTAGAAGTCTACTGCCCCCCACGGAAGTAGGCGACCTCGAGAAAAGAGGTCATTGGTATGCATTGATAGGAAAAGCACCTCTAGTCAATGCCTGGGGGGAGGGCCCTTCACGCCCCATATACGGGAAGGACCCAAGTCCCACGCTAGGCAACTTCAGGTGTAGGCATGAGCGCATATAGGCATAATAGAGTATTTGTCTCTTCGCGAGGATGGGAGAAACATAATCTTCCTATGCTTAGAAGAGATATGCCTTGCATCCATATAATTGTATTTAATGGGTGGTTCCCTTACAACCAACCCTTATAATAATAATTAAATATGTACTAACGTAGCGTACATCCTGCAGGCAACTAGATGGACCGAGCGGCAGGAGGGTAGCGCTACAAGAACTCACAACGCATAGTTTTGCCATAATGTGTTGTGAGGAGGCTTAATTTAGAAGTTTTAGTTAAAACCTTAAAGCTATAATTGATGTTAATTTTGTTTATAGTCGATTATGAAGTAGAGGACGGAAGAGCCTCTCACCATAGTACAATTACAGTAAACTATAAATATTACCTGAGGTGATTAATATAATATGGATATGTAAGTGTTGTAATTGCAGGATATGCAGGTACCCAAGGTGGGGAGACGCGTGATCTTGCCGGGGCGACATCAAGTCAAGGTGGGGAGAATGTGACGTTCCAGCATAATATACGCCCCAATACGTATATTATACTGCCACGTCACACGTACATGTCACAAGTGACATGTACTTGAGAGTAGGACAACGTTGCACCTAGGAGCTAAAGGTTGCACCTAGGGGGCAACCTTGGATGTTGGGTATGTAATTAAACATACACAACAAAAGGTTCCTTGTTCATCCATTTCCAAATGGCTTAAAGCCATTTGCCCATGTGGATGCCCTAACCTAGATAGGGTCTATATAAGGGCTAAAACCCTAGACCCTAGCTCTCCTTTCACTTTGCCAATTAGGGTTTTCTAGAGCCTCCTTTCCTCTTTCGCAATTAGGGCTTTCCTGGGCCAATTCGGCCAAGGTAAGGCTCGAAATCGCATTGCCAGGCTCCGAAAAGTCGGATTTGCACAACAGGTTGCTGAGTAGCAGCTGTCTTCGGCAAGATCAGGAGCATGGACGCCTTCCGAGGATCAGGAGCAAGCCAAGGAGCAGGTATCTAGTTGTTCTGTTGTGCAAAACCGTCTTTAGGCATGGCAATATGCCGGTTTAGTATGTTGGATCATCTCTGGAAGCCTTGTAGATCCCTAGATCTGAGACTCTAACGAATGAACCTAACATTGGATGTTAAGTAGATAGATTGATATGATTCTCTATCTCTGTTCTGTGATATTGCATGTATTCCACTCTGTGATCTCCTTGTTGTGGGAAGGGGGGTAGAGACCTAAAGGCTGTGTAGAAGATGCTCCTAGCATAGCACCTTAGTTCCCCACATAAATGCGCCCGGTAATGAGGAGCCCACCGGTGTGGGTGAAGGGGCAAGGCGGTTGATAAGGAGGAACTTGTCTCATGTGGGACCCCCTGGTAGTAAAGCCTATCGGGGGTCTTTGCTGGCTAGGCTTAATGGCTTGTCACTGCGTGTGGGCAAGGCATGAGCTCGACACTCGTGGGGTGGTGGACATGACCTTCCAGTGAGTTCAAGTCGAATAAGGCAGTGGCCCTCTAGCCGCCTGCGATGAGCATGGATACCTCTAGAGGAGAGGCAGCTCTCTTCCTGCCTCATCGGGGTTGGGGAGATGCAACCCGGCCAGTAGTAGCCCCTCGGCTATTCACCCGGCGGAGCTCTGGCCAAGTCCCAACACTTTTCAGCCTACTTTGCAAAGTGTGCACGGGAGGGGCGGATGGAGTGGACTACCCTAAGCCATGTTCTATGCCGCCCAAATCCATTGCCATGAATTGCATGCGCAATGAACTCACGGAGGCCTAGCCGTCAGTCATCCCCCTTGAGTCCGAGCCCTGGGTAGGATCTTTCCTTTGTATTATTGTTATGAAGGTATTGCTGACTCTGTGATGTTGCTATGGTTATGGTGATTGTGTTGTATATTATTAGTTGTGCTCACGTTTGTTTGTTATGCTTCCGCAGATAGGTCGATCCGATGGAAGACGGATGAATGACACATCCACTCTTCCCTTGCTGGCTCTGCCCCCATGGGAGTAGAGTCAAGTGGATGGCCCCTGTCAGGCAGCTGCCAGGGGGAATGCTCCTCCTTCGAATACGATGCGGGCATCGTATAAGGAGTAGGGGACGTCACATCCTTGTCAACCAAGAGAGTCTCTCTTGCCTTGACCTGCTCCAATAATTCTTGAATGGTGGTCTGCAATTGAGCCTGCTGATCGGCAAGCAGACTATTCTGATTTTGGACAGCCTTTAGATCCTCACGGGCCTGTAAAAAAACCTCGTGCTTGTCCTGAAGCTGGGTCTCCAGAGTATGAACTTGCATGGTAGCAGCGTGAAGGTCTCGGTGAACCGCGTCTAAGGCCTCCAGGGCCGTTTGAACCCCATTCATGAGAGCTTCCTGGGATTCTTGTAACTTGAGAGCAGCAGTTTGAACATCCTGCTGATATTGATACAACAGCTGGCGAGGGTGCGGAGGTGGTGGAGCCTGCTGTTACCTTGTTTGTGACGTTTGTGAGACATGTTGAGAACTAGAGTGCTTTGTTTCTGTAGAGGAGGAGACAGTGACATGCGTGTGCTGAAGGTTGACATGACCAGAAGAAGAAGGGCGTGATGTGCCAACTTGGTGAGTTTGAGGAAGGGACTGCTGAGTGGAATCATGAGAATTAGGAGGTGAGGGAGGAAAGTAATGACGAATGATGGCTTGAAGATGGCCACCCATAGAAATTTCAGAGATAGAGGAGGGGGTAGCCCTAAGACGGTCGACTTCTTGAAGAAGGCGGTAGAACAACAATTGGGGCCAATCAATGTGGTGGTTGGAGCGGATAGCAGTGATCACCAAATTATAGAAAGGCTTATTGATATGGGTGTTCTTGATAGAATACCCAAGGAACTTTCGCCACAGAAACTTAACAAAAGTTTCATGGGTCTTGGCAATATTTGTCAGGCGATGCATGTTTGCTTGATAAGTAGGAGCACCAAACTCAGTGACATCGAGATCCTGTAAGGCAGCCCAAGATAAACAGGAATACCTCAGAAATCAGGTGCTGGGTCAGCAAAATGGTGGTGCCATCGACCACAGTAGCGTATCCATTCGGGCTGTTGACGATGTGAGCGAGGAACTGCTTCAATTGATCTGGATTTGGAGCCGGAAGTTCCATTTGTGAGAATTCATAAAGCTTCTGGCGTTCCGCGACTTCACGACTGGGGCCAACAAGGGCTTCACGAAAAGTGGGCGTCAAGAAAGATACTGACTCGAAAAGAGCCGGTTCCCTGGGAGCAGTAGCTTGAAGTGTAGGAAATTTGGGTGTAGCCATAGCAAAGAGCTTCGGAAAAGAACGGTGATGCAAAGGCGGAGAGCGAAAAACTGAGGACGAAGGCGAAGAGAGATGAAAAGGTTTAGGGCGCGCAAATAGAGGCGAAGGGGCATGATGAGGGCGAAACTGCAACCGTTGATGATGCCAGGTGTCGATAGATGCTAAGGAGGTGATTGAGAGGCAAAAATTTGGCTAAGTCCCCAAACAGTAAAGGAGAAACAAGGAACGGTGGAGATGAAACATGAGAGAATGATCTGATGTGACAGGTGGCAAAAGGACGCACATTAATGTTCGACGGGCGTGAAAAGAAGGAATGGCATTTAATGCTGGCAACTCGAAGTGGGATCTCATTAAAACGAATGTGTCAGAAGGTACCATGGCTAGATATGCGGCGGGAGAAAAGATTCTCATTTTAGAAATAGCCTTGCATTGCAAACACGTTGGCGATTTTTTTTTTATTGGTCCACGTCGACAAGGAGTTCCTTGGTTGGCTATATAAGACGAACCGGGAGTGAAGCGAAGACATCCGATGGTGCTCAGTATGTCTGCTGCTGGTTTGCATGATCACTGCACTATGCCTTCAAACTGTTTGGAGTGGATTACCTGCAAGATGGATTGTCTGGACCTCTGGCGCTGCCACAACCGTGGCCTGGCGATGGACGGGTGGCGTGCCGGGATGGCTGAGCATCCCGATCCGAAGACCAACGGGATGGAGGTGATTCTGCACCTGCGCTGGGACCCGGAGCAGAATCTCTACCACATCCTGCGTATCACCTCTGCTCCTAACCCGGAGTAGAGGATTTTTCTTCTTAGGACTTAGTAGAGAGGGCTCTGAGCCCGTTTTTGTATATAGGGCAGTGCCCATAGCGGAAATAGCTGGGCTGTGCCCACATTTTGTAAAAAATTCCACCTATAATATAAATATGCCGCTGGTTTAGTCACTATCTGTTGTGTTTGTGTCTGGAACAGCATCTGTTTGTTGATTTTCACTTGCTGTGGTATGAAATGGTTTGAGGCGAAAGCCATTAACTAGTGTAGGTAATGGAGTTCCATCTAACTCAGCCAGCTGGAAAACGCTGGGTTGCACCACTTGAATAATTTGATAAGGGCCAAGCCATCGAAACTTAAGCTTACCTGGAAAATTTTTGTAACGAGAATCATAAAGAAGAACCAAATCTCCTTCTTTGAATGTTTTTGTCTTCAGACGTTTATCATGTAAAGATTTTTGCAACTGTTGTCCATGAAGAGTTCATCCAACTGTTCCAATTGATAAACTCTTTCTTTGAGTGCAGCAGGTGGATTATGGGCGGTAGCCAGTTGAAAACGGAGAGTTGGAAGGATGTATTCAAACGGCATGAGAGCTTCTTGACCATAAACCAATTTGAAAGGAGTGTGACCCGTAGCAATTTTGAAACAAGTGTTGTAAGCCCAAAGAACAGTAGGAAGTTTGGTTTGCCAGTCAGTGCGAGAAGCGTCACAAATTTTCTTGAGAATTGTGACCAGAGTTTTGTTGGTTGAGGATAGTAAGGTGTGCTCTTGTGATGATGTATCAGTAGATAATCCGTTCAGCTCCTTGATGGTATGATTGATAAAATGAACACCGCGATCACTGACCAGCTCCGTGGGGCAGCCAAATCGCGTGATGATTTGTTGATAAATGACCTTGGCTGTGCTTGCTTGCCGGTGTTGTTGCGGAAGTGCGCAAGCTTCCGCCCATTTGGTAAGCGTAGTCGGTGAGAACCGGAATGTAGCGAGACACGGGTGTGCCGCAGCGAGGAGGATCTATGGGTCCCACAAAATCCATCCCCATTTCTTTGAAGGGAAGTGGCGTGGCGGCCGACGTCAAGGGAAGAAGCGTCACGGGCGTGGGGCGCCCCACACGCCGGCAAGCATCACGCGGGCGGGCGTGGGCGTGGCGTCTTTGAAGAGCGTGGGCCAAAAATAACCAGCAAGAAGGATTTTTGCGCGTGGTGTCACCATGAAAATGACCACCACCGAGCCCTTCATGGGCTTCTCGGACAATATCGGGACCTCATGAGGGAGAACACGGCATCGAAGGATGGTATCCTTACCCTTTTGTAAAGATGGCCTGCAACCATGGTGTAGTCGCGGACCTCTCGGAGAAATTGATGTCGGCGGGATTGTAAATTGGCGAGAGAGGCGTGGCGCCCTCACGGTGGAAGAGCGCTGTGATGAGATCTTGGCTGAAAGTTGTGGAACCGGTGTGGGCGTTGTCGTGACCGAAAAGAGTTGAGCGTCGGGGAAAAGGCGCCCGAGACTCGGTGGGAGGGATCATCCGTGTGGATGCGTGAAAGATAATCCGGGACAACATGAGATTTGCCCGCCTTGTGCACAATTTCAAAAGGTGCAAATTCTGCGAAGGAGGACCCAATGAGCAATGCGGCGCGTGGGCGTGGATTTGTTGATCAAATAAAAAGGAGTGCTTGGTGGTCAACAAAGAATGTGATCGGACCGCCTAAAAGATAGTGGCCAGGCGTTGGACACGTAAAAATTAAACCCAAGGCCTCACGCCTCGTGGCGAGTAGTTGCGCTTCGTGAGAATTGAGTTTTTCGGTGGCATATCGGTTTGGTTTGTCGATTGTCGCGCATCATATTCTTGAGAAAGAACAGCTCAATAGCAAACGCCGAGACATCGACATGGGCGTGAAAGGGCTTGTCCCATTGAGGAAGAACAAGAACGGGGCCCGAGTAAGCAAGAGCTTCAAGCTGTTGGAAAGCGGCATCCGCCAGGGAATTCCAAGCCCAGGTGGATTCATCACCCGTGAGTTTATGAATGGGATCTGCAATGGCTGCAAGCCCAGGAATGAAGGTGGAGTAATAATTGACCTTACCCAGGAAAGAGCGTGTCTCCTTGATATTGGCTGGTGCTTGAGCCTTGAGCACACAACTGATTTTGGCAGGATCCGTGGTGATGCCTGCTTTGCTGACAACGTGCCCTAACGGAACACCTGAAGTGACGCAAAAGGTGCATTTCTCTGGATTGAGACTAATGCCGGACTCATCACATTTCTGAAAGACGAGTTCCAATTTATCCAAATGGTCAGCCATGGAACTGTAGAAGTCATCTTGAAAAATTTGCAAGAAGGGATTTTCCTTCATAAAATCATGAAAAACTGAGAGCATGATGCGCTGAAACGTTGAGGGAGAGTTTGATAATCCAAAAGGAACCACCTTGTAGGCAAAAGTGCCCCACGGGGTGGTGAAAGTAGTCTTGAGCTGATCAGATTCTTTGATTGAGATCTGATTGTAGCCAGAAAAATCATCCATGAAGGAGTACATCTCATGTCCAGCAACCTCTTCCAGAACCTGGTCTATGAAGGGAAGTGGAAAATGATCACGCTCCGTGGCCTGATTTAGTTTTCGGTAGTCCACGCAAATGCGGATCTTTCCATTGTGTTTTAGTGCAATGACAATGGGGCTCACCCATTCAGAATGTTTGACCTCATAGATCAAACCGGCAGCAAGAAGTTTGTCAATTTCTGCCTTGACGCGATCACGATAATTGGGGTTGAGCCGGTACTGTCGTTGCTATACGGGACGTGCATCAGACTTGGTAGGAATGGTGAGTTCCCCCAAGGTTTTGTTGATTCCTCGAAGGTCTCTGCAGCTCCAGGCGAAAATGTGTTTGAACTTTTTGAAGAGCGTGACGGCCATGTTACGATAGGGTGTCTAAAGATTTGCAGCAATGCGGACAGGCTGATTGTTGCCCACGTCCACAATCTCAACTTCAGGAGTCTGAATATGTGGGATAACTTCCGTGTCCTGGACAATATGAGCAGGAGGTTGAAGCATGACAGGATGCGTGGCACTCTGCGTGGTGAAGAAGAGAGGTTGCTGAGTTTCATCAAGCAGAGGTTGCTTCATGACACAGGAGCTGCAGGAGGTTCAGCATCTGAAAAGTGATCAACACGTTGGATGCGATTGCAAGGAGCCAGGTAAGGGTCAAGCAAGGCAGCCACAGCCTGGTCCTGGTCAAGAGTCATTTCTCCCCAAGGATCAGCATACTCGGGGTAGGATGACAGAGGCAGACTCGCTGGTGGAGCCTGAACTTGATAGATATTTCGGGCGCCCTCGAATCGGTGAACCGAGAGAGGGTTCAGCATTGTCGACGAAATGATTTTCACGGGTTTCGAGGTCCATAGTGGCATTGAGGTGACCATCCGTGATGACTAAGCGATCCGTGGCCCGAATGGATACTCTTGGCTGGCGGAGAAAAGGTCTGCCGACCAACATTTCATAATCACCTGGATCTTCTCCAGCCTTCCAAACACCAAATTCCAAGGGGAATCGGAGATCACCAATGTTGATGTGAAGAAGAGGCATGATGCCTTGAGGTCTCGTGATATGGCCATTAGCCAATTTGATGTCATATGGGGCACGATAGAGTTGTTTGATGCCCATTTGTTTGCGAAGTTTATCCGTGATGAGATTGACAGCGCTACCTCCGTCAATTTGAACATGATTGACTTGTTGATTGCCCACCGTGGCATGTACCGTGGGTGTAGAGGTAGCAACAGCCCCAACCAAAACAGTCGGGAGTGGTAACTGGTCCTTGAGAGCAGGACAGAGTTTCAAAATTGTTGCCAAACTTAAGGGAATTTTGATTTTTGCTAGCTCCTCTTGGAGTTCCAGAGGCACATGAGAAAAAGGATCTGCTGGATCCACAGGTGCTGGAGTGCGTGGTAATGAAGCAACAACTTCTTTGAGTAGGTCAACCTCTGCAGCTATATTTGGATATGTCTGAGAGCGTGGAGGTTGAGACATGGAAGGTGCTTCTTGTCTTTGTTGAGCTCTAGTGGTGGCATGAACATTAGCCAACGGCGCCTTCAAAGCGGCTTGCATGAGGTTCAGAATGCTTTGGCGAACTTTAGGCATGACATGCGGCATGAGTTTCTCCAAGTCAGGTGCAAAGTGAACCTTTTTTTCCTCTTCATGAGGAATTGTGTCGACTGCAAAGGCAGGTTGGGTGCCATTAGGAATAATGGTTAAGGGGCGTGGATACTGGTTCCGGCGTGAAACCAAACCAACCCAATTTGATGGTCGGACTGGAGGATTAAGAGCCCCGAAAAATTTCTTTCGCGGCTTGTTGATCCATCGAGGTTGATTGGCGTGAGCTGGTTGATAGCATGATTGCCGAGGGTAGCGAGGTGGTTTCGAAGAAGAACAGTCACGGGCCTTGTTTGCCATTGGCAATCCGAGTTGGTAAGCCGCGAGGCGGACCGATGTGGTCGGATTGGTGCCGAAGTCGCACTGAACTTGTGGAAGTTGAGGACACGCCGGGGCTGGGTATGACCCCATTCTTGACAGTGATAACACTGAGCTTTAGAAGGATCAAAAGGAGGGCGTGTGTTGGGTCCCCGTTGTTGCTCCTGTTGCTGATAGAGTTGATTGGGTTGCGCCTGCAGTGGTGGCTGCTGATATTGCGATTGTTGCTGCGTTGTTGTTTGCACTTGATAAACCAGTTTGTTGCGGAACGGTGTAGGATGAGTGCGAGTGCACTCTTCCGTGGCATGATTGCACATGTTGCATCTTTTACAATGAGGCGGGCCATTGGTGGAGTTGCACTCATTCGCCAAGTGGCCTTGATATTTGCAGATATGGCACCAGATCTGACTGCGCTGCGGATTGGCGTGTTGAGGTTGGACAGCAGTCTGTGGAACCATGACGGGTGGAATGAAAGGGAGCTCCTGAAGAGCCACGCCACGGGAGGAAACATTGACTGAGTGATTGACAAGGTCGATAGCCTGCTCCAAAGTCTTCGGACGCAGGTATTCAGTCATGAGTCGGATAGCTGGAGGAAGTCCTTGGAGAAACCAGACCAAGATCTGGCTCTGTGTGGGGTACTCCTTGAGTTTGCTGAGCAGAATGTGAAGACGATCTGCAAAATCCCGGGCGGACTCCGTGGGCTCTTGTTGAAGGTCATTGAGTTGCTTGAGATGAAGTTGATCATCATCCGTGGTCCCATAGTGAGAAAGAAAAGCAGTTCTCATTTCTGACCAATCTTGTTTCCAGTGGCTTTTGTTAGACATGAGCCATTGATAAGGAGAGCCACGCAGGGTGGTGGAAAAGATGTGGAATTTCAGTTGAGGTTGTGCATGACCATTCAGGACAGCCAGAGCCTCAAATTCTTCCATGTGGGCCTGCGCACTTTGGTCTAAGGGTTTGCCTTTCGTGTTGCCAAAGGTGGGATAAGTCAGCGTAAGGGTCTGAAAGGTAGAGGTGAAAGTGCTGGGCTGGACAGGAACGGTATAGTGAGTATATTGAGGTGGAGTCGGAGGTGGCATGGTGCCTGAAGGACCCTGATGAAGAGGTGACTGAGGAGGAGGTACTGGAGGTGCCTGAGCATTGGGTTTGAGGTCTGTAAGGTTGTAAACAGGAAGAGTGGTGGGAAATGTAGGGAAGGGAAATTCCTGGGGTGGAGCAAAAGAGACATTTGGATATCCCTGCCCACCCGGGGGAGATGATGGTTGTGAAGGCAGAGGCGTATGGCCAGAAGAATGATGGATGTAGGCATGTTCTGGGGTATGAAAGTAAGGTTGAGAAGGTTGAGCCTGATAGGGCTCCTGATAGTGATGAGGTGGATCGAGGTCGTGGAGCAATATTTGCACGCTTGAGGCGGGAATTTGACGCAGACATGACACGAGGGGTGGGTGGCGCCCGGATCGAGCCCTAGACCTAATGTGGCCTCCCTCAATGTCATAAGCGCAGATCCATACATATCAATTTAACAACTTCCCGCCGCCGATGACGCCCAAGCGAGGCAGACTGGCAGGGAAAGAAGTTCTTCCGGCGCGGAAGTTTCGCGCATATGGCGATGACTAGAGGAAAGTCGAATCAGACCCGCCGCACAAAGTGTTTGGGGTCCGGGTTCGAACTCCCGCAAGACAGCCCCCTCCGCGGAGGACCCGTGGATCTAAACAGAGAACCGGGACTATGTCACGTGGGATTTGCAAGAAGAGAACAAGAAGAAGAAAAACAGTAACAAAAAGAGAACAATGAGAGGAAAATGATAAGCTTCCTTGATATCAATGATGAACATACATGCTCTCGCAATCGAGAGAAGACTGAGAAGAGACAAGACTCAAAACTCATCTAAAAACTCATGTGCTAGCTCTAGTCATATATATAGTACAATGGCCTTTGGCCCAATATACACTCGACCGGATCTGCGTGCCGACACGAAAGGAGGCCCGATTTTGCAGGAATCTTTGGCGGTGCCTTTTGAAGTGCCTAGAATTACGTTTGACGCCGACGCAGCGGTGACGGGGCCGCCACTTGTCCGGCGGCCTTTTGACCGGGCAGCGCCGACTTTGACTACGTGGTTCCGGCCGCTTGGTCTTCTGGCGAGCCTTTGACGACCGACCTCGGCATTTGTGGATCCTTGTTCTTGACCTGGTCCGTCGTATGCATGAATAGTCCTGTACCAGGAGGCACAGGACTAACACTATCCCACAGCTGACCTTGACTCTGGAACACCCTCCCCCCTCATGACTTGGCTTCACGACTCTAAGGACACCCACTTCCCTCCTCTTGGAAGAAGACTGACTTCCCAGGGTAAGACTTGCTGGTCGTACTGGCATACTATATCAGTATAATAAGGGGTTCTGGTCAGGGTTGCATGAAGGTCGAAGAGATGGTCAAACACATGGAAGGCCTCTTTTACAGGGAAATCACGGATGTGGTTGGCACTGTTGTACCATTGAACGAAGTTCTGGGTGCCATTGAGCAGAGATGAGTGCAGAAAATAGTTTCGAAGGATTGACAAAGGACTGGAAAAATGCCTAAGAGGGTAAGAGCAAGTTTGATGAAGAGAAAATGGCAAATGAGGCTCCTTTTTATAGACTAAGGCTACCTCAGTTTCCGTGCACAAGACTTCTTGATCAGGTAGACCTATGTTCCAAGGCTCTAGAGCTCCAAACTAGGTAACATGAAGTGCAAATTTAAGCAAAACAAGTTAAGAAACATTACATCGCAATTTGTTGGGTCAAATTTGGACAAGTCTTGGTCGAACAAGGTCGACTCCGGTCCATTCGCGCGAAAGGGGCCTGCGTTCGCGATGCAGAGGCCTTCGGCGCAAATCGACCAGAGTGGCTTGATTCATAGGCAAAATCAACATTTTTAAGGGTTGTAAGACGCTAAAACACATATTTGAATCAATTCTAGCTTAACTGGCAACTTATTTCATGTTAAAATAACATAAAAAGGTGCACATTTTGGTGACTCGAGTCCATTCGCGTGAGAGGGGTCTGCATTCGTGACGCAGAGGGCTTTGGCGCGAATCGATTGGAGTGGCCCAATTTTGGCTTCTTTTTTATGTTTTTTTAACTAAAATTAAATGCTACACTGCATTTCTAGACAAATTCTAAGCATTCTAACATCTTTTAGTACAAAAATTGGATCAATTATGCCATAAATCAAGTGACTCGGGTCCATTCGCGCGGAAGGGGCCTGTGTTTGCGACATAGAGGTCTTTGGCGCGAATCGACCCGAGTGGATTAACTTCGAGCTCAAATTTTGATTTTTAAGTCAAAATTTTTTCCTAATTTAGCAAATAAGGGACATTCTAATTCAATGGAAAAGATTTCACAGTAATTCAATTCATACAAGAACACTTTCATGCGATGCTTTTATAGATATAAAGTTGATATATACTAAGGAAAGCTTATATATATACAAGTCCCTTGTTATTTAAGGTCTGTGCAGAATGAAATGTGTATTGTACGAATAAATTTTCCTTAGATTTATTTTTGGTGGGATTGTTCAAGGTTCCAGATCCAGTTATGTTAGTTAGAATGAATATCTACAAATTGCGTTAACATCATGTAGGAATAGATCATAATTTAGAGATCTTGGGCACCCTATAAGAACTTTTCTCTTAGAGATGTTCTCATTTTGCCATGAAGATTTCTTTTTTTCGACTCGTTTAAATTTAGTGGACTGAGTTACTAAAGAGAAATATTTTTGGGCCAAATATTTGACTTTGCATGTAATAGTAATGGATGGTTGTGAATGTAAAGAAGATGTCTATAAGGAAGAGTAATTTGATATAATTATCTCGATACAAAAGGGGACAAATGTTCAAATTACATATGGATTTCCATAAGATATTATTTAATACGGTATCTCATGAGATGCCTGCAATTAATACATTGGTACATGAGATGCCTACATGTTACACTTGAACTTTGAGAAGTATATTTGCAATTCTTGAAATTGTATAATAGTTTGTGATGCTACGAAATAATATTCCAAAACTACACAAAGATCACAATTACACATTCTCCATGTAACAATGGCCCTTGTAATATTCTTTTGTTTCCTACTTTTCTATAAACTCAGGCCTTGCTAAATTTTGAATGCCTCATTAGGCATAATTGGATATTTTATTTACTCAAGTATCATAGTGCACTAATTGCATATTTTCTTTTTATACAACCATTAGTGTGTTTGTGTATTCTCATAGGATTATGTGTAGTATATATGTCAGCAACGTCATCATTAAATAAGAATCATATAGTTTAAGAACCATATTTATAGTATGTTATTTTTTATATTGAAGCAGTCAAATATCCTCCAGCAGAACGAATTAATCTTGCATGGAGATGAACGGAGGTAGACTGATGGCGACGGCAAGAAGCTTTCTAATACATGTCGATTATGAACATTTGCTTGTAAGCCCAGTCATTTTTTACTTGTAGAGGTTGCTCTAGTAGATTTTTTTTATCTCTCTGCTATGTACTTCTCATTTTTCTTATTTCCAGGAGCTCCATCATGTTCCTTTGCGCCCAGATTGTTATGTGATAGTTGTAGGACCAAATGGGAAAGAACATCAAGTTTTTGTGGCATCTGCAGGGCCAAAATTGTTTTTTGGCCAAGGATGGGAAGCTTTCTTGACTGATAATCTTTTTGTAGATGGTGATGTTATTTTTTGTGTGATATCGGAGGATAGCAACAGGATATTTGCAAAGAAGTGCGATGGCAGCAATCGGACCAAAGCCCTTGGAATTTGGCAGGTAGAGGATGGAAAAGCACGGCAGGAAGTTGTTAATGCTCGACAAAGACGTGTAGCAAAAGAACCAAAAGACTCTGTTAGTGTATCAGATGATGAACCAGACATTAAGAAACCTTTTAAAGTTCCACTGCTCAAACGTATTTATTCATCAGGATTGGTGAGTAAAAATTTCCCCTTTGATTAGTTTTCCTTCCGGAAATTCTTAGCTCTCTATTTTCTATGTCAGAGATTGAAGGAGGAAGATCGTTGGCGAATGCCTCCAAGGGGTTCTGCAATCCTTGTTCATGGACCAGATGGTATTGACACTAATTTGAAAGCAAAAACCAGTCGATATTGTTTGAGTCATAATTGGGACCTGCTAGTGAGCCACTATTCTCTTAAAGTTGGTGATATATTGGAATTCCAAGTCGTAGGCGAGCTTGAATGGACAATGAACATCTATCGTGGTGGAGCACAGCATGACCAGAAGAAATTCTGAATATGTAATTTTATATAACAGATATTTTGTTGTCTCTGTGAATTTTCCACTTACAACTATTAGCATGACTATATACTAACTGTTCATACTTTGTAATCACAGGAAGTAATATATTTTACTACTTATCTTTTTGAAGAAGAGTCTAATTTTTTGTATACCTGCATAATTTTTGATGTAATTTATTTTGGAAATCAATAAAATTATTCAACTGTTGGTGATCAAAATTTACAGCACATAAAATAGCATAAGCAATCTAAGGTCGAATTTTACTACTGTGTAGGAAACAGAAAGTAGTCTGTGGAGTTTGTCTTCCATGAACTTTGCATGGTGTGCTTCAACAGTCTTCCCAATTTGGTTTTTGCCAAAAGTGCAATTTGTTATATAGGTATTCAAATATAGAAGAAGAAGAAAGGAACACAACCTTCACAAGCATATTGTATTTCATGTAAAACAAGACAAACTCTACAGGCATATTGTAGTTGCTTGGGTCATTTCTATCATGAGTTCCTATCTCTGTTACATCATTGTGAGAAACACTTTTACCCCATCGCTTTTATTCTATTTTCTTGTGAGAAGTGCCATCTGCAGATCCTCTTTCTTTTGTTTGAATGTGAGAAATCATATCACCCCATCCTTTGCCTTGTGATTCATTCTTAGGAATGATGTCTTCCTGGATTTTAACATTGGTTTTTAGCAGCATGTGACCAGTAGAATGGCATCTATTTTCCAGATGCCATATGTATTGTATGTGACTTTCTTTGGTGCTGCTTTTTTTTTTATGAAGTAGTTAAGGAACAATTCATTGTTCATCTACCTTTGTGTAGTCACTGAAGTAGTGAATAGTGCATCCGTGAAAGAAGGATGCCTATAATATTGTTGCAGGAGCATTAAGAAATGGTTGCCTGTTGCTTTCTTCTATGCTTAAACAGTCATTGTTGACTGCGAAAAATATCAATCTATTTATAATATTTTTTCAAAATACAAAAGATGAACATTTCCCACAAAAGAGGAGCACATGTCTGTTGTTAAGAAACTAGCTAGAGACGATCCTATATAACCTTTAAATACTATAACTTATTATAAGCACACTTAGAATTCCCTGTGGTCTCATAACAAAGAAGTTTTAGCTTTCATTGATGTAACCATCATTTAAGATGATCCATTGGGCTGCGACTACTACCTCAGATTCATTATTTTCGATTTGATACAAAATTTGATGTTGATGGTACAAACATTTGTTTTTGTGTCTTTGGCGTCCTTCCTTGTGCTCGGTACTGCACAATCATCCAATATCAGTTTACATACAATTTGTAGGCAGCATCATGAGATTCTGATGCTTACTTCAATTTGATTTCGTGGCTTGAACAATAGTACTTTAATTCTTCCATGTGTCCACCCTGCAATTGGGTTGAACAATGCAGCTGGGCCAAAGGATCCATAGGGAAGATATCGGTGAAGCATTGAGTGAATTGTACTCCCAGGCTAGTCTGTGTGCACGTCTTCTAGCAAACTGAACATAAAATCTGGGAAATATCGTTCAATTCCTAGTGCACGAAAGATTACTCCTGCCTTTCCTTCAATCCATCCACATTTTATGTGTTTTACTTCTTCATCAGGACGATCTCGTACTGCAATGCATAAGAACTTGTTAGTATTAGTTGTTCTGGCCACTACATTAGCTGAGAGTGGAATACCCATCCTTAATCCGACAATATTCAAAGTTATCTGCAAAAAAGCATGGATTAGCTTGCAGATGTTTTTTTTTTTTTTTGAGAGAACGGTGGTGGTTTTTTTTATATTATATAGAAAAGAAATTACAATGCTTCATTACAGCAAGAGAACTACTACAGGAGTAGACTCAACATCTTCATTCCCTTAACTGCAGAAACTTATTAAAAGCTCTAATAGCAAATCTGCATTAAGGCACAGAGATATCTCTCCACATCGGAACCAGAAGCTGCAAGATGATCAGGAAGAGCCAATGGCTCCCGAAATAATTCCTGTTGGCCTGAGAAACCCACAAATAACCTGAATTGCTGAAGTAGAAAGAAGATGTACGTCCTTAGACTATAAGACAACAGCCAAATATGACACGAACAGGCATATCAGTACCTGAAGAAGCACATGCTCAGACATAGCAGTATCTGGCATGCTAATTCCATATGGAAAGCCAAGGTAATTTGGCATCAGTACCAAATTTTCACCCAAATTTAAGTATTTGAGTGGCTTCTCAAGCTTAGCAGTGCTTAAAAAGAAACCTAGGTGCTTCTAAGCCCTATGCAATTAAATTGAGATATATGACTCTTGTCCTTTCTATAATGGAATTTTCAAGTATATTTAGGCTCAAGTATTGACTTGATCTTATATAACATACTGAAGTATTTTTCACGGATTTTTCACGGACTGGGGTCCGTGATCTAAGTTGTTATTTTCATTCTTTTGCTTCTTCTTCTTCTTCTTCTTCTTGTTTATGAGGTTTTGATAGAGTTGCCTTACTTTCACGGACTTGAGTCCGTGGGTGGGTCATGTCTTTCCTGTGGCGGGGTATAGATCACGGAGTTAAGTCCGTTGATGCTCTTCCTCTCCTTTACTTGACTTTGACGATATTCTATTGTAGGTGGTTACATGTCTTCAAGAGTAAATTGGAACCCTTCATTATTGACGACAATAAATTGTTTTAGCTAGATATGGTATCCAGATAACAAAAAGAATGATTTTTTTTTTTTTTTTTTTTTATGAATTCTAGAAGTTCAACAATGTGACCATAAGAAGGACCTTGTGTTATTGTGTTCTTTTATACGAGAACACAAGTAGAGAAGGCCCGACATTGTTCTTGGCATCCCTACCATGAGAAATTCTAGCTTTTGTTTGCTAGTTGAAGATCTAAAGAAAAGCTAGTACTTTTCATAGAATTGAAATTTGTTCATTTTGCACCACAAATGATGGAAAGTAGCCAAAATGGACTAGAGATTTTATGTGCAGGTTTTGGTTAGAATTACTGGAGAGAGGGCTAAAAGATACACAATCCGAGGGAAGGAATATCTATCATACGTCAAAATATGTACAATTAAAATATCATTGCTTCTACTATTCTTGGAAGACTGAAGAAGAAAGCTATGAAAGTCAAGACCTAGAGTAGTCAGGTTATCTTAAATGTGGATGGAATAGAGGACATTACAAAGACATTAGCTATAGTAGTTTTGACAGAGGACATCAATGATACCATATATATGTCTTTGAACGAATATAAATTTTTACAGGTTCAAGATAGTGCTTCAATATAAATTTTTACAAGTTTAGGAGGGTGATAAGTGCTTCAAAGTCATAAAAAAATGGTATGCTCTAGGATTGAAAAATCCAAAGCAGAGGCACGAGATTGAAAACGCCAAAGGGGAGGCATGATATTGACGTTGGTGGTTGTGCACACTCTTAAGCGAAGAAAGAAGGTAGCACTCCAATTCCTTTTGCGGGTGAAAATTTTGAAGTGTAACTACAAGGATCACGTAAACACCTTTTAACATTAGTGATGAAGATCTTCAAATGTATAAATCATTGTCATCACGTTATCGCAAGCCAAAATTGATATCTGATAGACCTTCTTATGTAGATGTTGGTATGAATGAGAATGAGAATGATTTTTTATCGTCCACTGAGGCCAATCGGCCTATGGGACCCATAAGGAGCGCAACAAACTTATTACTGTCCGGGTTAAAAAACCCCCGCCCCGAAGAGTTTTCGAGGGAAAAACCGTGGGAGGGCTATTATATGTAGTTCCTTTTAGGCCTCAAGTTGCTAAATATTTGATAAACTCTTGTGGGAGAATAAAACTATTGTTCATGATGTGGTACACGCCCAAGCAGTTATATGTTTGGTAATAAAGCCATCTCTATTGTAGCTGGGGAGCCAGAGAAAATCTTTTATGACAAGTTTTTATATGATATTGTGAACTTTATAAATAAAGAGAGGGAAGACAATGAGATGGATATTCAATATGAAGACCATTGAAGCAGCGATGAAGATATTGAAGAACAAAACTGCTTACTTGGTGATACTAATCAAGTTGGCCTCTTACCAAATAATGCAAAAGCAACAATACATTTACTAGCAAGATGACAAATACCGTAAGCATATCCTCCCCCTCCCCTCTTCCTTCTTCTCTTTCCTTTTATTTCCTCACATCTCCTCTTCTTCGGACTCAAATCCGTGAATGTTTTACTCATAAGATATAGTAACATTAGTTTGGTTTTATTTCTCTAGATTTAAGGTAACCTCCAAGAATCTAGTTGTAGAAATATACACCCGATTGAGTTGGGCATGTCAATGAAGATGATAGGAATAGCAGGATAGAGGTTCATAATGATGACACCATACAAGATGAGTGTATTATCACTAACCCACTTGTTTGTAGGAAGCTCTTGATATTAAGCATTAATCAAGTGCTATTGTATTCATGTCAAAAGGAGGTGATGATTGAATCCGGGAACTATATATTTCTTTGTACAAGAGTTCTTGACTTTATTTAGGATCTTCACGAACTCGTGTCTATGTATACAAACCATTGCCCTTCTTCATTCACTTTAATGTGCGACATTAGTTGTGCGACATTAGAAGTGAAATGTGTAATCTTCATGAAATGTGTATTCTATTCTATTCTATTCATGAATTTAAATGTCTATACGAACTCATGTCTATGAACAAGATTATATGTATAATTTCAAACATGGTTTTTTCTCTTGAAGTTGAATGGCACGCATCACAGAGAAATAACATCAAAAATACGTCCACAAAAAATAAAATTAGGAAGTGGGATTTTTTCAATTTAATTGCATAAGGCTTTTTTGTGCTCAATCTTCTATGCTCAAGCTTCAGTACTTAAGCATTTAGATTTTTTAGCTGCTGCCATATATCTAATTGTCACTGCCTCTTCAATATAAATCAATAATTCTGGATTCATCTGCATAGCTCCCCTGACAAAACATAATCTTTCTAATCATCATTTGCAAAGACTGGATCTTCCTGCTAGTAAGAAAGAGTGAAGAGATAATGGCAAAATAGAATTCATTCCAAGAAATTCCATTCGGATCAGAGGGTTTTCACTCCAAAAATTACATGATGTCACATCTCCACAACCTGAATCTTGCTGAGAAACTATTCTTCTCTTCACCTTATAGGCCAGTGTCCCAATTGGGCAACATTTCGGCGTGACCATCTTCAAGAAAGGAGATGGAAATAATGCAAAAACATCAAAGAAGAGAACCACGTTTGTGGTTACCTATTTCCCCAAAAAAGATCCAGATTATGTCCGCCAGAGAGGAGAAGAAAAATGCGATTTGTGCAGATCTTTTTCCAGAAATTTTGAAATGGATTGTCCTGCCTTGCTAGCACTTTCCTAATATCTGCAGGCACCAGGATGGAGGTGACAGTGCCGGATTGAAGAGAGGAAGGCGACTCTCCTCTCTTCTGCCGCCCTAGCCGCCGAAGACTGCGCCAAGAACCGTAACCGTCATCACATAAACACATTACAGCTTGCAGATGTTAAAAGTGCATCTTTCCTAATTCTCTAATCCATAAACGACTTCACTTTCTATTGTTTAATTTGAGAATTTTCTTTGCAAATAACCTTGGAGCAATTGAGCAAGAACAGTAGAGGAAAGGAAGAAGTCGAACACAGATCAGACGTGCATGCATGTAATGATGCATCCCATTGGTATTTATAGCATCAGAAAATTCTATAAGCTGTCTATCATAAATGCGAAAAGCTACTTTAGCTGGAATTTAAGCGATACACGATAGGAGAGCAACCCCTTTCCAGAAGTTACGGGGCTATTTTGCCCTGCCCGATCAGTTCTCTAGTTCATTCCCTGTAACGTCTAGGATATCCTACTTAAGAATCTTCCCATATGTCATTGTAAGATTAATTGGGCAAGGTTGCATTCCATTAACATATTTGAGTTCAAATATTAAATCATAAAGAAACATAGAAGGAAAAGCAAGATAAGATTGAAAGAAATGACTAGGGGGAACGATAATACTTCTTATGTCTAAATAGTGAAATTATTTTATAGACCTCAGCATATCTTAGGAGGTTATCATTATAAACAGAGACGTAATTATGTTTGTCTTGAACACCTTACCCTAAAAGATTATGACCATAAACGTGGGGAAAATTATGGATTGAATGGGAAGGAACCAGGGGTAGTTGCAGACGTATGATTGACTATTTCTACCTAATTCTGATTGGCATACAAAGAAATGATAGCAAGATTGCTACTATGGGCATATCCTGCATTCACATATGTCTATGGGTCATTATTTAATTTACCACTACATTATTATGATAGTTTCATAATTGAATCTGAGCATATATCACTATTAGAAAGCATAAGAAACACATGAAATACTCGCACGAACTTAGGAGAGAATGTTTTTCTACTATGGTTCCTCTCAAAATTTATTTTGTTTTAATAATTTGGCCTAGATATCTTCACTGTTTTTTTAAATTCCCAGAAATTTTCTCCGAGAGTGATAGAACGCACTGTTTTGAGACCAAGAGGCAGCAATGGATATCTTGTGATAATAAAAGGTCGTCATATAGCTTCTCTTCCTGGGAGTCGGCGCATGAGTAAAACAGTAAAAACGACATCCTACATTTTTCATATGAACCCAATGGACCGGGAAATCCATGTCGTTGACTCGGTCAAATACACATGTCTGTGAAGATGCAGAATTCTCTAATGTAAATTCCCTAATATTCCCTTACGATTCTGTCAACGTAGACGCGAACTTAGATGTTATATAAGGAATCTGATGAAACCTTTTCATAATTAGTTTTATTGCATCTTGGCTCTAAATGAAATGTCCTCTGACCCTAATAACTAGGTTTGTTCTTAGGCCTCCGATGTGAAATGTAGGTTTAATAGATGAGAAATGCCATACACTACAACACCTCTCGTGTTTGCCATAGGCACAATTTCACAATTAGATTTTTTATTACATTTCGATGAAGCAAGGGGAATATTTCCTCTCTGATTTCGACGAACGCGAAACCTCAATCTGGACAATGAATATTCAAAGCCTGAAACTCCCATTGATTTTCATAGGTACGATTCAAGGCCTCAATTTTTACATCTTCCTTGGACCTGCTTGCCCATAATGGATGGTTAGGATTCACCCTGCCCCCTTCTATCCAACGATGTAAAGATGTCGTTGCATTCCCTTTGGCTGGCTGTCCGATGACCTTTTTATAATACCCCATGACGTATCAAGTTCTGGAGCGTTCATTTTCTTTTAACCATTCGGGATTTAAGGCAATCCATGGGGTATGTATGCATGGGGTATTGATGGGGGGTATAATATATCCCCGTCATCCTTTCACCATTGCATTCGCTTGTGTCATGTCCATAGTATTCCTGACTACCATTGTTTGGAGAGCTATTTATTCTTCAGATATGTTCATATATTTGCATTGAACTTGCTATTTGGGACTCAATTATACTCGTTCATCGAACGCATATTTTATGCAAACACAATATTCTTTAAAAGATATGGAAGATCTATCATAGATTATCTTTAGTGAGTGCAAATTAGAAGTCATATAATAACAATTGAAATGCTAACTTCATAAACTGCAAACCTTAACATTACTTGGTATATGATATTGACCATTGTATTTGGAATTGAACTTGCAACAGTGAAATATAGGACAGAATAAAGCAAAGGAATTCAACACATTGAAGTCAAATTATTTTATTGATCGAAGCAGTAACAACTATAGAGCAAAATTTTTCAAAAAACATACATAGATATTATTTAACTTTCATCATAAAATATGTTTATAAAAGTGATACCCTCTCACACTTTAAGGTAGGGAAATTGAGCTTAGAATATTAACCATGTATTCTTTTAAAGGTAAAACTACCATGTTCATGCCCACACTGCCACCTCAAGTGCATTTAGCACAATAATATCTTGGAAAATAAAACCACCGAATATCTTAAAGATGGCTCTAGTTTGCAAGTAAGTCGATTATTTGGCCTAGCTAGTACTTCCTCAAAGAACTTCCTTTTCCATTGGAGGCAAACTTGAATGCTCCTTCTTATCACTTTCGATAAATGCATGATCGAAATCGAAATAGAGTAAGTAGAAAGAACTCGACACTGTAGATAGAAAAACAATAATTAGCCTAAACACGATAACATTTAATTGGCCAAGAGATAAACTATAAACTTTTCTGGCTTAAAGCCCTTCAACCATAAATGGAAGCTTCATTTTATCAATTATTGAATGAATTATGACCAGCGTGGATTTATGAATAAGCATATGACAAACAACTTGACATTCAATGCTGCTTGGTATAGTCCATGTAACATTTTTAGGTTCTTATATTCAATCCAACTACAATATTACAAATCATGGAAAGGGCAGTCAATATATATTTATCGGGAGTCTGATCATACATTGGAGAACATAAAACAGTCAGGGAACTAAGAATCGATCACATAAGGAAAACATTCAGCAAAACAAAATGTTGTTTCTCTCTAAACATAAAAAGCCCTCACAACACTAATTAACTTCGAGGCTTTAGCCTATGTAAAGCTGCATCTTCCAGAACTTTCATATTCCATTGAAGTTCATCTCCATGCAATTTAAATTCTAAGATATCACCAAGTCGTAAGCCAAACAATTTTTTGAAAGCATTCCAACCATGGTTGAGACAATGCTTGCTTTTTTTGCTTGCTAACCCTGCTTTCTGATCACCAGGTCCGATAATTACCACAGTGGATCCTTTGGGAGGATTTCGCCACCTATCTTCTTGTTCTAGTATCTAAGCAAAAAGGAAGGAGTAGTAATTCAAAACATTTATAATACTTGAAAGCAAAAGATAATACAGCAGTACCAGGCCTCTGTTGAAGTTAGCTTTCAGGAGAGGAACACGGAATGCTTTCTTTGATACTGGTTCTTCTTCATCAGATAAATCATCGTCAGTAACAAAAACGTCATTCTCAGCATCCACATCCGCATCCACATCTCGACATTGGCTGGTTTGGATCAATAAACGTTATGCACGCGCGAACATTGAAGTACTCAATCTTCACAAGAAGCAGCTTAGAATAAGCGACTGCAAAAAGCAAGGAATCAACATACCTCATACTAACAACCTACCTGCCCAGCCCCAACAGAAGGTTGTAATATGTCTGATACAAATGCACGATCATGCAATGTACCTGCTGGCGTCGTTGTACACTTCTGTCCCTCTTGCTCATACCTTTAGTGTGATTGAATTAGCATGCTACAATATTTAAAGGGAAGTCACGTAACCCATACCATGTACGTAACGCAGCAGCGCGAACAGTGTTTGAATTTAATTCCATCATTGTTTTATTTGTTGTTGACAAAGAGACACCTGCGTAAGACACTATCTAATCAGCAGTTTCAATCAGCAATTTAATTCAACCAATAGTATTAGTAGAACCTCGAAATTTGCTAGCTCGAACACGAGTCAATATTACTATTGGGATGTCACACAACATTTGCGACAACTTCTCTCCTTCATTCACAGCAAGATCTCCCCATTTTTTCCACTGGAATATGTTTCCTTTGTTAGAAAATATCTGCACGCTGTGTTGTATTCATAAAATACCTTTCATCAAGGAGACTGATGGTACGTTTTAAAACATCTTGCTTATCATATTTCCTACGAACAGTTTCTAACACAGAGACTGAGCAAACAATCCCAATGACATCTGCAAGCAGGAGAAATTATACAATGTATTCTATCTCAATACCATAACAAACAAATCGGAAAGTATTTCATGTACCAAAGACCACTTTCCCATCAAGGTACTTGTGCAATTCATCTACTTTTGCAAACCGCGCTCCATTGAGTTTCTCACCTCAGCAGTCCCATCATCGGCAACTTCAATTATTGATGTGCATCAAGCGTATATCGATAGTCATGGTTTACGGTTGTATATCGTTTGTTCGCAGTAGAACAACTCCTTTAGAGATGTAATGCACCTACATGTCCACAGAGAACTTCAACAACTACCTCTATTCATGACATAATCCCCAATTTATGCATCAACCTATAACCTACCTTCATCAACTCAAGTCTATTGTAGAATTTGTCAGCTGCCTCGTCAAACATTGTTGCTTGAATTTCCGTTCCCTGTATATATTAAGACGACTCTCTAAATATTCATAAAGCAAGGGAAGTAAGAATCCAATCAATTCAAATTTGCATACATCCTTGTCTCTTAGCTCCACATTAAACAATTTCCCCTTGCCTGGTCTTCGCCTGTTCTCAAACTCTCGTAAAGGTCCTTTCCACATTACTTTTACTTTAATTGTCCAATTTGCTTGGTAAGGAGTTAATTGAACCAATGGACAAATTCTTCTCCCACCTCCCATGTTTTCAGCATCATTTGTACTGCAACATTTCCTCAAAATAAAAATCTTTACATACACAGTAGAAGAGATGACATCAACGGATACCTCATCATCATGCACACACGAACAGGTCAGCCACGAGAATTACCTAGCTGCTGCGAACACAACGAACACACTTTTTCAGAACACAATTAAAGTTATCAAAAGTCCATCACAAATAATGGCGAAAAAAAATTACCAACTATTCAAGCAATTCTTTAAAAACAACATTTCTAGTCGTTACAGATGCCAATTCCTCATTCTGTAGGATCAACGCATCTTCTCTAGTTCGTATTCTTGTCAATGCCGTGTACAATTGCCCATGAGCAAACACATTCGTTCGCAAATCCAAGACTATTTTATCTAATGTTAGGCCAAGACAACTGTGGAATGTCGTTGAGTATGCCAGCTTGAGCGGCAGCTGATGTCTATGTACTGTAAAAGGGCAGCGCGCTGGCTGGTGAAAGAAATCTGCCCGACAAATCGCATGTATATTTTATGAGCTCGTATCCTCATGTCCACGAAGCCGGACAGTCACAAATCTGTTGTGCATTTCGTGTATAACAACTCTAGCATTCTTCACAAGCCCTTTACTCGCATCCAACAATCTCATAATTTGACACACAGCTCCTACTTTAAGACAAATCGTGTGTTTGGGCAAAGTCGGGTGATCATAACTATGAAGAAACTCATTTTCAGCAAGAGCGCTTGTGTGAATTACCTCGTCACTTTCACTTATGGAATCCTGAGAATAATATCTCTTTTCCAGACCTGGCATACGATCAAGAATAGACCTGTTAAACTCATCCACGTGCACGTTTAATGGAGATAAAAATGCTCTTCTTTCACACAAAGTTGGTCTACAAACAATATCTGCCGGGTATAAGAATTCCCGTGCCTCTTCCATATATGTTGTTGTGGAAAACAAATCAAATGTCACAACATCTGATTGCAAATTCTCACCTATGGACGACACTAATGTTATTAACTATGGGTCCGCAGCAGCATTTCTAACCGATACATCTAACTTGTGAATAATAAATGCTCTCCAAATCTCAGATGATTTAATAGAAGCAGCTACTGTTGCACTTCTCCCTGCACCTGGTACTATGGGCGCTATCTGCCTAAAGTCGCCTGCAGCCACAAAACATTTTCCTCCAAATGGAACATCATTTCTACACAATTCCTGTAGAATCACACTTGCTGATTCAATCGCAGCTCTATTTGCCATCGCAAATTCATCCCAAATGATTAAATGGCATTCAATCAGCAAGCTCGCTTTCTCAAACGTGGCCTCAATAGTCGAGTGCACAGCAAAACTATTCTCAGTTACAGGAATTTGAAACAATGAGTGCGCAGTTCTCCCTCCTGGGTATAACAGGCCAGCCAATGCGCAGTTGTTGCACAGGGCAAAACAATCAACTGGGACCCTTTGATTAACAAACATATAGCATTGAGTAGGAAAGTCTTACCTGTACCAGCTTTCCCATCAATAAACACAGGTCTTTTTATCCCTGACCCATGCACCGTCTTCTGAACATAATCATATATTTGTCCTTGATTCACGTTCATCTTATCACGCATCTATGGTGAGGAAAATTTGACAACTCTTGCAACACTAGTTGTGACCGAATGTGGATTTCAGGCAGCCCAAAGCCAGCAACACTAGAGCCATGTTGCACAAGCACGTTTTCAATGCACAAAAGAGCTTGCTGCTCTACAAGCAAAGTGCCTGTCTCTGAAATATCATGGAAGTTCTTTATCAGCTCATCATGGAAATTCGACCACAACTCACTTGCCGGAGCGCCATCAAGGATAAGCAATGCAAAAAGGAAACGCAACTGCGACGGCGTTTGCAACGCCAACACTGCCTCTTGCATTGTCACAACTGGCTCTGATCTATCATGCAATAAACCCATAACAGTTACCACTTCTTGATAGGTATCATAGGTAGTCCCATTATACTTCTTTAAGTCTTCCCAACACCTCGCTGGAGTATGCAGCAGCAACTGTCGCAAATAGAATAGCTCTTCCTCACGTGGCATCACCAACCTTATTCTACAAATAAGGGTTTGCTTACTTCTCTTCCGAACTATGTTCCTAGGAAGCTGCGGCCTAGCTAGTTCAAGGTGATCACCATCAGTATACGTTCTATCTCTACAGGATACAAAGCTGTACTGTTCATAGTACTGAAGATAGGTTAGCTCCGAGAATTCTATAGCAGGAGGCCTCAAGAAATAACGATCAAGCAACGAAGCACTGTTGGGCCTCCTATATGATCTACTCGTTCTTTGTTGATGATGAAGTGGAAGACACTTAACACCAGGATACTTTTCTGTGACATGAAACTTTAGTATTCGCCATCCTGCCTCAGTTGACGATAGATACCTTGCACTTTGGCAATCACGTATCTCATCATCAATTTGTCGTTCACGATCAATTCGATACTCCACCTTGTCAAAACCTTTATAAATATAGTTGTATAGATACATGAAGATATGAACAGTCGAAGCAACATCAACATTGATATGACAATCAAACTGCTTTAACAGGAAAGGTGAGTATGACACAACATATCTATCTTCAACTTTCCTTCTTCGATACTGCACATAACCCTTCGAGTCCAAATGTGTTCTTGTAGTCAAGTCTCGAGGATAATGCCAACAAAGATGCCCCATCCTTAGAGCATCGTTCGAGTGATTGTGCACCATATATTTTCGCACCATTTGAGCAAGCACCTCATCATTTTCCGGAATCTCGTGGATATTAGCAAGTCAATGACCTCAAATGGAATCTCATGTTCGTTTTTTAAGTACAATATGGCCATGAGGCAGCCCACGTTTCGAATTCTATTATGGATCATATATCAGTTTTGCGGACCAACATAAGAACGCAAGAAATTCTTCAAAGATTGGAAACGAGCATGGAATGACGACAACAATAATTAGCACATATCGGCAGCTAGCTTTGCCCAACGCGCAACATTGCCTTGATCTCGGCCAATCCGGATTCGTAGTCATTGTAATAAGCAGTGCTAGGAGGCCCTTCACTCTTGCAAGAGCTAACGATCCCATAATCTGGACCGAGCACCACCGCCTAGAACCAATAAAAGACGAAAGGGTTTAACCGTCGGACAGGACATCGCCCACCCTCGGTTCTCAATAAAGTCATCATCCTCCTCAACATTTGAATCGTCAACCATAGACCTCGACCTCTCATATCCATTAGTTGCCAAGAAATTCAGCCTTTCTTCTTCGACCCTAGAATACATATCCACAAGGTATTCACAAGTCGGGCCGCCCTAAGCGAAGAAACCGCACCTCATGAAGCAAAGCGTGACCTATACCAATCCACTGCGACATCTGGCGGTCATCGCCGGCCCCAGCTAGAAATATAAGGGTATTGCAAGGGTTCATATTGCCGATCCAAGATATTCATAAAAACGGTCGTTGATCTTGGTGAAGCCAAAACCGCTATTCTTGGATTAATTGTGACCGAAGTTATTTGCATGCACTATCACAAAGAACTTCATCACTGCAGAATTGGCCCATTCAATGTCAAGAACACGGACTCCAACCGCATTTGCTTCACTCGCCTTATCATATGACAGTAAGGATTAACAGCCTCTAGAGTCGCCGCTATTCGCGTCACCCATGCAACGGGCAATAACTTCCTTTCCGCAGTCCGCTCTCTCTCACTATTGTCATGAATATACCAATGCAATGGCTGGCCAGGTTTTGACGTAGGATGTATTTTATGGTATGTCCTACCCATCAAAGCAACTGAGGATGGCATCCCTAACTGCACAAACTCTCCACCGGCAACACCAAGCCCAGTGAAGGCAAACAGATGGTTTAATGCACGACTCTTCACACTGAATCCTGCTTCCTCATAAACATCCGTCAACGAACTAGGCAATTCAGGTAGCTTTGGTAAGATACGCCGTCCGCGATTGCAACAGAAGGTTTGACTCTCACCAGGCAATAATGCAATGCGACAATGCACACAAAATCTGTTCCACATGAATTCACTAGCAGATGGAATAGGACGAGCTTGCATCTTTAGTATACGTCGTTGCCAATGTATAACCGCCATGCTCGCCACAATCACCACTTCTGGAGCACTCTCCACATCTCTTGGCATCTGCTGCCCACTCACACCCTCCTCCTCAGTATGCCTCCCACCCAATCCCCCCACCCGATAACCACCCGAACTCCTTCTCCGCTGCCTCAACTCATCTCTCCTCTCCTGAGACAACTCCGCACGCCATCTCCACCTAGACTCATTTCGCCTCAATCTTCTAAGCTCATCAGCAGAGTATGTCTGACTTGGATCAATCTCTACTCTAGGCCTTGGCATTGCAACCTCAGACTCCAGTCCTTTGGAACACGCATACACACAAAAATATTCAACCTACTACCTGCTACCCAAATCCTAGAATACTTAATACACCAGCAGACTCACCAACACAATCTTACTTATCACAATCCAAAAATACCATAACCTTACCAGACAATGTAGATGACAGCCACCCAGCCACCCTCCCATGCACGGCACGCTCCCAAATCCACTCACGAAACCCTCCAAACCCTCCCCTGCACATACAAAGTAACATCAACAGCAAACAAACTACTCAATATATAAATAGTCCCCGTAAATTTAAGGGGTCACAAATTTAAGTAAATTTCAAGAAGTGCATAATTTTATCTACTTCAAGAACCATGGCACATACGAACCGTTAGTTTTTATACCAAAATCTACATGATCTCATCAAGTAGCTACAAAACTATGACCAGGCATTGAGATTTGCTCCTTTACAATGATAGAACGCCCATCTTTTTGCAAAGCAAGGTCTCCAAACAGAAGTGGAGTCTATATTCATCACTCATACACTTTCGGATCTTAATCCCATCTCACATCTTTTATCTACTTCAAGAACCATTGCACATACGAACCGTTAGTTTTTATACCAAAATCTACATGATCTCATCAAGCAGCTATAAAACTATGACCAGGCATTGAGATTTGCTCCTTTTATCTACTTCAAGAACCATTGCACATACGAACCGTTAGTTTTTATACCAAAATCTACATGATCTCATCAAGTAGCTACAAAACTATAACCAGGCATTGAGATTTGATCCTTTACAATGATAGAAGGCCCATGTTTTTGCAAAGCAAGGTCTCCAAACAGAAGTGGAGTCTATATTCATCAACAAACTATATCTAACTTGCAGATAGCAAGCCCGACCTAGAGGCCTGCAAACAGTCAGGGCCACTTCCCTTCACAATGTTCGACCAAGATATGTCGAAGGAGAGTGTCTCAGACTATCAGCAGGCACCTCAAGAATGCAGTAGAACCGGCATCGCCTTTCTGCATTCTTTGTGCTGCAGCCTTTGTGCATTCTTGACTCGCAAGTCAAGAATCCCTCAACCAGCCAACAATCCAAAATGTACACTCCCTATTCTCACCTTGCGAGTCGAGAAATTCTCAACTCGCAAGTCGAAAAGAAGGCCTGTACTTTCTTGATTGTTGGCAAGCTGAGGCATTCTCAACTCGCCAGTCGAGAAAGCCGGGCTGACTACCTGCAGGACTCTGGGTCGGGCTCGATACCTAACTGCAAGGATTTGTAGCTTTTAAATGGACACATTGCCCATCGTCGACACTGAAAGGTATCGTAAGCCAAATTTGCATACCATCTCCACCTATACTCATTTCGCCTCAATCTTCTAACATCATCAGCAAAGTATATATAACTTGAATCAATCTGTACTCTAGAGCTTGGCATTACAACCTCACACTCCAGTCCTTCCAAACACGCATACAGACACAAATATCCAACCTACTACCTGCTACCCAAATCCTAGAATGTTTAACACACCAGCAAACTCACCAGGACAACCTTCCTCATGACAATCCAAAAATACCATGACCTTACCAACCAATGTAAATAACAGCCACCTTCCACTGCACGTCACGCTTCCAGTACCACTCACGAAACCTTATTCTCGAATCCGTACCCTACACATACAAAGCAACACCAACATCAAACAAACTGCTCAATATATAAACTTCCAAATATACAAAGATGTTAAACAGGAGAACTTGAAGATCATTGCTCCTTTGTAATCTGCATAAACTCTGATATAATCCTTCGAATTATAATTAAGTTTCAAACTTTCACTACTTCCAAATATACGAAAATATTAAACAGGACAACTTGACAACCATATGAAAGAAATCCGTAACCAATATGGGAAGTTTCACGATCACTCAATCAGACTCCTTAAGGAAGTACTTACAAACACACCAGATTCACTTCTGCATAATTCCCTCTTTTTTTTCCCCTTTCTAATGAAAATGTGATAGAACAGCACCAACATATTTTTTTGGCATCATAGTATATGCCACCCATATATCCAACACATCTGCCTACACTAATTCTTCCCAAGAAACACTATGCGCTCGAATTAGAATATAGCATGTGCTTGAAGATCATTACTCCTTCGTAATCTGCATAAACTCTCATATAATCCTTCGAATCTAGTAAGTAGATCATCTCAATACTCCTTAATTGAATTTTGTTGATTATCAGCTGCATGTCCACAATTTCATAGCATTCACAAATTTAACTAACTTTCAAGCTTCCTGCAATGTCATCTACCCCACTAGTCTATATTTCTATGCCAGTTATCACAAAAGAGCCCAACAAAACCCTGGAACACTAAAACACACACTCATTTAAGAAGCCACAACCTACCACCTACTACAAATATCCAACCTACTACCTGCTGCCCAAATCCTAGAATGTTTAACACACCAGCAAACTCACCAGGATAACCTTCCACTGCACGTCACACTTCCAATACCACTCACGAAACCTTATTCTCGAATCCGTACCCTGCACATACAAAGCAACACCAACATCAAACAAACTGCTCAATATATAAATAATCCCCTTAAATTTAAGCCCTCACAATTTTATAACTAAGTTTCAAACTTTCACTACTTCCAAATATACAAAGCTATTAAACAGGAGAACTTGAAGATCATTACTCCTTTGTAATCTGCATAAACTCTCACATAATCCTTGAATCGGTAACTAGATCAATTCTATAATTAAGTTTCAAACTTTCACTACTTCCAAATATACGAGAATATTAAACAGACAACTTGACAACCATATGAAAGAACCAGAACCAATACGGGAAGTTTCACGATTACTCAATCGGACTGTAAGGAAGTACTTACAAAACACCAGATTCACTTACGCACAATTCCCTTTTTTTTCCCATTTCTTATGAAAATGTGATACAACAAACACCAACATATTTTTTGGCATCATAGTATATGCCACCCATATATCCAACACATCTGCCTACACTAATTCTTCCCAGGAAACACTATGCACTCGAATTAGAAGATAGCATGTGCTTGAAGATCATTACTCCTTTGTAATCTGCATAAACTCTCATATAATCCTTCGAATCTAGTAAGTACATCATCTCAATACTCCTTAATTGAATTTTGTTGATCATCAGCTGCATGTCCACAATTTCAATGCAATCTTACCAACAGCTTTCTTTCTCTTTAGCATTCACAAATTTAACTAACTTTCAAGCTTCCTACAATGTCATCTACCCCACTAGTCTATATTTCTATGCCATGCTACTGCTAATTTCATCCTGAACTCCAACAAACTTCAATTCAAGTCACAAACCTTCAATCGCCAAAATGCGAAGACCTTCAATCACCACAACAGAGTTATCACAAAAGAGCCCAACAAAACCTTGGAACACTAAAACACACACCCATTTAAGAAGCCACAACCTTGCTTACCTCATTCCCCTTCCACCCACGTGCACATCCACATTTAACACTGTCTGCTCCGACCACCATAACTAAAACCTGGAGATCACAATCTAGGAACACAGAGTGCTCAGAATACTGAGGAGGAACAATGCGACAAAAGTACCCATTTAAACTTTCACTCCTCGTTCCTTGTCCCCTAACCTCGAACTTCATCTTCAACGATCGAGATGAAAAGCCCCAAATTGACATCCAATCTCAACGGCCAATATCAAAACCCCTCTTTGGGTCCCCTGCTCAAACACCCCATACATCCCCTGCTCAGAACCAACCGCCAAGATTTACTTCAATGTTTTCATCCAACGGTTCGCAACTATGGCCTATGCCCCCATACACCTGCAACACATGATGCATACATAAACCCCCCATGGCCTATCATCATCTGGACCATTGGCTCTTAACCAGACGGCGGGGATTCAAGGGAGTCGATGGGGTATGCATGCACATGGGTTGTGCACGAGGGGGCATAACAAACCCCCCTCATGCGATATAACTATATTAATATTAGGATAAAATTTAATTTATGTACGAAATTTGAAGCTTCTCAGGGCTTCTCCTTCCGGATTCTCCTTGCAAGATGGAGGTCCTTGGGCATCACCGTCACCCGCTTGGCGTGGATTGCGCAGAGATTGCCCTTCTCGAAGAGTTGGACAAGCTCCGCCTCGGCTGCCTCCTGCAGAGCTCGGACCATCAGGGGTGTGACCCTGTAGTTGGTCCGAAAGTCCTGCATTATTTTTCGGAGGAGCCGTTCGAATGGCGCCTTCCGGATGAGGAGATTAGTGCACTGCTGAAAGTGCCTAATATCCCTGAACACACGGGCATGCTTGGAGTTTGGCCTGTGGTAGACTTTCTTCGGTGGCTCCGGCCGTGGTGGCGGTGGCTTTGGCTGGTTCTTGGGCCTCCACCTTTAACGTACTTTTGTACGTTCTGCTTGCAATACCAATCATTGTACCTCTTCCATCTGTGGAGGTTACTCATGATATACTTTCTTTGGACGCTGGAATTCACGATCCTGCTTCAACATGAATTCCCGCTCGCCTACCTTAGGTGGCTTGGGCCACTTAGGGTATGGTGGGCGGGCATTGGGGTTTGAGGGTTCCTCGGCGTCTTGCTTGGGCTCTTCCTCCTCCTGCCCGGCTTCTTCGCTCTCCTCTTCCTCCTCCTCCTCGTCGGTAGCTTTCCGACGAGGTTCTTGGATATGGACCGTGCCCCTTGGTCAGTCCTGGTCCCTTTTGGACCGCTTCTCCCTCCTCCCTGCTTCCTTCTCCCTCTCCGTCTTCTTCCTCTGGGCTCTATCCTCCGACCATTCGGCCATTTTCTCCTTGACCTTCTTCTTCCTGGAGGTGCCAACCTCCTCCTCCTGCCGCTGCTGCTCCTGCTGCTACTGCTGTTGTTCCTGCTGCTGCTCCTGTTGCTCTTGCCGCTGCTGCTGCTCCTGGTCGTCCCCCTGCTGCTGCTCCTCTTCTTTCGACGGCCAACTGACAGTGACGGTCTCATCCGTCCGTTGGGTCTCCTCCGAAGAACTGCTCCCCTTCGACTCCTGGGAGGCGTAAAAGGTCTCGTCTGTCGAACTAGACGACTCCTCCTCCTTTTCGGGCTTGGGATGCTCTGAGATCTTCTTTCTGGGACCTGCTGTTGCTGCCGCCATCGAGGGTGTGCGCCTGGCACTATACTTCTTGGCTGTGCATTTTGTGCGTGCCATATCTTATGGTTAAGGAAACTGATTAGGTTAAGCTGAAGATCAAAGAAGAGAGGTTTATGGAAAGATAGGGAAATGGGTGGCAAAATGGTATTTAAAAAAGAAAGATGCTCTAGGGAATATTCTACTACTATTAATAGCCCTATTAATTAGCCCCCCTTATTAATTACCCCAATATACATACTTATTGATTAATAGTTACTGCTGTATTATACCGTAAAATTCAAATTTCCTGCCAATTATGGATTTGCGCCATTTTTCACCTGGGTCTCGGATTGGGATGATTCTTCGACCCATTTTGAGTGAAATTTGATGCTCATGCATAATTTCCACTCCAATTTTACTAGAATATTAATCTAACTTATTCTTTTTCCTACATCTAACAACTTGACCTAACTTTATGAACCCACTCCCTAGGAGAAAAAAATTTCCCCCTATTTTCGAGGTTCAATGGTGGAATTTTCATCCCACATCCTATTAGGCCGGTTAGACTACTTAGCTAGGGATATGGAGGGTGCTAATTCTTGGTCAACCAAGAACATGGCTCTGATACCATTGTGACGCTCCCTACAAAATATACGGCGCCCAGCCGTACACTCCATAGGAAATCCCCCATCCGGTCTTTCAACCGCATGGGCCCTCCACCTATCCCGCACTCCAGGGTACCCCTAGTGCAGGAAGGGGACATAAAGGTATCTTGCGCGCCCTTCCTCTATGGGCTCCTATCACAGCGGAAGCATAAACAACGCCAGAACTAGCAATAACAATACATCGAACTATCCCGAAGGGTAGTACATCCATACATCCATATATACAATAGAGATAAACATATGCCATAAAACATGAGAGCTTCTACCCAAGGCTCAGACACGTGGGGAGGTAGACTGGCGGCTAGGCCTCAAGATAGAGCAGACCGAGTCATTACAATGGCAGGGCTAGCTCGAGACAATGGCTAGGGTTGACCACTCCATCCGCCCCTCCTGTGCATACTTTGCAGATGGGCTAGATCGGGTTCTGGCATGACTCTGGCCTTCCAGATATGCAATCTCATGGCATCACCCATCGAGACTACTCCGGTTTGCATCTCCCCCGTCCGTCGAGGCAGGAAGGGTTCCATCTCCCCTTCCCGAGGTCTAGAGGTTCCAGGGCGGCTAGAGAATCGTGGCAGCACACGATTCTTCATCGACTTAACCCCCCAAAACAAGAGCCAGGCCGTCACCTGCAGCTCTTAAGAGGCAGGGCGACACCATTGCCCCAGGAGGTATCGGACCCGTGACCGGCCATAAGTCTAGCCCACTATGGGGTCCCCAGTAGCCACGCTTAACAGGGACCCTCCCTTCGTCTCGCCTCTAGCCCTGTTATGTAGTGTTGAGTCATACAATAGCTCCCATAGCCCGATGGGTTCTTATGCATAGGCCGCATAATAATAGGAGCTAAAGGGTCTAAACTAGGAGCATTACTAAGTAATGGCTGGTCTCTACCCCCTTTCCCAATACAAGAGGAGCAAACATGATCAACCAATATCACACATCCACATAACATGACCATAATAAGAAGAACATCTAAATCTAATCATATACATCTAACTTACAGTTAGGGTTCATTGATTAGGGTTCAAGATCTATACTGAGGTGTCTAGGAAGACTCCACTAGAGACACGAAATGCTAACTCATCTGGAGTTCTAACTTCCAGATGATCTAAAGGAACTCTACTCCAAATATCTGCTCCTGAAGAACTCCCTCCTAATCCCGGCGTCTCCATGGTCTTTGAGATGGTCGAAGTAACTCTCACTCCAAGGATGTGCACACGTTCTGGGGGTTGTTGTGCTAGGCTATGCCACAGCAAACGGTTCTCGAAACGGAGTTTCGAGTGTGGAGAAGGTTCACAGACTATTGGAGCCAGGAAAGAGGCCTAGGGTTAGGGTTTAGGCCTTTATAGGTTAGGGTTCACACGTTATGCCACGTGGCTCTAATAGGATAGTCCCATGTGGCGGGTGCCCAATAGGTTAAGGCCATGTGCTAAATGGTCTTAACCTAAGGTTGGCTAAGTTACATAAATAACTTAGTCATCCACCTTATACCACTAATCTATGGTATACAAGGCTATGAAGATAGACTTGTATAGTGACGGACCTGGAAATGTATGTATTTATAGCGTATATTTCCCTGGAACATCACAATGGGCGTGGCGCAGGAGAGAAAATCAAAAGACAGAGCCAAAACAGGGAAAAGAAACTATCTATGGTTAAGAAGATGGAGAGCCATTATCACTGCCAAATTGCACAAATTCAAGGCACCATAAGCATAAATCATTGTTCGGAGTACACCTTAGGGTGCTGTTAGAACACGAGCCTGTGACACCATGTGCTTACTCCATACTAGATAAGTAAAAGGAGATAAGGCTCTGCTTAAGAGTCTAACCGTATTGAACCGGTAACGACGTCAAATCCGATGTGACTACCGCCGTATTAGGAGAGTTTGAAGATGTATCCTGGGCCTGTGACAGGACAGTATTATCTTCAGCCAAATTAGCCCACTGAAGTGGAGAAAAGCGACCATATGCAATAGGAGGAGCAGAATCACGTATCGCAAGTGTTGAGGAGAGCTGAGATGTAGAGGTGTTAGAACCATTAGCTGACTTTCGAGGTTGATGAAGAGCAAGTGGATGTTTAGGTGGAGGGTGAGCACCACGACAATCAATGTCCATGTACTGCCCACAACTAGCAACTAATGCAACTAATTGCTCCACATGATGACGGTGAATCTCATGACTGAGCTGGACCACGGGGGCACCAAAGCGCTCAAAGGTTGACATGCACTCCTGAACCTCATAAAAAATTTCAGCTGGTGGTAATAAAATATCCATGGAGTCCTGCTTGACCTGCAACTGCTGAAGATAGGATGCAACTTCGTTCTTATTATTGTCCACCATGGTGGCAATAGCCTCTGAGACATGAAGTGAGATGGCTGGAGATCACACTCCTTTGCATAGCCACTGAGAAAAGCGGACACCTGTAACCCTTGCCACTGTATCAGAAGACCTCCAAGGTGTAGAGGTTGAGACATGCGGCGTGGTTGAAGAAAAAGGTATCCCAGGCTTGTTCGAGGGGAGAGGGGGGAACTCCTCCTGCCTTGAGGACTCTCCAACGTGTGTAAGATGTTCTTTTTGTCCAGAAGGGTCTCCTTCATGTGACAGACTCCCAATATGTGTTGGGGATGCAACATGTATCACATTCTTCTGGGCAGGATCTACTAATCTCATTTGCTCAGAAGAACTTCCAACATGTGTTTGAGGTTCCTTTAGAAGTACCAACTTTCCAGAAGTGTACCACACTGCCTCTAGAATCATGAGACATAGGGTCAGACGCTGGAATAACAAGCTAAGAAGAAGAGAGAGCAAAAGCTGCTACCTCAGTTGAACTAGGTACACATATGCTATTGGAAGAAACAGGAGCATGAGGCAATGCCAACTGATTGAGATGCGCAGAAGCCTGTCTCTCCTGCCCCTCAGATCCAACTGCCACTGATGATACCAAACTCTTACGAGAAGAAGGGCACCTTCACAAGCCAGTTTGTGGGCATCTCGAACACTAATCTTTGGAGAATCTAGAGCATATTCCTTTCCACCATTTTCCTGTAGCCCAATAGGCTTATCAGAGGAGCGCTTGGAAGGACTACGAGTTGCTTTTGCCATCTCCACTAAAAGGGTCAGAGCTCAACAGTCCTCCACAAAAGAGTAATTTTTGATAAATTTAAACACCACTAAAAGTAGACTCCACGAGCTTTCCAAGGAACCCAAGTACGTCTAAAACTGCCACCAAATGCAGGAGTTATGGCAAAAAGAAGATTGCAACCAAACCCTAACACCGCCAATAAAGGACCGGAGCTGTCAGACGATTTTTTGCTGCCAAAACAGTCTAACCATCATACAAACTGCATATCAACAAAAAGAGCACGCGGCGAGCTTTCCAACGAGCCCAAAATCTCTCAAAGCTGACATGGGAATCAAAAGTTATGTGCAAAGGAACGGGGCTGAAACCCTAGGCGCCATCACCAGTGCCCTTCAGCCAAGGCTCTCTCCTCTTTCCACCTAGTAAAAATGTCTATCTGGCGGCAACGTGGACACTCTAAAATTGCTTTAAGGTGTCAACTTGTATTCGTGCAAACGTGTGAAAAAGTGTTTTTTGGTATTAATTTGAGGCATAATTAGATGCACATCACATATAAGTCATAGGATATTAGTTCTTGTGCATATTCACTTGAAAAGTGAGAGTCAAGACCTAAATGTCAAATGCTTGAGGGCATAGTTTTGTAAGTTTTTTATTTTGGTTTATCTTTTTGTTGCCAAGTTTGTATGTTATATAATATTTGTGTCTGGAGGTATTCTCACACGCTAGATATTTTAAATATAGGGTTTTTCTAACCATAGAATAAGTGTAAGTGGCATTTAGGCAATGATTTTGCATCTTATACATGGTAAATACATGGTGAACATGGTAAAAACATGACTTTTTCTGGTAAATAGTTAGGTTTTTTTAGCAATCTTTCTTGTTCCTTTCCCTTTTGCAAACCCGAGCGCCTTATATATTGGCCACCATCGTGATTGAACCTTTGGATATTTAGGGCATACCTGTGGGGTTGACCAGGCAGAGATATCATTTTTTGCGGTGCATTCAGAAGGGGTTTCATGGAAAGTTCCAATTATCGCTAGATTTTCTTCCCAGTCTGCACAACTTTATCAGATTATAGCATCCCTCTTTAAGTGCCTTCACTTTCTCTTGCTCCTTATGACTATCTTCTGCCTGTTTTAGCTGTTTATGCTGCTCCTAGATATCAGAAATGGCTGCAGCATAAACTTCTTTCCATTCTTTCAAGTGAATAAGCAGATCTATCTCTTGCTTTTTCTTCAAACTGACCCCCACCATCTCCAAGCATTTTATCCTTTGCATTTGCAACCTCACACAAAATGGCATCAACTTGAGATAACTCAAGACAATCTGCAGGTACTTTAAACTTTCCACCCTCTGCTGCTGCTTGACATTTGTTCTGCAAATCAAACTCAAACTTGAATTGTATATATTGCCTAATATACAGGGATGCACTTCTGGATCAATAGCAGGGAGTAAATAGTGTAAAACATCATCTCCTCTAGGATCAAGGCTATATGGGCTGGTCACAACTTGCCATGCATCATTATCTTGAAAAACTTGATCACATTCACCTTCCATTCTAAAAAACTATCATGAGACAATATTTCCATTTCAGAATTACCTGCCATCAATGTTATCTGCAAATGGATCTTGATCTTTTATCCACAAGATGATCTGACATTTGAAACATTTGACAAGCATCATCTTTATCACATTGTTTGTCTTTGGACCTATTTAATCAAACTTCATGATATACCACGAATTCTCTTGCAGCCCAATCTAGCTTTTATTATGAGATCAACTTCTTTTGCTTGAGATATACACATGAATCCTCCTCGTCATTCTTTCTGTTACCTCATACTCAAATTCCTGATTCTTCTTCTTTAGATAAGCCTATCCAAAGTGAAGCAATAAAAGATCCCACAGTTCCTTGGAAGTGACAAATTTTGTGGTGCAAATCCTTGGCCATATATCGGGATATTCCCTAATGTATATATAAGCTTGGAAATTATTTTCCCTAATTTCTTGTCAAAAACACATAGATTATACTTTGGTTTTATAACATCCCATGATTACACATGTTGTAATTATCTTGCATATCTGCTCAAGTGAATTTCCCTCCCCCCAAAAAAACACTATATAAGCACCACAAATCGCTGTTGGACTAGCTGGACTATTTTGAGAGGATGTAGCAGTAGGACTTGCTCCAGAAACAAAATCAGAAGTGGATGAATGTAAAGGCAGAGGATACGTGTCATGATATGGTTTGTTTAAACAAACCAATAAAGAAATCCAAAATTAGATCGAGCTTTTTGCATAGATCATAATTGCAGATCTAGCCCAGGCACAGATCACACATGCCCAACCACCTGGAGGTAATTGATTCTGCATGTGGATGCATCCAAGGTGTGTTTTAGGTAGCATAAATTGCTTGTGGATTCGGTTTGGAAGGACCCAATTGATTGGCTCTCTACAGCTCAAATCCGTCCTTTCTAAATACACTGGGGTGTGTTTAGATTGTAAAGAACAATTTAGGTCTGCTATACCTGCAAGAACTGTCTTGTAGAGATAATTCTCAATCCATTCGATTCTGTGATAGAACCAAGAAAAAACAAGGCTTCCTGACTAGCTATCAAGGAGGCTAATACTAGTGGATTGAGAATCCAAAGAATTTACGGTGTGGGAGGTAGATCACTGGCCATTCTCTTAGTTAGGAAACTTGCAATTTATCGCGTGACAAATCATGACCCAATTACCAAAATGTTGCTATTATATCTTCCAAGCAACAACTATAGTCTGGATTATCATTCTGCAATGGATTGGCGTGCCACATGACAACATCAGAAGGCATGACAACGACGCAATTACCATATTTTCGCTACTATATCTCTCAAGCTATTGCACCAGATGAGTGAAAAAAAAAGATAGAACTTTTTACGTCACACCACATTGCCAGCATCCGAAACGGATATACGAGGGTCCAAGGGTCAAAATTAGGGGGGTTCCTCCCCAGAATTTTCGATTAAAGTTAGAAATATCCGATTGGATAAAGTAGATGCAGACAAATTTTCGGTCAAAATTTTATAAAATTAGTGTAACATCTGGACAAATTAGGGCTCTAAAATCTTGAAAGGACCTGCCCACCTAGGGGCGAGTTTTTTGCGGTGTTTTTCTCAAAAATCCGATTAGTAAAGATAAAGGGCGGCATTTTTGCTGGTTGGTGCAAAATCTGCGAGGGTCCCCTGAATGTCGAAGAAAAGGGAGAGCTGTTTATTACGTCAAAAAAAAAAATTCATGCGCACGTGAAAGGGCGCGAGAGGACACGTGGAGGATCCGAGTGAGATCACGTATTGCCGAGGTATTCTCTTTCCAGCACTCTCTCTCTAAAATCTGCTGTGCTGTTTGTGTAAAAGCTCACTTCTACCGCGGAATATGCCGCTGCATTCTACGGTGTGGCAGGGCTCTTCTATTCCATCATCACCCCACATACGTCGTGATCGCCTGCCTTAGCGTCCCAACCCCTTCCAAACATCGCCCCTTCTTCCTAATTCTGCCCTCCCTTGCACCCATCTTTCTCGCCGGAACATGACGGTTGTAGCTATGCCGCCTGAGGTCAGTATTAGGGTTTTTGTTCCATCTTATTCCAATTAGGTTTGTGTTTTTTTCTTTAAATTCCATCTTTTGCGATTTCTTTTGCCCGATTTTATGCAATGTGATGCAATTCAGCCTCGACTACAGCTTGGATCATATGAAACTTTTGTTCCAATATTGTTATGTTCGTTGTTATGTCGTAGCTGGTTTAATTGCTAACCTTGTGGTTTGATTGGAAGGACGCGGATATAATGACAGTACCTCCGGAAGGAAATGAAAACTCCACTCCAGAAGCAACCGAAGGTGCTTTCTTGTTTATTTGCATAGATCTTGGCGTACAGTATTGCATCTCACATTGCCCATCTCATATTCAGGTCAAAATGCGGGGCCTACTGTTTCTCAAGATAGTAAACCAGTGGAGGATCCCTTGATTGGAAGCTACACTTGGAGAATTGAGAATTTTTCAAGGATCAACCTTAGAAAGTGTTATTCTGATGTATTTATTATTGGGGGTTATAAATGGTAATATACCGCGGCTCTCTATTAGTCAATCAAGTCCAAGCCATCATATTTTCTTGTTTCTCTTGCAGGCGCATTTTAATATTTCCAAAAGGGAACAATGTGGACTATTTGTCACTGTATTTAGATGTTGCAGATGCTCAGACCCTTCCATATGGTTGGACGAGATTTGCACAGTTTAATTTAACCGTCTTAAACCAAGTAGATGAAAGATACAGTGCAAAGAAAGGTATTACAGTTGTAATTTTGATGTAAGACTTAATTAACAGAGCGAGATAGAGTGCTTGAATAAATTGATCATTGTAGATTATAAGATATTGCCTACATTCAGATACCAATTATGACCATCCAACTGTTGCTGTATTTGCTTATGAAGTTGCCAGTAGTTGATCACACCATGCATAATTGGAAATTTAACATGTACAAAGTGAGTTAACAATATTGGTTTAGCTAGACTGTCAATGATTGGGCTGTTGATTTATATGAACCAAATTTAGTCATACTTTTGAACCATGATATATACAGCACAAAAAAATAATATTCAGTTCCTGCTACATTGATGACCCAACAGAAAGCAGCGGCAGGATTGATTTCTTGTACCGGACATCGACTCCCACAGGTTTTAGCTATAATGTAGAAGCACCTGCAACTGGAAAATTGTGCATTGATGAATTAACAGTGGCCTTCATTATGAGATTTTGCCTTCCTTTCACCTTCTAGAAATTAGCATATTTTTTCTGGATTTTGTACATATGTATTCACCATGGATCTTTTACAGATACATGTCACCAGTTCAATACAAGAGAGAGCGATTGGGGATTTACGTCTTTTATGCCCCTGCATGAAGCATATGATCCAACGAAGGGTTATTTGTTAAATGACACACTCGTTGTGCAAGCAGACGTTAATGTACGAAAGATGATGGATAACTGGGGTTATGATTCAAAAAAAGAAACTGGTTTTGTTGGTTTGAAGAATCAAGGAGCAACCTGTTACATGAACTCACTGCTGCAGACATTATATCATATACCCTTCTTTCGAAAGGTAGTCTGCTTTTTAATCTTTGCCTTCGTACTTAGATTCATGGTACATGCATGAATGACATTTCTGTTCAACAGGCTGTGTACCACATGCCCACCACTGAAAATGATTCTCCTTGCAACAGCATACCCCTTGCTTTGCAGAGTTTGTTCTACAAGATCCAATATGGTGACAGCAGTGTTGCGACTAAGGATCTGACGAGGTCATTTGGTTGGGATACTTACGACTCCTTTATGCAGCATGATGTTCAAGAGTTGAACCGTGTGCTCAGCGAGAAACTAGAGGATAAAATGAAGGTATTGTTTTCTGGCCACTTACTGTCATCAGCAATGTTCTTTGCAGTCTGGCTGCATTAAATGACTATAGCTTTATGCTTCAGGGTACTCTTGTCGAAGGTACAATTCAGCAGCTCTTTGAAGGACATCATATGAACTATATTGAATGCATCAACGTTGACTACAAATCAACTCATAAAGAGTCATTTTATGGTAAGATAGTTTACTGAGGATTGCAATAGCATTATTTATTGTTCTTCTTTCCATCATGTTAGGCAGAAGCATTAGCTACTGTAAAGAAAACATAATGTATGAATATAATCAGTTATTAGGAGATTCCATGTGAATTTTCCGTCTATCAACAGACATTATGGAGCAGAATAGGTGTTTCATAACCTGGTTTTTGATAATATGTCTTTATAATTGAGTTTTTAGCTGGTTTTCGAGTATCTTTATCTGGCAAAATCTTAATCCAGTTTATGATTCAAAGGACATTCTTTACATGATATGCATTCATTTTTCTTTTCCTTATTTTTCTGCTAATTTTGAAATCTTGTTATTGGATCTGAGAATTTTCTAGCTTTTAGCAACATTGCAGACCAACTTTTCTTCGGCTCTTCACAAATATAATCTTTTGCTATATGGGTCTTTGTTGTTGTAAGGGGCAGATTTTAATGTGTCTCTATAACGTCGAGTAAGTAGATGTGCCTATACAGGGTCATTCAGTTAATTTTGCATTTTGACCAGTGCATGAACCTGGCTCCCTATGTTTCTATGGGTTGGTATCATCATTCTGATGACAGTGTTGGCCCTTTGTGTTGTAGATCTGCAATTAGATGTGAAGGGTTGTAAGGATGTTTATGCATCATTTGACAAGTATGTAGAAGTGGAAAAGCTTGAGGGAGATAACAAATATCATGCAGAGCAGTATGGGTTACAGGTAGGTTTGCATGTGTAAACTTTATATATTAGATTTCATGCTAATGTTATTATATGGTGCCACAGGATGCCCGGAAAGGAGTTTTGTTTATTGATTTTCCTCCTGTGTTACAACTACAGTTGAAGCGTTTTGAATATGATTTTGCTCGTGATACAATGGTCAAGGTATTTACTTTATTTTTCTTGATAGAGATGTATGCTTTTATAAGTTGGTTCAAATTGCTTTACATGCTTATGTCATGCAGATAAACGACAGGTATGAGTTCCCTTTGCAGCTTGATCTTGACAGGGAAAATGGGAAGTATTTATCTCCCCAAGCAGATAGGAATATACGCAATCTCTATTCTTTGCACAGGTGAGTATTATAGGTGTCTGAGCAGGCTTTTGGAGATCATCAAGGTCTCATGACATCGTGCTTTACAGTGTACTTGTTCATAGTGGTGGAGTTCATGGTGGCCATTATTATGCGTTTATCAGGCCTACTCTCTCTGATCAATGGTACTCTCAGATGTTAAATTAGATACATGCATTCATTTAGGGTGGTGTCATTGGTTTGTTTTGCTTTATACATCTCAGAAGCCACTTTTTCCCACCAAGATTCACTGTTTTTCCCGATGCCTTGAGGCAATTTATCTGTGTTTTACGCTTTGAACCGCATGTATGCTGGTCCTGACTCTTATGTATCTTTGTGATGAACATTAGTTATAATTTGAAACATAGTGCTGTCTGTGTTAGCAAGCTATAGAAAACAAATAGAGCCAAATATCTAGCATACCACGAGTAAATGGGTCAGGTTTCTTGTTTTGAACATATGGGTGTGGCTTTCATTGGACATCATATTGGATGAACGTTTTAGCAGGGCCTAACATATTCCTACTCATGACATTTAAGTCAGGCCTAGCGATTCAAGAAACATTTTGATGGGTCTTTGCAAGTACTTCAAAGATGGCATGATTGCTGTTGAATGTCCTCTTATGTGGCAACTTCCCCAGTCTGCAAGTCTATAAGTTACCGACAGTTCAAAAGCTTTAAATTCTGATAATGCTCCTTTGCCAGGTTTAAGTTTGACGATGAGCGTGTCACAAAAGAAGATACCAAAAAGGCACTGGAGGAACAATATGGAGGGGACGAAGAGGTATGAACATGTCTTTGTTAAAAGTTTCTTTACGGATGCTATAATTCCTTTGTTTTGTGTTTTGATTCAGTTACCACAGATCAATCCTGCACTCAACAATGCTCCTTTCAAATTCACGAAATATTCAAATGCGTATATGCTTGTATACGTCCGTGAATGTGATAAGGAAAGAGTGATATGCAATGTAGATGAAAAAGATATTGCCGAGCATTTACGGGTTTGTGGTTTTCCTAGTGCAGATCGTCTGCATCTGAGTGTTTGGGAGGTGTTAATTTTTCTGCACTTTCCCCATTATAGGTGAGGTTGAAGCAAGAACAGGATGAGAAGGAAAAGAAGAAGAAAGAAAAAGCTGAGGCACATCTTTATACTACTGTTAGGGTAAATACAAGGTTTTCGATTTGCGCAAATTTCCATTTGTGGACCCTTTTTTTTTGCTGAAAAATGCTTATGTTTTTTCCGGAGAGCAGTTGGCCAGGGAGGAGGACTTCCAAAACCAAATTGGAAAGGAGCATTACTTTGATCTTGTCAATCATGGAATTGTGAAGCCGTTTCGTGTCCCAAAACAGATGATCTTCAAGCAGTTCAAAGTATGAGACATCAAATATATTTAGTATGCATTGTTTTTGTTTTTGCGCATTACATGTCCACAAGCAGCTCAAAGTATAAAACATCAAATATGTTTAGCATGCATTGCTTTGCTCTTATACTTTACAATCCTACTTTGCATACGTTCTACTTTGTTTAAATGAATTCTACTGCTAGCATGAGAATTATACAGAGGAAACAGGAACAGAAAGTTTTGTAACTGTTCATAGAGTATCAGACGATTTGTCAGATATATCTTGTGATACTTGATACTTAACTTCCTTAGAATCTAGAGAAACCTTAAATGTTTGTTTGGAATTGATCTTTCTGAAAAAAGCATGTCCCGACACCAGCCATCATTGTCCATTTGAATGAAATAGCAGGAAGTTTGTCAAAGAGGGACCTTTTCTCTGAATAGAGTCTTCTTTGGTATCTAAAGAAGCCTTCAAAAATCATGTTTGGAATTAATCTCTTTTGACAAAAGCATGTGTCAACACCAGCCATCGTTATCCCTTTAAATGAAATAGCAGGAAGATCGTAAAGAGGAGCCTTTTCTCTGAAAGTCTGAATAGAGACATATACAAAAGCTTGTAATTAGAAACCTTTTCATCCACTTGAAACTGTGTAATAAGGTCTGTGGTACGAACTAGTGACTCGGAATATCTAACAAACATTAGTTGACTTATTTCTCAAGAAAGTTTTATCTGAAATTTAGATTTTGTCCTTCTTGCATAAAAAGCATATTTAAGTGCCTCCCCAAAGCAGCTTGAACTCGTCATAGGGAAAAGAGAGAATCAGAGTGCGACATCTAAAATAGTTTTAATCCATATGATATTTAAAGTTGTACTTTTTACACTTGCCGTAGCTTCTTATTTTGTCATTGTTGCAGGAAGAAATTGCAAAGGAGTTCAACATTCCTGTCAATTGTCAACGATACTGGCTCTGGGCCAAGAGACAAAACCATACATACCGTCCTATACGGCCATTGACAGATTCTGAGGAGTCTCAAGATGTAGGAGAATCTTTAGAACTTTTAACAATCAATTTTTCTTCTTGTCAAGAATGTTGTAGAATAATTTATGGTACAGGTTGCTCACTTGAAAGATGTGGCACTCAGTAAGGTCATTGAGGATGAAGTGAAGCTCTTCTTGGAGGTTGAATTTAACCAGGTAATATCTTGCTTCTAGTACTAGTATTGCCTTTTTAGTCGTAACCAGATAGTTCCTCCATTTTATGTATAGAAGTACTATTATGTCTTAGAAGTCAAACATAACCAGGAGACCAGGTTAGGAGTTCCTGCTGAAGTAATTGAGAATCCGTTTTAAACTTCATATTAATCATTGGAAAAGGGAATAGAAGATGATGTCAGGTGCCAAATGCTACCTTTCAGTATGAGACCAGAATCTGAGGTATTTTGGGGTTTGCGTGACTCATTACATGGATTGTTATATGGGTTGTATCAAGGCTACTTGTAGTTCAAATATAGCCCTAACTTTTTTTTATTTTCTTACTTCTATACATACATGGATTGATTTTTTACAATGAAGACTAGTGTATGTAATTTGTAGTAGTCTTGTTTCAAGGGTTTAAGTTATGTGCATGTAAGGGTTTTGTTTGTTCGATTTGGAAATTGTTAATACATCTCTAATACAAAAAAGTAGTGGTATCTGAATGGTGTTTTTTTTCCTGCAGGGCCAGGTGGTTCCATTGGTGGATAGAAGCAAAGATGATCTGCTCCTATTTTTGAAACTTTATGACCCAGAGAAGGAAGAATTGAGGTAACTTTATGTTGTAGGAATGAATCGTCTATAAATTTTATGAATGATTATTGTGTAATGGACATACCATGGTTCTAGTGGGGATGCATTGCAGCTTGAAAGATGTAGTATTTTGGTAGTGGGTGCTTGTCTTATGTGTTCATGTTTATATGATATGAGAAATCTGGCAGTAATTCAGCTGAAGCTCTGAGAGTTCCCTTGGTAGGTGTGTGAGTTTGTGAGGTCCTAATTGGTTTTGGTTTTAAGCAGCACCATAAATAGGGGCCATAATTACAACTATTTCTTTCTATGGTAAGAGTCAAATGCATTGATCAGTGGTGTAGTTGTGCACAAGAAAACCATAGGGCAGAAGTTCTGAAAGGAGAATGTACTAAAACGAAGTGGAAAGGAGAACAAAAGTAAAGAACAAAAGTAAAGAACAAAAGATATATTTCCATTACCAAGGGGTCGAGGAGCCAAATATATATCAGGATGGCAGAAAGTTGGAGCCAATAGGGCATCTGGAAGGGAGAAACGTACTAAAGCCAAAAATAAAAGCAAAAAAACAAAAGAGATTCCTATTATCAATCAAGTGTATATCAAGATGACAGAAAGTTTAGTTGATGTTTTTGCTCCTGTAACAAAGGGCAGGTTTCAGTTCTGTGGAGTTTGCCTGTTCCATTTGATTCAAATAGATTATTTCTGTTATTATCTCGTATTCTATTCTATTAAGCGGATGATTAAGAATTGCTGATCTGTTATTAGATATGTTGGCAAAATTCACGTCAAAGCGGGAGGCAAACCTGTTGATATTCTGGCAAAGTTGAATGAACTAGCAGGCTTTCCCTTGGATCAAGAAATTCAACTTTATGAGGTTTGTAGATGTATCGTTTGTAAGTTTTATATGGGGGCTGCTAAAGTGCAAGCTTGGCTGACACCAACTGAATTAATAGGTTGTTAGGTGGACATATCTTTTCATGAATCAAAAGTTATGCAATGATTATATAATTTCTGAACCCTGTCTGCAATGGCTGTTAATATGTTTTTCTTTTGGGCCTGATCTTCAGGAGATCAAGTTTGAGCCAAGTGTGATGTGCGAACCAATTGATAAAAGAGTCTCTTTCAAAGACAGTCAGGCAATTCCCTAAACCTTCTGAATAGATTCTGAGATTTTGATTTCTGAAAGTGTTTTTAGCTTTTCCTTATTTTTGATCTGTATTTGGAAGCTTTGTCTGAGGTAGCTGGAAATGATGTTTGCAGCTTGAAGATGGTGATATTATTTGCTATCAGAAGGCATTGACTAAGGAAGCAGTCGAACGGTGCACGTATCCAGATGTCGCCTCCTTTCTAGATTCTGTGAGGAGCCGTCAGGTGAACATCTTTCGTACTTTGATTGTGTTGAGGAGTATAAAATGATTTCCATTGGCTGTGGGTTGAAGAGTCTTCTTAATTTTGTCCGTGCTAATCTGTAGAACCATCTTCTCGTGTAATATAAAATCAATGGGACTCCTACAAACTTTGCAATTCACCGTAATTCTCCATTGCTCGTGAATGAATTAGGTGTTTATTGTTTGTTGTTTGGAAGTCCATTGTAAGCTCTGGGTCGAATGCGTAGGGTACTGTTGTCTTACATTTTACCATCTTACAGGATTCTTTTTGATGTATGCTTGATTCTAGCCATCAATCACCACCAATCTAATGTCAAATTTAAAGGGTACAAGGGAAACAAATTTTACTCTCTCAGGACGCTTTGGTTATTTTGCAGGTGCAGCGAACCAATCAAGCTTTGGCTGTTACACGGGCTCCAGGAGCTCGTGCTCTCTCATGGCGTGGCCCCCAATTTCAATAAATATCAACAGATGGAGGAGGTTCACTATTAAGAACACATGAGATCCAGAGAACCATATTTATATGACGCTCTTTGCGAGGAATTCATGCGGTGGTGCTTTAATTTGTCAGCATTCACAGGAGTTGGCCGGCAACAATTTATACCTTGTGAAGAACCACCATTCTTATTTAAGAGAAGAGTCTTTGTAAATTTCTGTGTACTTGAGCATAACATGATTGCTATCCTCTGTATAATAGTAGATACAATTTTCCTGGCTTTTTGAGAGGTCAGTGCAATATTTGCATATTTATTGTGTCACGAGACTGGTTTATGCCTTGTGAATTAAATTTTTGAAAATATTGTGTCTTAGAGATTATCTTATCTCTGAATGTAAAGCCCAGAGATGTTTTCAAATTGAGCCTCTCAATTCTTTTATCAGCCTTATCTGAAACTAGCTTATCATTTCTGTCACATGGGATCAAAATAGGGAATGGTTCTGCAAGAATAAGCTGAATAGCTGTTAGCTGCACCGAGGTAAAATGTTGTTTGATAGCTTTGTACATGATTACGGATTATTCTAATCATTGCTACAGCAGGACTGGAAGCGTGGTGATATTGCAACAAAAGATGCGGCTGTTTCTACTGGTGGTGTTTTGCCACAAGATATCAGGTAACTGACGCAAAATATTCTGCTTTATTAACAAATAATGGGGTTTGAGAATATATCATTCACCGACTTTAACAATGACTACGAAATAAAGTTCTTGGAACATAAAAGTTGAGCAAATGCCAACTAAGAATTGATTAGACCACATAACATGCTTTATACTGATTTAATTCGTTTGGACTTCCAGCTCTCAGAAGTCAAAGCTACTTATAAGATTTCCTAATTATTTAGAAATTCTATTACCTATTGCCAAACCCCTTCGTTTAGAGAGACACACATGATGGCAGCTCAATACTACATGGGACATCAGGATCTCATTTGTAGGAGATACAACCCAGACGAGTGTGTTCCAGCCTGTCCAACGTCAACATAAATTTAACACGGTGTTGCAGTTTTAAAATCTATCAATGTAAAGTTTTATATAGTTAGTGTTCTAGGATGCTTGCTCGGTTTACAGATCTCAGGAAACTCGATTGTGGCTTTGTTGTGGGAAGATGCCATGAAGAATGCTCCCAGTATGTGTTCTTCAAAGCTACCATCTGTAGCAGCTTGGCATGAGTTAGACTCCAATTTGGCCACTCCCAGGGCTATGGGGTTCTATTGATCTAAAACCTTGAAGCCCATCAATTTTAGGCTGATTTTTTGCTGCATGGGTCCGACACGCCATATTAAAATAGGACACGCCATAATAAAATAGGACACGCCTCAACTACTCTACAAGACTCGCTTCTTTGAATCGGGAGAATTTAGGAGCGAGCTTTGACATCTTTAGACGTGTCTATCGTACTATTACTGTGCGCTGCATTGATGGCAACAGGATTACAAACTGCAATTGTTTTTGGGTTGTGCTGCAATTTAGGGGAGGGTGTCCATTTGCTGCGCACTTAAGTGCGAAACTAATATTGCAATCATGTAAGCATTTTAATGGTTATGCATATGAAGGGTTATGCATATGAAATGGCAACATGCCCAACAACTATATGAAAAACTAAATTGCTTGCCAATCTAACAATGCCACCTCAAGTTATAAGGTGTCAAAGTGGTGGGGGTACTGGTACCACCAGGGTTGAGGTGGCAGCCCCATAGGATACTAGGGTGCCCATTGAAGGCTGCCATGATCGTCCATAAAAAAAAGTTGAAGGATAAACAATATTTTTTTTAAATAAACTTGATAAATATTTATTAGCAACAATCTTTAATTTGACAACAATGTTTAACAATTACCAAAATTTTCTTGTAACCGTTTTAGCATAGTAAAATTGCAAGTTACAAATCTGAAACATTCATAAAAATCTGAACAGAAGGACATTTACCAAACGGAAACATTTACAAACATCTAAACAAAAGAACGATGTTGCCATTGATATCTCAAGGTAATACACAGAAATTTATTATGATACTCAGAAGTCAAAGTTCTGCATGCTGTAAGCAGAGATAGCCATCTTATGACATCATGTTCACAAGCCTGAAGAAAATATCCTATCCTGCATGTGCAAGAACATCAACCATGCAGTTAATTTGATTAATGCCAGGAGTAAGTTCATGTTCTTCTATCATTGACCTGAAGTAACAACAACCTTCAACAACAAAGCGAGCATGGCTACATGCATGAAGAATGCTAGTAAGACTGCATCATTTGGCCACGTTCTTATTTGGAGACTCCTCAAATAACCATCTCGCTATGTCTTGGTTTCCACACTTGGCCTATATATTAACAAGAGCAGTCATGACCACTATATCAGACAAGTCCATTTCTTATGATCTCATCATGAAAGAAGCTTCCATACCCTAACGCTCCCATGTCATCATATGCCTTTAAAATACTCGGAATGCCTGTCTCTAATCTTAGATTTTTATGCTGTATTTCTTGAAAGTTCTAATATACACGGAGCCCATCTCCATGCCAAGTATAACCTATAATCAGAGCACTCCAATACAGATTTTGCAGTCTATTAAATATATTTTGTGCCTCCTCAAGGTACCACGTTTAGAGTATATATCAACAAGGGAGCTACCAACAACAGAATCTAACTCAAGACCACTATTAGTGATCTGGCTGTGAACCAACATTCCATATTCAACTGCTCCCATGATGGCACATGCTTTGAGGATGCTTAAAATCATATTGTTGTCTGGCTTTAAACATTTAAGCTGCATATTTTCATAGAGAATCAAAGCAATTTAACAATGCCCATGTTGCACATAACCTGCAACCATTGCAGCCCATGACACTACATCGTGCTTCTGTAAAACGCCAAATATTGTTCGTGCCAGGCTCTTCACAAGGGTTATCTGTCATCTCTTCAATCCATATCTGTTACGAAAACCAGCATAAAGGATTAGAAAGGCAAATAAATATCTCTATGTTTTTGTCTCCCTAAATTCTTCACAAAATAAAACAAACTTGGATGAACCTGGATGTCTCTATGTGCAATCCATGTGATTGTCTTTGTCTTCAAAGATCTTCTACAAAAGTCAATCAGAATTTCAGAAAGCTTATTCTCTGGCTTAAGATACAATAAAACGAAGACCATATAAGAGACGAAGACTTAGAGGCAAATTCAGAATAAATTTCATGTATAAAATAAGAAGCTAGTCTAGTGGAAGCGTCTATGCAGAAACCAAAGAAGCATTTGCCATATCTGTAGGAGCACCCATCCACAGCTCTCTACCATCTATGCAGAAACCAAAGAAGCATTTGCCATATCTGTAGGAGCACCCATCCACAGCTCTCCGTGGCATTTTATCCAGGGGGACACAGCCTGGGAACAGAGATTGTCTGAGCTCAGTGTAGAAGCTCCGCAGCCCTAATTAGGCTGTCCACGCAGCCCTGATTAGGCTTTCCACAGAGCCCTAATTGGGCACGGCACCTTACGTGGCCACCCTCCCCTATACGATAAGATTTAGAGCAAAAAAAATAGTAGAGCCAATGGTGAAAATTAAACATGATATAACTGTATTGCATCCAACGGGCAAGATTTGATCCCTGGTGACCACTTCTATCTCCCTTCTTTCACGCTTTTGAAGGCGCATGGCATCCCCATTATAGTAGAACCCACTTCTCAGAGCTTTGCTTATATGAAAGCAAGGCGAAGGCATTTGCGTGAAGACCATTCCCATTGCAATTTGGTGCTCTTAAACCTGAAATCAGAGCAAGAGACAAATCATAATAAATTTCTTCACTAAAAGACAAATCAAATCTAGCAAGAAGACAAGCCCGGCTCTCAGTTCAGCAATTTGGAAGCCCTCTCACACTTCAATTTTTTTGAAGTTGTCTTCGCCACTAAGGACGAGATCAGGCTGGTGGCGAGACAATGCAACAGTGTTTAAATTTGATGGTTTTTGAACGATAGACATTTATGCCTTTTCGTATGATAGGAAGTTCTCAAATTCCAACCTTTTATATGCCAAAGAAAAATTCAAATTGAGAATCCAAGTTTTCGAAAAAAAAACATAGACAAAGATACATTTGCATTACTTGCAGGACAACTCATAATACAACTCATAAAATATATGTTATCAAGTGCTAGATAGATCCATACCAAAAAAGCATATGTCAGTTTTAGAAACAGAAATTGATAAGCTTATAAGCCGCATTGCTCTTCTACCTTTTATTGCATATCAATCCTTAAAACATGCTTGCCAATCTATGGATTCAAATGGTGCATCCCAACATAAGTGCATCAAGTCTCTTTAAGTTCATACGAGCTTGTAACACTTTTGATAGCGTTTTGGTGAGAAATGCCTCTCACAACTTCTTATGCTTCTAGAAAAAAGCATGCAACATTGCCATAAATTCACGAGGGTTGAAAAATTGTTCCACCATCACAAGTTCCATTTTCATCAGGACAAATAGACCAAGCCACAATCATCTCTTTGTTCTTCACAGCTCTATAAAGTGTCCCAACAAAGCCCTCTCTCACCCAAACATTGTGCACTTGAAGCAAACTTGACAAATAAACTTTCCAACCATTTTGTACTCTGTTTATCTCTATCCACATCAGTCAAAGGATATGCAAATGGATTAAAAAAATTCATAGCAATGAACATGTCCCTCACATTTGCAAAACCATCTCGCAAGTGTTTGCAATACAACATTAATAAAAGATGGAAAAACTATAAAATACCTTTATGTTTTGACAAATTTCACTATATACCCCTGAGTTTTGATTATTTTTTGCAATGCCCTTGGTCAACGTATATCCCTCTATAGATCCTTAACATTCACCAAATGCCCTCCAGTTATTCGTATTTTATAGAATGCCCTTCTTCAACAGATACCTATAGCACCTTTTCGGCAAAACGCCTATTTATATTCACAGTTCCTTAAAGGAAGGCACCAAATTGTCTTCTGCTCAATCAAATTTGTTCCCAACAATCTATAGTTTGTTCTCCAATTTGCTCTCAAGGGGGTGTTGGCCTCCGTGGACGTTAAATATACTTCCTTCCTTCCTTCCTTCCTTCCTTCTGTAACGATTCTTTTGTGGTTAGGCAAAATGAATGAATTGTCTCAATTGCTTACTTCTTAAAGGGCATTTGAATTATTTTGTTAATATTTGGTAAATTTTGAAGGGTGTTTGTGAAATTAATAGAAAACTCAAGGGCATTTGGGTAATTAACATAAATCTTCAGGGCATTTGAACAACTTCAAAAATACAAAATACTTTGTATGTTGACCAAGGGCATTGCAAAAAATTGTCAAAACTCAAGGGTATATGACGAAATTCATCGAAATGCCATTAGAATGTGCAAGTGACAGGTCAAGAGACTGGAGATCCAACTCTATGGCTACTATTTGAATTTCTTGAATACGAATTTCATAGTCATTGGTTAATATTATTCACTATTAGAACCATCGACTTGCTTAATTTTTTAAATACTAAATATTTAAAAAATATTATACTAAATATTTATTGATGGATGATAGATTTGAAATTTGTCAAGTCAATAGCCTTTGGAATTTAAAGACCAATCAGCAGCCCTATAAGAAAATAGGTGTCATTTTCCTTTAGGCCTAGAATTGATTACATGTGATAACTTTCTTAAAACAACTTACTGAAAATAGTCCCAAGGACAAGCCAGAGGAAACAATAGAAATAGTAGAGAGAGAAAATATGATAAAACCTTGTTAAAGGTCAATGAACAAAACATTTGAAGAACAAACAAGTTATGTGGACAAATTGAATCCCCACCGTGCCCTCGTGGTACTTTCTTTTCACGATATATTAACCCCGTGGAAATATTCCAAATTAAATTTAGGTTTGAAGAGCCATTTGGAATTTGCTGCGCATGCAACACCAAAGCTAAGTGTTTTGCATGTATCAAAGCTTTTTGGCTTTGTAAAAAATTGTTTTTATATATGCATGGGCATAAGCATCCTTTTATGTAGAACCTAGAACATGCAGCTTGAAACTAAGCCACGGAATTACATCGTGTAATTACTTTCTAAAACAGTAGAGAGACCTTATGAGACCCTATTATTACCTGTCAAAATTTTTTTTTTTTAGTCACAGAACTATTATCCGTCTGAATAAAATTGGGGTGTATTTAAACCATATTTAACACTCTGCAGCATATGAGAGGAGCATGCTTGAATAAAACCTCCAATCTAGAAGCATATCATATGTATAATAGTTTGGCTTATAAAGCTTTTCTGAGAAAGAGTACACATTTGTGCAAAATAAGAAAAGAGTGCATGTATGTGAGTGAGTGAGTGAGTGAGTGAGTGAGTGAGTGAGCGAGCGAGCGAGCGAGCGATTCTCTCTACCCCCATCGGCGGCTCTTGGGGCACTACGTGGCGCGATGTGGGACGTTAGATGGTAGAAGGTGGTTACTAGAAACTTCTAGAAGGTTCTAGGACTCTCTAGAAACTTCTAGATCTTTAGAAAACTCCTAGAAAGTTCTAAAACATCTATAGAACTCTAGAAGCTTCTAGAATGTTCTAGAAGTTCTAACACCTTTTGAAAATTTCAAAGCTCCATCGTCGGCCCTCGAGGCGCTATGTGGTACGTTGGATCGTAGAAGGTTCTAGGACTTTCTAGAAGCTCCTGGAATTTTCTAGAAGTTAATGTTCTATAAGTTTTCATGTCTTGTGGGAATTCGAAGGTCCGTGCCTCCCAAACCCCCCATACCTACTACTAGACCAAGTATTGGTTTGTTGAAATAATTAGAAGTTCGCAAATAGTTAAGGGCGAGGTTTTGGTCGATTCAAGGGTGTTCTAGGATGTTCTAGAATGTTCTAGATAGTTTTAGAATCTTCCTGATACTCATGGGTAAGCACCTCAGTTTAAAAATAAAAAGTTTTTTTAAACTTTGGAAACTCTCAAAATAGAATATTCTGGAATGTTCCATGTGCTCATGGATAAGCATCTTAGCCTAAAAATAGAAAGTTTCTTGAAACTTTGCAAACACTCAAAATAGAAAATGTTCCAGATGCTCCTAGATAAGCACGTCAGTCTAAAAATAGAAAGCCTTTTGAAGAAATGCAAGTAGCCAAAGTAGAATGTTCTACATGCTCAGATGCTCAAGAGCAAGCAACTCAGTCCAAACATAGACGATTTTTTTAAATTTTTTCAAACAACTAAAATAGAATGTTTTGGATTGTTCCAGAAAGTTCTAGGATATTCTAGTGTTCATGGTTGAGCATCTCAGAAAATGCAAAGGGCCAAAGTAGAATGTTCTATATGCTCAAATGCTCATGAGCAAGCAACTCAATCCAAAAATAGATTTTTTTTTTTAAATTTTACAAACAACCAAAATAGAATGTTTTGAATGTTCTATATGCTCAAATGCTCATGAGCAAGCAACTCAGTCCCAAAATAGAAACTTTTTTTAAATTTTACAAACAACCAAAATAGAATGTTTTGGGATAGGTAAGATTATGTAGGTAAGATGCCTTTCATCCTGATGGGTGTACGTGACTAAGATCCTTATGAGTGATTCTTTGGATTTGGTAGTAGGTGTGACTAAGATCCTCATGAGTGATGCCTTGGAATTGGTAATAGGTATGAATAAGATCCTCATGGGTGATGCTTTGAGATTAGTGCTAGGTGTATGGGTATGCACAGTAGTAAGTGTGAGTGAGCTCTTCATGGATGACAGTAAGATCTTCATCGGTGATACTTTTAGATTTGGTAGTAGAGTGTCGTGTGTGTGCGTGTATGGGCATGCATGGGAGTTGGTGTCAGTTGGTACTTTGGTATTGTTAGCCGGTGTAAGTAAACTTCTCATAGGTGATACTTTGTGAGAAGCATGGAATTGATGATAGGCATGAGTAAGCTCCTCAGAGTTGAGCAATGGATATCGAGTTAGCATATGTGGACTTTGCAATTAATGGTATGTGTGACTAGGAATATGGAGTGTTCTGAGTGTAAGGGTGTGTGTGTATGGGTTCTTCATGAGTTGACCAATGGATGTTTGTTAAGTAACGTGGGTTTGTCCCTTGAGCTTGGCAAGAATAGGTGTGAGCTCGCTCCTCGAAGGCAAGTCCCTTGAACATATAGGTATTTGGCAATTATGGGTAAACTCCTCAAATTCGACAAAACTAGATAGAAGGGAAAAAGAAAGATCTCACGGGTGATACTTTAGAAGGTCCCCATATATGGGACTAACATGGACAGGTGTTCTATTGTTCAAACCGAGGCAAGGCCGAAGGCCAAGGTTGAGCCGAGGAATAGTGAAAAAGAAAAGGGTCCCAACCCTTGAACATATAGGTATTGATAAACATGTGTAAATTCCTAGGGATAATCTGTGATACTTATAAAGGTAGATGGGAGTAACATGACTAGGCGTGCTTTTGTTCAAATCGAGCAATAGTACCAAAGAAATGTTGTGGAATGTTCTAGATACTCAGGGTAAGCACTTCAGTCTAAGAATGGAAAGTTTCTTTGAAACTTTGCATGGGGCTAAAATAGAATGTTCTGGAATGTTCTAGATGCTCTAGAATGTTTTCTGAAACTTCTTGTATAATAAAATAGAATGTTCCAGATGTTCATGGCACCTCAGTCCAAAAATAGAAAGTTTTTTTGAAACTTTGCAAAAAATCAAAATAGAATGTTCTAGATAGTTCTAGAATATTCTAGATGCTCATGGATGAGCACTCAGTCTAAAAATAGAAAGTTTGTTGAAAAATTGCAAAAAGGCAAAGTAGAATGTTATGCATGCATGAGCAAGCAACTCAGTCCAGAAATAGAAAGTCTCATGGGTTAGCCCCTCAGTTTTTTGAAACTTTGCAAAAACCAAAATAGAATGTTCTGGAATGTTCCAGATGCTCATGGGTAGGCATCTCAGTCAAAAAAATAGAATTTTTTTGAAACTTTGCAAGCTTAGTCCAACAATAAAAAGTTTTGAAAATATGCAATGCTTTGGAAATGGTAGTAGGTGGGAGTAAGCTCCTCGTAAGTAGTAGGTATGACTCCTTAATAGGCTATTCTTTAGAATTGGTAGTATTAGATGTGGAGCCACATGGGTGATGTTTTCCTCATGTGTGATGCTTTGGAATCGGCAGCAAGTGTGCAAGCTCAATCCAAGAATAGAAAGTTTTCAAAATATGGAAATGGTAATAGGTGGGAGTAAGCTCCCCATGGGTAGTAGGTATGACTCCTGAATAGATGATTCTGTGGGTGATGCTTTCCTCATGTGTGATGCTTTGGAATTGGCAGTAGATGTTCGAGCTCAGCTCAAAAATAGAAAGTTTTCAAAATTTGCGATACTTTGAAAATGGTAGTAGATGGGAGTAAGCTCCCCATGGGTAGTAGGTATGACTCCTCAATATATGACTCTTTAGAATTGGTGGTACGTGGGAGTAAACTTCACATAAATTGTCTATGGATGTTGAGCCACATGGATGATGCTTCTCTCGTGTGTGATGCTTTAGAATTGGCAATAGGCGTGAGTCAGCTTCTAATGGGTGCGACTTAGGAAATGGCAATAGGTGTGAGTAAGCTGCCAATGGATGATACTTTGGAATTGGGAGGTGTTGGTAATAGGTATATATAAGTTCTACATGGAACAAGGTTTAAAATGAAACGCACTTATTTAAGAAGTGTGTTTGAAAGATTCCTTTATAAAAATTGGAAACTTGAAAAAAGTGGACAAAATAGGGAGCGAAATAGATTGTTGAGCAAATAGCATTCGAAATACCCCAAAAAAAGCAACATTTTTGAAGCCTTTTCATTTTTTAAAAAGGGCAAAAAAAAAAAAAAGCTTGTTTTGAGGAGAGAGACATTAAATTTAAAAACTCATTAAGTATTTGTTGTTGAAAATAGAAGGAAATATAGTTTTGTGTTTTTGCAAGCTTAATATAAGTACTAAGAAAATCAAACATAGAAAAGAGAAAGAGTCTGAAATCATGAATCGAAAAAAGAATTGTTCTAATTAAGCATTGTTAAAGAGACAAAGTTTTCAGTTGAAAAATCTTCATCAAAATATATTGAATTTCTTAGCACATAGATTACAATGAAAGTTAGTTTAAAATGCTGTCTGTATAAATTTATACGGGAGGTGGCTCTTCCCAGTCCACAGGACTCTCGTACCCCTTAGGATCTGTCTCTTGCGAGGTTTTAATAGCAGAGACGCCCCCTTCTGATTCCAATGGTGCAGTGCAGTTTGTTTCTACGCTCGAGGCACCACGGGCTCGATCGGCGAACTCCACCTCCTCATCTCTTCTTCCGTAAGTGGAATTTTGGATTTCTGTATATGTGCCTTTTACATCGCCCGGACACCATTTTTTGCTCAGTTCCTCTTTTTCATCGGGGAAAGGATTCACAAGAGCTTATCACGGTCCCGATGAAACTTATTTTAATAGGGTCTATGTCGACGGAGACAACATTGCGCCCGCTAAGGGCTTAAAGCTAGCTGTGGTGCCTGAGCCAAAAAATGCGTCTAAGATCCAGTCCCCAAGGCGAGAAAACCACTGTATTAAATTATTAATAAGATGCTGTGGCTTCTGATAATGGGACACCACTGGCCTTGCCATTTGTGGGTCTCTTTAATTTTGCAAAACCGTAGGGAGGGCGAAACGCATTGCAGGGAGGAGTCTTCTCATTCTGCGTGTTAAAGTGAACCATGGTTTTTTTGGCATCTGCGCTATTTGTAAAACCCTATGTGAAAATGCTCGAAACAACTCACTAAGCGCGGACCACCACCATGACCCTTAACGTTTGTTTTAAGCCTGCCAAACAATACAGCAATTAGAAAGTAGTAGAAAGAAAACAAGTAAAAGAAGTTTGCATAATAGTGTGGTGGTATAAATTTATACCATGGTTGCCTTGCTGTATGAATTTATACCACGGCAGCCATTCGTATAAATTTATACAAATGTTGCGTCTTTGTATAAATTTATACCACAATTGTTCCGACCATTTAGATTTAAATCTTAAGGCACGTGGTATAAAGTTATACCGTGGAGTTTAAAAGCGAGAAGCGTTGAATGTGAAGCTTACCAAACACGGTTTTCAAAACCGGCGTTCTGGGCCGCTCCCATGGGCTTAAGTACCGACATAAATGTAGTAGGGAATGGAAAATAATGACCCTCCGGTTAGCGAGATATCGTGGCGTCCTTGAGGCCATCCAAAAAGCGGACTTGCACATGCGTGAAAGCCTCCTCGTCAAAAGCAATATCCTTGATTTTAAAACCATAAGGAATGTCGCGATGCATAATGTAAAATTTTGTTTCTCTAAAAGACTCCCCAGCCTCGTGCAATCACCCTCGATAACTTTGTACAAGCAATCCTGATCAAATGATGTGAATCTCTCATAATTAGTGTCAAAACTGCTGGTGGCGATTTCCCTTCCTTGTTCAATGGCCTTAATTCTCTGCCTCTCTTCCTTGGCCCTACGAACCAGGTTTAAAAATCCAGCTGGCAGCCCTTTCTTCTTGTTCTGTAATAAGACTGTGAGACAAAGGCACAAACACAGAACATAGTTTCTGCAAAACTTACCCGATACCCAATCGGTTAACAGCGTGTTCTCTAATGACACTGTCAGTGGTACAACTTGGATACAAACACTTGCACTCTTCCCAGTCCTCTAGGTTTAGTTGAGTCATTAGCTCGGACTGGCAGGTGACTATATCTTTTTGACTGCACAAAGAAAATGTTGTAAGACAATTGAAGGGAATGAAGAACACGCAATAGCAAATGAGACTTACGTCTTAGCTTCCTTGGCCATTTCGTCTAATGTGAATTCCTTGGCCACAACTTTTTCCAGAAGGCGAACAAAAATTTCCTTACTTTTTAGACCAGAATCAAAGGCGTCGGGGCACAATACTCATATTTTTTGCTTTGATTCTCCACCTTTTTTGGTTTTCTCTGCGGTGCTAGTTTGTTCTTTAAGCTCACCGTCTTGAACATACAAAAATTCTCTCTTGAAGGTCCCCACACGTAAATAAGCAAGCGCAAGAAGTTTAGTGTTGAGTGGCGTAAAAGTTGCAAAGTCCACTGTTAATTGTTGCACGTGACTAGTCACGGTATAAATTTATACCGTGAAGGTGAAGGGTATAAATTTATACCGTTCCCCTGCACGGGATAAATTTATACCGTGCCCTCGCCGTGCCACACGGCACCGGTATAAGTTTATACCTTTCACCGCCACGGTAAAAATTTAAACAGTGCCCCACGGTATAAATTTATACCGTGAAGGTGAACGGTATAAATTTATACCGTGCCAGGGCTAAATATACACTTTTAACCATGCTAAACATATTACAAAAGAGTGAAATAAAGCATTTACTTACTTGACCGTCCCTGAAAGCGAGCTGAAAATAGTTATCGTATTGTTTGACAGCCATAATGGGCTTCTTATCAGAATCATAGCTCAGGCAACACTCCGTCACACAGCCATATGGGGGATACTTTAAAATTGTAGTAGGTATAAGTCAACTCCTCATGTGTGATGTTTTGGAATTGTCAGTAGGGGTGAGTCAGCTCCTAATGGGTGCGGCTTTAGAATTGGCAATAGGTGTGAGTAAGCTTGAATACATGATACTTTGGAATTGATAGGTGTTGGTAGTACATGGGTATAAGCTCTACATGGGTGATACTTTTAAATTGTAGTAGGTATGAGTCAGCTCCTCATATGTGATATTTTCAAATTGATAGTAGGTGTGAGTCAACTTTTCATAGGTGATACTTTGGAATTGGCTATAAGCTCCTCATAGATTGACAAATGAATGTTGCTTACAGTAGGTGTGAGTCAGCTTCAAATGAATGAGTCATCTTTTAATAGATGAGACTTTGGAATTGATAGTAGGTGTGAGTAAGCTCCCAATGGGTGATACTTTGCAATTGGTAGTAGGTGTTGGTTGTAGGTGTGTATGATCGAGGTGATATATAATAAGAAAATAGTGTTAGGTATATGGTGGTGAGGTGAATCTCCACCCACATTAACAGTAAAGAAGGCACCATATGGCGCAATGTGGGCCGTTGGAATCTTCTAATCCTAGAAACTTCTAGGACTAGAATCTTCTAAAAGGTTCTAGAATCTTCTAGGAAGTTCTAACACCTTCTGAAAATTTTTTATGTATTGTGGGAGATTCGAACCCAAACCCATACCTTCCAAACCCTCGATACCTACCACTAAAACACTAATTTCTAAAGTAATGTGAAATTTATATGTAGTTAACTGAGAAGCATAATCAATTTAAGGATGTTCCAGAATGTTCTAGATAGTTCTAGAATGTTCTGGAATGATCTAGATGCCATGGTTAAGCACCTCAATCTAAAAATATGAAGTTCTTTTGAAACTTTGCAAGGAGCTAAAATAGAATGTTCTGGAATGTTCCAGATACTCAGTGTAAGCATCTTAGTCTAAAAATAGAAGTTTTTCTTTCATGGGTAAGCACCTCAGTCTAAGAATAGAAGGTTTCTTGAAAACTTTGCAAATACTCAAAATAGAATGTTCCAGATGCTCCTGGATAAGCACTTTCGATCTAAAAATAACAAGTTTTTGAAACTTTGCAAATACCCAAAATAGAATGTTCTAGAATGTTCTCGATACTCATGGGTAAGCACCTCAGTCTAAAAATAACAAGTTTTTTGCAACTTTACAAACACTTAAAATAGAATGTTCTAGAATGTTCCAGATGCTCTTGGGTAAGCACCTCGGTCTAAAAATAGAAAAGCATTGGTTTATTGAAATAAAAGCGAGAAGTTAGCACATGTTCGGGATGTTCTAGAATGTTCTAGGTAGTTCTAGAATCTTCTAAAATCTTTTAGAATGTTCGGAATGATTTAGATGGCCATGGGCCTCAATCTAAAAATAGAAAACTTTTTTGAAGCTTTGCAAGGAGCTAAAATAAAATGTTGGAATGTTCGGATACTCAAGATAAGCACCTCATTCTAAAAAATAGAAAGTTTTTTTTCATGGGTAAGTACCTCAGTCTAAAAATATAAAGTTTCTTCAAAACTTTGCAAACACTCAAAATAGAATGTTCTAGAATGTTCCAGATGTTCTTAGATAAGCACCTCAGTATAAAAATAGTAAGTTTTTTTGAAACTTTGCAAATACTCAAAATAGAATGTTCTAGAATGTTCCAGATGCTCATGGGTAAACACCTCAGTCTAAAAATAACAAGTTTCTTTGTAACTTTGCAAACACTTAAAATAGAATATTCTAGAATGTTCCAAATGCTCCTCGGTAAGCATCTCAGTCTAAAAATAGAGACTTTTCTGAAACTTTGCAAGAAGTCAAAATAGAATGTTTAGGAATGTTCCAGATGCTCACAGATAAACACCTCAGTCTAAAAATAGAATGTTAGATATGCCCAGATGCTCATCCAAAAATAAAAAGTTCTTAATAAACTCCTCACTAGGCATATTTTAGAATTGTGATGCTTTAGAATTGGCAGTAGGTGTGAACTAGCTTCCCAAGGGTGATACTTTGGAATTGATAGTAGATGTGAGCAAGCTCTTAATAGGTAAAGAAAAGTGCTTTGGAATTGGTAGAAGGTGCGAGTAAACTCCTCATGGGTGGTGCTTTGGAATTGGTAGTAGGTGGTAATAAGCTCCTCATGGGTTGACCAATGAATATTGAGTAACATGGGTATGAACATACATCTTGCGGCTACTGTATCTCCATGAACAAAAAATGATAAAAATAATGTTTGTGTGCGGGGACGAGCATGCTAAAGTAGAATGTTCTACATGCTCTCAGATGCTCAAGGACAATGACTCGGTCTAAAAAAAAAAAAATATTCTAGATGCTCATGGATAGGAATGGTAGTAGGTGTGAGTAAGCTCCTCATGGGTGATACCTCCTCATGGGTGATACTTTAGAATTGGTAGTAGGTGTTGGTTGTAGGTATGAGTAAGCTCCTCATAGATGATTCTTTGGAATTGGTAGTAGGTGTGAGTAATCCACTCATAGTGGGTAGTAGGTATCACTCCTCAACATGTGATTCGTTGGAATTGGTAGTAGGTGGCAGTAAGCTTCTTATATATTGTCAAATGGATGTTTTCCTTAAACTGGTAGTAAGTTTGGATAAGCTCCCAGTAGGTAATACTTTGGAATCAGTAGTAGGTGTTAATAGAATAGAATAGAATAGAATAGAATAGTTTTAGATTAATAGGTGTGTATAAGCTCCACGTGGGTGATACTTTGAAATCGTAGTAGGTATGAGTAATATAGGTATAGACATTGAGCGACAAGGATGATACTTTGAAATTAGTACTAGATATGAGTCACCTCCTTGTCTGTGATACTTTGGAATTAGTAGTACGTGTGAATTAGCTTTCGTGGGTGCAAAAGGCGGGCCCGTGCCTTTGTCGAAACCGAGGCGAGGATGAAGAATGGAGATAGAAAGAGCAGACATTAGAGAAAGAAGAGTAATCTCACAGGTGATAGTTGGAAGGCCCCATAGATGGGAGTAACATGGGTAGGTGTGCTTTTGTCCAAATCGAGGCAAGGCCTCGGCTGAAGGCCGAGGCCAAGCCGAGGAATAGCGTAAAAGAAATAGGTTCACCCTTGAACGTATAGGCATCGTCAAACATGGGTAAGAAGGGATAATCTCACATGTGATACTTTTAAAGGTAGATGGGAGTAACATGGGTAGGCATGCTTTTGTCCAAACAGAGCAATAGTGCCAAAGATGTCTAAACCGAGCCAAGGAATGGTTTAAAAGAAAAGCATTAGGAACAGGCGGCCCTTTTCCATTTTAACATAATGAGAAACTAGCGTCCGCGTATGTATAAGTATGTAAATAAGTAAGTCATGTCCCATCAATGGCTGAGGAGGCACCATGTGGCACAACCTCAGCCCTTTGTAAATGCCACGTGTCACAAGCTCGGCCCCTCCATCTCCTCCCACCATCTTAGGAGGGGCTTTAATAACTCTTTTGTCGAAACCGAGGCGAGGATAAAGAAAGGATATAGAAAGAGAAGATGTTAGAGAAAGAAAAGTAATCTCATAGGTGATAGTTTGGAAGGCTCCATAGATGGGAGTAACATGTGTAGGTGTGCTTTTGTCCAAATCTCAGCAAGGCCTCGGCCTGGCCGAGGCCAAGCTGAGGAATATCGTAAAAGAAATGGGTCCACCCTTGAACATATAGGCATTGACAAACATTGGTATGAAGGGATAATATCACATTTGATACTTTTAAAGGTAGATGGCGGTAACATGGGTAGGCATGCTTTTGTCCAAACCAAGGAGGTTTAAAAGAAAAGGGCCCGCCCGTTAGGAACAGGCGGGCCCTTTTCCAGTCTAACATAATGAGAAACTAGCATCCACGTGTGTGTAAGCATGTAAGTAAGTAAGTCATCTCCCATCAACGGCTGAGGAGGCGCCACGTGGCAAAACCTCAGCCCTTTGTAAATGCTACATGTCGCGATCTTGGCCCTCCATCTCCCACCATCCTTGGTAGGGGCTTTAAAAACTCTTACGTTATGTGGGGGACCCCCCATACCTACCACTAGGCCAAGCATTGGTTTGTTGAAATAAGTGAAAGTTCACACATAATTAAGGGTGAGGGCTGATCAATTCAAGAATGTTCTCGGATGTTCTAGAATGTTCAAGATAGCTCTAGAATCTTGTAAAATCTTCTAGAATGTGCTGGAATGATCTAAATGCTCATGCAAGCACCTCAATCTAGAAATACGAAGTTTTTTGAAACTTTGCAAAGAGCCAAAATAGAATGTTCTGGAATGATCTACATGCTAATGGGTAAGCACCTCAACTTAAAAATAGAATGTTTTTCAAAAACTTTGCAAGGAGTCAAAATAGAATATTTTGGAATGTTCCAGATGCTCAAAGTAAGCACCTCAACCTAAAAATAGAAAGTTATTTGGAACTTCTTCAAACAATCAAAATAGAATGTTTTGGGATGTTTAAGATGGTAAACACCTCAACCTAAAACTAGAAAGTTTTTTTGGAACTTGCAAAAACTCAAAATAAGATGTTCTAGATAGCTCTACAATCTTCTAGAATGATCTAGATGCTCATAGATCCTCAATCTAAAAGTAGAAAGTTTGTTTTATTTGCCATAATAGAATGTTGTAAAATGTTCCAAATGCTTAGAGTAACCAAAATAGAATGTTTTGGCATGTTCTAAAATATTCTAGATGCTCATGGGTAGGCACCTCAGTCTAAAAATAGAAAGTTTTGAAACTTTGCAAGCTCAATCCAAGAATTCTCATAATAGGCAATACTTCAGAAACGGTAGTAGGTGGGAGTAAGCTCCGCATGGGTGATGCTTTAGAATTGGATGAGTAAGCTCCTCGTGTGTGATACTTGGGAATTGGTAGTAGGTATGAGTCAGCTTCTCATGGATGGGACTTTGGAATTGGTAGCAGGTTTGAGTAAGTTCCTAGTGGGTAATACTTTGGAATCAGTAGTAGGCGTTGGTGTGTGCAAGCTCCACTTGGGTGATACCTTGAAATTGTAGTAGATGTGAGTAATATGGATATAGACATCAGCTTTTCATAGGTGATACTTTGGAATTGATAATAGGTGTGATTAGGCTACTACTTCAAGTCAGTGCAAAAGGGCTAGCCCTGTGCTTTTGTCCAAACCGAGGCTCTTCATGGTTGGTACTTTGGAATCAACAGTAGGTGTGAGTAAACTCCTCAATAGGTGATACTTTAGAATTGGCAATAGGTGGTAGCGTGATACTTTGGAATTGGTACTAGGTGTTGGTAGTAGAGATGTCTAAGCTATGTGATGTATGATGCCAAGGAATGAGTGCCGAGTTGTAAATGTGGTAAAGGTCCTCATGGGTGTAGATGTGGTATGGTCCTCATGGGTGTGCATGAGTCCTCATGGGTGCATGCATGGGTGTGCATATATCCAAGTCAAGGTCGTGCCAAGTCGAGGTTGAGCGATCAGTGCAAAAGAAACTCATGGGTGATACTTTAGAAGGTCCCCATAGATGGGAGTAACATGGGTAGGCATGCTTTTCTCCAGACCGAGACAAGGCCTCGGCCGCCGAGCTGAGGAATAGTGTCAAAGATGTCCATACTGACGCGAGGCCTTAGCCGAGCCGAGGAATAATGGAAAAGAAAAGGGCTCGCCCATTAGGCTAGGCCCTTTTCTAATTTTTGATAATAAAATATCATTACCTCCAGAATGCCGAATTTGAATCTTAATATGTAAATAACAGTCCGGTATTCATAGATAGTCAGCAATATGCTACCATTTTGCATTTTCCATTTAATACAGACATTTCATGCTCTCTTTGTTTTGTAAAGGTAAATTTCCTAGTGCAAAAGGATCTCTCTCACAAACTATTGAAATTAAATTGGAGAATGTTTTGGGGCTTCTTAGGCTTCCCCCCGCACTGGACTACCAGTAGAGTTGTGCCCATATACAAAGCAGGGGACCCCCACAGCCCAGCCAACTATCGTACCATTATGGTCAGTTCTGTCTTTGCCAAGTTGCTTTAGGGATTCTTGGCGGATTGACACTTTGGGAGGGGATGGAGAAGTCGCGGGCTCTCACCTGTGAAGGCGGGAAGCCACGCCTAGGCATTCTACTATTGACCATATCTTCACTCTGCGAACACTCATAGAGGATAAGCGGGAATCGGCCTTGAGAATGCATCTTTGTTGCTTTGTGGATTTCAAAGGCTTTTGACCACGATGCCTCGGGATAAGTTGTGGGATAGATTGAGACTGACTAGGGACCCCGTCGACTTGCGAATGCTATATCTGCAGACTATCTGAGGCTTGCTCGATTAGTCTCACACCGCGAGGGGGAGCCCGTTGTTAGTAGCATTGGGGTGCGCCGGGGCTGCCCTCTATCCCCGGCGCTCTTCGGCTTGTACATTGACCAGCTAGAAGAATGGCTAGAGCATTTGAGGGAAGGCGCTCAGTTGATGCACCACATAATCCGGCAATTCATATATGCCGATGATGTTGACCTTTCGCATATACCCCGGAGGACATGCAACGCCACACGGATGCTTTGGACACTTTACGCCAATTCGACATGAGAGTTAACTTGGCCAAGACAAAGGAATCTTCTTTGGTCCCATCATCCGGCACCCGCCTTCCCTCATTCACTTACGAGGCGGGTAGTGGAGGTTGGCTCGATCTTATAAGTATTTGGGCATTGAGTTTTCTACTACCACACCTTTGGGATGCATCCATCGGGTTATGGGTCAACTGCAGGCCGGAAAGCCACGTGTATGCAATGCAAAACAATGATCACAAAGCGGTATGCATGGGGTCACCAGGCACACTTGTTCAGGCCTTGGTTGAACCGGTCCTCCTCTATGGGGGCGAAGTGTGGGGGCGGTGATATCCCTCACCACTTGGAATGATCTAGAGCAGTCTGAAGGCCTTCTTGGCGGGCACCGGGAGTGAAATCCCGCGGTCCCATATCGGATCTTGCTCCGAGGAGAGGCTTCCTTCCATTACAAAGGGCTGCATTTGGAGCGTCACATTATTTACTTCGGAAGGTGGTGGCTATGGATGAAGCCCGGCTGCCCAACCTTGCTTTGGCGGTGGCAATGGGCCCGCGACTCAAAGCCCTTCTTTGGAAAGACAAGCAAGCCCGGTGGTTCTCGCTATGGAATGTGCGGGCACGGATGTGGACCAAAGTGCATACACCGGAAGGAACGCTGGCCGCCTTGAGCGATACTTGGATGCTTGCTTCATGGCCAAGCTTTGGGATGCAGAGGCCCTGTCACATGTCAAGGTGGCAAATTATCGGCAATGACGAGTTAATCCCATGCTCACGAGGGGCCCACACCACTACCTATGCACCTATCTACCCATGAAAAAGCGGGGTGATTGCTTCCATTCAAGACAGTGCACACCACCTCGCATTGAGGCGGGAGATGGATTGGGGAGCAGCGTGAGGGCGAGTCATCAATCTTTCATCCAGTCAGGCGCCATTGAGGATGAAAGTCACGCCCTCGGGCCTGTCCGGCGTCTGGCATATCGGGCTCGGTATGCTCGGTTAGTTGTGCCCCATCAGGCCTTGCATGAGCTACTGAGCACGGCCTCTGTAGGCTTGTTGGGATCGTACCTCCAGGAGGTAATGGATACGCGGACTCAGTTATGCCCCCCTGTCCGACATTAACCTTAGCTGTACTTGTGATTATGTATAAGCATCCTTATTGCTACTAAGGTTTTTCCCAAAACCCTTGGGGGTTTTTAATCCTGGTAGTAATACGCCTGCTGCTCTCTCTTTGTACTTGGATCCCATAGGCCAGTTGGTCTCCGTGGACGATAAAATCATATTCTATTCTATTCTATATTCTCTTTTGCGGCATATTTTGCTCTAAAGTTTTTCGATAGTTTCTTACACGGCAGTTGCTCCTCTTTTGCAAGGAATACTGGTGCAATATTTACATAGAAGATGGTGAAGCCTTGAATAATCTGTCATTGTATTGTTGCAACAATGGAATTTAAACTCTTATGAATCCTTTATCTATATTTTGTACATTGCATAGGCTTCCCTTCCCTGTTCTATAGGGTTACTATGTTCTATAGGTGTGTTTCTGTAGTGGATCAATTCTGCTTGGACCTTGGACCATTAGTTGTGCAAGCCATCAACAATTTGAGCTAGAGCTTTTGCCTTTACATCTTAGTGTTTTTTGCAACACTTTATTTCAAATTTATTGCTCATTAAAATCTCTGTTCTTTCCTATTGTGTTTTTATTAGTCAGTTGAAGCTAATGTACCTAAGACTTCCCAGGATAGTTATAGGGTAAAAATCTCAAACTTAGGTGCCTCTATGCCTCTACAAAGACTCATGTTTAAAGAATAAAGGTTAATGTTTGCAATTGATTATTAAGGCCTACATATCCTTATCTGGTTTATGCCATGAGGTAAGTAGTATTATTTTAGTGGTTATGACCCCGAGGTGAGCAAAAGGTCATGAAGCCACCATAAAAAAATTCTGCTGAAGTGGGTATAGGAGGGATTACATTACCTCAACATGGATTTTTTATTATGACTGGAATAGACCTAATAAGATCTTGGGTCTTGTAACTAGGTGCATTAGCACGAATGTTTTTACTGCAAATGTTAGTGAAAATGTCGGATCATGACATTTTTATGTAACAAAACCTTTTTTCTAAAATAAAAGAGATCCCATAGGTTTGTTTTGAGGTCAATACCATTTTCACACCATTGTTGAAGGCTACATCATGGAGTGTTTTTTATACTCTTTCATGTGACACGGTGGTGTGATTGGTTTATGATTCAACAAGAGTAGACGAGTAAATGTTCATTATGGGTTACACAATGGTGTGGTTGTTTTAGGTGACTCCACAAGAACAGACGGATGGATACAAAAAATATTTCGTTCAGGTTACACAATGGTGTAGGTGCAGTCCACACAATGATGTGGTTGTTTTATGACTCCACCAGAACAGATTGGTGACTAGAAATTTTTGTTAAAGGTTATACAATGGTGTGGTTATTTTAGGAGTTCACCAGAATAGACGGGTACTATAAATTTGATGTTGATGCCATGAGTGAATGACAAGAAGCATCAATATATAGCTTACAAGAAAGTAATGTGGTGCCATTGGCACTGCATTCGATACGGCGTTCAATAAGATATATTGTTCGTTAAATTGCATTAAAACTGTGTAATGTCTTTAGACAAATTGGACTTTGTATGAAACTTTAAGCATAAAGATTTTAGTAAGAATTGTACTCACGAAGTAAAGGGGGCTGAAAGTCAAAGTTGCATTGCGAGTCAGTTATCCTAGTGGTCAAGATCAAACTAAATTTGAATTAAACTATAAGAGCCAAGGTAAAGTTCGCAGAATACGAACTCATGTTATACACTATAACTTAAATTCAAAGTCATTCAATGAAGGATCTCAATAGTTTCTTGAAAGATTCTCTTAGATTTCGTGCAAGACACACCTAACGTTAAAGATCGGGTCAAAACACACCGCCAAACATCAGACCGTTGATCAAACTATTGCAAACACTGGCCAAACCCAAACTCATGCAAGGTGAATGGCAAGGATGGAGTGAAGCTTAGTATTGTAGCTATAATAGAGAATATATAGTTTCCTCATCTATCTCTCTCTCAAATTCTTGAGATTTCTTTCAAATTTCTTCAAATTTCGTGGAAAATCCCCTTGCTCAAATTAAAACTTGGATGGGATAAGACATGCATAAATCGACCCATTTTTTTTGGCAAAAAAAGAGTCCCGACTTGCTTGTTTCTTAAGCACCAGATATTACTACAAGACTCGTTTGCCATATCCATAAGGCACAGATGAAAGATCTGGCAGAGCTAAAATAGATACGAAACAGAGCCATGCAGATATAATCATTTGAATATCCTTCAAAAAGAATTATTCTTTGGAAAGAATATCCGAGAAGTTACACAATACAACCATGGTGCGATCCAATGGTGGGCAATGGTTGATTAGGTTAAGAATCTAGAAGCGGTTGCAGAACCAGACTGTGAAGACAACAATGGTCCTTGCCGCTTCCTCCTAATGTTCTAAAAATGACAACATCAAATTCAAGAATAAACAAAGATATAAATTATGTCCGTATAAGTCTTTATATTTGAAGATTCTCTGGATGATATAATCCTTGAATTGGCTGGTTTTCCTATTTAATACACTCACCTGTTGATTCATATATTCCCTGATTAATTGGCTGTACATTGAATAGTGGACATGTGTACATTGGACAGTGAACACTCAATGCACAACAGATATTAGAATCACTAAGATGGTCACTACAATTTGAAGTCCCTTGGATATGAGGATTTTAACGTAACGGTCCTGTTGAATACGAGATTTTCTGGCCCGCTATCTTTGTCAACACAGAAGTATCCTGCAACAACAAAAAGACATCACCAAAATTAGAACCAAAACAGAGAGATATAACCACAACGCAAGTAAACCTGTCCTCTCGAACTGGAAAGCATCTCCCAGCTTGGCATGTGCCAAAGTAGGTGTGGCAAATGCTCCTCTGATGATTTCAAGCGACCTTGGATTGAGATCATTTAACCAGTTATCTAATTCCCCTGGGTTCTGCAAAATTGACAGAATGCATGAGCGGTCTTATAGCAATGGTCAGACATAAACATAGTTTTTTTATACCTCAGAGTTGAACAACTTGTCAAACAAACGGGCTTCAATACGAAGTGGATCAATGCCCGGAGAAGGCTCTGCAACCCAATGCAAAACCCCCTGCAAACAAGGAAAAAATCAGTGGGTAAAATAGAGGGAATAAAGATAGTGGATCCAAACCTTCGGTTTAGTGCTCTTGTTGGGATCATAAATTGCATGAATCTCAATAACTTCGTTATGATCATTAGTGACAATATCGCAACATTTGATAGGATATGCATATCTGTCAAAATACCAAGTAGATAAGATATAATTATGATATGCAATCGACAAATTGCCACAATCTCCTGCAATATGGCTACTGACCTCAATAATACCGTCTTTCCAAGTGCAAGACCATAATAATCTTTTGAATCTTTCAAACGAAAATCAGACTTCTCTATATAAACTACACGTGTAAATGGTATCTATAACATACAGAAACTTTAAATCAGCAGTCACTAAATATATGACACAATTCAAATCCACAATGTTATCTTACCTGATAGGTAGCTGAAGGATCGCCATCTGGCCACTTTCTCCCTTCTACTATCTCTACTTTACCTTCTTCAAAGTTGTCTATTACCACCTAAAATGGAAGCAGACTCAATAGCAGTGCTTGGGAGATAACCCTGAAAATGTTACCTTCAAAGGTGAAAGCACCACCATAGTCCTTGGTGAATTTCGATTTAGATCGTCCCTAATATAGTGCTCCAGCAGCTCAGCTCTAATCAAGTTGTCACTGCCAAAAGAGTGAGAGGCGAAAGATTAAAAGGTTGAACTAAGGAATTTAGGGCCCAAAGCCAAATGTCTGACAGTCAACTATGCTGGACCAGTTAAGCAGACATGGACGAGATACTAAGAGGATGGATATGATCAGTGAAAACATGAAAATAGTCCAGCTACCTTCTTGTAATTCCTATCCCACGACAGAATGCATTTATAGAGTCAGGCGTTGCCCCCCTTCTTCTGAGCCCCGACAATGTCATCAGCCTAGGATCATCCCATCCATTTACAAAACCACCTGTTACTATATGGTTGAGCTGCCATAATATGCTATTAGTGTCCATAAATATTAAAGTCGAGCCAAATGGTCATTTGGAGATATTAAATGCACCTTCCTCTTCGATAGCACAGTATGTGTCATACTCAGCCGTGAATACTCCCAAACATATGGGAGATAGAGGTCCAATGCCTCAAGTAACCAATAATACGATGCTCGACGTGATTCAAACTCGAGGGTACAAAGCTGGAATCCACAACAGATGTACTTAAGAGATAAAGAAGAAATAAATGCATAGCCAGAGCTTTGATTATAAAAGCATACAGAGAGTTCTTTTCTTTAAGGTTCTTCTCCCTAACAATAAAGTGTGTCTTCATTGTGCTACATGCGAAGAGGAAATACCGAATGCGTAACATTCTCGAGGGAGTCAACAATGCAATGGGTGTAGTCATAACTAGGATAAATACACCACTTATCTCCAGCATGAGGATGTGGAGTAAACTGCATGAATATTATTTCCCAGTCAATAACACACAATTAGAAGCTTTTCTCTAAGTTTTTCAACTTTTGCGAAAACTGAAAACCTTTATACGATATGCAATAAGGTCCAACATATTGAAGTTTTCATTCTTCATATCTTGTTTCATCCGAAGAGTGGCTGTTCCCTCATCAAGCATTCCCCGTTTCATATCATTGAACAACTTTAACGATTCGGCAATAGGCCTATTTCTCCAGGGGCTATCCCACTTTTTCTCTCTATACTCCTTTATCTCGTCCGGAGTCTGAAAAAAAGATCCTTTTATTAGAAATACAAAGTGATATAACAACAAAAGCATCTACAACTTTACCATGTAATCTTCCAATTTTCATTTAAAAATCTCCCTTTAACCACCTGACATTATTTCCTACATGGTGCTTTTACTCTTTCGCAATACTAAGATGAGCCCTCCTACTTAAGACAAAGAAAAGACCATTCCACAGGTTGCCAGGATCAGCAAGGAGCTTTGATTTGTTTCAATCTACCCTGAGGCATGAGACCCTTTAAATAAGTCTAAAACAGGCATACACTTTTATTTCAGGGGCCATAAAAAGACGAAACACTCTTAAAGAGGATCAAGGGTGGTGAATTTTAAGAACACTATTTCTACCTTTCAAATAAGACTTTTTCAAATTATTACATTAACAAGTTGTGAATGAACTTAAGCGACCAAAAACTACAGAGTATATTTGGCATGTGCGTACTACCATAGTCACCATCGCTGGGGGTAAAAAATGATACAGTATTTAGATGCAGATATGTCAGACCAATGAATCTGCAGCAAGCAGGCATTGCACTGAACCTTAAGCAAAAGCTGCTCAGAACAGATCTCCACTTGGTCCTCACCTGGTGGTCAACATATGCATAACCCCGCTTGATTAGTTCAAGAGCCAGTTCATAGAGCTCCTGGAAATATTCACTACTGTATGTTATCTGCATCAAGCATGAGAAAGGAACCTCAGTGCTCTGCCTTAGTTAAAATTGCATGCAATCCTGAGAATTTCAGAACCTTATAGGGTTCCCATCCAACCCAATGAACAATTTCTTGAATGTGGTCTATGTATTCTTTTTTTTCAGCATCAGGATTTGTATCATCATATCTGTGAAGAGGACAATAAAGCACCTTCATCAGCAACAGAACGAAGTAATATTCAGTTTGAGCATTGCATTTTTTAAATAAATAAATCCGCCTCTTGATAAAAATATCAGTGGGCTTAATTCTTTATAGTTTTGGATGGGAACGCCACTTAGAAATTAGACGGGCTCCACAGCACACGCATGGTTCAATCATATCAAAGTAAAATATGCAATAAAACTGTTACGATTCTGAGTAAGAATCTGGTTAAGTAACAGTCACCGAGATCTGTGTAGACAGATTAGAGCATAAAGCTCAGCCTTGGGAGGAGCCTAGCGCCCCAAGAGGTATTAGTCAGGCTAATACTAAGTAGTGTACACCACTGTGCCTTGGATAGGCAGATCGTCCATAGGGACATGGCATCAGAGGAGGGTCTGATGGTCAAGCCGTATGTGTTGGGAGTCATGACCCCAAACATACGTTGGTTCTTACAAGATGCCTTTGGCAAAAAGGCAGCCAATTAAGGCCAGAGGGAAAAAGGCTAAAGAGAGAGCACAGCTTATAAATAGAGAAGAGGACTTATTAATAGAAAAGTGGACATATGAATAGGGAAGTGACGTTGAAGGAAGGGACGTGACTTTTGGCCATTGGGTTTTTGCTGTCTCTCTCTGCTCGGGGGAGAATCTAAGGATTCTATGGTTGGGTGGAGAGTTTTGCCTTTTCCCTGCTGTGTGCTAGAGTAAGAACTTAACTGATTTCAGAGTGGAATTCGTAACAAAAACTAAGAAAGGGAAAAAAATACCTTAAATAACAGTTCCCACCATATTCTTTGGCCAAACCAAAGTCTATAAACATAGCCTGAAACAATAAATGCAAAAGAGTAAATGAATCGCTCACTCATTTGAGTAAAAAAGAACAAGGAAGACAAAGATCACTAATGTCTACTCAAGAAGGTTACAAATGTTGGACGAACTAGGAGAAAGTGATATCGCCAGATCGTTGCCATATGACCGCATGTCTATTCCGATACGGAAGTGTTTACTGCTCTTTCAAAAGAAACTCCAAAACATTTCTCCTCTCTGTTCTTTTGAAAAGAAGCCTATTCCTTGTAAGGAAAGCAATATTGCCTTGCATGCTCTTTCTGACTGCTTTGATCCTGTTCAGTGTGCATATCATCCAACCTCCCCATGAATGGGTGAATAGGTTTATTGCCCCAGTTCATTTGTAAGCTGTTCATTTCTTGCCTGGTAATCCATATTAAGGTGCTGTATCAGTTACAAGCACCAGGCTAGTTCTGTTTCCTTCCTTTTATAGGGGACAATGTGCGTTGAAGTATTACCGTACCTTTTCCAACTTAACAAAACAAAAAGCAGGGTACCTTGGCATGTCCAATATGTAAATAACCATTAGGTTCTGGAGGAAAACGCGTCACAAACTTCCCACCCGTTTCTCTCAGATGCTTCTCCAACCTTTCCCGGGAATTGCTCGGCCGCCAAATAGAACCATCACTGAAAAAGATTTCTGTATGCACCTACTTAAACCAGCAAAAGTAGCACAATTAGCCTGAAGTAAAAACCAGGTCATATTAGATGCAAACTCATTGCCAAGTCATTATAACGTTGCGCATGGAAATGAACAATTATAGTGCATATAAGCAAAACAATCCATGACAAGTACCATAAGTCTAAAATCATAAAGATTGAAAAGCATGTTAAGTTTGCTACGTACAATATTATTATCCTGAGGCTTTGGAAAAATTGCATAAGGGTCTGTTTCCTCTAAGATTGTGGCAGTTGCATTCTGAATGGCATCTATTGCACCGTTTGTATCCTGTAGAAGGTTCATAACACATTAAATGTTTTCGAAGCTCAAATATATTTGTGACAAACATGACACACCTCAGGTTTGGCCTTCTTTTCCTTTTTCTTCTTTGTAGGTTTTTCATCATCCTCGGGAGTTCTCTCCCCAAGCACATCCTTAAGTTGAATGTCCATAATCTCCTGCAATTAAAGCATGATCATAAAATCAGCTTGGATACTATCAGGCAAATGAGGGTACACAATTACCTTCACTACTTTTCCATCTGACCAAGGCTGAAGTTCACGGACCTGTGATAATAACAGGCCAACTGCCAAAAAAAATCATATAATTTAGTTATCAGCAACACCAACGTGCACCAAGATATCAATGTAACATTCACCATTTGTACGATAACGTTGAGCTATCAGAAGGTCCATATTACTTCTGATAACGTTCCTAACAGCCATGGATATTTCCTCTGTAGAAACTTCGATGCCTGCATTCATGTGCAGAATTATTAGTTACTGACTCAACCCCATTCCCCTCGATTAAACTTCACACCAAGTTCAAAATCTTGCTTACCAACTCCACATTTAAGTGCAAACTCGTTTGAGTCAAAACTATCAGATCCAACCGAATTAAAATATTGAAAAGCTGCTTCTAACTGTGTATTAGTCTTGATCTGTAGGACATTATATGCTCAGTGATACTTAACAGATTGCTATATACACAGCCCTATAACAGTTCTAAATATAATTAGCTCTGAAAGAGAATTTCCTGAACGATTAAGTTTTATTCATCAAAAAATAAGTCTATGAACCTTAAAAACACATCTTGACAATGAAAAATAGTTGAAAATGAAAATTACACTTACCTTTTCAGAGATGACATTACATATGAGGAAAGGACGATGCGTTAATGCATTATTTGGGAATTTTGTAGCCACCTATATAACGAGGAAACAAGGTCAAGTACGATCAAGAAAAATACCTCAAAGGGCAATTGAGATGAGAAGAAATGGATAGCACCCACAAGAAAGGACGAATCTGGCAATCCATCATGGCACAAAACCTACCGTATAAAGTAGATTCCCACAAGCCCTTGTGCAACCGTTCTCAACATTAGCCTGATAGAACAAAGGGCCAAGTATACACATAAAAGGAATTACACAATATATGAAAAGCTTCCAAATGCTTTGAAGGTAAGGAAACAGCAATGAAGTACTAACCTCACGGATTACGCCAAGAAGGTTAGTTGTCACTTTGGCATTGGCTACCGCATTTTGAGCAGTTCTTTCGTCCAGACCAATCTTGAGGAAGAGATCAAGGGCAACAGCCCTGTCGGGCTTCTCTGCAGGCATTGCTGGACGACGAAGTTCCTCGGCCGCAAAAATCTCGGGGTTTAGTGGTGGACTAAAGCGTAGGTAATATCTGCGGCGATCTGGGCTCTTGGAGGCATACACGTGGCATGATGATCTGGCCTTTTCACTGCAATGGAAGTTTACCAACTGGACGAATGAAAAAGCTCTATATTTGGTTTTCTACATTGGCACCAAAGTTCAGAGATTCCGCTCTTTGTGGACATAACCTTAAGGGTGGCCACACGATTATTTTTTCCTTCCCACCGACAGATTTTCATGTAAAAACGGAGGTGGAGGCCTCCGTTTCAATCGGAGGCTAGTTTTCAATCTTCCACTTCTGAGGAGGGTGCATCCAGAAAAACTAGTTTAATTTGTTGCTTCCCCTCTTCCCGCGGCTCTTCCCCTTCAATTTTCCCTCTTCGCCTCTCAGAGTGCTCTTGTATTGATTGATCTGAGGTGGAGGCAGCAAATATTGCATGTGGCCACCCCTCTTGAACCTTTGGATTCCCAAAGCTAATGGAGTATGGGTGGAGCCATTAGGGGTGGCCACATGATCATCTTTTTGCTTTCAACGGCTGATTTTCATGCAAAAATGGAGGTGGAGGCCTCTTCTTGAAGTCGGAGGCCAGTGTTCAATCTTCCACTCCGGCAGGGGGAGCATCCACAAAAACTACTTCAATCTGCTGGTCCCCCTCCCTTCTGAAGTTCTTCCCAAATTATTCTGCCGCTCTTCACCTCTCTAGTATCCACTCTCGTATCAAATTGAGATACGGAGATGGAGGCAGCAAAGATTGCATGTGGCCACCCCTATTGCCTCTATGCTAGGACATACAGAAAGGAGTAATTCTGGGGTCAGCGCGTGGCCAAAAAAAAATGTCCACGAAATTTCCTCGACCAAAATTCTCCAACGAGAAAAACATTAGCTTGAAATTTGCCCCAATTTTGTCTTTTCGATGGCATTCTAGCAAGGCTCTGCTTGTGGCACCACTTAGCAGAGGACAAATAGGTCGAGTGGAAATTGAGTGGAGTTTTCATGTGAAAGAAACGCCCTATCTCGAGGCAAAATTTTGACCCCTTTCTTTTTGGAGCTATTGATATGGGGTGCCTGTGGGCATGGGATAAAATCTTAGAGAGATAAGGATCTGCCCTTTTAGTGTATTGGTATTGTAATACATGAATATTATGTTCTATACATGTAGAAGACTATGTATGTTTATATGCATTGTAATACGTGAATATTATGTTCTGCATGACTTTAACATGTTGGTATCATTGAACAATGGGTCTAACGAGGTCAGTTTTAAACATTGGTCCAAGATAGGGCAACAAAGTCATAATGCCAAGACAAGGCGCCACTTGCCATAGCTAGAGCTCGCAACCTCTGTTCCAAAATGATATACTTGCAAAGCTTCGGATGCCGCCATGGCTATGGCATCAAAAGTAAAAATTAAAAGAATGTACCTGAGTATTCTAATCATTGAGCCACTCTTCCGCTAGCAGCCGCAGACTTTGCTTGAAAGAGAAGAAATATTTTCACTTGACAACCAATACAAAATGTTAGGGTAGGCCACATTCCTCCATACCATTCTTACATCCTATAACTTTCCTGTCCCACCTGGCAGGCTGCTAGTGCCACCTGTCCTACTAGTGCCATCTGGCAGTGCTTGTGCCAGCTATGCCAACGCCAACAATACATTCAAATTCACAATACATTCAACAATTTCATGTCACAAAATTTCATATCACAAAGTTCACAAAAATTCAGTGATACCAAAATTTCATATCACAAAGTTCAGTTTCCATTCAAAATTTGCTTCAAGCAATCTGCAATTCATTACAAAAGTAATTCCACAAGTTTTCATTTGCCATTATAGGCATTCAACATGTTTTATCAGAATGATAGACTACCAGATTTATCAGAATTAGAAGATTCCCCATGATATTTCTGCAATGCATCTTTGATTTGACTTGGATCAGTGCACTGAATGAAGAAACAATTGCTCACACTTCGTAAAAAGGAGAAACCAGAAACGTGCTCTAACTAACTTCCTGCTCATCAACACTAACTTCCTGCTCATCACTAACTTCCTGCTCATCAACTAACTTCCTGCTCATCAACACCAGAAAGTATGGCAAAGGAATGCCACGTCTCAGCAACCATCTGATCATCTATAGCATTCTAATAATCTGTAGCACCCATGTGATCTACATAAGCATCTATCTTTACAGGGCCAAACAAAGAAGAGAACATTATAAGCCATAATGTTCACAAAGCAAAATAAAAAGGTATTTAGCCATCACCGACCGATCTACACGCAAATAGCTCAAACGCAAGCCTAAGAACAACAACAACAACAACAAGTCGTCAATAACTAAGCACAGAAACATGCAAGGCGCCTGCGAGGCGTAACACCTTTCCAAAGGTTACAAGCATAAAGTTTTACAGGGTACACACTGATCTGCATGAGCAAATTGATCTGCATAAGCAGAAAGCACAGAAGCAGGAAGAAATGCAGTAATAGCCTTGCATGTTACTCCAGCTGAGACAACTGCGAAAAAAAAAAACACACGAATCAGTAAGATTTTCGTACAAACATGCAAAAATTACAAGAAGATGTCAAATAACCTGAAGATGTCGCCAAGATATCCAGATCTTTCGCAAAAAATGATGCTCCACTATTGCATGTAGATCTAGCTGACAAATCTGCAAGGAAAACATGTTAGGACGCATGCATTTCAAGAAAATCATGAGAAAATCGACGGATAATCATGAAAACATTCAGATTACAGGAAAATAACATGCTAAATCTGCAAAGAACCTGTCAGAAAATGTTGAGCTTTAATTGATTTCCTAAAATTTTATGGGTTTCCGGCAGCCAGGAAATATTTCTGTCCTTCCAAAAATCGGGATAAGTTTTGTGGTATTATTTCGAAGGGGTTTTTGGGTTTTGCAAAGGTGTCGTATGATCCTATGTCCATGCGATGTCAAGCATCTGTCGCATATTCTTTTCTATGTCAGATGGGTGGTGGGTAACGAAAGCAGCCACTGTTATCGTCCATCATCATTCTCTGGGGTGAAGCGATGGAGGTTGAATGTGGGGGCAAACCTGCAAGAGCGAGTGCATATCGGAGGAGCAAGTCTAAACTATTGATCCATCGCCCACAAGTATCAGACCTGTTTTTCCAAAGAGAATTGCTGAAGCAAGTAGAACCCTAACCCAAAAGTTATGGCTTTCTCAAGCAACAAAAGTTCTTCTGTCCAATATGATTAAATTAAGAAACAGGTGCTTGCTAAAACTAGGTTGCATTCTGGAATTTGGTGATGGAACATTGGATTATGCACCATTGCTCAAGCTTCTAACATTGGACGTGAGAAGGAACCGTGGATAATGGCTTTCCATTTGACCGAGAATTTACTACCAAGGAACTTGAAGCATTACTTTATCAAACCGCCTTTTCTCGTTTCGGCTTTACATTCAACCAGGTCCATTTAACTACCAAGGAACTTCAAAGGCACTTCAAAAGGGTAATCTAAAATCCCCCATACTTTTATGCCTTTCATGTTTATGTATGTTTATTCTTGATAAGATTTGCAAACATTTTGTAGATTTTTATTGTTGCAAAAAGAAAAAGCCCCCTTTTTTTAATATTGAATAGCCAAACATATCCTTCTCTAAACATGCGGGTTTCACCATGTACTAACTTTAAGGAATTTCCTAGGACATTTCTACCTTCTCGGATCCTAGCCACAAAAAATCTATATTCAAGGGCGCCTTTTTTTTTTTTAGGTTTTTAATCCCCCATACTTTTATGTCTTTCATGTTTATGTATGTTTATACTATTCTATTTTTGCTTTTTGATGTTTATGCACATGAAGCTCTTGGAGAAAAAAATGCTTGAGAGTGTGAAAGTCTAGCCCGGACTTCTATAATCTAACTTATTTTATACTCAACAAGGAAAACTCAAGCAAGCCTTAGAGCTCTTTTCAAGAAAACACATGCCGGAATCGAGATATAGATTTATGGAATGTAATGATTTAGAGCTTTCAACACTCGGATATAGATTTATGGAATGTGAGCTTGAAAAAGCGGTTGAACTTTTCGCACAAATGGTCAACATGGAACGCAATCATTACAGCATATATGGAGCTTGGATGGTTGAAGCTGACCATCCACTTCTTCCAAAGAAATGCAAGATTTAAATATAGTATCCTGGAATATCATGCTTGCTGCTTTGGCGCATTATGGGTGCTGGCGGGGATGCTCACAGCCTTTACGACAATGCAACTGGAAGGTATGATACCCAATGTAATAACTCTTTGTTGTATTCTTTCTGCATACTAAAAGAACTAATCTATTATATTGCATGGTTTTAAGGTTTCAGTTTTGGCCTTCATCGTCCTTAATGCGGCAACAGGTTTAAGATGGGACCATTCGCATCATCAAGTTCAAAATCAAGGTCCATAGCATTTGTTTGGCACGGTTACTCTATTTCGCTTCATCAATCCCTTTCAAGGTATTTGTTTAATGCAGGCTTTCAACCTTCTTGGTTTTAGATAAGATAAGATGAATTTTTACGTCCACGGGAACCCAACGGGTTATGGGTTAGAGAGAAGTTTCATATTATAATATTATCAAGGTCTTCCAAATTTGGATTCATAATTTGGCATGTGCTGCTCTTATATTGAATATGTAGCATAATAACAGGGGGTTTTCTTTGTGTTTTTGTACGCTTTTCACTAAGGTTTTCCTATGATTTCGTGATGTATTCAAATGGATGTACTAATGCGTACATCTAGAGTGCACCATTTCTGAGCCATTGATTTTAGCCTTTTTTTTTTCCAATGGTCAACAACCAATGGCTCACAACAAAAGCCCCTTTTTTGTGCGTGTGGTGCATAATGGTCAACAACCAATGGCTCACAACAAAAGCCCTCTTTTTGTGTGTGTGGTGCATAATGGTCAACAACCAATAGCTCACAACAAAAGCCCTATTTTTGTGTGTGTGGTGCATAATGGGCACATGAAGGGCTTGAAGGGCGCATGTAGTGCAGTTTTCCCGCCGGCAACACATTCTTATCATAACTTTTGATTCAGAACTCTGTTTGAGATGATTTTTATTGCGTTGGAAAGCTCTCTCCGAGATCTTTTTGATAATGTATAGTATGGATATGTTTGGTTAAGTTATCTATGCTAAAACAGCAATTTTTCGGCCGGGTTTGGTAGGCTTTCACATTCTACCAGCTGATTAATACAGGATTGCGCTATTGGATATTGTTTTATGGCTCATTCCGAATGAAGGTTGCAAAAAATTACCATGCATTTTTAGATTTTGAGGCAGTTATTAAGCAAATTCCAAGGCTTCTAGATCCTTGTGCTAACAAGCAGAAAAGTTTCCCACTTTGGTTTCTCACCACAGGAATCCATGGAGGCCAAAGGCTGCTGTTAAATTCCAGTTGAAAAATGTTTGTGTATAGGTGTTGCAAACTTTATGACTTTCAGAATAATGGGTCAATCCGCTCTATCTTTATGGTAACTTTTACTTATGTGTTATTTGTTTTATTGTGATGAAATTCAAAAGCTACAGGTGATGAAAGCCTCAAATGAATTCTAGTTTTTTTCTGGTTTGAATTCTAAATTTTTTGTCACACCGGGGGGGGGAGGGGGACGTCCCTAAGGCCCCGAAGGGGCCAAAAAAAATTTTTTGCAACACAAACCATTAACATCCAACTTAACAACCAACACATTTAACAACCATTGACATTAACAACCAACACATAACTACCATTGACATTAATTAACACAACCATTGGGTCCAACACATTTAAATTAAAATCCCCCTTAAACCCCCTTTGGTTTGGGTGCATATTCACACGGGGGGTGACGTAGGGCAGCGAGAGCCCTCACAATTGTATTTTGCACGTACAAAATCAATACCATATACTATTCTGCTTGAAATCTTATAGTATTTTGCGAATCTTGTTAGACAGTATAGCAAATTTTGTACTTGCATACCCCACAAACGAGGAACTTTACGTACGGTGTAGATTAAGGAATAAGGGGTGAATATGCCTATCCAACAGCTCTCGTTGCCCGCAGTCACCCCCGTGTGAATATGCTGCTCTTTTGTTGGAATTAGTTCATACACATGTCCTTATATCACTACAAGAGAATGATAGCTTTGCGTCAAAAAATTCGTCAGAATAATCGTCAGAATTCCATAATTGCCCAGACTTAGAAAGTGACGTATATTCTGATGAATATTTCGTCAGAAAAATCGTCATATTTTACATCAGAATTTCATCATTATAATCATCAGCTAAAACGTCAGTATAATTGTCAGATAAGAATCATCAGAATTTTCATCATAGTTTTCATCAGAATTTTCGTCACTTTAAACGACAGAATTTTCATCATAGTTTTCATCAAAATTTTCGACACTTTAAACGTCAAAATTTTCATCATAGTTTTCATCAGATTTTTTGACACCTTAAACGTCACCGGTTTCATCATATTTTTCATCAGATTTTACATCAATAGTTTCGTTAAGTATTTCATCGCCAATTTTTGTCAGAAATATTTATTTTTTATGCGTCAGATCATTTTCGTCATTATTCAGGGCCATTTGTATTTTTATCTAGATTATTTGTATGTACTCTTATATAACTTATCATAATGATGCTTGAATTTAACATGTATTAAAGGTACAAATTCATAAAAGAGACAAAGAGCGTATATAAAACAAAAAATTCTTTATGTAAATCAAATCATAGTTACATGTCAAGAATTGACAATCTTTACAATGCCAACCATGAGCTCGGTCGTTCATGAAATGGAAGAAATTTGTATAAATATACACGTCTGCAAAAAAAAAAAACGATATACATTTCACGACAAATATCTGCACAAATATACACGTCCTTTGTATATCGTCCTTTTGTTGTGAAATGTAGACACATCTGCAAATAAAAAGATCATATATTTATGTATGATATTCTTGAAAAATACATTGAGGCATGGAAAACCTTGGAGAAAATCTCTATATGCTCCAAGAAGGGGATCAGTCCAGTGTTTGATTCCAGCAGTTGCATAAGTGATCAAACTTCATTTAGTTTATACAATTTATTTAATGCATAGATGCTATTTGAATGGCAAAGCACTAGAGTGAAAGTGGAAGCAATTTACACACACATTTATGCGTACCCAAGCTACATGACATAGTAGTTCTAATTTTGCAATACAAAAGCTTGACCTGACAAGAAAGTACCTCTATGGAATTACATGATGCTGGCTTTGTGTCACAGAGTTCTGAAATTACCAAAAATGCTTTCTAACAATCTTTAGTTCAAAATTGGTAACTTTGAAACAGATGATCCTAAGGATGGGCACAATATGGATCATGTGGATGGCATGGATGTACATAAATGCTCGACCTCGGTAAAAAAAAAACAATAAGAACATAGGGATTATGGCTATACCGTATTCTTCCAGCTGTAGATTTTAATAATCTGCAAATAACAAGACGAACAAAACATCATGTGAACACAACTTAAATCATTCAAAAGCATCAAGAGAACACAACTTTAATTATGTCTAAGAAAATAATTTGTGCAGCCAAACAAGAAGGCACAATCTTCATTCATCTTTTCGAATAAGCTGTGGGTTTAAACTGACAAATTTAAACTTCTATATGCATGATTCACAGACCCAATTTCCTCACAAAATCTGAAGCTAAAGTCACATGCACAATTGAGAAATGTCAACCCAATCCAATTAACTAACAACATGTTTATCATGATGCACATATGTAAAATATGCTTTTTTAGAAGAAAAGAACCTAGTCATTCGCAAATACCTGCTAGTGGAGCACAACTCAACCCAGATGCCAAAAATGCTTAATAACCCAACTGATAATTTTATACTCAAAACCAGAGTTCATTTAATAATAGATCAATGTGCTCCGCTCTGCCGTTGTAAAATTCCTTGAGCTTTCCAAATGGTGTGATACCAGTTTCAACAATACCTGTTATGACATTCAAAAAAATGGACTCCTTATGACATGTCATAAAAAAACTCACCAGGTAAATGCTCAATAAGAAATGTTGGATCATCATCTATTTTATGTAAACAACAATGAATACATGAGCTAGATAGTCCCAATAAGCATGACAAACTGCAACAAAAATGTGAAGTATACACCAGGACATCTTTTTACCATGAACATCTTTCTATCATTTAAAGTAGAAACAAGATCATCAAATACAGACACCATTCAAACCTGAATAAGCGAGTCTGATTAACAATAGCTCCACAATCCTTGAGACATCCACGAATCTATTGTTCAGCTATAATATCACCGAGCTGGCATTAGCCATGGTAGCCAGGCACTGCTTTTGCCATATTTGCTGGATTTAGCATTTAAATTACTCTGCTTCATAAAGTCTGATAGCAAGAATGATTGGCTACATAGGCTCAACATATCTACATAAGCATGGCATGCCTACCAAACAAAACTCCCACCAGGGATATAAAAAGAGATGAGATTCAGATAATCTAAGCGGCTACTAAAAATGCACACTTACCATTTTTTTGCCATAGATGCATCGCAACCGGACGAAATGCTCCTAGTTTCATGTATTTTCCAATGACATCTCCTTTCTGCTTATATCCCCATCGAACCTGCCATTGCTATTCTTTTTTTTTATTGAAGGCGTATCTGCCATTGCTATTCTTGCCAAGGCGATTCAGATACATGCATTTTAATAGAGTTGATCTTGCCGAGGAAGCACACATATGCCTCGGTATCCTTGCATATGGCCGCAATAGCTAGTTCAGGCGCCACAGATTTGCAAGGCCATGACATCCTTTTACCTATCAACTAGATCAAGGAGCTTCAGTAAGCGGCCAGTAAGCTTTAGGTCATTCTTGCCTTAGTTGATCACAATAAAAGACCAAGTTTTTTCATTTGTCACGACTATTGAGTTACCATGCCACTTATTAAAATACGAATTTGAAATCTTAAGCCAGTAAACATTTCACCCTTTATGAATCCTAAGCCATTTCAAAGGTTTAACCCATCAATCTTAGAATTTTCCATCGTATTTGCAACCGAGATTTATTATCCCAAGCCAGACTGGTGACTTCATTGCCTTCGGCTCTTAAATTCCAAGGCCAACAACAACCTTACTAGTTAAATTAATCAATAAAAATAATAATAATAATAGTTCCCCAAGGAACCACTTAAAAATTAAGATTCAACAATTTGTCAATTTCGGTTTTTTTAAAAAACCTTTTTGGCAGGCACGCCACAAGTTAAGCATGTTGGTCCCAAGGTATCAACCCCCATAGTTAATTCACAAGTCCCGAGTTCGTTAAGGACCAACAAATATCACATTTACTCCAATGTATTCGTGGTAGTGAGCAAATGCCCCAGTTGGAACCATTAAAGAACAAACAACCATTCTCAAATATTCCCCTTATGGAATCTTATCAACAACTTTTAATTTATGTGCCATAGTTGCCATTGGAATGCTTAAACAAATAACCCATAATTTAAATTTTTAATATGAGATGACTATTTGGCAAAAGAGCAACATACCTTAGAGAACTTGTAAGGTACGAGACTCACATTCCATAAAGCTCATGAGTCCCTTTGTGAGAACAATAAGCCATAGAAAAGGTAACATGCAAAATTTGCATGTAAACTGCCACATGTCCGATACAAAAAGCCCATAAGCTTTATCATTTTATTACTAATACTAATACATGTCAAAAAAAGTTATGACTACAATCGCTTTTCCAAGCCCATAGTCTACATCATATTGTGCTCATGTTATAAAAGTATAGAACCAAATGGTTCGTGCATAACAGATTTTCGTGTTACAATGGCACCAACTACCATCAATTAATAAAGATTACAATGTGTTACAATGGCATCAACTAGTACCATCAAATGCTTCAAAGTTGGAGAGCTTCCTATCATTCTATCTTGAGCTACCTTGAGTTGGAGAGCTTCCTATCATTCTAGGCTATGGAGAAGCATCCCTTGTATAGTACATCATTAGACCTATCATAGAGAGAACTTTCTAACACATCAAATTTCATCTAAAATGGACTCTTGGATCAAAAGTTATGATTAAAACTATAGCAATAAAAAATCTGAACTTTCTGACAAAATATCTGACATTTTCTCTGATGAATATGATGACGAAAATATCTGACGATATGACTGATGATATGTCTGACGAAAAGTCTGACGTAAAGTCTGACGCTAAAACTGACGTTGCACCTGACGAAACTTCTCATGAATAGTTTCTGACGATAATCCTGACGATATTATGGTGCAAAACCTGACGTATAATCTGACGATTGTTGTGACGAATGTTCAGACGCAAAATCGTCAGAAAATGCGTCAGAGAGTTATTCGTCAGAATTTTCGTCAGTGTAAACATCAGGCCAAATCTTTTTAGACAGTCTGACGATTCTTCTGACGCAGAACAATCGTTCTCTTGTAGTGTATTCTTTATCTATCTGAAACTATTTTATTGGCTGGCACAATCTCGCTGGAAGCACACAAGAACAGGGTTTGTTATTTGATTATTCTCAAATTTTGCTACTATTATGTCCTTCGAATGGCGTTCCTCACTTTAGGCATCTTCAATTCTAGACAGAATTATGCTCTGTAACTTAATATATCTGCATATAACGTATAGACTATAGCAAGAGTGAAGTCCCTCCATGGAGTTTTCTGTTCCTCCTCCTGCATCTGCATCTGCAGAGTGGTTAACATAAAATGAGTGCAACAGTTAACATACAATCAGTGGAACAATTTGTGCATCATAGCCCGGGGTTTTCACCTAGGCATATGGGGATACCTCATGTGCGTGCAAGGGGTCACTAAAAAACCCCTGTATACGACTTTTTGGAGGTGGAAAACCCCTACATACGTAAATGGGAAAAGCCAGTTTCAAAGCCCCCTACCATAGATGTACTTATGGAATATCTTCGTTTTTACATACCCCTATCCGATCTTGTACTGACGCTTGCATACCGAAGACATACCCCTACCGATCCGGTACTGACGAATACATATGGCATATTAGAATATGGCTACATATGGCTCGAGATATTTAGAAATACTTAACACTAGAGTTGTCCCATGATGGACCAAAAATGGTCCATTTGTAGTGTTCACTTTAAAATTCGTATAAAATCAACGACACAAAATCTATTCGAACCCTTCCTAGAAGTTCATATATGGCAGTCCTGCTCTACTAGAAAAATATCTAAAAATATATACACCTCCATTCTTGTAAGTTATGCTCTAACAAACTCAGGGGGATCAAGTACCAAAAGGTTCATGTTTAAACAAAGTCAAACTGTTTCGATAAAAAGATTTTTTCAAATTTTTTGATTACCATGATATTTTTCTACACGAGATAGAGAAAAAGACACAAAAAACCACATGTCAATCCGAAGTCTGTGAAGAAAGATAGGGCTGTTCAAACATGACAGGGTCAAAACTGCTTTCTGCCTCTTCAGAACCAATTATGGTTCCCAGAAGGCAGTTGTAGTTTAAATACAACAACTTTTACAAGGAAATGCATTTTGAGCTAATATTTGATATATAAGCAGTTGACAAGTTCCTCCATCCCATAAAAATATTGGCTGGCCTTGGATTTGATATTTGAGTTATCATTTTTTATTTCAATTTGAGGGAAGCTGTAATAATGATTAATATTTTCGCATATAGAGCAAAAATTACTCTATGATGTCCTCCAAAAAATCATAATATGAAAGTTCAAAATGGTATGAAACCAATGGAAAAACAAACTCGTTAAAAACGCAAAAGACATGGTCACAAGAAATCAAGAAAGGTTTCTATACCTGCGCCCATTACTGGTTCATAGGTCCATTTAAATAAATAACTTCCTTATGTTAATCGATCTCAAGTTGAATTTTGGGATATGAATAGCTTCTGATTACCTTGAGTAATGAAAATATTTGTTGAGCATAACCTTGAGATTTGGATTTATCTTCACAGCATTAGCTTCAAATATGTCTTCTATGTTTATTCTAGATTTATGCCTCGAGATGTGACTTTGAAAAGTCACACTTTCAAAATGTCCCATGTTATAAAATCAATGCAAAAAAGTTTAAAGAAAAATATGAAAGTTTATGACCATAAAAAGTCAAGTTAGACTGCCATGTGCAATTCCACTACAGACCATTATTGGTCCACAGGACTGGAAGTTTAAAAATTAATAGAGACAACATCTTAATCAATTTTGATCCCAACTTTGGAATAGAGATTATGCGTACGGTTCTCTATAGGATAAAATTGATTAGTTAGACGAGCTTGCATAATTTGAGGGCAATGTTTAAGCACAAACAACTGTGAATTTATGGGGTACTTATTCACCAATTGAATCTATATGGACTTCCACTCAAACCTTTCAAAAATTATATTATTAAATGTAAGAAACTATGGTATCATTATAGGGACAAAATGGATAAGGCTAGAGAGAGATATATGCTTTATACAATTGGCATAGTTATGGACCATAAATGGTCCATGCTTAATTATATTCGCATCTTCCAAATAATATGTTATTTCAACGTGAAAATTCAGAGTTATATTACAAAGGAAGGCCCGCATTCATGAAAAATATAGTGTATATGAAAGATGACCTACATGTAACATTATCTTAGTAAAACTTCAATGCTTTGTAGCAGCAATAGATATACCAGTTTTATTCTAGTAAGAAATAACTATGTTTCTCCTTATTTTTTTGCAAGAAGGCCACATAACCTACATAGTGGACCTATATATATGTCCCTTGTCATATTATTCAATCATTTGGAAGGCTTATTTGGAGAAATGTAGCGTGTTTTCTACAAAGCTGAGCAAGACGCATCAAATGTCATGTGATCTATCTATTGATTCTCATAGTTAAACTTCAAGATCTTCACTTTCATTCATCAATAAATATCATTAGCTATGTAAATGCTCAATCTTCAGCCTATAATTTTGGAATTAACTCAACTTTTTAACCTCTAATGTGTTAATCCTGTGGCTGTACATCATCTTTAAATCTAGTTAATTGCATGGTCAAACCCTAATTACACTATATGCAAGTTGATAGAGTAATTTTCTATGTAGATATAAGTAGAATGCATCATTCATTACCCTCGTAATACTTATAGATGGTGATTTTGGAGGATTTTAACATATAATTTTGTCCAAAATTCTGCATAAGAAATTTTCTTTTAAATTTGGAAGTTGATATAACTTATGAACACTCCAAAAAAACATGACATTGTACTTCATATAGTTAGCAACTCATAGCCACAAGAATTAAGTCAAAACTCGTAATAATAAGAGAGAAATAATTCCTAAAAACCGTAAGCAGCATTTTTTAATAAAATGGGCTTTGGCGACTTCCACGGATGTTAGATGATAGCAACCAAAGCTAAAAACATACAAATCAATGTGTTCTATCATATATAGGCAAGCACTTCCAATGTTAACAAGGTTTAGGTCTGCTTATGGTAGGAAAACTCAAGAATGCAGTTCTGGACTGTTGCAGAAACTGCCAAATTCTCTAAAATTTGGACAATCACCACAACATATAGGTGAGTTCATTAGTCGTGAGATTCTCCAAGATCATTAAGAACCAAGTAAAGATTGATATGGCAGTGATATATTGTCAAATTGAAACTTCTATTCTCATATATAATGGTTTAAGTGGCAGTGGGTCAACTGGATCAGTTCTGGTCCATGGATCAGGAATGGTCCCCGGGACAACTCTAGTGTTAATGGGTAGGATATACCCAGGGTATACGTTAAAGAATACGTATGGTATACCTCAATGTTATATTTGGGGTATATTGGGCATAATACACCCAACATATGGTATACCTATACGTATTGAGGTATATGTATTATGGGCATATATGGCTATATTAGAATTATGGCATATTAGAATATGGGCAAGAATATGCCTCGGGATATTTAGATCTATGAAACAAAAAATTAAATCTATGAGAATCTTATTATTGCATGGCTAGGGGGGCTCGGGTTTCGAGCCCCAATTTTGCATGCAACATTATGGTCATAATTGGCATTCATGAAGCCCTTTGATTGGACGCTTGGACGCTCCTATAAGAGAAGAACTTGTCTCCAGATTCTTCATTCCGGCTTCATCCCTTCCTCTGAGATTTCAAGCGCCTATTTCCCGGTTTGATCTTCCTATCTTCCTCCATGGCCAGGCTGAAATATACTGCCCGGAAGCCCAAAGTTGAGGAAGAGTCCTCTTCTTCCAGCCATCCGGGCAGGAAAATGACTGTTGTTGCAAAATTCTCTGCCTTGGAGGTGGTTCGATTGCAGGAACAAGGAGCCAAAGTTTCAGATAAAGTTCAGAAGTGGGTCGATCGTGTTGGTCCCGAAGAAAAGCGTCTGTTGCAACTGAATATGGAAGCTGATGGGATTCTCCTTCGTGTTCTTCTGAAAATGCCCACTTTTAACGCTGAAAACGCTATGAATCCTTTGAGTACTAAGCTTTTTTATGTTATTTTATGTTAGATCGGATATTAAGGATGCACAGAAATCAGTTTTTTGTAAAAAGGCCGAAGTTTTCTGTACAAGGTCTTTTGTTAACATGCTTTATTGTCAATATGACATGGTAATTCTGAAATACAGTTTCTGGTTTTATCTGAAATACAAGGTTTATGTAACACTGAAACTCGTTGTTAACAGATAGTTTATTGTATCAGACCTACATGTTTGCAATATCAGATCGTTTTGTCTTGTCATGTCTTCTATGTACTTCCTATTTATCTGCTACAAGCAAATCCCAAGCAGATATACAGTCAGCTAGAAATTAGAATGATGGAAGATAAGAACCATTTCACAAACCATTTCAAAAGCACTTCAAACAAATCATTGCAAACTAAACTACCTGCAAACTAAACCATTGCAAACAAAAGCATTGCAAACTAAAGCATTGAATAAACCATCGAATAAACTAAACCTTTGCAAACTAAACCTTTGCTAACTAAACCATTGTTTTTAAGGGGATAGCTCCATTACACGTTTAGGCTAAAGAAACCTAAGCAAAGCAAATGAGCATAATCAATTAAAAGAAATGCACTTCTTAAAACAAGACCTTCATTTCCAAAATTGTTTTTTCATTTTTCTTTTCTGATATACAACCTCTTAAACAATAGATCAAGATAGTAAACAAAAATAGGCTGGCTGAATTCCAGAAACTATGGTCATGTTAGAAATCTGAAGCCTTGTGTCACCAACGTGTACCATTAACAGAACAAAATGCTTCACTTAGTTTTTTGGAAAAAGGAAACTAGTACTGTCAGTTTGAAAAAGATGTGAAAAGTTTCATGTTTGCAGAATGTTCAGCCTGCAATCCATTTCCAAAATACTCCATAGACATGTGTAGCCCAAAGAACCCAAAGAACTAGAAATATGAACCTCCATAATATGAAACTAGAAATACCTATAACTATGTATCTCAAATGCAATCTGTTTTCCATCCCATGTTTCAGACTAACGTCTCATGACTAATGATCTTCAAACAATCTTTGCCTTGCCTTTATTTCCTGCAATGAAAAACATGATTTGTGAGCAGAAATTTCAGCAATGCAACGAAGCCAAAAACAACATAATATAGAGACCTTTTTTCTGATCAGCCAAAAAGTTTTGAAATTGCATCATATCATGCTCATGAAGCTGGTATCTACCATTGTCTGGGTTGTACGTTAAAACATGCTAGTGCTATTACAGAGTCTAGTGAGATTGACTGACTATCTGATAGGTCAAAAGTGAACCCGCCCCTCCTACACCTTTTATGTTCATTATACGGGCCAAATTATGCTCTATGGAGTATGGGGGGTCTGTTAACAGTGTCTACCTCTCTAGTTTCTTTCCATGCCCTACCATGTTTCCTCACAAGCATACTAAGTACCCTTCCCAAATACCACACTTGCATCACGCCCCTCCTTATTTACGTCCTTATTTGCGTCACGGGTTTGCCCTTTCTTGCTTCGAATCCATCTCAAAGTAGATGGCATAATCGATCCAATTCCAAGAGAGGTGGCTGCATTTATTAACTTGTTTTCCACGCTTGTAATAGATTGCAGCTTGACCTTTGTCAATCCGTCTTTTGGATGACCATGGATTACCATTTAGTTGGCTGACCAAAGTGCCTTTGCAAACAGGTTTATTATCAATGGTGACATTTCTTTCAATCTTTCTGAGAGATGGTGCTTCTACCTCGTCCACCATGGAGTCTAAGGTATGCCTTAGCTCGAGTTGTGATGTAACATCATTGGGCAGATCAGTATTGATAGTTATAACACCATCATTCTCTTGTTCTAAATTTGTTGAAAAACTCTTCGTGCTTCCAAGGTTTGCTCCACCAAGTTTCCTCTCCACCTTCCTCACAAGTGATGCCTAATTGTGCACATAAAACTTTTGCATGTCTAAGTCCTGCCTCTAGTGCATCCACTATCATGGCATCGTCCCTATAAGTGTGTGTAATGCGGATCACACTTTAACTCATTGTCTTCACCATCCACTTTCCTCTCGAGTACTTGCCAAATGTTTTCTTGCTTGACCTGGGCTGCAGGGAATAGCAAGCTTCCAAGTGACTTAAATTCAGCCACTCGGTTAAGAGCACTTGCACTTTCAAGTACATCAGCCCCAGTGTAGGATCTCTCGTTCCTTACCATTCCACCTATCTTTGAGAAGAAATTCTCGCATGCATCTGACCCTGTGGCATCCAATGGGACAGCAAGCTCCCTACAGTAATCTCTAAAAAACTTTATGAGTAAGTCGACAAAGTGGCAAGAAAGCTGAATGTCCAGAAACGTCTCACGACTAATGAAGTTTGTCTTCAAACAATGTGTCTCGTGTTTTGATATCCAAAGTCTCCATAACCTGCAATATGACAAGAGCAAATCGGTACCATAATTATAAAGCTAAATAGATAGCAACACGCCTAGCTCAAGAAGAAAGACACGTTGCTGGCTGCTCTTATCCGGTTCCATAGATCCATGTGAGGAGAGAGGAATATGTCAATATAGAGGGAAACCACGTAGAGATAAGTCTCGGTCCCTAACGTACGCATTGGATTACTATGTTTTGGATCACGTAGCCTCTTCAAGCACGCTTGAACTCTTCGAGAGGCAATCCTCTGGGCAGCCCGCCAATTTTGCCTGTCTTTTCTTTGCATGTCACCGATTTGAAGACCATGTTCACCTTGAAAAGTGGAAAACGTGCCACACGTCATTAAGTGTGACGAGTTCTTTACCCAAGTAAAGCCTCCGAGATGCATTGTCAGGATTGATCAGCTTCTTCCCATTATGGATGAAATCTTGATCATGGAGTCCATGTATGCTGCTGTCTTTATTCATGGCAACAGTAAACACCCATCCTTCCCATGGAATGGCAAACTTTTTTCCTGCTTCTTTCAAGTAGTGTAGTCTTCTAACATACAAGCCCTCCGACATGCATCTCCATTAGAAGAGTGTCCAATTAGGGGACCTAAAACACTTATTAAATGCAAATTCCAGAAATAAGCTATTTCATCCCATTGGCATCTCACGGCCTTATGGTCAAACCTATTACATGTCAATTGTATGGACAACACGAGCTTGGGCAGGCGTGAATGTAATGGGTTCACGATAAGCACACGGGCATAATGTGCAACCACATTCATCTCAAATGCATCAACAATAGTTTTGCAGCCCTCCTCCCCATTCCCAACATGAACTACGAAATCAGTGATACAAGAATGATCTTCTTTTCTACCACAAAAACCTACCAAACTATCATCTCTAGCATACCATTGGACTACCCTCTTGATTACGGTCTCATCTTCGGCCACGATAGTTGGTACACTTCCATGAATCAACCCACATTTCCCTACATGATTGGAATAAATCTTTGCCAAGTATACAAATGTCTCCTCATTTATTCCAGCCTTGTAGCTAAGTGTCTTGCCATTAGACCGCCTTGTTGTTGCCACACTTGGACCTCCAAAGTTCATAGACAAGAAGTCGTGCATCCTTCTCCCTCCCCAAATTTTTATTGTTTCAAACAACTCTTTTGTTGTTTGCTTGTACCGCTTCTTATGGCCAGGCCTTAATATATATGTTCTGCACAAGGTCAGTTAGAAAATTCCACAATGCAGGCTTGCCTTCAAATTTACCACAAGAATATCTTCTTTTTTATTTTGGGATGTTGTTGGGTTCTGTGCCAAAGGGAACGCCGCATCTTACGCCGCATGCGGCGTTCCCTTCCAGTTTGCGTTTTTCCTTGAGTTCCCTCGCGGGATGTTGGTTGCTGGCATTCAATGTGGATTTTGAATTCTCCAAACAGAGGAGGCAGAGGAGGCATTCAATGCCGATTTTGAAGCAGCGTGTACAAGGTAGTGCGGTGTGGCTATGGCCTTGAGGATATCTCTGCCTCCTCTACAAATCTATGGTATTTCTCTTATATTCTTCTCCAGGCTTCTCTTCTGCCCGCTCATGACTAAGAGAGTTCTTTATTTATCCATGTTTGCACAGGTTATGGTGGAGGTTAGAGCATTTCGGCGTTCTTGCAACCTATTAATTGATTTTTGGAACGCTACCAGTTAACTTCTCGGGCGGTGCATCTTGGTTTCATGATGGAGGGCTGGGTTTCAATAGACTCGGCTTCCTTGGTTAAGGTTTTTGTTAGAAAGTAAGACGGATATGAAGAGGGTTATTTGCATTTGAGTAAATCAAAAGGAGCTTAGAGGTGCGACGGTGCCACATCCTGTATTTCTCTGATCCTAAATTTTCCACCATTTTCTTTTGCTCATTCCATCTCTTACATTTTTTTCCTCATTCCATCTCTAAGAGGAGTACCTCCTTTCCGGTTGTGGATTCAAAGGGATAAAATCAAAGATCTGGCGGCTTATTACTGTCTACATAGGCTCGGTTTTTTTTCGTTGCGTAAGTATTTTTCCTTGAGGAGGAAATCACCGGCTTTTTACATTGCCTTGGAACCGCATCGAGCGTGTGAATCTATCTCTGCGCCTTCTTATCAAAATGTGTGTCGTTTACGTACCTTCTCTCAAAATGTGCGAAGCCATTTGCACATCTTTTTCTCGGGTTTTCTCTGGGAGGAAACTCGGGTCCTATATTAGCTTATCCAAGGCGTGCATGTCCATCGGCATAGGCAAGTCCATCGAAAGGTATTTCTTATCCAGTTTAAAGCGAGGAAATTGGGCCCCGTTCTCGAGTTTAGTCTTTATCAGGTTTTCGGTGTAGATCCAGGGCGGGCAACGTGTTGATTACTCCACGTTTCTGTATTGCTTATTCCGGACTGTTCTCGGTGGAAAGCCATTTGTCTAATCCATGTTACTGAGACCATTTCTGGATCGTTTCCATGTTACGGATCGTTTAAGGTAGTCTTTACAATGGTAGTCATTAAAGTCTTGGCTTCATGCACTCAAAGACCGCATAAATCCCGATTTTGCAAAAGGATGAGATGGCCTGGAATGGTTTGAATGTGGTAAAAATTTGGCTCTTATTCTTATGTTTTTCGTTTTGGGTTATTTTGTTAGGTTCTAAGGCGATTGTGTATGAAGCGTGGGCATACAGACTTTGATGCGGGCATCCTCTCAAACTCGAGTAATAATGTGCTACTTCATATTTGCATTTTTTCTCATTCGGCCTACGAAAATATAAAAATATTATATAAATGGTCAAACATTAAGGAAGCATGCTTTTCTTTTTTCCTTTTTTATGTACACTGGGTTTTAGAAAACACGATTTAGAAGTATGTGGTTATGTACTATTTTGCCTCCAAAAAGCTTCACCATTACACCTTCTTTGCCGGACTTAGATTGCTCTTCTTTGTGTCTTAAACTTAAGACACCTTTCGCTGCTTAAAAGTTTGTACAATTTTTGTCAGTAAGCGCAATTTTAATGAAAGTAGAATTAGTTTCGGCTTTTTTTCTTTTGAAACCGTATTCGGAAGGATTTTTATGGATTTCCGGTCATTGAATTGCATTTTTGGTCAGTGTTTCGATTTCAGATCCTTTGATTCCTGTTTATGCAGCTTTTGTCGCAATATCTTGCTCTTCTGATGCACATGTTTGGAATATATGAGGTTCTTACAACTATCAGAAATGGTGGCCCAACGATCTAGTGAAATGCACAAATGACGTGCTAGCTATACTCGCCACCCAACCACGAGCTCGGCCCCGGAATATTGAATGCGATGAGCTCTCCCCCGAGCCTCTTTATAGCTAGCAACCCTCCATGCATGCATGCAACCCCTCTAGGGATGCATGCAACCTCTTAGGGATGCATGCAAATGCATGCAATCCCTCTCTGGACGTCCACGTCCAGTGCCTATTGCATTCCCTCCCCCTTGACATCGCAGCAGTCCTCTGCTGCAAGGGGACTAGAGTCCTTTTGCCATCTTAGCATAATCTTTTCTTGGCCCTCGTTTAGGCCGGCTACTAGAAGCCTCCCCAATGTCTTGTGCCTTCCGGCTGTGATATTCATGCAGAATATCGGAATAGGCCTCTAATAAATTGCCACGAACCCATGAAGCGTCCTCCAAAGGCTTATTGACAAACTTAACCAAATATTGCTTAGAACCACTAGTGGATTTATCATTCAGAATTGTTTCCGGCTCAAAAACTTCGGAATCCTCAATCAATTCTGGTTCGCTTATTCGCCCTAGTTGGGGCAAATCTTTTCCTTGATAGGCTTTTAAAAATGAGACATTAACAACGTCATGCATTTTCCAATCTTGAGGTAATCGCAACTTATATGCATTCTCATTGATAACTTTAATGACTTGAAAGGGTCCATGGAATCGAGGCGCCAACTTAAGGTCTTTCTTGCGCGCGTCCTTCTTAAAGTGGCCTTTGTGAATCCTCATCCATACCCAATCACCTTCCTTAAAAGTCATTGTTTGCTGTATCTTAGATGATTTCTTGAGAAAAGTAGCTTGAGCATCCTGAATACGAGCCTGAAGCAAGTCTATAAGATCTTTATGCTCAAGAATAAAATCATCGGCGGCGGGGAACATCATCACACACTCTAAAAAGTGGTTCCAACCGTACGACCATAGATTTTTGAAAAAGGTGTCATCTTAATGGTAGGCCTGAGCGGTGTTATTATAAACAAACTCAACAAAAGAGGCAAGTAGGGTTCCCAATGTCACGATGTTCATTGACAAATCCTCTTAAGATGGACGAAATAACCTTATTTACCACCTCGGATTGCCCATCGATTACGTGGATGAAAAGCGGTGGAAAACCGTAATTGGTTCCTAATTGCATAAATAGGGCCTTCGAGAATTTGCTTGTGAACTTAGTATCTCGATGCGAAATAATGATCTTAGGGAGACCATGCGGATGCCGAAATATCTCTTTAATAAAAATAGTTGCAAGACATCATAAGCTTTTAATTTATTTGAACAAGGAATAAAGTGTGCTTGCTTAGTCAAACAATCCAAATTGTCCAAATCATATTATTCTTTAGAACTCAATGGGAAACCTACAATGAAATCCATAGTACTTTTGTTCCCACTTACTTTTGCGGAATAGGCAAAGGCAAAGGAATACCATGAGGTTTCTTAGGAACTTTCTTGAAATGCGTTGCACGTCACACAAAAGCGATATATGAACCATCACATCCAAAGCATAAGCCGGGCCAAGTGAAATAGGGTTCAACCTTAGCCAAAGTAGCGATAAGCCCACGATGACCTGTGATGGGTGCATCATGGACTTCCGAAGAATAAGTTGTCTAAAAGGCACGAACAATACATAACTTTGGACCCTTATACAAGAAACCATTCGTTGTCTTATACCCAAAAGCGTTACCGGTTTGAGCCATCAACCAAATATCTTTATAATCGGGATCGGTTGCATAAAGTTGTTTCATGTCATCCAAATGATCGGTGCGCCAATAGAAAGAGAACATACCTCATAACCTCTTCTACTTAATGCGTCGCAACCACATTCTCCTTACGGATGATAATCCACTTTGTAAAATCATCTTCTGCATAAACGAAACCCACTTAAGTTGGCGTTCGGATAAATTTTTTTTGCGGGAAACTATATGTTTGATGCTTTGATGATCGGTCAAAATATGAGCAGTGGAGCCTAAAACATAATGGCGCCAAACCTTCAAAGCATGGATACTTAAACCAAGAATTCTTTATCATACACACTATATCTACTTTGGATTCCAAAAATTCACGACTTTCAAAAGCGATAGGATGATCTTCACGCATCAAAGCGCACCAAAGGCAGTCCCACTAGCATCAACACACATCAAGTAGGGCACCCCAAACTTTGGTAATCCTTAATGTCTGGGAGGGTTAACCATAGCATCCTTCAAAGCACGAAAAGCAATTTGTTGATTATCACCCCATAAGAAAGGCACATCCTTTTTAATTAATAAATAGAGTTGAAGCAATGCTAGCAAAATTCTTGACAAATTTTCTATAATAAGCGCACAATCCCAAAAGCAAGCAAAGCATGTCCATTGAAGGCGGACTAGGCCAACTTAAAATTGCATGTACTTTGCTAGGATCCACTTTGAGACCTTCATGAGACAATATGGCCTAAGTATTCAATCTCTCGATTGAAAGAATATACTTTTCTTAGTATTGAGCGTGATCCGTTCTTTTATGGCGAGAAAAACCTCTTGCAAATGCAAATAGTGTTCTTCTAAAGACTTGCTAAAAACTAAAATATCATCCAAGAAAACAACTACAAAATGACCATGCACATTCTCAAAGATTCGCCCCATTAACCTACGCATAAAAGGAAGCCGGGCATTTGTGAGACCAAAAGGCATGACTAGAAACTCATAATGTCCAAAAAGTCGTTCTAAAAGGCGTTTTATGCACATCTTCCGGGCGCCACTTTAAGTTGCCAATAGCGGACTTGAGATCTAGGCGGCTAAAAACCTTAGCACCTTGTAATTGATCAAATAGATCATCCATACGTGGAATAGGAAACTTATTTTTATAGTAATCTTATTCAAGGCACGGTAGTCAATACACATACGCCAAGAATTGTCCTTTTTCCGACCGGTAAAACCGGGTGCACCAAAAGGTGAGGAACTATGCGGAATTAAAACCAGCTTGAAGTAACTCATCAAGTTGGCGCTTAATCTCGACTTGTTGCCCATGCATTCTCCTATAAGGAGCTTGATTTGGGGGTTCCTTTCGACAAAAGATCAATTTTGTGGTCTTCGGCGGCGAGGAGGTAATGATGTGGCAATGTCATTAGAAAACACATCGAGAATGATTCATAAAAACAAAATTTGGCGTTCATTTATTGGTGATGTAATTGACTTATTACACGAAGCCACCAAGTAAACAAAAGGAGATTTCATTGCCAAGCGCTTAAATTGAACAACGAGACCATTGGAATGGGGGCTATCACAAGATCCTTAACCAACTTAAAAGGTCTTTTTTCACGCCATCCAAGGCTAACAAAAGAGTACCGAAACCCAGTCAATCAAAGGATTATACTCTTGATGCCATGGCATCCCAATCAAAAGATCCCACCTTTGCCAAGGTCAGCCACCAAAAAAATGCGGCTTGGCGTTAAAACCTTGAATGGAGTATTCCAAATCTTTAACCACCAAAGCACAAGGTGAAAGTTGACCACAGCGGACGACAAATCCATCGCATTTGTCAATGGAATAGTGGATAAGTCCAACGCCTTCACTAACTTCGGAAATCACATCAAACTCACTACGGGGTCAAAAAGAGCATGCACTTTTCGATCCGGACGGTTTCTTAAAAAGCATAAAAGGCGACTATGTTGGGATGGTCTAGTGTATAGGAATGACCTACAAAAGCCACCGTCTTTGTCCGCTTTCTTTCTTGATTCGGTGGAACTTTAGATGAGCACGGTTTTGAATCCCCTTTTTTTTTTTGGGGTGTACGGGACATTCAAAAATTTATGGTCGGGACTAGAGCAAATAAAACACTTATGCTCACGGCCGGAGGCGATTCTTAGAACCATATAGGATTCTTTAGGCTCCCTCTCTTGCGAACTTATCCTCCTCAGAGAACGCTTTGCACGACCCTAAAGCGAGAAAAGAGTAGGAACATGATCTCCATTGTTCGCCCTTCACGATGCGGGTTTAACAAACTTGTGAGAATGACCCGCCTGGGAATCATATGACATAGGTTTAAACCCCTTTTGTGCATTGATGGCACGAGTTAATGAAAGACCCTCCTCTTCAACTTTTTACGCTGGTTTGCGAGAGGGCCCCAAAAGAAAGGTTTGCGGCTTGAAGATCCAACTTGGCTCGGATCCAGCGATGGACCTTTGCCCATCAACCGGTCAGATTTCTGCATCATTTTGCCAAAAGCTGGAGACCTTTCTTCAAGACTCTTGCGAAAAATCCGCGAGCGGACTCCTTGTCTTCTTTGGGTCAAGCTGGTTCCATTCTGAGAGCAAATCCGCTCCCAATTATGACCCGAAACCTTTCCTTAATGAGTGTCTCAAACTCGCAAATGTTGTGATCGGAGTTTCCTTAGGTCGGTGCTTGAGTAGATCAAGCCACCAATCATAGCGACCCCTCTAAATGGCGTTCAGCAAAATAAAGCTGAGTGTCATCATCATCCTTGGTCTTGGCGAAATATGAGTTCAGATCCGCCCAACCATGCAAAGAGTTCCTCTGCATCATCCGTGGCTGCCAAATAAGGTTTGAACTCAATTTTCACATTCGCGCCAGTCTTAATACTACTGACACGTGGATGTCCTGCATCATGTGACAGCTTCAACTGCCGAACCGCCCGGCGAAGTCCATGTCACGAAGCTCCTTTATGCGAGCTAAAAGCGACTTCCAACTTTTAAGCTCAAAATCGCATTGTGGGTCTCCAACTCCATTACCCGATCCACTTTCGCAGCGGATTGGTCCATCACAACTTGAAGCTCTGATACCACTGAAATGCACAAATGACGTGCTAGCTATACTCGCCACCCAACCACGAGCTCGGCAGACGAGATCTTGAATGCACGATGAGCTCTCCCAGAGCCTCTTTATAGCTAGCAACCCTCCATGCATGCATGCAACCCCTCTAGGGATGCATGCAACCTCTTAGGGATGCATGCAAATGCATGCAATCCCTCTCTGGACGTCCACGTCCAGTGTCTATTGCATCTAGGGGGCTGCCAATTCATCTTAGAACTGCAAAAGCATGACAACTATATAAAGAGCTTACAAAATAGCTATCAGGTCTTTCATTTGAGGCAGCAATGTTGAAGCAGGTAAGTAAGCTTAGGGTTTTTAAATCAGTCCAATGTTTTATGGTTCCTTTTGTGGCTAATGCATATATTATGGTTAACCGGTTGTGGCAAGAACAGGACAACAAGATGACTGGAGATAGAAGAAATAACTGAAGTTCAATAGAGCTCTTGGTATAAATCCAAACGCTTTTCAGTAGAGCATAGAACACATCGTAACTTAATCAGTATATGAGTTCATGTCAATTTCTTTGAGCATTCATTATATTTTATATTTAGGATTTGAAGAGCAACCCCATTATGCTGCAGGTACTTCAGATGTAAAATGTCCAGTTTTCACTATAGAGAATAGGACTGCGTATGTGAAGAACTTCCTGCATCATAAACAATCACTTTCTGGTGCAGCAATCCCTATGTGCATCACTAATTGTCAATGGTCTCATCATAAACAATCACTTTCTGGTGCAGCAATCCCTATGTGCATCACTAATTGTCAATGGTCTCTTTGTTAAGGAAAGAAGTTTACAAGGAGCTTACAAGGCTTATCTCTTCCACCATGCATTTTACGGATCAACAATTTGTGTGTGCGGACTTCTAAGGTTCAAACAAGTTCTTCAGCGGGTATAGTAATTGATGCCATTTATGTCGGAAGTTTGATCTTTTGTGGTCCAGATATATGGATTTTTGGTAGAAACTAATGCAGGTGTCCTTGATGCAATTCTTCGTAGCCAGATTAGTTGTTTCCTCCTTTAAATTCTCTAAATGCCATTGATGTTTCCAATGCATGTTAAGTTACGCACTTTTATGATTCGGTTCTACTCTTTAACTTTCAGTAAATATGTAGTTGGGTTTGGTGATCTGTTGGAGCACAAGTATTTTATATTCTATGGGGTGATCTTTGTATTGTGACATTCATCTAAAGCGGATCATGGGTTAGAAACCTACCGATCCAAATGAATATGTGGTAAAGCTCAAATTAATGTCGATATTAGTTTTACTTAAATATTGGCGTCCTTCACCTATGTATTTGCCAGCGATAGGAATGAATATCTCGACCTAAATTTTCATTTCACGTTTGATGTAGCCTTTGGAAGTTCAAAAACATGTTATCTACCTAAGCATGGTATGTCTATGCATATGAAAGGAAAATGACTGAGAATGTCCAATCGTTTCAAATCGTTTATGATGTTGTTAATGTTCTTTGAGCAGATATGTCTATTCAAAGCGATTCGATTTATGATGGTTGTTGGACGATGGCGTAGCTTTGGAGGGAGTCAAAGGGCGTTTGCAATAAACCTCCTTATCTTTGCTTTCGACTCTTGATTGTTTTTGCGGTAATCAAACAAGTCACCTTATTCCCATTTACGTTTCTTTGCGGAGAACCCACACTCCTAAGTTCCTTCTATCTCTAAATTCATGGTTATTCTGACGAGGAAACTTTTTTTTGGTGTTTGGACTTAATGGCACAAGTTGATAATGCATTACGGAGAAGATTTGGGTTGTTTTTGTCTTTGTTTATGTCTAAGAAAGCCATTCAACACCACTGTTGTACTTTCGACTTGGTATGTCTCCACAATCAAACCTTTGTTTTACTGTCTAAAAGCCACTCAAACACATGTTGTATTTCGTTTGGTATGTCTCGACAATCATGTTAGAAATGGCATGTGATTGATCGAGGATTTGATTTGTATTATGGCAATTATATTGATGAATATGATTTCACCCATAGCATATGGAGCACATTCTCCATGGCATATATGGGGCATGTGATTGATCATTTATTTGATGATGAACACGTTTCACCTATACATGCATGCCACTTCTGATTATAAGGAATTTGAGCAATGGCGCCCACCTCTCATTATAATATTAATTCACTTAACTTATCTTTGAAATGAGGGGCCTTGCAAACAAACATGTAATTATGTAAGGTGCAATCACATATGGTTGCCTTCTATTTTCTCCAATATTTGATTTCCCCATACTTTGTAGATTTGCCGATGCTTGAAAAGCCCATTATTCATTAGTTTAGAACTCTTGAGAAAATGAGAACTTGAGAAAATCATAATGGAAAATTGAGAATTCATTAGTTTAGAATGTGCAAGCGTGGGCTTTGTAGATTGCTCCAGCTTGAAAAGCCCATTATTCATGAATTCCTAGAAGACATTGTCATAGCATATTGATATAACTTTCATGTTGCAAACTAAGGTATACAGATCTCATTTTGCTACCTTAGAGCCAAATGGCAACAAAACATATGTTACCATGTGTGGTTACATGTAATAGCGAGAGGAAACATGAGGTTTTTATCATCGTCATCATGATGTTAGAAGCAAAAGCACTTCACAAGCATTATTCCATGATATTTTGAGTAGGGTTTATTGTGCTAAACTTGGAGGCCTGCTTTTTATTTTCAAACCCTTCTTCCTTAGCTTGGCTGGTGACATTGTTGATGCAAACTGAACCTGTATTTGGAGGCGATGTCCATTAATGATATTTGTGAAGCTCTGATTTTAAAAACAAGCATTTAACAAAATTAGTTAGTTTATAATATCATACTAAGCGTGTGTGATCGAGGGCGCATTAATCATCGAAGTGTGGAAGGGACAGATGCAATAGACTTTGAATTATTATTGTTTCTGTCCACTTTCAATGTATCAAACTTGTAGTAAAAGGGTGCTCGATGATCCTGAACATTATTCAAAGAGACAGACATTGATGCACGTGTGATTTGATGTGATTCAATACTATTTTTTTTTTTGTAACTTAAAAATCCTTCCTGATAAGGTAGAACCTGACAACTCAACCCTTTGGGGTCGCCTCCAAGTTTAAGAGCTCTTGATGCAAAGTCATAACATCCATCTTTTGTCCATTCTCTTTGTGTTGGTAATTGTGTCTTAGTTTGTTAAATCATTAAATAATGGTTAAGGTAGGGGGTGAGGGAAAGTGGCAAATGGTCATTATGAGAAATAAAGCATGGATGTATCTTCTCTTGTTATTAAGAATAAGTCGCATATTTTGTGCAAATTCTACGTTGGTAGAAGAGCCAACAAAGTACTAAATGTGTGTGAATAGGAAAGGTTAAATGCTTGAATGCCCCGTAAGAAAGAATAAAATTACTGTAGGGTGTTTAAAAGCAACCATAGTAGTGAGAAGAAACCCTCCGAATATTTATATACAAAGACAATGACTATTAACAAATCTTTGAAGGTCAGAGATTCCTTTTGAGATTCTTTGAGTGCAACCTTCTTTCTTTTTCATCTTAGCCTGTTATGCAAATCCTCAGTCGTCAACCAAATACAAACTTAATGAAATATTGAACATAAGAATCCGTTCACAAACACCATGGTGTTTTCCTAATTCAAGCTTACATCTCTTCTGTATCATTCAATGACTTGCATCTGATGAAAACTTCTACAGAATATGATATTATAAACGAACTAATTTTGTTAAATGCTTGTTTTTATAATCAGAGCTTCACAAATATCATTAATGGACATCGCCTCCAAATACAGGTTCAGTTTGCATCAACAATGTCACCAGCCAAGCTAAGGAAGAAGGGTTTGAAAATAAAAAGCAGGCCTCCAAGTTTAGCACAATAAACCCTACTCAAAATATCATGGAATAATGCTTGTGAAGTGCTTTTGCTTCTAACATCATGATGACAGATGATAAAAAAACCTCATGTTTCCTCTGCTATTACATGTAACCACACATGGTAACATATGTTTTGTTGCCATTTGGCTCTAAGGTAGCAAAATGAGATCTGTATACCTTAGCTGCAACATGAAAGTTATATCAATATGCTATGACAATGCTACTTCTAGGAATTCATGAATAATGGGCTTTTCAAGCTGGAGCAATCTACAAAGCCCACGCTTGCACATTCTAAACTAATGAATTCTCAATTTTCCATTATGATTTTCTCAAGTTCTCATTTTCTCAAGAGTTCTAAACTAATGAATAATGGGCTTTTCAAGCATCAGCAATCTACAAAGTATGGGGAAATCAAATATTGGAGAAAATAGAAGGCAACCATATGTGATTGCACCTTACATAATTACATGTTTGTTTGCAAGGCCCCTCATTTCAAAGATAAGTTAAGTGAATTAATATTATAATGAGAGGTGGGCGCCATTGCTCAAATCCCTTATAATCAGAAGTGGCATGCATGCATTAGGTGAAACGTGTTCATCATCAAATAAATGATCAATCACATGCCCCATATATGCCATGGAGAATGTGCTCCATATGCTATGGGTGAAATCATATTCATCAATATAATTGCCATAATACAAATCAAATCCCTGATCAATCACATGCCATTTCGGAACATGATTGTCGAGACATACCAAACGAAATACAACATGTGTTTGAGTGGCTTTCTTAGACAGAAACAAAGGTTTGATTGTGGAGACATACCAAGCTGAGTACAACGGTGGTGTTGAATGGCTTTCTTAGACATAAACAAAGACAGTAACCCAAATCTTCTCCATAAATGCATTATCAACTTGTGCCATTAAGTCAAACATTGTTAAAAAAGTTTCGTCAGTAATAACCATGAATTTAGAGATAGAAGGAACTTAGGAGTGTGGGTTCTCGACAAGAAGAAATGGGAATAAGGTGACTTGTTTGATTCTTGCAAAACAATCAAGAGCTGAAAGCAAAGATAAGGAGGTTTATTGCAAACGCCCTTTGACTCCCTCCAAAAAGCGCCACTACGCCTTTGTCCAACAACCATCATAAATCGTTTGTTTGAATAGACATATACGTTCAAAGAACATTAACAACATCATAAACGATTTGAAACGATTGGACATTCTCAGTCATTTTCCTTTCACATGCATAGACATACCATGCTGATTTTCTTGTACAAATTATGTGTTCGACGCTTAGCTTAGGTAGATAACATGTTTTTGAACTTCCACGCTACATCAAACGTGAAATGAAAATTTAGGTCAGATATTCATTCCTATCAGTGGCAAATACATAGGTGAAGGACGTCAATATTTAAGTAAAACTAATATCAGACATTAATTTGAGCTTTACCACATATTCATTTGGATTGGTAGGTTTCTAACCCATGATCTGTTTAGATGAATGTCACAATACAAAGATCACCCCATAGAATATAAAATACTTGTGCTCCAACAGATCACCAAACCCAACTACATATTTACGAAAGTAGTTAAAGAGTAGAACTGAATCATAAAAGTGCAGAACTTAACATGCATTGGAAACATCAATGGCATTTAGAGAATTTAAAGGAGGAAACAACTAATCTGGCTACGAAGAATTGCATCAAGGACACCTGCATTAGTTTCTACCAAAAATCCATATATCTGGACCACAAAAGATCAAACTTCCGACATAAATGGCATCAATTACTATACCCGCTGAAGAACTTGTTTGAACCTTAGAAGTCTGCACACAAATTGTTGATCCAGAAATGCATGGTGGAAGAGATAAGCCTTGTAAGCTCCTTGTAAACTTCTTTCCTTAACAGCAGACCATTGACAATTAGTGATGCACATAGGGATTGCTGCACCAGAAAGTGATTGTTTATGATGAGACCATTGACAATTAGTGATGCACATAGGGATTGCTGCACCAGAAAGTGATTGTTTATGATGCAGGAAGTTCTTCACATCTGTGATCCTATTCTCTATAGTGGCGGACATTTTACATCCCAAGTACCGCAAGATAATGGGGTTGCTCTTCAAATCCTAAATATAAAATATAATGAATGCTCAAAGAAATTGACATGAACTCATATCTTGATTAAGTTACGATGTGTTAGGTTGCTCTCTTGAAAAGCGTTTGGATTTATACCAAGAGCTCTATTGAACTTCGATTATTTCTTCTATCTCGATCATCTTGTTGTCTGTTCTTGCCACAACCGGGTTAACCATAATATATGCATTAGCCACAAAAGGAACCATAAAACATTGGACTGATTTAAAACCCTAAGCTTACTTACTGCTTCCAACATTCTTTGCCTCAAATGAAAGACGATAGCTATTTTGTAAGCTCTTTATATAGTTGTCATGCTTTTGCCCCTAGATCGTTGGGCCACCATTTACGATAGTTGTAAGAACCTCATATATTCCAAACATGTGCATCGGAAGAGCAATATATTGCAAAAGAAGTTGCATAAGCAGGAATCAAAGGATGCGACAAAATCGAAAACGACCACGAAAATGCAATTCAATGACCGAAATCCATAAAAATCCTTCCGAATACCGGTTTAAAAAAAAAGCGAAACTAATTCTACTTTCCGGTATGCGCTTCGACAAAAAAAATTGTCTGACTTTTAAGCAGCGAAGGTGTCTTAAGTTCAAGACACAAAGAAGAGCGATCTAAGTCCGGCAAGAAGGTGTAATGGTGAAGCTTTTGGAGGCAAAATAGTACATAACCAAGCATACTTCTAAATCGTGTTTTCTAAAACCCGGTGTACATAAAAAGGAAAAAGAAAAGCATGCTTCCTTAATGTTTGACCATTTATATAATATTTTTATATTTTCGGGGTAGCTGAATGAGAAAAATGCAAATATGAAGTAGCACATTATTACCCGAGTTTGAGAGGATACAAGCATCAAAGTCCAGTATGCCCACGCTTCATACAACGTCTTAGAACCCTAACAAAATAACCCAAAACGAAAAACATAAGAATAAGAGCCAAATTTTACCACATTCAAACCATTCCAGCCATCTCATCCTTTGCAAAATCAGGATTTATGCGGTCTTGAGGAGTGCATGAAGCCAAGACTTTAATGACTACCATTGTAAAGACTACCTTAAACGATCAGAACATGGAAACGATCCGTAAAATGGTCCGTAACATGGATTAGACAAATGGCTTTCTACCCCGAGAACAGTCAGGAATAAGCAATACAGAAACGTGGAGTAATCAACACGTGTTGCCCGCCTCGGATCTACACTGGAAAACCCGATAAAGACTAAACCCGAGAGCGGGGCCCAATTTCCCGCTTTAGAAAACTGGATAAGAAATACCTTTCGATGGACTTGCCTATGCCGATGGACATGCCTGCCTTGGATAAGCTAATATAGGACCCGAAGTTTCCTCCGTAGAAAAAACACGAGAAAAAGATGTGCAAATGGCTTCGCACATTTTGAGAGAAGGCACAGAAACGACACACATTTTGATAAGAAGGCGCAGATAGATTCACACGTTTTGATGCAGTTCCAAGGCACGAAAAAGCTGGTGATTTCCTCCAGAAGGAAAATACTTACGTTAACGAAAAAAAAAACCGAGCCTATGTAGACAGAATAAGCCGCCGGGATCTTTGATTTTATCCTTTGAATCCACAACCGGAAAGGAGGTACTCCTCTTAGAGATGGAATGAGGAAAAAATGTAAGAGATGGAATGAGCAAAAGAAAATGGTGGAAAATTTAGGATCGAGAAATACAGGATGTGGCACCGCCGCACCTCTAAGCTCCTTTTGATTTACTCAAATGCAAATAACCCTCTTCATATCCGTCTTACTTTCTAACAAAACCTTAACCAAGGAAGCCGAGTCTATTGAAAAACCCTCCATCATGAAACCAAGATGCACCGCCCGAGAAGTTAACGCGGTAGCGTTCCCAAAATCAATTAATAGGTTGCAAGAACGCCAAATGCTCTAACCTCCACCATAACTTTGTGCAAACATGGATAAATAAAGAACTCTCTTAGTCATGGTGGGGCGTAAGAGAAGCCACGGAGAAGAATATAAGAGAAATACCATAGATTTGTAGAGGAGGCAGAGATATCCTCAAGGCCATAGCCACACCGCACTACCTTGTACACGCTGCTTCAAAATCGGCATTGAATGCCTCCTCTGCCTCCCTCGTTTGGAGAATTCAAAATCCACATTGAATGCCAAAGAACCAACATCCCGCGAGGGAACTCAAGGAAAAAGCGAACGGAAGGGAACGCCATGCGGCGCCAGAAGATCTGGCGTTCCTTTGGCACGGAACCCAACAACATCCCAAAATAAAAAAGAAGATTCTGTAGAAGTTGAGTTCATCAGATGCAAGTCATTGAATGATACATAAGGTTCGCAAAAGATTTTTTTGTGGGGCGGGTTTTCAGCGTTTGGGGGTGGGGTGGTGTTTTTTTATTTTGGGTGAAGGTTTTTTTTTAGGATGAGAGATATGCTGTCACATGCGTTACTTTTTAAGGACCCGAAATTAGGGTCCTGTCTATTTCTGTCGTGCTTACCTGAACCGGAGGTAGCGATGGCGGCCGAAGGAGATGGTGCTGCAGCAGTGAGGTAGATGATGGTGCCGATGGAGAAGCCAGTGAGGTAGAGTTAGAGCGATGGCCAAGGGAGGAGCTTCTAAGCATAACAGGGCTTCTGAGCTGAGACGTAGAGCGAAGAACTGGGCTTCTAAGCTGAGATGTAGAACCACGCAGAACAGGGAGGAGCAGCTTGGATGCAGGTGGGCTCCCTAGATGCGATGACAACGAATGTGTCCTCTGTAAGTTTTGGGAGATTGACAAATTTGTTTGTGCACAGTGGTTTGGATTCGTCGGGGTTCAATTCCCCGCCCCATTTCGATTCTTAGATTTGTTTGCTTCTGAATTTGTTCTTCCTTCGGCTTCTGGATTTCGCAGTCTTCTATGCTTCTGGATTTGTTTGCTTCTTATAATCTTTTGCGAACCTTATATATTCTTCTTCAGCGGATGTTCAGCGGGATTGACTTGTTCAGCGGATGTTCAGCGGATTGATTGCCGCGTTCATCTGTCATGAGATTGGAGCTCTGCGTTGAAGCTCTACGTTCTACATGTATTTAATGTATTTATGCATGTAGACGTATTCATTGTTTAAATTTGCTAATCTAATGGTTTTGTAATCCAATGGTTAAAAAAAAAACATAAGGTATGTGATAAGGTATGTGATAAGGTATGTGATAGAAGAGATGTAAGCTTGAATTAGGAAAACACCATCTTCTTATTTAAAATGGGAGAGTGTTGGTTTCTGTGCCGGAACGCCGCATGTGCAGACGCATGTGGCGTTCCCTCCCGCATGCGGCGTTCCCTCCCGCCTCTGCGGGACTATTTTGGTCGTAGTTCAACATGTTTGCTTTGCCGAGACATACGCTCACCGCGGTTCGGGTATGGCTTCATTTCGGATTTACTCTCTCTTACAAAGCTTCCCTTTCCCCGATGCACGGCGACTTTGAGGCCGGAGCATTAGATGCAACATCAAGGTAACACATTTCTATTTTTCTTTTTCTTTTTTTGGTACTTTGGAAGGCGTTGATGCAGAGGTTCGGCTATGGCTTCATTTCGGATTTACTCTCTCCTACGTGCTTCCATTTCCCCCGATGCGACGGCGATTTTAGACGGAGCATTCGTGCAACATCAAGGTAACACATTTCTATTTTTCTTTTCTATTTTTTTTGGTAACCGGAAGGCGTTGATGCAGAGGTTGGTATGGCTTCATTTGGTTACTCTCTCCCTTCAGCTTCCATTTCCCCGATGCGGGACGATTAATCGAGGGTTGGAACATTCGTGCAACATCAAGGTAACACATTTTATTTTCTTTTCTATTTTTTGGTAACCGGAAGGCGTTGAGACGTTGATGCAGAGGCTTCGACTATGGCTTCATTTCGGATTTACTCTCCCCTTCAGGCTTCCATTTCCCCTTATGCAGGGCAACATCGAGGTTGGAGCATTCGCGGCAACATCAAGGTAACACATTTTTATTTTTATTTTTCTATTTTTTGTAACTGGAAGACGTTGATGCGAGGACTCTCGCCTGGCTTCCGATTCGGTTACTCTCTCCCTTTTCCTTCCCTTTCCGCCAGTCTGACGACCGAGGCGAGCATTGCGGCAACATCAAGTAACACATTTCTATTTGTTTCTTTTTTTTTTGGTAACCGGAAGCGTTGATGCGAGGGACTTCGGCTATGGCTTCATTTGATTTCTCTCTCCCTTCTATGCTTCCCTTTCCCGCGATGCGGATGGCGTTGTCCTCGGGTTGCTGGGATCTTTGCTCATTCCGGGACCCGGAGGTTATTTCTTTATTCGATTCGGGGCCATTTTCGGCCTTGGACCCCCGATGACTTCGGATGCTTTTTAGCGTGTGTGGTTATAGCCGAGGGCCGGAGCATTCGTGCAACATCAAGGTAACACATTTCTATTTTTTCTTTTTTGTAAGCTGGAAGACGTTCTAAAGGCACAACATGAATTGAGCCGCATCGGATGATATTTTGTTGTTCATTTGGATTATAGATATCTAGATGTTTTATTTTAACATGGAATGTTGTCTTCATAATGATTTGATTTAGAATGTCATTGTTTTTCTATCTCGATGTTATTTCCGGACTTAGATTCTTTGAAAACAATCCAATGAGTTTGGCCGGGCCGCAAGATGGTTTAGAATTATAGACCCACCGCCAACCCATGCAAAGGGGGATCTGAGAGATGTAAAGTAAATATTTCATCAAATTGTGTATTGCATTGCTTTGGTTTTCCAGGAATGTGTTCATGCGTGGAAGGTCCTATCGCTAGATTTCTATTAGCATAACAAAGCTGAAGAATAGATTTAGAAGATAAGTATCAATAGTGCATACATGGTAAAGCGACACATAACAAAGATTATTTTTGCATTCCTTGGAAAATATGGTAGATCTATTATTTGACTTTGTTTTGCTTATTGAGATTCTACATTTCTTAAAAATGCATTCTAAGTATTCATGCCATGCTTCTACAAATATATTTTGTATGTATGTGATCATAATATCTAATACATGTGTGGGATTGTCATCTTACCCATCGTTTTACTTCTCAATTCTACTTATTATTATCTTCAAGGTCGGTGGCATTGCTACGATGGGTCGTATTATTGCTTATGGAATAACTTGATGTCATCAATTGGAGGAAAGAAAGTTGCAAGGAATGTTTGTTGCAAGGTTGTACTTGGGCTTGCACCACGACCATTCTATTATTATTTACTTCCTGTTTATGGCATCTTATGAAAGAGTAGTATGTATTGTTTATGTTTCAAAGTTGAGCTCACTATATTCCCAAAATGGCACTTCTCAGATCGATTTACATCATAAGGGCTTCTAAAGGCATAGTGCATATGGAGCTTTGCAAGAGGCAAGAGGCAAACTTCATTTGTATGCATCTCGGGGTTCGTTCCATTCTATCTAAAGGTGTTATTTCCAATTCACATTGCTTGATTTTTACAATGGTTGAAGCTGCTTTTTGGAACAGTAATTTGGCCTAGGCATTTGGACCTTTGCAAGTTTTAACATGTCCATTCCATTTTATGTAGAGGTACCAATTTTCCAACTCGCTAATATTACAATAATTATAAAATTAGGGTTAAAGACATTCCTTGAAGCTACTATCTTCAACAAGTTAGTTTTGTATTTGTTTTGACGTGCTTTCTCATTTGTATGGGGAATAGACATGTCTCATTAGCGCTTTATGATTTCTTAGAAGATTGCAAGTAGTATAGACTGTTTTGAATAGAAATTCTCCTTCTTGCACCATGGAAGTGCTTCTACCTTCATAAATAATGTTACAGCTCAACTTTTCAAGTTATACTCATACATTGCAGATGATATTTCCTTCTTACATTTCCATTTATGCTTACTATATTTGTGCTAAGAATCGAAATTTTATGATTTGAATATCCTAACATCACGTAGGGCTTTTTCATGCATATTTTCCAATTTGATTTTGAAGATCAGATAAGGTTTAGATAAGTATCTAGGTTTAAGTTTAAGTTTAGCGCACTGTCATAAACTATATTCATAATCTCAATATGGTACTGAAGCCAAATGATCAGCATTTTTATGAGTGGAAGAAGTATTACTTTCGAATATTAACGTTTTTTTTTTTTATCATTAATGCATTTTAGATGGAAGCTCAACTCCATTAATCTAATTGCTTGAGATACACGGCTGATGACTTCAATCTCAAATTGCTCTGAGCTACGGTTGGAAGAAACTATTAGACCAGAATCAATTTTTTTTTAAAAGACAATTAATTATTGGAAGTTCATTGGCTGAAAAGCTAAGCTTCCAAAGAAATGTTATTTGGAGTTTGATGGTAGTCTGTGGTAGTATAAGCGCTATAAATCTGCATAAACTTCTTTTCAAAAGTTTATTTTTCCACGAGGCAGAGAAGATATTAATTGTGTTTGGCATTTTGGTCATGGGGCAAAGACGGGATACAATGTTTCTAACATTTCTTATGTTGATTCAACGTTGGTATTTACTACTGAATGTGCTTCTCTAGCTTTATAAATGTGCTCTAAGTCCATGTATTAATGTTGTACATTTGCCCAACCCAATTCCTTTCACATGGCATTTGTGGTTGAAGAATAGGATGTAATTTTAGAACACATATCCACCCAAGTAGACTGATCCGAAATATTTTCATCTTAGGCATGACTATAAGGGTGAAATGCATCTTCAAATCTATAATGACAGTTTATTGATCATTCCTATGCATTGAGGTTATACGATGTCTTCTAAAGCTAGATTGCCTTTAAAATTTTTGATGTACATCATTCCCCTCTAGAACATATTTACCCTATACCTACAATATGTCCATGCAAACTGAGAAAGTAAAATAAAAATTTCCTAGAGTTGACATGGTTCTCCTTTCTTAGACACTCCAACATATGGAGATTGGTTTGAGTAAGATACTTGCCTATGCCACAAACGTGTTTTTCCAGATATGGAATGTGAATTATAGAACAATTTGTCTATCAACAAATGCACACATCATCTCAGTATTAAAACATGCCGATTATAGGTTAAGAGGCATCAGCACAAGTTTAGGGTTTATAGCCTTAGAGTTGAGGGTCTATGGGTCTAGGATTTGAGGATTTATCATATCATGAAGCTTAAGTGAATTAAGAATGTAGCATGCAATTCATGGATTTCTTTTTTTTTTTTTTCGTGTTCAATACCCCTTTTCAATGCCAAACATCCGTAAACTCTAAACCATTCACACTTGACACTCCATTGCATGTAGAGATATGATTATATATACACCTATTTATTTTACCTACAAACTTGATTACATATGCCCCCTTCATATATCCACTACGCATGTCCACGACTAACGATTCCATTCCATTAATTAATTACCATGATTAATGCCCGACATTGCCGAGGCACACGTCTCTATTAAGATTTATTTTGGTTAGGGTTAGGATTTCAAGTTTGGGGTTCAGATTTTTATGGTTTAAGATTGGGTGTATGGTTTAGGGAGTTTAGGTGCTTAAAAGGTTTACCTTATCATCATGATATAACATGGAAATCGCATCATTGAGCTGTTGGTCTCCCATGGATGTTAATTATGCACTAAATCATAACATCCACTAGAATCTCCCATTGTACAATTTGTCACCCACACGCAAAATACCTCAACCGTAAGGTTTGCTATTGTTTGTTTTATAAATCATTCTCGCGTGTTCCCTATTCGTGCAATGATTATTTCTCTTCACGTTCCTTTTAATACCTCATGTTTCTCATGAGTTGCCTGTTTAATGAACCATTTAATACATCTTATCATGAATGCCTTTATCGCCGGGCACCCATTTACTTATGAAATGTTAAAAGTAGTCATTGCTCAAGATAGAACATTTATCCATCACATAGGTTCTAAAATCATATATGATTTTTGTTTGCAAATATGATTTTTAAGTAGTTTAACTAGGCACCTGTCATGTAGAGCATATGGAGAAAACATTTCATATGAGGAGGCCATTCATATACGTTTGGCAAAACCATTATCCATTGTCATCCAAAAAAGCAATGTAATACACCTACAACTTACATCCACCCTCAACCACATTTTCCACTCATATGAATGTAAGCATACATAAACATTCCCACACACTTTTTGCCCCATGTTCTACACACTTGCTAACCTTACAAATTTGTATGACCAACTTCTTACCAAACTCCCCAGTGTCATCATCTTCATTTTCACAAGCATCAACAAATATAATAAACTCTAGATACTACTACATTCCATTTAACTTATGCACTCTATTGCATCTACCCAATCCACATATTCAACTAATGCCCGGCATCGCCGGGCACACGTTTCTAGTGGTGTTTGTGAACGGATTCTTAATATTTCATTAAGTTTGTATTTGGTTGACGACTGAGGATTTGCATAACAGGCTAAGATGAAAAAGAACATTGTCTTTGTATATAAATATTCGGAGGGTTTCTTCTCACTGCTATGGTTGCTTTTAAACACCCTACAGTAATTTTATTCTTTCTTACGGGGCATTCAAGCATTTAACCTTTCCTATTCACACACATTTAGTACTTTGTTGGCTCTTCTACCAACGTAGAATTTGCACAAAATATGCGACTTATTCTTAATAACAAGAGAAGATACATCCATGCTTTATTTCTCATAATGACCATTTGCCACTTTCCCTCACCCCCTACCTTAACCATTATTTAATGATTTAACAAACTAAGACACAATTACCAACACAAAGAGAATGGACAAAAGATGGATGTTATGACTTTGCATCAAGAGCTCTTAAACTTGGAGGCGACCCCAAAGGGTTGAGTTGTCAGGTTCTACCTTATCAGGAAGGATTTTTAAGTTACAAAAAAAAATAGTATTGAATCACATCAAATCACACGTGCATCAATGTCTGTCTCTTTGAATAATGTTCAGGATCATCGAGCACCCTTTTACTACAAGTTTGATACATTGAAAGTGGACAGAAACAATAATAATTCAAAGTCTATTGCATCTGTCCCTTCCACACTTCGATGACTAATGCCCGGCATCGCCGGGCACACGTTTCTAGTGCCTCTTTAATATCCATGCAAAACTTCTGCACATCACCACGTTTCATAGATTCAAGCAATGTTTCTCGAAGAGATCTTACCTTTACTGACAATGCAAGCGTCCTCACTTTGCTCAATCTCAATTCCATTCTCAAGTTTCTATTCTCATGGAATGTTTCCTTGGCAAGGTTGCGCAGCTCGAACCTTGTCAAGTAATCAACTCTCAATCTGGATTTTGTGTTCCTCAAGCCTCGCTCTACTTTTTCCTCACTTTGTCTATAAACTCTCATACGGAAGTCTCTTTCCTTTGGTATGGCAGTGCAGAAAGAACATTGGAAGTTTGGAAACATTGCTCCTGCACTCACTCTCAAACATTTGACGTGCCTAATTGTTCCTTGGATCTTAAGTATCTCGCCATCTACCGTGAACTCTTGACGCAAATCTGGCTCACAATACCAATTTAGGCCTGCTCATCTAAGAATGGTCTCAAATCTCTTGTCTTGGATGCATATCTATATGTTAGTTGCCAATAACCCCAGCATAGATATCCCAGATGCATAGTCCCTGTGTATTGTTTTTTTATTTAAATTTCAATGAGAAAGAGAGCGAAATACAATGAACTACTACAATCCAAACTAACAGCCTAACAACAAACAAAGAACCAGGCAAATTACTAATAGAACTAATGGTACATGTGACCTTTACTTACTTGAAGTCTCATTTGGGTGGCTTGGTCCAGCTTCATTACATTGGTCTGCGGCATAGCAAACATGCCATAAGTCTCTATACTTTAAAAATGGAAGTTCAACACTATACAAAAGAAAAGATGCCATGAAGTAATGTGCTGAAAATCAGATTATAAGGGCCTGACATAGTGAATTGAATGCAATAAAAGGATTCTTGAAAGTACAAAAAAAGATTTTAGAAAATGTAAAATTGAGTGATACCTCGCGTGAAAAATGACAGCATGCTCTTTTGTGAAGAATCCACATTCTCCTTTCGAGGCCTTCCATGCTTCTTTTGTTCATGCATCTTGTCCTCCTCTTTCCTTTCTTTGGTAATGGATTTTTGAGCATGTCTACTACTCTTTACATGCTCCTTCATGTTATCAACCACGTCTCCTCTGGACGGAAAGAGGAGTAAAGACCTCTGACAAACCACACATAAAATGTAAATTTCCTCCTTGTTTGCATAGCTTCTAAGGGTGTCCCTATACAACTCAAACATGACACCACTTTGCTCCACAAAAGAAGCAACTTTCGTGGCCATGCACTCTTCAACTGCTGCCCTGTTTTCAGCCATAATCTCACTTTCCAACTTATCTTTCGAGGCACTTTCCTCGCTTATAACAACACTTTGTGAGTTACTTTGCAAATTCCGGTGCAAATTGAGCTTGTGCTCCTTTGATTCCATGTGGCATGCGGTGAAGTTGTACAACATGCCATCTCCTCCTCTTCCATATTTCAGTTGGCATTCTACGCACCAAATGCTAAACACTCCCACTCCATTGACATCCGAAGACATGAGCTCAAACCTGTCTTTCTTACCTTGACTTTTCAACTTAGTCTTGTATTTTCTATAAGTGTGGATCCACCTACATGTAAGAGCCCTTGATGCAAACTTGGAGTGCAGCCTACCTTCACACTCGAGACTCAAACTTGCCTTTTCCTCATTGCCTCGGGTCTGATCTACAACCTCAGTGGCAGCCATATCCTCCTCTTCTTGCAGCTCATTAATCACGAGGCGTCTCCTCTTCAAGAGCTGAAAAACTTCTTGACATTCAGTGACTCGAACAAACACTTCCTCTTCCGTAACTTTGTACCTTTCCTCTTGTCGTTTTGACAAAGGAAGCTTCCTTTCTCCCAAGAATACAAACTCATAACCCTCCAAGCCTTCTAGCTCATCCAACTCTATGGCTTTTCGTACATCGGCATAATTTGCATTCTGCCCCACTTTCACAAAGCCAACCTCGGAGCAGTTCTCATTCCCATCAATTGTGCATATAACGATATTTGTTTCGAATGCCATTTCCTACAAATCATGGAAAGAGAGAGTTAGGAAGTATTACCTTACTTGAAAGACCTTAAAGCAGTAGTATCAATGCATTTTTTACATAATCTCTGCCCGCATGCAAGAGGAGATATCTATGCCTAAATCTTATTATCATATGCCTAAAACTCGAATTATTTCAGAAATTAGTACCTTCTAGTTATTGTAGCCAACTGTCATACAAGAAAAGAAGCTTCAAGAATACAATATAGAAACTTTGGAGGTTCAAAAGCCGGTTCTAAAGCCCCTGTTAGACAGCAAATTTATAGCAGTTAGTACCTTCTAATTGTTGTCATAAGATTAAAGAACCTTCAAGGATAAATAGATAGTGATTTTGAAGCAATGAAAAGTCCCTGCCAGACAACAAAATCTCAGCAAAAATGCATTGCTATGAGAACCATTTTTGTCTGGAAGATGGATGCCTAAAACCGGAAATACATCAAAGGAGAGTACCTTTTCATTGCTGTAGACAATTTCTTGAAGAACAAGCAAGCTGCCGTGAACAAATCGTGAATATGAAACTTTGTAAAATTCCCTTTGTCTTCACTTAGCTGCAATAGACAGAGATGATTGCATTGTTGTTAGCTGGATACTTAAAGCAAGAGGTATTAGGCAGAAGTTTTGAGAATAGTTTTCTTGGTTTTCGGCCCAAATTGTTTACCCCAATCCTTCATTCAAAAAACCAGAAACGTTCATTCCAAACCCCTATGATCTTGAAAGACCCCTACGATTCAAAGCTTCGGATCTTCAAGCACCCCTACAGTATCAAGCGGGTGAGGAGTTCCCGCCCAAGAGCACCCCTAAACGACTACGTCCGAAACAATGGTGGTGAACCCGTATAATTTTTGGACCGTATGCGAACGGGTGAGGCCAAAAAAAAAAAACCCTAACCAGTCACGCACATGTTTGATACGGAATTTTAATGGTGAAACCCCCGAGCATCATAGAAATGCCTGGATCAAATGAAATCGATTGTACTGCACCATGGTTAATGCTATAGTATTAGGTACATGGCTAAATAATCTAAGCTAATTGATTGCCTATGTTGTGCGTGTCCGATGCTTTTGCATATATGCTTTTATGGCATCCACCAAAGAAATAAGTCTAGTTAAGCCATAGGTTATTCTTGCTCATCATGTACATATATGGTTGGGCATTGTAAAACTTGGATTTTGTATGTTCTCGTGACCTACTCAACCATTTGAAGATTATGGAAAATTTTGTTGTATAGTCTTCTAGAGTTCTTGGCGGTTTGGAGTTGTTGAATATGCTTTGATTATTGATCCTCACTGCTGTGATATTCTAAATGGCATAAGTTGGAGCTTCATTCTGAGTTGCTGCAAGCTTGCAAGACAAGACAGAGAATGTAGGTCTATTCATGTTTGCAAAATGGCTCTGTAGTCGTCGGAATTGCTACTATAAGATGTAAGCAGATTGAGTTTATAAGCAAGTTTGAATTGTAGCATTTCATGTGCAATCCCAGGTATGTTGCAAAACCTTTAGAACCAATATTGCTAAGCAAGATTATAAATTCCAATAAGACTTCAATACCATTCTAGAACACATTTCACTAACAAAAAAGAGCCATCAATGAATCACATTAGCTCTCATATGCATCCACTTGGATTCGTTACTATCCTCTTGAATTCACTAGACTAGATTGTTAAGAGTTCACACGCAAGAACATACCCACACATTTCTTCCATCTTTCCACACATACGAAATATCCAAAATCCCAAGAAAACCTTAAACTATGACATCTATCTATTGCACACAATGCATTTTATTATTCCTACGCATTCCATCCGTTATGACTAATGCTCGCCATCACTAAACCCTTCACACCTGGCCCTCCATTACACCTATTGATACGTTTACATTTACAGCTTTTGACCTACAAATTCTAGTACGTCTACCCATTCCACACGTCCATGACTAATGTCCGATATCGTCGGACACACGTATTTAATGTACCTAAGTATTTGATCTACCCATTCTCACCTCCACACTATTTGATGTACATATGACAAAAATTTACTTTAGTTGTTTGTTTTACAAACTATACCGAAGTAGATGTTCTATTTTGTTTACATATTCCTTTAACTTCCTACAAATTAAACATGCTTACTAGCAACCACAAATATCACTTGCATATGGGGTGTCGAAATAGTCCACAAACACTAAAAATGCTATCTACACAATGGTTTTATTTCATGCATGGCTACCAATGCACTAGACATGCCTAAACATCTCCACCATGAACCTTACATGCAACATCATCTGCAACTACACCCATTTGAACATGAACATCCACATGCCTCGATGCAATTAGCATCTTCCATCTACACATGCTACCAATCACATAAACAATCATATTGGATAACATTCCCTTGCACATATACTAAGAATCTATTACTCTAAACACATTGTACGCGTCCATGACCAATGCCCAACATCGTCGGGCACACGTTTCTAGTGTGACATTAAAAGAGGATGTTGCATTGTCGGGATATGCACATCAGTCAACCTGCAAAAAGCTAGACACAACCCAACCACCAAAATTCCCCTCTAAAGTTTGGCTCATGATATCCGGTCTTGATATGGAACCAAGCTTTTTATGTACTACTAATAATGCTAAGAAAGCAACTCTCAAGGTCATTGAATGGCTTGACCTATTTAGTCTAGCGGATTCATATCCAACAAATAGGGTAAAATCTAGATTCGGGCTATTACATCTAAGCAATTTTAAAACTGATTTGATATTGAAGCTTTCAAAGGTTGATGCTTTTAACTGTTCAATTCACATAAGGGAATTAATGCCTTCATTTTTATGCTCGGATTGACTATGGATTTTGGACTATAAATCTATCAGTAAATCGCGAGTTAATCCAGATAAACCATGGAGTTCTCTATGACCCAAATATATGCCATGATAGATAAACATGTGCCCTTTTGACAAAGCATTTTCTGATACAAGAAGACTTATCATAGACTGAACTTATATGTAAAAGGAGTATGACCTAATATTCGGACCGGCCCCTCATCTTTTCCGACTGATTAGATTGGACATTCACGAAGTATGTGACCTGAACCTTTATAATAAAGACATGGATTTGCATTATTTTGATTTTGTATGATCTTCTTGCATATACAAGGCCATCTGATTCAAAGGATGTGGATAGCATAGAAACTGATGTGATTACTGGTGCTTGCGGAATTGGAGAATCAAGCCGATTCTTTCTTTCTTGCCTATTCTAAAAAAAGATAGTTATCGTGATGCCCCCTGCTCATATATGATGCCCCGACCGTATATCAACAAGGTATTCCCTCTTGTAGCACAGCTCGCCAACATGTCGTTTATTTGATGTCAAGCTCTTGATGGTGAGGAAGAGTCTAATGTGGAAAGAATAGACGTGTCATTCATCCAAATCTCCTCGAGACCGCCCTAGTCATGGAGGCACATAAATATAAGCATATAATATCATTTGTTATATATAACCATCTCAAAGGACGGGATAACCATAACAATATCACGTCAAGGTATATACAATAACACTAATAACAAGGGGCAATCCTACCCAGGCTCAGACTCATGGGGATGGACTGACGGCGTGGGTGTCAAGAGTTCATTGCAGACATAATTCATGGGAATGGATTTGGCTGGCATAGTCCAATCCATCCGCCCCTCCTGTGCATACTTTGCAGACAGGCTGATAAGTCTTGGAACTTGACCATAGTTCACCGAGGGCATAGCCTAGGGGGGCTACTCCAGACTTTCATCCCCCCAGTCTCGATGAGGCAAGAGAATATCACTCCCCTCTAGAAGGTCCATGCCAACTAGAGGCGAGCTAGAGAGCAATGGTTTCCCATGCTCGTGTTTAGGCTTCAGGTTATAAGCATTGGCTCATCATTATTAATATTGTTTGTCTCAATAGCAGATACATATGTAGAATAGTTCTCTTTTTCTGTCAGAAATAGACGAGTCTGCTTGTTAGATCTTAATACAACTCTTCTGCTGATTGGATGCACTTAGACATAATGGAACTCAATCTTGTTATTCTAAATCCGTGAAGATTAGATGTTTATTTTGGGGTAGTATATTATGTAGCCATGTTCTCCTTTGTATCTTTATCTTAGGTCTAAATCCATATGATTAAATGGAACAAAGGTCACTCTCACTTTGCAAAAAAATGGCATCTGATTTTGACTGTTGCCTGCATATCCTATAAATTTGTGAGTATATTTTCTGTTGATTCCACATTGAAACTAGATATATTTTATCCAACTGCGTATCAATTTATGAGTTTATTTACTGAATACAAAATTGTCGCACTTTATAGTATTATGCTTTTACTGCTAATTCTTATTGTTTCTCTTAATTTAGGTAAAAAAAAAATCATTATAAATGGTTTTAATGTTAGGGTTTATGTTAGGCATTTCCAAAAGTGTGTATAGGATGCGTGTTCAAACCTAAATCATGGCTTAATTGTTGATGTCCTTATAGAATATAGTACTGAAGTTGAGCCGCAACAAGCATTACTTTTTGTAGCTGATAGCATGGTTGTTGCAAGCTGCAAGAAAGATGTAAAGGGGCTACATCCTTGTTTCCCATATTTTTGATCATAAAGAGCTTTTATCAATCAATATTGTTAATTTAAGATTTTCAGGTCTGGCCAAAAATGTTTTTGGAATTTATTTTAGCCTGATTTCCTAAGATTTTAAAGAGTTTAGATCTTGGGAAAAATATTAGATCATCTAAAAATCGCAGAAAAATAATTTCATATGATTTGTGTTTTGGGTACTTCGTGGCTTTGCATTATCCATCTCGGATTTCTAATCCTGGCTTTCCTCGATGTCAAAGAGGCATCGATGCCACATGCATAGGCATTTGAGCGCATCTCCAATTGCAATTCCATGCATTGCTTTCAATTTATATTTCTCTATTGGATTCCTTTGTGCTGTCTTTGTGACTTCGGAGGGCTTCTGGTAATAGGAGATGTAATTCGTCGAGTTGAAGCATAAATCACTGTGTATGTTCTTGAGTTTCGACACAGATGTGAAGAAAAAACAACGTCTTTATATCTTCTTTTCCTTTGCTCTGCTAAATGTCCGAAATAATCTGAGATGATATAGAAGCTGGTGCTTTAAGCCACAATAGTAGCTAGATATGATCCGGTCCACTCCGCGAAGAATAAACAGGTCACGTATTAATTCTTTCATAAATTAGGTAAGCTAGAAGAGTTCGGATCCAACATTCTTTCCTAATCCTCTGTCTATTTTTCTAATCTACATCTGTTGATATTTAATCACCGTCTGTTTTTCTAATCTACATTTCTTTATATTTGAATTGCAACACAATGTTTAGCGTTGAAGTTGGAAATGTCGTCCTTTTTTTTTCGAGCTCATCCTCTTCTTATACAATGCATTATTTTGGGTCATGAAAATTATGTTCTGCAAGGTAAAAAATATAAGTTTTGGCAGGAATTCTCGCCTGGTCCGATGGAAGGTTGACAACCATGGGAATATATGAACGGGATCTTTTACACATTTCTATTCCAATATGGTAAGTAGGAAGGAAGCAAGGAAGGTATTTTTATCGTCTACGGAGACCAATCAGTCTATGGGACCCAATACAAAAGCGCAGCAAGCGGATTACTACCCGGATTAAAAAACCCCTGCCCCGAAGGGTTTTCGAGGGAAAAACCGTGGCAGCAATCAGCCTGCTGATAAACTGTTCCAATATACAAAATGCAAAAACACACAAATATATACACTCATGCACCGCACCCGTAGTGCCTAATCAGCGGGCAGCCAGGCGGGGGCAAAGGTGAGCTCGCAGATCCAGTACCTCCGGATAATGTAACGACCTTAGAGCACGCATCGACCGGTGTGTCCATCGGCAAATGTAGGGCACGCCCTACCATACTAAGGGAGCGATCCGCCCGTGACCGGATCAATCGCCGGGCAACTCTTGTGAGATTCATCCTCAATGGCACCCATTTGATAGCACTGACAGAGCCTGTCCTGGCGGGGCTCCCCAATCCACATGCCCGTCTCGATGCGAAGATGGTGGGCACCTGTGCGAATGGAGGCAATGAGTCTCAGCGGCTTTTTGTGGGTACCGGGAACGCAGTAGAGTCAAGGGCCCCGCTAACACGGGTTGATGTGCTCCTTGTAATGGGTCGCTTTGACCACGCTTCTAGAGTGGGGGTCCCGTGTCTTGCAAGGAAGAAAGCCGCCCGTACTTCCGCAGACCGGCCACAATCGCCCCAGGTTGTCCACCAGACGCACTGCGTTCTCTGACGCTCCATCCGGTGAACCATCGATCTCTTACCCCTCCAACAGGCCCCCGAGCCAAGGGCCCATTGCCACACAGAAGCCGTGTGTGAGCCGAAAGCATCACCATATTAACCACTTTTATGAAAATAGACGATGTGTCTATCAGGGCTACCTCATGAAGTGGCAAGAATCCAGCTCTCAAGCAGCTAGAACCGATAGGGGACTAAAGGTTTCACCCCAAGTGCCCGCGGCTAAAATGCCTTCGCACTGCTTCCAAGTCATTCCATGTCGCCAAAGAGACGCCACCGCCCCAAACCTCAACCCCATACGAAGGACTGTGGCTCGACCAACGCCCAAACAGATGTGGACCGGATGGCCCCAATCATAGAGCTCGCCGGTGATCGTTGTTCCCGCATGGCATAAAGCGCCAACCGGCCTGGCGCCACCCGCAAGTAGCGGATGGATGGATGCCTCCCAACAGAGCGAGGAGGGGAACTCCACCCCTAGGTACTTGTAGGTGGGTGTGACCTCCACAGTCGGCCCCCGATATGTGAGTGCAAGAGGCGTGGGGTGGCGGAAGAGGATATGAGAACCACCCCTCGTCTTGGCCGCATTCACTTGGCATGTCAGAGGCCCCCATGAATATGTCTAGGGCATCCAAGATGAGACCGCATAGCTTCGGGTGTGGGCCGGTAAGGTCAACATCGCCCCGTGATAGATGAGCCGGGCGGATGACCCGTGCAAAAGTCGTGATGCCATCCCCCCATGCTCAAGAAGCCAAGGCTCTAACCGGACAATGTAGAGGCCAAAAAGTGTTGGTGAGAGGGGGCAACCCCGCCGGACCTCGATACTACCGGGTGAATGCTTGGTCCGGCTTACGCGATCCCCGCCAAAACAACTCTCATACAACCTATATATGGCATTCTCGCGACGGTGCCGGGGCAGCCCCAGCTGACGCAGCTTCTAGCCCATAGCTTTTACGGGGACCATATCAAAAGCCTTCGCTGAAGTCCACGGCAACAATACCCGATGGCCGTCTTCAATCGCCCGCAGTGTAAAGATATGGTCAATCGCTGAGTGGAGGGTCTAAAGCCCGCTTGTGTGAGGGCTCGCACATCCGCCGCCGCCGCCGGATCAATCACTGCTCGAGAATGCCACCAACAGTTTGTCAAATACTGAATCGACCATGATCGTCCCCCAGAATTGGTCGACGTTGTGGGTCACCCGCCTTGTGAATGGGAACAACCCCGCTTGTGGTCCATTGTTGGGGAAACCTTCCCCGCAATGCTCGTTGAACAGTGGTAGTGAGGATCGGCACTAGCTGGCCGCCTCGCCCATTTGAGTAACTCGGCCCGTGATACCATCGAGGTCCGGCCGCTTCCCATTAGCCAGCCCTTGCGTGCCCTCCACAACATCCTCCTCTCGCGAGAACCAATGGGGGTCATCCGCGGGGGTATGGGCGCATTGGCCCCGGTGGGTCATAGAGCCGCCACAAGTATCGTTTCACCGCGTGTGATGTCCCTTGTAGGTCGGGCTGGCCTTCAAGCACTCGGGCTAAAAAGGTTCGAGGATGAGTGTCCAAAGAAGTCAACACCTCCCCGATGCCCCGGCAAGGTACCGCCTTTGTCCTCTCAGATGGGCTGCAGATCGCGGTGGTGGCCTCGCAAACGGTACCTAAATCTAGAATGTGACGGTAGCCGGGCGCTGCGTTCTTTACACTCAAACATCAAACCATCGATTCGCTGAAATGTTGCTGTTGTCCGAGCGCGACGGGAGAGGGGGTCTCGCCAAAACACTGTCCCGCTGATCCCTAATACCCGAAGTCAACTAGTCTGGCTTTGCTCTAGTGTGGGGTCCGCAAAATTGCCGGGGGAGGCCCATGAGCATCTTGGCGTAATCCTCCTGCCGCCATAATCTAGTTCCAACCGAGGATGGCGCGGGGGCTGGCATAGTGGGGGTTCCGGGCTTGCCAAACCATGTCCAAATAAAGTGGGAGGTGATCTGAGTCGATCTCCTCATCCCGACTGTCGGTGCCCACCCAGAAACGACTGATGAGATGCATATCTTGCGTGACTACGAGCACATAGTCGACCACACTAGACCCTCCCCCGATTGTCCCGCTCGCATGTGCACTTGCGAGAAGCGGCCACCGTGGATGTGCCATTGCAAATTATCAAGTCAAAAATACCACATAGCAGAGCAATCGTCACAAAGCGAAAGTGACCGCCGGGCCATCCGGATCCTCGCGGGCCGTTGCCTCTGGCGGACGAAGGCCGCAGGACATCATCAGCGAGAGGGTCAAGTCTCATGGGCTGCTTTACTCCTGTCCGTGCATTGAAATCCCCAAGAAGGACGACCCTACCCAACTGCTTGTGCTGTTGTATGTCATCATAGATCGACATAAGGGTCCATCCTATCCGCATCGGAGTGGCTACGATAGAAGGTGCTCTCTGCGTGAGGGAAATAACAGGCGGCCAGAAAAAGAGGGTTGCCACTGGCATTATGCACACGAACCCACAAGTACCGGTTGTGTCTGTCTATCCTCTGGAGGGTAACCGAATGTGCCAAAATTGTTCGGTAGTAGCAAGCAACCCCACCATGACACCCCTGTCCTGTACAGGTATTGAAGACCGAGAAATGTTGGTAACCCGGCAGATCAGGTAGCATGTGCCCAGCATGCTCCCATGTCTCCATGAGAAAGATGAGATCCATATTGGCTGCCACGGAGTTGAGACTGTCCCCCTTTTGTCAAGGGAAGCCTCGACAATTCCATGAGACCACCCGGAGGCACAATTCCTATTTGTCAGCAGCCGTGGTATGCGCAGCCTGAGTCGCGGGGGGAGGACGGGAAGCAGAGGCTGAGTGAGAAGCAGATGGAGCGGAGGTAGCATGTGGCTGAGAGGGCGTGGGTCATGAGGGAGCAGAAGTAGGAGCAGGAGAAGGGGGGGCCATGGTAGGAGAAGGAAAAGCGTAAGGTGGCCATGTTCACCAAGCGTTGGGGCCGCTGGGTCCGCAGCAAGAGCAGTCGGGCGAAAATGTGCATCCCGCCCCGAACCAACCCCAAGGGCAACCCCTTGGTGGCTTAATGCCTCGACCCCGACAAGCTCCCCGCCTCGCGGCCTCCTATTGTGCGGGTGTGAGGTCCCGGCCCACGCATGTGGATGTCCCCTTCAACATCTTGCCTCCGGGCGCAATATGGCATCACGCACTCCGCGCGATCCGCAAGAACCGCTAATATGACAATGCGGGCGCACCACCGGTGGCCGAGCCCCATGGCGGGCTGCTTGGGAAATGTGAATCGGCCCCGGGAATGTCATCCGATCGAGAATGTGTGTTCGGATATTGTGGGCTTAGACTCTCCCCTCCTCTTCCCGCATGCCCGGACTACCGGGGATTGTGGCCCTCCGTCTCAAGGCTCTTGGAGTTCCACACCTGGGTGAAAGGTGGGCGAGGGCCGGGCCCGTGGCCGGGTGGTGGTGGCCGGGATGGCATGGGGTGGCTTGAGGCGGCGCAGTGCCCGGTCCCCGGGCTGCCGGGAGCGGAGGCGGGTAGCGGCCCGAGCCGGCCCGGGCCCTCCAGGAAGTCGGGAGCACGCCTCTTGTGGCCCGCCGCCGCTTGGCCATCTCCCACCGCGACCGCCGCGGCCTGACTATGAACCTCGGTAGGGAGACCATGGCCCTGTCTATGGATGGCTGCCCGCAACCCCGGAACTCAGGTGCTCGGGTAGCGAGGGCGCGCTTTCGAGCCCGCCCCAAAGACAGGGCGCCCGTGAGCCGGGCTTGCCGCCGATCGCACTCAAGATCCCGGCCGTGGTTCGGCCCCCGCAAGAGCGGCCAAGCGCCCCCGTGCCATGGTGGTGGCTTCCTCAACCTCGGGATCAAGCCGACACCGCGGACCATCGCCTCATGCATTGCCCGCCCTCTCCCCGTGTCATGGTGTCCGAGTGATGAACACACAGTAGGGCGGGCCCGCATGTCGGGCCGAAGCTCCCCGCCCGCCTGTTGCCGTTCGAAGTGTGCCAGGCCAAGGCCATCTTCTACGTGTTGTGTGCTGTGTGCCAGGATTCGTTACTATCCTCTTGAATTCACTAGACTAGATTGTTAAGAGTTCACACGCAAGAACATACCCACACATTTCTTCCATCTTTCCACACATACGAAATATCCAAAATCCCAAGAAAACCTTAAACTATGACATCTATCTATTGCACACAATGCATTTTATTATTCCTACGCATTCCATCCGTTATGACTAATGCTCGCCATCACTAAACCCTTCACACCTGGCCCTCCATTACACCTATTGATACGTTTACATTTACAGCTTTTGACCTACAAATTCTAGTACGTCTACCCATTCCACACGTCCATGACTAATGTCCGACATCGTCGGACACACGTATTTAATGTACCTAAGTATTTGATCTACCCATTCTCACCTCCACACTATTTGATGTACATATGACAAAAATTTACTTTAGTTGTTTGTTTTACAAACTATACCGAAGTAGATGTTCTATTTTGTTTACATATTCCTTTAACTTCCTACAAATTAAACATGTTTACTAGCAACCACAAATATCACTTGCATATGGGGTGTCGAAATAGTCCACAAACACTAAAAATGCTATCTACACAATGGTTTTATAATGCACTAGACATGCCTAAACATCTCCACCATGAACCTTACATGCAAAATCATCTGCAACTACACCCATTTGAATATGAACATCCACATGCCTCGATGCAATTAGCATCTTCCATCTACACATGCTACCAATCACATAAACAATCATATTGGATAACATTCCCTTGCACATACTAAGAATCTGTTACTCTAAACACATTGTACGCGTCCATGACCAATGCCCAACATCGTCGGGCACACGTTTCTAGTGTGACATTAAAAGAGGATGTTGCATTGTCGGGATATGCACATCAGTCAACCTGCAAAAAGCTAGACACAACCCAACCACCAAAACTCCCCTCTAAAGTTTGGCTCATGATATCTGGTCTTGATATGGAACCGAAGCTTTTTATGTACTACTAATACGTTAAGAAAGCAACTCTCAAGGTCATTGAATGGCTTGACCTATTTAGTCTAGCGGATTCATATCCAACAAATAGGGTAAAATCTAGATTCGGGCTATTACATCTAAGCAATTTTAAAACTGATTTGATATTGAAGCTTTCAAAGGTTGATGCTTTTAACTGTTCAATTCACATAAGGGAATTAATGCCTTCATTTTTATGCTCGGATTGACTATGGATTTTGGACTATAAATCTATCAATAATTGCGGAGTTAATCCAGATAAACCATGGAGTTCTCTATGACCCAAATATATGCCATGATAGATAAACATGTGCCCTTTTGACAAAGCATTTCTGTATACAAGAAGACTTATCATAGACTGAACTTATATGTAAAAGGAGTATGACCTAATATTCGGACCGGCCCCTCATCTTTTCCGACTGATTAGATTGGACATTCACGAAGTATGTGACCTGAACCTTTATAATAAAGACATGGATTTGCATTATTTTGATTTTGTATGATCTTCTTGCATATACAAGGCCATCTGATTCAAAGGATGTGGATAGCATAGAAACTGATGTGATTACTGGTGCTTGCGGAATTGGAGAATCAAGCCGATTCTTTCTTTCTTGCCTATTCTCAAAAAAGATAGTTATCGTGATGCCCCCTGCTCATATATGATGCCCCGACCGTATATCAACAAGGTATTCCCTCTTGTAGCACAGCTCGCCAACATGTCGTTTATTTGATGTCAAGCTCTTGATGGTGAGGAAGAGTCTAATGTGGAAAGAATAGACGTGTCATTCATCCCGTCTCCCTCGAGACCGTCCTAGCTGCGGAGGCGCATAAATATAAGCATATAATATCATTTGTTATATATAACCATCTCAAAGGACGGGATAACCATAACAATATCACGTCAAGGTATATACAATAACACTAATAAAAAGGGGCAATCCTACCCAGGCTCAGACTCATGGGGATGGACTGACGGCGTGGGTGTCAAGAGTTCATTGCAGACATAATTCATGGGAATGGATTTGGCTGGCATAGGAACATGGTCGTTTGGATAGTCCAATCCATCCGCCCCTCCTGTGCATACTTTGCAGACAGGCTGATAAGTCTTGGAACTTGACCATAGTTCACCGAGGGCATAGCCTAGGGGGGCTACTCCAGACTTTCATCCCCCCAGTCTCGATGAGGCAGGAGAATATCACTCCCCTCTAGAAGGTCCATGCCAACTAGAGGCGAGCTAGAGAGCAATGGTTTCCCATGCTCGTGTTTAGGCTTCAGGTTATAAGCATTGGCTCATCATTATTAATATTGTTTGTCTCAATAGCAGATACATATGTAGAATAGTTCTCTTTTTCTGTCAGAAATAGACGAGTCTGCTTGTTAGATCTTAATACAACTCTTCTGCTGATTGGATGCACTTAGACATAATGGAACTCAATCTTGTTATTCTAAATCCGTGAAGATTAGATGTTTATTTTGGGGTAGTATATTATGTAGCCATGTTCTCCTTTGTATCTTTATCTTAGGTCTAAATCCATATGATTAAATGGAACAAAGGCATGTCACTCTCACTTTGCAAAAAAATGGCATCTGATTTTGACTGTTGCCTGCATATCCTATAAATTTGTGAGTATATTTTCTGTTGATTCCACATTGAAACTAGATATATTTTATCCAACTGCATATCAATTTATGAGTTTATTTACTGAATACAAAATTGTCGCACTTTATAGTATTATGCTTTTACTGCTAATTCTTATTGTTTCTCTTAATTTAGGTAGCAGAAAAAAAATCATTATAAATGGTTTATAATGTTAGGGTTTATGTTAGGCATTTGTGCGGGTGTATAGGATGCGTGTTCAAACCTAAATCATGGCTTAATTGTTGATGTCCTTATAGAATATAGTACTGAAGTTGAGCCGCAACAAGCATTACTTTTTGTAGCTGATAGCATGGTTGTTGCAAGCTGCAAGAAAGATGTAAAGGGGCTACATCCTTGTTTCCCATATTTTTGATCATAAAGAGCTTTTATCAATCAATATTGTTAATTTAAGATTTTCAGGTCTGGCCAAAAATGTTTTTGGAATTTATTTTAGCCTGATTTCCTAAGATTTTAAAGAGTTTAGATGCCGGAAAAATATTCCGATCATCTAAAAATCGCAGAAAAATAATTTCATATGATTTGTGTTTTGGGTACTTCGTGGCTTTGCATTATCCATCTCGGATTTCTAATCCTGGCTTTCCTCGATGTCAAAGAGGCATCGATGCCACATGCATAGGCATTTGAGCGCATCTCCAATTGCAATTCCATGCATTGCTTTCAATTTATATTTCTCTATTGGATTCCTTTGTGCTGTCTTTGTGACTTCGGAGGGCTTCTGGTAATAGGAGATGTAATTCGTCGAGTTGAAGCATAAATCACTGTGTATGTTCTTGAGTTTCGACACAGATGTGAAGAAAAAACAACGTCTTTATATCTTCTTTTCCTTTGCTCTGCTAAATGTCCGAAATAATCTGAGATGATATAGAAGCTGGTGCTTTAAGCCACAATAGTAGCTAGATATGATCCGGTCCACTCCGCGAAGAATAAACAGGTCACGTATTAATTCTTTCATAAATTAGGTAAGCTAGAAGAGTTCGGATCCAACATTCTTTCCTAATCCTCTGTCTATTTTTCTAATCTACATCTGTTGATATTTAATCACCGTCTGTTTTTCTAATCTACATTTCTTTATATTTGAATTGCAACACAATGTTTAGCGTTGAAGTTGGAAATGTCGTCCTTTTTTTTTTTCGAGCTCATCCTCTTCTTATACAATGCATTATTTTGGGTCATGAAAATTATGTTCTGCAAGGTAAAAAATATAAGTTTTGGCAGGAATTCTCGCCTGGTCCGATGGAAGGTTGACAACCATGGGAATATATGAACGGGATCTTTTACACATTTCTATTCCAATATGGTAAGTAGGAAGGAAGCAAGGAAGGTATTTTTATCGTCTACGGAGACCAATCAGTCTATGGGACCCAATACAAAAGCGCAGCAAGCGGATTACTACCCGGATTAAAAAACCCCTGCCCCGAAGGGTTTTCGAGGGAAAAACCGTGGCAGCAATCAGCCTGCTGATAAACTGTTCCAATATACAAAATGCAAAAACACACAAATATATACACTCATGCACCGCACCCGTAGTGCCTAATCAGCGGGCAGCCAGGCGGGGGCAAAGGTGAGCTCGCAGATCCAGTACCTCCTGAATGTACGACCCTAGAGCACGTACTGACGGTGTGTCCATCAGCAAATGTAGGGGCACGTCCGGCCGTACTAAGGGAGCGTATCTGGCCCAGATCTGACTGAATGCTGGGCAACTCTTGTGAGATTCATCCTCAATGGCACCCATTTGATAGCACTGACAGAGCCTGTCCTGGCGGGGCTCCCCAATCCACATGCCCGTCTCGATACGAAGATGGTGGGCACCTGTGCGAATGGAGGCAATGAGTCCGGCGCTTTTGGCAGCCGGGAACCTTGGTAGAGCCAAGGGCCCCTGCCAACACGCGGGTTGATGTGCTCCTTGTAATGGGTCGTTTTGACCTGCTCTAGAGTGCCGGGGTCCCAGGTCTTGCCAAGGAAGCAAGCGTCCAGGTACTTCCACAGACTGTCACAATCGGCCTCTCAGGTCCACCTTGACCTTTTGTGCTCTCGCGACGTTCCATCCGGTGAACCACCGATCTCTCTTACCCCTCCAACAGGGCCCCGAGCGCCAAGGGGCCCATTGCCACTGGCAGAAGCCGAGTGTGAGCCGAAAGCATCACCCATATTAACCACTTTATGAAAATAGACGATGTGTCTATCAAGGGCTACCCGCTGAAGTGGCAAGAATCCAGTTTCCTGCAGCAGAATCTGATAGGGGACTAAAGGTTTCACCCCAAGTGCCCGTGCCAAAAATGCCTTCTGCACCTGCTCCAAGTCATTCCATGTCGCCAAAGAGACGACCGGGCCCCAAACCTCGACCCCATACATAAGGGACAGTTCGACCAAACCAAAAGCAGATGTGACCGATGGCCCCAATCATAGAGCTACGCCTCGGGTGATCGTTGTTCTGCATGGCATAAAGCGCTTTCCAGCCTGCTGTCACCCGCAAGCGGATGGATGCCTCCCAACAGAGCGAGGAGGGGAACTCCACCCCTAGGTACTTGTAGGTGGGGTGTGACCTCCACAGGCTGTCCCCGATATGTGAGTGCAGGAGGCGTGGGGTGGCGTGAAGAGGATATGAGAACCACCCTGGTCTTGGCCAGATTCACGCCGCATGTCCTCAGAGCCCCGACGTAATATGTCTAGGGCATCCGGATGAGACCGATAGCAGGGGGTGTGGGCGGAAGGTCAACATCGCCCCGCGATAGATGAGGGCGGATGACCTGGTGCAAAAGTCGTGATGCCATCCCCCATGCTCGCAGAAGCCAAGGCTCTAACCGGATCAATGTAGAGGCCAAAAGTGTTGGTGAGAGGGGCAACAACTCACGGACCTCGATACTACCGGGTGAATGCTTGGTCCGGTCTACGTGCATCCCCGCCAAAACAACTCTCATACAACCTATATATGGCATTCTCGCATGTGTGTGCAGCGGCAGCCCCAGCTTGACGCAGCTTCAGCCCATAGCTTTTACCGGGGATCAGATCAAAAGCCTTCGCTAAGTCCACGGCTAAACAATACAAGTCATGCCGATGGTTCCGCTGCCTTCAATCGGTGCCCGCAGTGTAAAGATATGGTCAATCGCTGGAGTGGAGGGGTCCAAAGCCCGCTTGTGTGAGGGCTCGACACATCCGCCGCGCAAAGCCGGATCAACGGCCGCTCGAGAATGCCAACCAACGCTTTGTCAAAATCGAATCGACCATGATCGTCCTGGAATTGGCCGGACAAGTGTGGGTCACCCGCCTTTGTGAATGGGAACAACCCCGCTTGTGGTCCATTGTCGGGGAAACCTTCCCCGCAATGCTCGTTGAGCAGGTGGTAGTGAGGATCGGCACTAGCGCTGCCCCGCCCATTTGAGTAACTCTTCGATTCAAGATACCATCGAGGTCCCGCGCCTTCCCATTAGCCCTTTGGTGCCCTCCACAACATCCTCTCTGGCGAGAACCAATGGGGGTCATCCCTGGGGGTATGGGCGACGCTGGCCCACGGGTGGGTCATAGAGCGCCACAAGTACTATTCTCACCGCGGGGTGTGATGTCCCTTGTAGGTCGGGCTGGCCTTTGAAGCACAAGGCCAAAAGGTTCGAGGATGAGTGTCCAGCAGGCCGAACACCTCCCCGATGCACGGCAAGGTGCGCCTTTGTCTCCTTGGATGATGGGCTGATAATGTGGTGGTGGCCTCGCAAGCCGGGTACCTAAATCTAGAATGTGATCGGAGCTGGCGCTTATGCGTTCTTTACACTCAAAGATCAAACCATCAGTTTACGCTGAAATGTTGCCTCGTCCCTGGAGCGGCGACGAGAGGGGGTCGCCAAAACACCGCCCGTCACGTGATCCCGTAATACCGGGTCAACTAGTCCGGCTCGGCCGCTCTAGTGTGGGGGTCCGCAAAATTGCCGGCAGGGGCGCCCATGAGCATCTTGGCGTAGTCCCGCCGCTCATAATCTAGTCGCGAACCGAGGGATGGCGAGGGGCTGGTATAGTGGGGTTTCGCGGCATGCCAAACCATGTCCAAATAAAGTGGGAGGTGATCTCGAAGTCGATCTCCTCATCCCGACCGCTTCGGTGCCCACCTAAACGATCGATGAGATGCATATCTTGGCGTGATCACGAGCACATAGTCGACCACACTAGACCCTCCCCCGATTGTCCCATGCGCATGTGCACTGCGGTGAAGCGGGCCACCGCGTGGATGTGCCATTGCAAATTATCAAGTCAAAAATACCACATAGCAGAGCAACCGTCGCCAAAGCGAAAGTGACTGGGTGTCATCCGATCCTCGCGGGCGGTTGCTCTCTGGGGATGTAGCCGCAGGACATCGCCGCCGAGAGGGTCAAGTCTCATGGGCTGCTTTACTCCTGTCCGTGCATTGAAATCCCCAAGAAGGACGACCCTACCCAACTGCTTGTGCTGTTGTATGTCATCATAGATCGACATAAGGGTCCATCCTATCCGCATCGGAGTGGCAACGATAGAAGGTGCTCTCTGCGTGAGGGAAATAACAGGCGGCCAGAAAAAGAGGGTTGCCACTGGCATTATGCACACGAACCCACAAGTACCGGTTGTGTCTGTCTATCCTCTGGAGGGTAACCGAATGTGCCAAAATTGTTCGGTAGTAGCAAGCAACCCCACCATGACACCCTTGTCCTGTACAGGTATTGAAGACCGAGAAATGTTGGTAACCCGGCAGATCAGGTAGCATGTGCCCAGCATGCTACCATGTCTCCATGAGAAAGATGAGATCCATATTGGCTGCCACGGAGTTGAGATGTCCCCCTCCGTCAAGGGAAGCCTCGACAATTCCATGAGACCACCCCGAGGCACAATTCCTATTTGTCGCCACTGTGGTATGCGCAACCTCGAGTCGCTGGGGAGGACGGGAAGCAGAGGCTGAGTGAGAAGCAGATGGAGCGGAGGTAGCATGTGGCTGAGAGGGCGTGGGTCATGAGGGAGCAGAAGGGAGCGGGAGAAGGGGGGTGGTAGAAGAAGCGTAAGGTGGCCACGCTCATGGTTGGGGTCAGGGCGGGGTCTCGCAGCAAGAGTGTGTCGGGCGAAAATGTGCATCCCGCCCCAACCAATCCCGCGCGAACCCCTTGGTGGCGAATGCCTCGACCGACAAGCTCCCCGCCAAGGCCTCCTATTGTGCGGGTGTGAGGTCCTGGCCCACGCATGTGGATGTCCCCTTCAACATCTTGCCCGGGCGCAATATGGCATCACGCGACTCGCAGATCCGCAACCGCTAATATGACAATGCGGCGACCACCCGGGCGCTGAGCCCCATGGCGGGCTGCTTGGGAAATGTGAACTGCCCCGGAATGTCATCCGGACGAGAATGTGTGTTCGGATATTGTGGGCTTAGACTCTCCCCTTCTCTTCCGCATGCCTCTGGACTACCGATTGTGGCCTCCCCGGCGCTTTGGAGTTCCGCGACCAGGGAAAGGTGGGCGAGGGCCGGGCCTTGGGCCGGGGTGGTGGTGGCCGGGATGGCATGGGGTGGCTTGAGGCGGGGGCAGCGCCCTGGTCCCCGGGCTGCCGGGCGTGGAGGCGCTAAGGGGTAGCGGAGCGAGCCGCCCCTCGCCCCGCGGAAGTTGGGAGCACAGCTCTTGCGGTGGCTCGCCGCCGCTGGCCATCTCCCACCGCGACCGGCCTCGCACTGACTATGAACCTCCTGTAGGGAGACCATGGCTCGTCTATGGATGGCTGCCCGCGCAACCCCGGAACTCCGTGCTCGGGTAGCGAGGGCTTGCTCGAGCTCCAAAGACAGGGGCCCCGAGCCGGCTTGTTGTTCCGATCGCATCAAGATCCCGAAGTGGTTCTGGTCGTCGCAAGAGCGCCACAAGGCCCCCTGCGCGTGTGCAGCGGTGGTGGCCTCAACCTTTTGATCAAGCCGAGACACCGTGACCATCGTCTCATGCATTGCCGCGCTCCCTCCCCGTGTCATGGTGTCCGAGTGATGAACACACGGTCAGGCGGGCCCGCATGTCGCCGGTGAGCTCCTCGCCCGGCGTTGCCGTTCGAAGTGTGCCAGGCCAAGGCCATCTTCTACGTGCTGTGTGCGGGTCTCCAGACCTGTGATGCGGTTCTTCTCGACCACCAGTTGCCTTCTGAGCACATGGGGTGCCGAGGACTCCATCTCCACTGCCATGCCAGCCAGGCGGGCACTGTTAGCCTCAATACGGGTACTGTCCACGCCCGCTTTGACATTAGTGCAACACTCCATTTCTCTCCCTTTAATCTTAAGAGATCTGACGTGATAGAAATTTAGACTACTGAACATTGAACCGTTCTTATATTATAATTTCTTCTTGCGCATCAATTAAGGTTATTGTATTGGACGATGATAAATTTGTCGATTGTTGTTTAGGACGACGTCTCAAGGAAGCTTTATTCACGATCGATCATTTATCTGATGGAGGTAATATTTTATTCTGTGTCCTGAGCAACATTATCATGTAGCTTTGGTTGGTTTTATCTGCAACTCTCTAAATCAAGACAAAAGATTTGTTCAATCCAAGCCATCATAAGTTGCTGCTATTATAGCTACCAAACTATCTAGGTAAGTCAACAGTTTGGCCCCAGTGGTTTGATGAAAATGCATCATGTTTGTTGATACCAATCATCATCTCTGTATAACTAATGCTCTTATTGTTGTTTATAAAGTCAATCTGAGAGGTAAATGAACATAATCAGATCATTTGTAGCTGTAACAAAACTATTATTCTACAATTATTGAAGGTTGTTTCTCTGCCTGACATTTGTTGCCACAGCCTGGAAATGCATCCAACATGTTGATGCTGCTAACAAAAGTTTAGAAGACTGAACGTAGCACTTCAACTAAATGTAATAGGTGAAAATACACTGCCATTTGTAAGGATTTCAATCAAATGCTTCATTGCCATACTTACCATCCCTGTATATGTGGACTGCAACTTATTGCTTAAATCACTGGCTATTTAGGAGAGCAAGATATCAGAATGCTGATGCTTTCTTATTCTACACTTATCGAAGGTTCTTTCTATATCTGCTACATTTTGCCACAGCCTGGAATTGCAGTTCAATACACTACTCTCGAACTTATCATTTCCATGGCTTGAGGCCTCCTAGAGTGTATCCTGCACTTGAAAGAACAATGGCATCTATGGATCGATTTTTTTATATGCCCCATGTTAGGTTTGGAACTACATTATAAGTGGGTAGAGTGTGATATGATGTTATGTCGCCAAAGCTTTTGTGGTGACTGGCTTAACATGGTAAGAGGAAGATCCAACTGGCAGAACAATGGCCTTCGCCATTTGTGGAGCATTCTACTCCAACAGATAGTCTAAAAAGCTCAGGCCCGATATGTAAGGTACACTACATTTCCTTGAACTTTGCTTGGCAATAGCATCCTCGATGTAATTTCCTATCCTTATTGTTTTTCTAGATGAGGTGGAAACGTCTTTGAAGTTTCTTACAATGGCTGCTATTGAACTCAACTTATGAAATCTAAATACTTCATTAGCTTTTCCAAATTGTTGCTAATATGTCTCTGGAACAATCACACATCAATTATGAATAGACATGGTTTTGTAGCATGGTTTGCACACATATGCTAATTTTCTTCACAGATTGAAATAGCGCTGCATACCTTGCAGATTGCAGAGGAATTCAACACATAGAGTTGGATATGTCCTCATTATCCACCATAAGTTGTCTGAGGAGCTGGCTATTACATGATTACAGTGTGCCTTTGGGTCCATTGCATTGACAAATTACGTACATTGAGTTTGAAAAATGTCAACTAGCTTCAATGTACTTTGACACCTTTCATTATTGCCTTCTCTCTGCATGGAGATGGTCTAAAGGAGCATATAATAGATATTTATATTGTTTTATCTCTATTGTAGTTGCACTTTATTGTACTTAGGTGTAAGAATATTCTCTTAAAAAGAGCAGATTAGTATTGGGTCCATTATGGAGTGTGAAATGGCAAGCCATCATCAGGAACAAGGTGCTACGCACGGAGGGTTGCCCTCCATTTTAATGAGGGTGAAGTGGTTTAAATCAAACCGTAAAGTCATGTTTTCTCAATCAATATTTAAATCTACAAGAAATTTATCGCGATGGCCAAGACCATCGCGAATATTTCTTTGTTTCGGCCCAGTGCAAAGGCACTCGTGTATATAATACTTGGTGCAAAAGTTATCGGATGTTGAAGATACACAGTGAAAAGAACAAATATGTTTCTATCAGGCTGTCTTCACATGCAGGATATATCCTACGGCATGATGATCTACTTCAACAAATCGATCAAAACACTACCTTTCTAAGTGTACATAACATAGGTTTCGAAGATAGCAAGTAGAGATGTCCAACTGCTATTGCCATTTTTTTGTCAATCTGAAACATTTAAAGATTGAACCTAGTATGAACGTCCATAGTTGAGAATGCAACTACATTTTGTGGGTGGTTCTAAAGTTGGCAATCATGAGTTGTCTTTTTTGTCATAATAGGAATGTAATGGATGGCTAAATTCGAGTTCCTTCCGCTAAAGTGGTTCTGACATGCAAAGACTATGTGAAGGGATTGAACCCTTGATCACATGCCTTGGAGCTTGCCCCTTAACCATGCCCCAGAGGGCTACAAGATAGGTACAAAGGAACAAGGCTAGATAAGAGCCTCCACCTCCACTAAGCGAATCATCATATATAAAGGGATTGAACCTAGGATCACTAGCCTAGAGGCAAACCCCTAAACTAAGCACCATAACCACCAAGGCAAGGCAACAAGAAAAAGGAAAAAAGAGATAAAACAGTCATGGTGGGAACTCGTACCACCACCATGGACAAAAGGGTACAAAAAATTACAATTAAGGTTAACCACCCCACCAAGGGGGGACCCAATACCTCACGAGGGATCAAACCACTAACTTGAAGTCCCTAAATCCTGAATGTAAGAATTGATCCCCTTAACCCAACAAGGCAAGAAAGATTTTTAACAACACAGTAACCACTAGGGAAGGAAATTGGAAAAAACGGCTAGGGGGCTCATACCTCCACCTTGCCAAAAGAATACACGTCAGCAACCCTAAGCTCAAAAACATACTTCACTTCATATGGAAACCTAATCTTGTTTCAAACGGAAGCCTTACCTTAAAAGGTTATCACCACAATTGACAAGGGCTTCTTCAACGGGAAAAAAGGGTAGGTAGACACATGTGGCAATAAGAGTCTTGCCAGATTGTCAGATTGCACCTATCTCTGCTGTCGACCATATAAAAACATACGACCAGGTTAGCAAGACGATTCTCTTAAAAAAAACTAAAACCGTTTCTATTCCGACAAACGGGTAATGATCGATTCTGGGCCTTAAGCATTTTTCTTATGCCTTAGCTGAAGCGCCATAGGCATGGCGACCAGGCCCACTCCTGTGCAATCCAAGCCGAAGCTCCAGCTATGGCGCTGTCTTCCGATTACCCATCCCCTCCATGCAACTGCATGTCTTCGATCTTGCATGACTATTCCGGCCATTTGCATGTGTAAATGCATGCCTTACCGTTATAAATCAGGCTCCATATCCGCTTGATTTTCCAACAGATCATTGACTATGGGCTTACCTGAGTTCGGGCGCTTACTCGTAAGGTAGATTTGCTCTTCTATTAGTCTTTTCATATGAAGTGATAAAGACCTTTTCATTTGTAACAAGACAAAGCGCCGGATTACCAAGCAAAGTATTGGCGATAAAGCCTTTTGTCATGCTTCATCGAGCAATATGCGATGGAGTCGGGCGCTCTCAAAAAGGTAGATTCACGCTTCAAGAACTCTTGTTGCATGGATATCCCGATGAGACTCTTCTGCTTTTTACCTGTATAGGCGCCTTATTACTTGCATTTTTATTGAAGAAAGTCATGTAATCGAAAGCGTTTGTTGGTTCCCGATTCAAGTTTTTCGCTATGGCGCTATCTCTCGAATGATATTCCGCTTCCATGCATCGCATTTGTTGGATCTTTGCATGTACGTTCAGCTCTTTGCATGTCTTCATGCATGAACAGCTTCCTATAAATCTGAATCTTTGTATCCGGCAAGGTTAAACGACAGAGCTCTAGACCTAAGGGCGATGGAGTCCGGTGCTTGCAAATAAGGTATATTTCTGCTTCTACTCATCTGTTAACCTTCTTGATCAAGATCTCTGACTCCACGCCTTCTATTATTTAGATCTTTAGCTATGGGCGAAAAAACTTCGCATTAACACAGAAGCTTTGATCATACTTCTGTTAGCCTTGTCAAAAAAGAGCTGCATTTGTAGCTGTAAGGGCGTCGGAAATCAAAGCAGGATCGAAATGATCTTTGTAGCCGAGCCTTAATCTTCCCTTTTTTTTTCCCCAATATGGTCGAGCTATCCCCGAGATTTGTGTTAAACATATCTATTCCCAAGCACATTACTTCTATCCGTGTAATGGGCGATGGAGTCCGACTTTGTATAGGCAACGTATCACTGTAAAAACTCAAGAGACTTGCCCCTCGATCTTTCCGATGGGATGAGAGAAGAGTGGATTAAACTTCTGGCAGTCGGAAAACACGGGCCGAAGGCATGTCCGAATGCATTATTCTACAAGGTTTCTTTGAATCAAGGATTATTCCGTTATGTTCACCAATCAAAACAAGGGCTTTGTGATTATTACTTTGCTTTCTAAATTATCCCTTTCTCGATGGGTGTTATTTGCATTTAGATATGTTCTAAAAAAATGCTCTTCCAACCGGAGAGAGCAAAGTGGATTCCTTTTATAGCCGGAGGAACATCGATCTTCTACGCTGATGCGGTGGGATCACCGCACTCCACCGCATCTATCTCGGACCAGAAGCCCGTGGCCCCGCCATTACTTGGTTGGAGCATCCGCCATCCACAAGGAAGGTGACCGGCATTTACAGCCTAATGTTGGGTTTTAGCAAAGCCAAAGATATTCTAGGTATATTCCAGTATATACCTAGGATATGCCAAAAACCCCATAAACAAGGGTTTGCCCCCTTAGGGGCAACCCAAAAAAAGGTATTTTGGGTCCCTCTTCATGAAGCTACCCCGATACTAGTTAAAATCCTTTTTTTCTCTCTCTAATGAAGGAATTGGCATACCTTTTTAATGACCATTTTGGCACAATGATTAGAGCAGCTCTGAACATAGTGTTAATGCCATAGACCATTACCAATATACAATTTCTATATTCACACGTTTGCTAAAGCTCAAGCATACAATTCACATTGCATTGTCGTTTTATGGGTTGGTGACTAGTCCATTTAAACCTAAAGCCATCTTCCTTGATATTCTTAAGATGTGGTCGCACAAAGACCACTTGTCTCAAACTCGCATTGTAGATGATAAGTGTTGTGTGGTTGCAATTCAAAACTGCCTCTCTCTTATAGGTTCGTTTAAAAAATGTTTTTATAGTGGGTTGTAAAAAGAGAGCTATTCATAATCTTCATTTAGAGGATCTATCACCTATGGAGTCTTGGTTGCCAACACTTGTTTCAATACTTTGCATCCTCACATTTCTTCTCTACTCCCTTGACAAGCTAAACAAGCTTCCTAAATGGCACCTTTTTCCTCTTGCTTTCGCTACATGTCGCAAGGGTTGTGATTCATCCCCCCCAAAGGCGTGGGAGAGAGTTTTTGTATGGAAAAGGTAGAGTTGAACCAATGAGCTTTTCCAAAATGTAGTTCAGTTTGGATTGCCGTGAACGATCTTAATGTATCAAGATCCAAATTATCAAGGATTTTAATGGATTCGGTTGTGAGGAATGACATTTATTATGGCATCTTCTTTCTTATAGAGCCCTCATCAATAGTAGATTAATTAGTCTTAGAAGATATGAGTATAAAGAATTTCTAAATTGTCTACAATCTTGATATACCTATTGCCTAGTTAGAAAGGGAATTAACTGAATTGAAGAAAATAGTTCAAATTATTGGAGCATACAAGCATGATTACGAGATTTCTTCTTATTAGTTTGGTACCATAATTTATAGTGCTAGATTATGCTTCCATGATAAGCTATGTATAATATAATAATACTAGTAACAGTTGTCTGGCATTGTCGACTTTTAGCAAACAACTTGAAGAGTAGGTCATTACAACATTGAGTAGAAAGACATCTAGAAAATTATCAGTTTGAAGCTTGGTAATACGGAAGCATAGGAAGCCCTTTGTGTTTATAAATGATTTGCAATAAGTGGAAAAGGGGTTTTGTTGTTAGAATAAGGCTACAAATTTTCCTTTTATTTGGACAATGTGTTATTATTAACATTGATTGGAAAGACATCTACAAAATTATGAGTTTGGAAGTATAAGAAGCCTTCCATATTCTATTCTATAAATGATTTGCAATAAGTGAAGAAGGGTTTTGTGGTCCCGGGTCCGAATAAATTGATTCATCTCAAAATTTCGCCTTTATAGTGCCAACTCCTTCATACATGTCTCAAGGAAGTTAATGTGTTGGTTCATAAGTTTTATCCCAAAGATTTTTTAGAACTACGCCCCACTATGTAAGCTGCAAGTTGAGAGTCTCGAAAGACCGCTTCTTTCTATGTGACCAAGTTGAGCCGGGGTTTGGTCATGGTTACTATCTCTTCCATGTGGCCTTGACTAGCCAGCCAGGGTACTCTCGCCATTTATCCTTCCACTTGAACAACTTTTGCAAAGATTGTGCTTTCCACTTAGCTTCCGTGACCGGTTGGTGGAAATTCGTTTTGGAAAAGAAGGCGGTTATAAATCTTCAAAGCTTATCAATTAGTGTTGACCAAGTTCTTAAAGAGGTGCAACACTGATTGGTGAAGGCATACCTATGTTCTCAGCTTGCTCCTGAGAAAAAACATTTGATTTTTGAAGAATATTTGGGTATCTTATTTTATGCATAGGCAGTGGTCGCAGAACGGTTGGATTATCTTTGTCACGAGATTTTATTCCCTGCCTCTCGAGAATTATATGTACTTCTTTTGGAATATTGAATTAGAGTTTATCATCCTTAAAAAAAAAAAGGAAAAAAGGAAGGGCTTTTGTCGTTGGAATAAGGTTGCAAAATTTTATTATTAACTAATGCATGTGATAACAAAATGCAACATTGTTCACCATGGGCCCCTAAAAAAATGTACCTTGTTTTCCCTGTTTTCAATATTTTCTAACGCCTTTTTATTACCACCTAAGGAAGGCAGCACAATAGGAAATGGGAACTAAGTTGAAGGGGAGGGGGAGGGGGGATGCAAGATTTTCACTTGTTATTATTGATTGGTTGGCTTTGAAATTTGAATGGCTTGAGCAGCTAAACATTTCTCTATAGGATGGTGGATGTATATTTTAAAGGTGATGACAAAACATTGACTCATGGTGATCAAGGAGGGATCAAATACATTTGACGCTTAACAATGGATGCTAAAGTGCATATACAATTAAATTAATATGGACAAAGGAAGGCCATTTGAAATGTGTAATCCAAATAATCTTTTTATTATAAAGTATTGTCGTGCATGCATGCCTTCAATCAAGATTTCATCTTGACCATTGCTTCATTCATTTGATCGAATGCCCATGCTCTATAGATCTAAAGATCTGCGATAATAAAAAACCAACAACGCTGAATGGCTCGATTCATCCAACTGATGGCCTAGATTCGGGCTTAAACTGCAACTAAAAGAGCTAAGGAGAAAACAAAAAGGAAGGGAAAAAGAGGAAAGGAAGGGAGGAGAAAGGAAAAAAAAAGATGATGGGGGGGAGAGGGGGGAGAAAAGGAAAGAAGAGGAAGGGAAAAAAGGAAAATCATGGAAGGAAGATAGATAGATAGATAGATAGAGTTTTTGATGTCCATGAGAAGCCAAAACCGACAAGGACACACGCATTGATGGGACTTACCCCCAACCGCCCACAAAGGTGAAGTGCTCACTAACTTTATAATGATTATGGTCACTTCCACAATGAGACGCTGAACCCATGACCTTGGGCATAGCAAAGATAGGATTTTACCATAGGATCTTGGACGTGGCAGTTTATGGTCTTACCACGCAAGAGGAGAATGAAAAAAGGGAAATGGACAGATGGGAGAAAAAGGAAAAGTGGAAATAGAAAAATGAAAAAAGAGAGAGGGGAAAATAAAAAGGAGAAAAGTGGAGAAGGGCAAGAAAAGGTAAAAGAGAAGGGAAAGAAGAAAGGTGGATAATGCTCTTTGTTTCAGAATTTGTAATGTGAATTAATCTAACAATTGTCCAATGTATCATGTATAGTTCTTAGCTTATGCCTAGCAAATGTTGGGCACCAAAAGAATAAATAAGGGCTTCTTGTTGGATTAGCCATGAGGTTCAAGTGGTTTACTAACTTAACATTTGGATGTAAACCAGTTTGATAATCACATAGTTTGATAAATTAACACGATTAAGATGTTTAGAAGACATGCTCAACTTTATAAAAGTGCTTTGGGCATTAAACATAATGACAAAATAGAAGTTAGACATCAATAATAAATTATAGCCTATTAATGCATTTTAAAAGTGATAGATTGGGGAGCCACGACAGGATAGGCTTTTGTCGATGTTGGCAAATGGGCGTTGAAGATGAATGCCATACTCTCCAAAGATGTCCGACATACGATCAAATTCGGGCATGCTATGCTGAGTTGGTTAGGCATGTCCAGCTGCTACATGTGACATTGAGTTTATCAGAAGGTAATGGATGTGCGAGATCAGCTGTGTCCCCGGCCACTCGTTTGACTTGTTAATATGTTACACAATATGTATATTTACAGTTTAATAGCACCTTATTATTGTCACGTGTTTTCCCTCAAAAACCTTTCGGTGTGGGGGTTTTTTAATCCAGATAGTAATAATCTTACTGCCCTCTCTTATTGGGTTTCATAGGTGGATTGGTCTTCGTGGATAATAAAAACTTTATTCTATTCTATTTTGGATATCCAAGGGCTGAAGAAGGATAGTTGCCTTTATAGCATATAGAAGAACCAAAATTTTATTAACTAGAGAATTTTATTAACTAAAGAAATAGGAGGAAAAGTATTCAAAGAAATAAAAGGACAAATATTAACATTTCCGTGCCAAATCACAACTTATATTCATAATAAGTACGTCAAGTTGAAATTGCTTAGAATGCCACAGATTTTTTCTCAGAATCTGCCCATTCTCTGCTGCATCAAATTCTCATTGCAACATATTACGCACGGGTAGGAAAAATCAGGGGACGACGACACAATTTCTGCCAATGCATGATCAAATCTGACTATTCAAACTGCCATTTTTGCGATTTCATACTGCACGTCTTTAATCTGAACCGGATTCATGATGTAAAAGGGAAGTCATGGTAATGGCTACCTCGATGGATGCACAAAAATGACTCGGTTCTTCAATGGAGATTTTGGTTCGGTGCTCATCGCCTTCAGAGCTCTTTTAGATCATCGGCTGCAGCAGGTCCTATGAAATCGACCGAAGAAAAACTCATTTTCTGAACATGTTCCTGAAAGACTTCAGACGCAGTGCAACCACAGCCACGTCTCGTGGACAAAATTCCTAAAAAAGGGGGCAGAGGAAAAAAATAATAGCGAAGCAGCCTCCTGATTTTGTGGGACCAAAGATTCTTCCCACCAATAATTATATATGTTAGATAATAGCATGTTGTGCACAAAAAAGAATCACATTTTGTACTTTAGAACACTCAAGGATGTGCGTCTATCATGCAAATTGTGTTGCAGTAATCTAGAAGGGCGCGAAAAGCATATGGGTTAAAGATATGAAGCCCAAAAAATCTAATTGATCTTGCACAAAAGCATTAAAGAGAAAAACAATGTCGAATGCAAGAAGAAAAATTACTTGCGATGGATCATCATCAACAATGCATCATGAACAACTGAAAAATGACGCATAGCTATAACTTGACAAGGAAGTTGCCAAATTATTGTTTAGAGAAATAGTTGTTAAAATGTTAAAATCATTGCAAACTTCCATAGCTTGAGGGTTTGCGTGCGAGGAAAAAAGGAATGACACACACCAAATTGTAGAAAGATGAATTTAATATGATCTATTCTACAATATAGAGGCCAAAATTTAGAATAGAGACAATATCCACAAAGATTTGTAATCGATACATACTAAATCAGAATGTAGAGACTGTATGAATGAAAACCACAAGGAGGATGACTTATAATACCTCTTAAATATGCCAAGTATCACTGCAAGCTTGTCTTGCAAAGAATCACCATAAAATGTTGTGTTCTATCATTTAGCTCTGAAAAAAGCATGAGAAAAACAATCAGAATACCCATGGACCAGGAAAAGTTACAATGTTAGGGCATGTCTACCATCATGTGAAGATAATGGAAAATCTTGGAATGCCTAGCATACAATAAAAATTAAATTAACCCTTCGGGAGAAAAACGTAAATCCTAAATGCTTTCACACCCATGACCAAATTAGATGAACTTCCCCGTGTTGGCAAATCCAGGGGGCCCATTCTTATGATGGTTAGGGCCTCGATTTTTGTGTCCAGAAACATTAGCAGAACCTACCTATTAATTCATACAAAAGAAGTTTCGGAATACAAAAATATGGTGAAGAAAAGGATATTAACAGAACATGGCTTGAGAAATTTAGGCATGATCCTCCATGCCATATGCAATCGGCCAAAGAGGAATCAGATCGAGAAGATAGGCGCCCAAAATCATAGAAAAAAAAAATCTTCCCTGATTTTTGGAATATTGGGAATTTTTTTCGGCTCTCAAACTCCCATTAAAGTTTTAGAAAAGTAACTTAAACAAAAATTTCAAAAATATTATCCGCCAGATCGGAGAATACCAAATTAACAAGATAGATATACATTTATCACATTCAATATTATGTCCTCATTGTCCCATAACCCGTTGGGTTCCCGTGGACGTAAAAATTTATCTTATCTTATCTTATTAACAAAATAGATATATATTTATCACATTCAATATTATGTCCTTTTGTTTAATTATGGGTATGAAGAATAGAATAGAATAGAATAGTTTTTTTAACGTCACGGAGACCAATGGGTCATGGGACCCATACAATCATCTAATATCACCCCAATTAATGTTATTTGTGTTCTACCATAATTCCATTCTTTTGTCCATGTAAATAATTACTAGACCATATCTTGTGAAGTATAATTTTGCATGTGAAGTTAATTTTTATAATGCCGATGCCGCATATAAGTAGGTCCCTATCATTATGTGGGCCTTTGTATATAAGACTGAAGTTGCTATCCTCCATCATTTCTATAAATTGATGCCAAAAACATTCATATGAGCACGTCGATCATTAGTACTTGTGTGCATTAGCTTGAGATTATGGTGTGCATTAGCTTGAGATTATTAGTACAAAGGGGAACAGGCTACCACTCAGAACAATATAGAAATTGGGGTCCCCCTTTTTTGCTCCAGAATTTCAAGCATGCTCAAGCCACGAGAATCGCTTTTGTGGCAAAACCATGTTTTATGGCTAGATTCTAGCAGCCGGAACTGAACTAAAGTGTCAAATTTGGATCTAAGGCATCTAAGGTTGTCTCTGAAGGGGATATTTGCTAAAAAATCTATTGTGGGTCAATTAAAAAGGGAACGAATACGACAATAAAAGGGCTCTGACCTGTGTCTTGTAGTTTTATAGCAGTGGTTCTAGGGTCAGATCATGGAAGCATTCTGCAAATCGTGCTACAGGACCTAAACATAGAACCAGCATGCACAAAAATGCTGTTGCAGCAGGATATTTGCATATAGTCTATCCTGGGCACAAACGATCCAAACTCGACCAGATCCTTCAAGATAGATAACTTTATGGATGGCCTGCTTCGCTTAGCATTCAAACGCAAAACAGAGACCAAAAAAGGCTTAAAAAACAAAGTATTTTGGGGGAAACAAAGTACTCTGTTTCAATTAAGCATTTATAAGCAGAGTATTTGGGGGAAAAATAGAGTGGGCAAGTAAGAATTCAAGCACAAGCGGCGATAAGCACTCAACAATAGAGTTTTCTGACTTATTTTGCTTGAATTAAGCATTCAAAACTGCGATAAAGCATTCAAATTGTGGTCACTGCGGAAACCTATTGCCCTAGGTCTAGAACGAGCTACCGCCAAGTGAATTGAATTGAATTGGTTTTTTAAGTCCTCGGAGATCAATTTGGTTTATGGGACACAATACAATGTGTAACAATAGTAGGTGCACATACCAATACCAATTTTACTAGGAGGATTGAAAATCCCCTATCCTTTCGTGTTTTCGAGGAAAAAAAACTTAAAATATATACTGCCATACAATATATTTATGATGAGACTAGGGCATGTTGTATCTTCAATAGATTTTCTCGATGGGCTAATACATCAAGCAAGTAGGACCCCAAGCGAGCTAGAAATGAAGTATTCAACAATGAATGCAAATGTAATTGATGAAGAGGAAGATCAAAATATTGTTCTCTGATATGATAATAAGTTGAACAAAACTGAAAAGTATTTGCCTCATCTTCCACTTCATTCGATTGACACACACAATCGATTTCCCTAGGTGTAGCATCCCAATGCCATGTCTATGCACAAATGATGATCCCCCCTCATGAAGAGCAGTGCTATTATTTCTTCCTTTTTATGACCCATAGATGCCACTAAGTAAGTTTATGGCCTGGTAAGTGAAGGGTTGACAGCCCTTATAATGACTCGTTTTAATTTTTGCCCATGATATCCGTGATTCCATGACCTCCGATGGAAACAAGTATCAAGATAGGCACACAATTGTCTCAGTTCTGTTGGCGTAGATGCCAGGATACAATTTTGCTCTTCAACCTCCCATTTGGTAAGACAGTTAAAGTGCTTCTCTTTCCAACAAAGCTTCAGCTGCTAGGGCCCCAGTACTATTGTTTGTTTGACTATTGCATCATTCCTAGATGATGGTGCATTAAATTTACACTTTGAAAGCCACGGTCATTATTTGGCCTGTTTATGCTATCTCAAATGCGAAATTGGAATGGCAAACTGAATTTAATGCAAAAGTAAAATACATGTGCACAATTATTCTTACATAGCAAAAATGAAAGCCTTGCAACCAAGTCTTAGGGTGCTTTCCCATGAGATTGGCGACCTGGAAATCTGGGTCCAGGTCAAAAACCTCAGCGTTAAGAAATGCTTGGTGATTACTTCTGATTCAGGTCAAAAACCGAGTCTTTGGGGTTGAGGGCGCCCACGGAACCCCGACCCTAACACGGACCTCAAGAAAACTTTGAGGTTGAGATCCATGGGAAAGCAGCCTTACCCAACCACCAATTTTCCTCACTAGGGAAGACTACTTTGCTCTTTTTAGGTCCATATAAGACAAGATATGCATTTTTTTTTACAGGTTCAGTGCATCATCTTTAATGCGAATAAACAAATTGTGTTTTCTTCGACACAAAGTGTTTAAATGTCAATTTTAGGCACTTAAACTTATAAAAAGCTGAAAATATTTCTCCATACCTCATTCCATTTGAGTTCATCAAGAGTGTTGAAAGGGCAAAAGTGGACTTTTATGGGGCAAAGGCAAAAAGTGGGCAGCAAGGCACCCCCTAAGCGTGTATTTATTCAATGTTTGCATTTCAATTTCAATTCGCAGAATACGGCTATGGCTGCTCCATTGGTCTTCCGTTTTTAGCAAAGACGGCTATGGCTGCTCCATTGGTCTTGAGTAAAATTCGATCGCAACGAACCGCCGCAACAAAGTCATGCCGTAGAATGGTGGAGTGACATTCCATTCTTGGCTAGAATGGTTGCCACAGGGCAGTTTGCCATTGGCTCTCAAACAAGAATGCAAACCAACTTTCCTTGACGTTATGTAGAATGGCATGGGGAAGTTATTTGCTGCCCCCATGACCTGCAGAATCGGGGAGCCCCGTGGTAGGGGCGACCTGATTCTGCAGGTCATGGGGGCAGCAAGAATGGCTGACCCCATGCCATTGTGTCACAACGTCAAGGCAAGAAGAACCGGATTCTGCCAGGTTTTGGGGACCCATTTTCCATTCTTGACAAGAATGATTTAGTATCAGGCAAGAACACAGACCCACTTGCCTTGACGTAGTATGACTTGGTCCAATTAAAGCATATATGATGATTTTCTTATAAATTGTAGTGGCCTCTTCTCAGTGAGTATCCATATCCCATGGAAACTTGGTTGTCACTTGTTTCATTACCTCTCGTCCTTCTAACCATTCTTCTCTACTTTTTTCTCAAGCCAAGCAAGGTTCCTCCTTCCTCTTGCTCTTCCCATAATTGGTCATCTCCATTTGCTGGGGAATCTCCTCACCAATCCCTCGCTCGTCTTTCGAAGCGCTATGGACCCTCTTTTCTCAGTGCGCCTTGGGGCAGTCAATCGCTTGGTGGCCTCTTCTCAAGACATGGCAAGAGAATTCTTAAAGACACATGATGCATCTTTTGCTTCAAGGCCAAAACTTGCATTTGCACGGCTAGTGATGTATGATTATAGGGATATGATATGGGCAGAATATGGGCCTCGATGGAGGGAGTTGAAGAGGCTTTGCACTCATGAGCTGTTCAGCCATGGAAGGTTAGAAGCAAGCAAGGATATAAGGCAGGAAGAAATGTCATGCATTATTGAATCCATAATAGAAGAGGGCCATGGAAACAGGGCAATAAATGTGAGAGCAAAGTTGTTTAATCTGGCGATAAATGTGGTGACTAGAATGGCGATGGGCGAGAAATATTTTGGAAAGGGGAACTCAGAAGGGGCAGAATGCTTCAGGCAGGTAATTGAGGAAGCATTTTTCTTATCAGCGGCGTTCAACATAGGGGATTTTGTGCCCTTTCTGGCTCGGTTTGATCTACAAGGATATGAAAAAAGGATGAAGGCGGTGCACAAGGATCTGGACTCGTTTTTTGACGGCATAGTGCAAGAGTATAAACTGAAGAAAGGGCTGAAAGGGCTTGATGAGAAGAGCGATCTGATGGATGTTTTATTAGCAGGGGATCATAGCCACGAAACGATCAAGGCTGTTGTAACGGTAAGCGTTTAAAATTCACTCTGTATCCCCTTTTCCCTTTTACTTGAAATACATGCCGGTTGCAGGATCTTATAGGAGGAGGGACTGATACAAATTCAGTATCGACGGAATGGGCTCTGGCAGAGCTGCTTAAATGGCCAAGCATAATGCAAAAAGCCCAGAAGGAAATTGATGAAGTGGTGGGGTTCGGCCGAAGAGTAGAAGAAGAAGATTTGCCGGATCTGAAATATTTGCAGGCCATCGTGAAGGAGACATTAAGGCTACATCCGGCGGGGCCTCTGCTGATACCGCACGAATCAATAGAGGAGTGCAATGTGGGGGGGTACCAAATTCCAAAAGGGACGATGATATTTGTGAATGTATGGGCAATTGGGAGAGATCCAAGCAACTGGGACGAGCCGGAGAAATTCAATCCAGAGAGATTTAGGGGCAGCAGCGTGGATGTAAAGGGGAGAGATATGGAGCTGATTCCGTTCGGATCAGGGCGAAGGATGTGTCCAGGTTACTCTTTGGCGCTGTGCATGATGCAGCTCACTCTGGCGCGGCTTCTACAGAGGTTTGATTGGAGTGTAGCGGAGGGGCATGGCCCCGATTTGAGCGAAAAATTGAGGGGCACTCTCACGTTGGCACAACCCCTGCAGGCCATCGCTAAATCCCGCACCAACTACTCTTCATAGCGTGCTTCCTTAACGTCCTTGGCCTCTGCATTTAGCCATAAGATTGAATCCTAGCCGTCGATTTCAAGAAGTTATACCCAGTAACACATGTGGCCCAATCTGTTATGGCCATAACATAGATGTTATGTCCATAACATCCTCTGTTGCCACGTGCTATTTTGTTTGGGCAGCACTCTGCCGTGATAGATCGCAAAAGGCCGCCATAGCCAGGCCTCCGGCCTCCATAGCCAGACCTCTAGGCGCTTCCTTTTTCCCGATTTTGGTGTTCAAATGCTCTGTTACAGAGCTGGCTCTATTTCAAGAACAAAGATGCAAGATTTTCGGAGCTATTTGCGCAAGAAAGCTCTTCCAGAACAGAAAGCCCGGCCTGCCTCTGTTCCGGCCTCTCTAGCGGAGGAGGCGGTGCTGCTGCCAGATTAAATCTTAATGCAACTCAGGAGGCTCTGTTGCCCAAGGCTTGCAAACTCAACCTTGATGCTAGCCAGTGTAAAAGTAAGCCCTCTTTGAAATGTTTGTGATAATCCGACACAAATGCTTGGTTGAAATGATCCGATTTTTGTTTTCGCTTCTAAGTGTTGATTTTCGTATTTGGAATTTCATTTTTGCAGGCCTAAGCTCTCGCTCGCCCCGCTCCTTCGCGCATCACAAGCAAAAAGGTCGTAAATTTTTTGCTGTTTTTGTTTCGTAGATTTTTCAGATGATTTCTAATCTTCGATGATTTCGATGATTCCACGTAAAGCTTAAGGAAATGGAGGTCAAGCGAAAAAATGAAATACTGTCCAACTTCTCGCAAATGCCCTAAAATTGCCGATTCTCGTGAATCCGACTCATTTATGCCTCCCCGTGCAAATCGGACTCCCTTTACTGCTTAAATCCGCCGCCCTCGCCTCACATGGTTTATTTAGAAAACATAGACTTACATTTAGTTTGTTTTTCTTGCCTTGTTTTTCTTGCCGGAATGCAGTGCGGGCTGCCAAGCTTGGCTATGGCGGCTCTGCCAAATGCCTCGGCCAAGGACGTTAAGGCCGATACGTCCTCGGCCGGTAAGTGGCCATGTGGCCACGAAATTCCTCGGCCGTACGAGGAATTTCGTGGCCACACGGCCACTCGGCCATTTTCCTGGCCCATAACTCCGAGGGAGAGGACGTTATCTACCCCATAAATTAAATGGCAGTCAAACATGCCACATTCATTCCAAGATTAATTTGTACAGATGTATATGTAAGTGTATATTAGAGAGCCAAGTGTGAAGGGATAGTCATAACGCGTGGAATGTGTAGGAATCATGGGATCCATAGTTTGAAATCAATGCATCTCATAGTTTAAGGTTTTGAAGACCACGGATCCAATGTATAGTCAACACAAATGCAATTAAAGTGCAATGGAAATTGTCGATATTTCGTTTGTGTGAGAAGATGGAAGAAATGTGTGGCTATGTTCTTGTGTGTGAAGTTGTATTACCTTGTCTAGTATAGTAACACTCAAATGATAGCCATTAAGGTATTCATGTATGCATGTAAGATGTAATGCAATTCATCGATGTTTCTTCTTTGTTACTCAAACAAACAAACAAACAAAGACAAACATGAACCTAAAACTCTATAAGACCATAAAAACATGAATTTTGAGGAAAATCATAAACTTTTAAACCTAAGAACATTAGTGGTTCAAGAAAAGAAACCCTAAATTGTGAACCCTAAGCCCTAACCCTAACCCTAACTCTAACCAAAAACAATGTCAAGCATTACTAGTTGTAATATTCCACTAGGTACGTGTAATTTTGGCGATCTTCTGCATATGTAGGAGTGTGTGTTTGCTTCGTGTTGGCATAGGGTGGAGTAGAATGGAATGCATAGGTTGAATGGAATTGGGTAAAATATAATGGTGGCACGTGATATTTCATGTAGCAAATGAAATTGAAGATGGACGATAAATAATTATAATATCTCTGTACAACTAACATTAGTATCTGATAATGGGAAGAGAAGATGCTATGAGGCTCCAACATAAAATGTTCTTGTGTATTAACTCTATTTGCTTTGTGCTGTGAAATGGTGAATGGTATACAATGCTAAATATAGTATACATGGCTATGGGGAGGAAAATTTCCTCACTTCGGCAAAATAAATATGACATGTTATTATAGTAAAGTAGGTCAAACTCACTATCCCTATCCCTATGGTACTCCACCCCAACACACTTGCAATACCAAAAGTGCTATATTCTATAGCAATCAAATCAACCAATCCAAGCGCAATCAAATCAACCAATCCAAGCACACGTTCAAAATGTAATTATCATGTAACTTTTCAAGTTAAATTACTTCGTTTTGAGTCTCCAACTAAACAATATAACTCCATATTCACAAGGCAGCTTATAATATGATCAATCATCCTGTATCCATTATCATCAGACATTATTTAAGCAAATGCCTATCATATGGATGGAGAAAGTTAAATCTGATTTTGCCCCATTCGATTCATTTCCCCTTCACTGTTCCTAACTCTGTCCCTGGTCTTATAAAGAAATGGATTAGAGCTTGGAACCTAGTCAGAGATATGTTTACTTGGAAAGAGGGCCTATCCATGGATCAATCCATCTTCTGGAACCCGGGGCTCCTAAACAATGACTCTTATTTATGCTTAGCCTGTCACTTCCCGGAGCAGGCGAGGTTATGGGGAAGTAAAGGTATTATTTTCATCAGAGATATGTTTAATGACCAAGGGATTATCCCTTTTCAATACTCTGTTCTAGCTGGTGAAGGGATGGATACCGAGACTCTATACAACAATATACATCAAGTGCTCTCTCAAGGGAGATGGACTGATGATGATGATCAGAACTAGACTCATAATGGAAATACTGGCTTCAAAGTTAAATCAGCACAAGTATCCGATGAGAGGTCAAAGGCTCTCAATCCATACCAAATGGCAAACTGAGGAGGACAGGTGCACAAGGAATCTAAAGTTCATGTGGTCGAGCCCGATCCCTCCTAAGGTGAAATCCTTCATGTGGCAGCTTTGGCACAGAGCTTTAGCCACTAATCACAAAAGGCACAAGATCCAAATGTCGATTCGGATGCTGCCCCGGATGCCTTAATTCGAGGGGAGGATGAGGAGCACTTGTTTAAATCATGCCGGCAGTGGAATGGATCCCGAGTTAGCCTCCACCATCTTTGGTTCACGATCTTAATTCTCTTGACCCGATAGAGTTTTTCTACCGAATAACCCCAACGATTGGAGGATCTACATCCTTACGTTGGCGAATTTGGAAGGAAGAAACAATTTCATATTCAAGCGCTGATATTACTCATCCCGAGGATATCATCAAGCGGGCAAGAATATATGACATTAAATGGATTCTCACTTCTTTGCATAGAACTAAACATGAGTCTGACATCTTTGTCTCTGATTTTACAGGGATTATCTTTGTGTTGGTGCGCAAGCTCAAATGGAAAAAGATCGACCCAGTGGCAAATCAACAATGGATCAAGGTGTTTGGTCCTCCGAACATATCTGGCCATGATTTAACCCTATCTCTGCAACTGTATTCTTTGCGGACCGAATTACAATGCAAGAAGAGGAATGCTCTGTGAGGCGAAAGATAGTAAAGGCCGTTTTAATATGGCCAAAGCTGAATCCTGCATGTGTCCATTCTGTTTACTCTGTTATTATGGTCGTGAGGCGTAGGGGAGGCCTACCAACACTAATCTCAGATCACACTTCTAGATCACAACAGGCTTTATATTTGGTACAGGAGCTATATTCTAGCTCATACTCTATCTTATCTTGGCTACTACTACTATTTTCCAACAGCACTCTTTACTGTTCTATTAGGGTTATACTTCCCTTCAAAAAGTACCACTTTTTGTTAACTTATACTTTATAATTAATACATAAATACGCCTTCAGTAAAAAAAAAAAAAACAAAAAGGTAAATTAACGTGCAAGGTTATACTACAGAGATTAGAAACGAGAATGCGAAAATATATATATACATCTAACAATCATAAGAGAGTGCAACTATAAGATGGCAGAATGTAGTCTAGCAAATATGAGAATACAAAACAATCAAAGGCATGCAGTTCAAATTACACAGTAAGGATGTTGTAAAGAACATTATTCTAATCCCTAATTTAAAGGTCAATTTGGTTAAAGCCGCTAAAAATATATGCCTCAAGTTACAGCCCCATCTATTATGGCCTGTCCCAAAATTATACAGGCTAAACCAGGGGCTATTCCTATGAAGAATATTTTACCTTAGATGTGGAGACAAAGCATGTCTATTATGCATTGCACCTGTACATAATTGTAGCATAAAATTTCGTATAAAAGCATACCAATAGATTTGGTCAAAGGCAAGTTTACCTCGATTCAATTATTGTCCTTGTGTCGGATGGAGCGATGCGGGGAGCCGGATGCGCGTCTTGGTGGACACAACGGTGATCGTGATAGCTTTGGAGTACCTAGGACGCTTGTTTCCTTGGCAAGCTCACGGGACCCCGGCTCTAAGCCTGGTCAAAGCGGCCCATTACAAAGGAGCACATCACCCCGTGTTAGCGGGGCCCCGTAGCTCTACTGCGTTCCCCTACCGCCCCTGAAAAAGCGGACTCATTGCCTCCATTCATACGGTGCCCACCATCTTCGCATCGAGAGGCAGGCAGGTGGATTGGGGAGCCGCCAGACCAGACTCTGTCGGTCTTTGTCAAACGGGTGCCATTGAGGATGAGTCTCACACTTTCCGAGTTGCCCAACGTTGGTCCAGATCCGGGCGGATACACTCCCTTAATGCGGCCGGACTGCGCCCTTACATTTCCGATGAACACACCGAAGACGCGTGCCACGGGTCGCGTACATTCTGGGAGGTCTTGGACTGCGAGGGTCAACTTTGCCCCGGCCTTTGGCCGCTTTCGGCGATTAGGCACTACGGGTCGCGCATGCATCAGTATATATTTGGGTGTTTTACGCATTTTATATGTTAGATGATTTGTCGGCCGATTGTGATTCTTTGCCCGGGTTTTCCCTCGAAACCGCCGGGTGAGGGGGTTTTAATCCGGCGAGAATCCTTCTTTGTTTTTTGTATTGGGTCCCATAGACCAGATTGGTCTCCGTGGACGATAAAAGTACCTTCCTTCCTTCCTCATGGACTCCAAACAAAAGAAGGAAGATGTTAGCTCAGACAGCAAATAAATAACCTATCATTCAAACTCTGCCACAACATTAGAATTGCACCTTCTAACACCAGATTTGTTCAAGATCAAAATTTTGAATCCTCTTAAACTACCATCTCCTAGCCAAATTGTAAGCAATTAATGCAAAATTGGAAAATGGCTAAAAGTAGGGCACGAAGAACCTCGTTGTACAAATGCTTACATGTTTCATTCGGTTGTGGATAGAAACTCATATGAGGAAAACTAACCTATTGTTATATACACATAAGTCTTTGCACTAACCAACTTAAAGCTAGGGAATCAGAAAATACAAAGATGTACAGAGCAAGCAAATAGAAAATGTCACGGAGACAATCCAAATAGAAGATTAGCTATTACATTCAATTGTTATCTTCAATTGCAGTGACAATCCAGTTTGCTATAGAAGTTGACATCAAAACATCCATCAATGAACCACAGGTATGGAATAAACACATACCACATAGACAGTTGCTAGGATGTGAATCAAGAAAAAACATATTATAAAAGAAATACATTATGAGAGACATACAACATATTGTTGTAAACTTCTTGTCTGCAAAGCATGAAACCATATTCAGAAGGGGTAAAGCGACAGTGCTGGCACAATTTTAGTGCTTAATGGATGGTGATTCAAGCATAAAGCACATATTTTGTGGAAGCAAAGATTGACTTCATTTGCTTCTCATTGAAGTGCATTCTCCCACTTCAGAAAATAATGCAGCCCTTCATTTGCACAAGTCGGTAGGTCTATGATGAAGCAACCATGTAGGTCTATGGACGAAGCAAACCTAAATGAAAAATAGTGTGTACAACAAAAGATTTTGCTCAAGTCAGATTGGTCCGTGGATGAAGCGATACACGAATAAGAAAGCGCAAAGCGAGAATCAATCAATAACGTTTCTTGGTCATAAATCAGCTATAATAAAGTAAGTCTATTGTCTGGCAATTTCTCTTTCAAAAATGTGGATCGATCTGAGAGTCCAGCATATCGCTGCTACCATTCCAGGTCAAGGTCACCTAAATCCGATGCTCCATCTTGTGCGAAGCTCTTAAATACTTTTTGGATTTACTATAACTGTTGCAAATAAAAAGCCCTTTCTTCTACGGTTGTCCTGTTTGTTGATATAACGGAAGTAACATTGCTTGCTTGCACTGTTTATCAACTCCCAAAAAGGTCACACCGCCATACATCTCTCGCTGCGCCAAATGCATGAAACGACTCTGCTCAATAACAGGGCCAGAAAGCTAAAATTTAAACTTGTTAAAGAATAGAGGCAGCGTCTTGCAAAGGGGGAGAGGGAATGTCGCATGCATCTGCACATGCGGCATTCCTCACAAAACGCAAAACCTTCCCTTTTTAATAAAGAAGATACTGGATTATCTAAGCAGAGAGAGAGAAAAAATTAAAATATAGCATGCGTTTCTTCTACTTAAACCTGTCTTCAACAACAACTCAACGAATTCTTCATAACAGAATATAGGGTTGATTAATACGAATAACTCGACCAAATTAATACCTTCCATCATATGCAAAATGGATGAGCATCATATTTCTAACCTCATATGAGTGCAATTCTCATGAGAATATGTAGGCGAACATGGTGGCACTGAGGATCGCCAAGAAACCAAAGTCAGTAAAACTAATCACCGAGATCAATTCTAGAAATGCATCCATTTTAAAATATTTATTACTATCACCTCACATGCACATGCATATGCAAAAAAAAAAAAATAGAGCTTTGTTTTATAAGTTATGGCCAGCTTCCTAACTGGCTGTAAAACTATGACAACAGACGTAATGTCCTTGATTAAATACATTTTATCATAAGTACTACCAAAAATATGAACCTACCGTGAAGGACTTCTTTCTTTAAGTCTTCCAATGATTCTCTTACACAATAAGCGGGGCTTGCTTTTTTGGGACCACGTAAAAGCGCAAAAAAAAAACATGTTTCGTTTAACTTCCAGACAGAGAATAACTCTAAACTTTGCCATGGACAATATCAACAACATCAAACAACTCAACCCATAAGTAAGTAAAAAAATTGAAAAGCAAGCTAAAATTTGAAAATAGTCTTAGAAACCAAGATTTGAAAGGAAATGAACCAATTTGCTCCTCCAGAAATTTTTGCTGAAGTCCAATGCATTTGCCAAGAGTTTAATGCCATTGAAGGAAATGTCTCCTTGATCATGAACAATGTTATAATTTTGAAAAACATAGTTGCAAAATCAGATGCATAGGGTAAGCTGGACAAACTAAAGTTTGCTATTGGCTTATGCATGCCCGTGATTCAAAATACTTATGCGTATATTTGATTTGAGATAGATTTTGTAGAAAGTGTTGTAGATGCAAGCAAGCAAATAAGAGCGCAAAGACACCACGAACACGGCAACTAATTAGAAGCTTCTAAAGAGCTTGTGGGTAGCACAAAATGTAGAACTGGAACTCTGAAAAGGCATCCGATGGCAATACCAAGAAACAAATTGAAATCTACGAACGTCAAAGCCTTGAAGATGGATTCGAATGGCCTCCTAGGATCCGTGCATTTTGTTCTTAACCAAATCGAGATGCAAAATCAGTAAATGCGTCTGCCATAATCGAGGGTGCAGCGGAAAACATCCGGGCACCAATGCTCTTGCGTAACCAAAAAATCGGTTGTTGCATGCAATATTCATGAGGAAGGTCTCTAGAATCAAAGGTCTATTTGCAAAAGCTTTAGAAGATAGGGAGTTCCGAATTGAAGCTTTTGTGTCCGACCTCGGCATCCGAGGAAGGAAGAAAAGGACGAATTAGTCTGAATGCCAAAAATCGTAGAAGGAGGGAGTGAAAAGAAGAAGATTTACATGGGTGCTCTGCGGATTTAAACATGCAATCAATGCCGTCGGCAAGCGTCTCGCAAGGGGGAACGCAAGAATGAAGGGAACGCTGCATGCGGCGTAAGATGCGGCGTTCCCTGGCACGGAACCCAAAGCCATCCAAAAATAAAAAAGAAGATATCCAAGCTATAGTAGCTACATACATATTCTGTGGGCATGTATACACACATCCTTTATGCACTTACCTATTATGCCGATAGTAAATGCGTGTTTATTTTGAATGTCTACGAAAATTGATAGCTGTTTAGAATTAAAAAGAAAGAAAATGTCAATAACTATAAGACGACCCTAAACCCTTCATAGATGTAAGCAATTTAATTGTGGTGGAAGCAATATTCTTAAAATAATCTTACATTGACATTTGTAGGAAGTTCTTGTAGACACATCTCTTAAAAGGTAATGGTTCATATAGTTCGACCTTCAAAAATTGGATAACAATAAGTATGAAACCATTGAAAGATATCTAAAGGCGCTTGAGAAGAAAAAAGAAAGGAAGGATGGTTGACACTCACACTAATCATCTATGGTCCATCGAATATAAGGTTAGAAAATTTCTAAATATATAACCATTCATCTATAGTCCATTGAATACTCATGCCTTGTAAATGAGATGGAGATTCAGAGAAATGAAAATTATTCAAAGTCTTAGAATACCTTCACAATACCTCTAATTATTCTCGGAATTCTTTTTCAATCCATTCTTTAAGAATATCTCCTCAAATAGGTGGTCTTGGATTACCTGACAGTGGGTGTAACACCTTTCTCACGTCTTGTTGTTTTCTTGAATAAATAAAATGACCTTAGTATGTTGAAAAGCTAATGGAAAAGCCATAGTCTAGGATGATGGTTGTACCTTGCTTGAAGATGCTTGCCTCTGCTAGACACATATATGATCATGAAGGATGGCATACAACGAACTTGGACTCTACTTCTTCAAAAGCATTATCCTAATCGAGGCACATCAAGTTCAGCTTGTAGTTGACCAGCTTGTAGTCGTACCTGTACAAATGGGTTAAAATTTGTATGAAAATTGGCTCCAGCATATACATAATATACAAAGGCACTCTTCACAACAGATCCATCATGCCCGATCTTTTCCAACTCTGGGTTGTAGGGGACTGTTAAGTTCTCAGGCACACCTACCATCTTGTGCATCATAGGAGCAATTGTTGATTTCTGAAGCTGATTTTTCGTTACTTTCTTCCCTTTATCCGTATTTGAGCCGCTCCTCATGACAGATACGAAGTGTATGCTGTAAAAAAGCTGGAAATCTAGAAATATAGATGATAAAATGAATCGTCACTGGTGCACCTAGATCCAAAAACTTGAATTGTGAGCAATCGAATCCAAATATTACTTGTGCTCGTCTTTCTTGGAACATGCCCTGAGTCAGAAGAACTATGGGCACTTACTGTTTGAATTCACTTGCTAGATTCTACCTTGTTTCTTATGTTGTTCTTATTATATTCGATTTTTGGCGGACAGACTCTCACTTTGCAACAATGACGTAGAACTTGAAGTTTTTTGAGTTTTTTAATGATGTTTTTTGAATGTTTTTTTTTTTTTTAAATGAGTTGTGGCAGAGGGTCATAAGAGGAAATTAGGTGCAGGCATGCTAAGAGTAGATAGGCTAGTTTTGTATTATTTTGGCACGCATCCCAAGAAGCCAATTTTGGGGGTCTAAATTTAGCCAAATTCAATTTTTTCAAATCCCATTACATTTTCGAAAAAGGAAATTTGTATTATAAGAATTTTTTGTTTTTGGGAAAAAAAATGGCTATGGATGCTTGATTTGTCAACAAAGATGATGACTTGACAAGCAAAAGTGACATAGCAACATGAGGGTGGTGATGTGGCAAGAAAATAGCAAACAACTTAATTCCTACTCAAAAACTTTTTGTGACATGGACATGATATGATAATGATGTGGAGGTGATATAATAGAAACTTTGACATGTATGCACAATGGTGCTTGGATTTTATAATTTTTAGGCCAAGTTTTTTTTTTTTTTTTTCTAGAAATGTTATGTCGGCTATGGGAGGCAGATTTTGTTGCTTTAGCGATCTTTATCTTTGACGATGATTTGCAATGGACTAGCTTACGATTTTGCCGTCCTCTCGCCCGGCACACTTGCAGGCAAGGAGATCCAGGGAGGCGGAGTCCAGCGTGGTGGACTATATATTGGTGGCCGATCAAGACATGCATGTCGTTAAGCACTTTCAGTGGGGCGATGGTAGGGATGAGGCGGACTCAGACCACTGTCCTCTACCCTTGGTGGCTTGGCAGGTTGCTCCAACCACCTGTACAACACCTCCTCGCATGCCCCAGCTCCGATTGGACTATATGGATGCTCAGACTTACTCCCAAATGCTCATGAAGGATCTGGCAATCACAATGTTCTACATTGGAGCAACAAGCATGCAGGCTCATTGACATCCTCGGGGCTGCTGCAGAAAGGTGTTTTGAGAGAAGCTGCCCCCGATGAACCTCGGGGGCCACGACCTTCCTATGTAACCAGTGGTTTGATGCTAAGTGCAAAGAACACAAACACTGGCTCTCCCAGGTCACAGACCCCGGTAGAACTTAAGCCTATACGTGTCCTCAACCATCATTCAATTAAATTGGGATTATGTCTTAATTTTGGGATAAATTTTATATTGCACTTTTTTAGTAACTTTGTTAAATTCACTTTTTTAGTAACTTTGTTGCCCTTAGACTAGAATAGACGTTAACATATAATCACACACGGGAATATAAACTCACACCTTAACTTCAAATTACAAAATCATATATCATGGAACTCAAGTAGTACACAACTTTTATTAAGCGTAGAAAAGATACATAGTAATTGTTTTCATTTTTCCACTAGCATCCCCAAGGATATGAGAACCTTATTCCTTACATCACGAGGTATTGTAACTCTCATTTGTTTTACTAGGAATAGTTTTTGGAGTCCACGAGTACAATCGGTTTCAATGTCTAGCCAAAGATCGGGATCACTTGGATTTCTCCTCCACCTCTTTGTCCAACAATCTGAATATCTTTCTTTATCGGTGACATTACTCAAGCTGATGTCTTGGACACCACCATTCCCAGCGCACCTTATTGAAGTTAACATCACCTTCTTCTTTGCAAATATCGAGATAGTCCATCCCAACCACCTTTGGATAGGTCTCTAGATCTCTTTGGTTTTACTACTACAAATTGGTTGCACTCCCACGTCGATAGAAGGTTCATAAGAATCCATGCCTAGATATTTTGGCCTATCCTTCTTAGGACCAACATAGTGTTTATCAGTTGAGGAGGAGCATATGCCTTCACAATGCTACTAATGGTACCATCATCTTCGTCGGCACCAGCTAATGTTTTCCACTTACTTTTAGGGAACCACCCTTCTTTCGGCTCTTGAGGAGGATGTGTCTACCTCATCCAACAAGTTGATCACCTTCTTCCAATAATCTATCAATTCCACGATTTGTGTCATGCGAATTAGTTTGCCAATGCTTGATGTAGTCATTGATGCCATCCTTAGTCAATCCCAATTGCTTGACTTCTTGGTTGGTTTTAGAGCTTTTGGTTGACGGGGAGGTATCATAGGCTTGCCATTTGCATCCCTGCGCCAAATTTCTGCCCCACCTCTCCACTTCTCCTCTGAAGGTCTCATTTTTCCATTGCATGATTGGAATCCCTTCTCTCACCCAAAAGTGAATTGAAGAGGTCTAGAATGACCTTCCATGTCGAGAGCATAACCATCCACAAAACTCTTCCAATCGGGCACTTCTTCTATGATAGATCCTATAGGAGATGGATTTGTACATCCATGAAATATTTCCAATAGCTTTGGGAAAGTTGGTAGCTGTCTTTGTCTCAATACATGACTATATTTTCCAAACAATGCATCCACATCCTCATGAGTATGTCAGGGCATTAGGAACCCCAAATTGACTCTTTCAAAAACACCCACGGTTTGTTAAGTAGGATAGGAAAGAAAACATCCACTGTTCTTATTTTGACCGGCACAATTATCTAGTTGCAAGAGGAACTTTGCGGGGCGGATCTCGGGGGTTTAGCACGAGATGTTGAAGCTCAACATGTTCATTAGGTCCATTCCTCCTAAATCTTGCCTTGCTAAACTTTTCAATACTATTAGGGGTTCCATCCAACAATGCACTATGTAGTGCACGGCTAGTGTAGGATCTGTAGGTGACCATTGTAACCCTTCTCATAGTTTCTTAAACACCTCATGATACTCCCAATGTGAAAATCTGGACCATCACTCCACAACTCTAAACTGAAATGGCCATAATAGGTGCGGGGGCGCCCATGCAATATTGCCCCGATCATTGAAATGCAAAGGGTATGATCTTCCACATGACTTAGGAATGTACTTGAATTGTGGAAGACAAGTCTTTGTTGGTCCATTTTATCATGTATAATACATAGATAGTTATTAGGTTCCATTGCGGATAAGGTCCTCCACATCCAATAAGTTGATCTACATGATAGTTGATCGTCATATGGTCCTTCATATGTTCCCTTATCTTTGCCCTTAGACTTGGTTGCACGGTCTTATCTAGTGTCTCCTTGACTTGGCACATAAATTGCACTTGGCAAAGTTGTTTGAAGTTGCTATGGTCACATGCTTGAAATGCCTATTCCATAGCCTACTAAAAGCTGAGGTTTTGGGATATAGAGGCCACTCCAAGTTCGAAGCAATGCATTTATTTCCTCTAATATGCTCTTACGGGTACAATGGGATGGCAATCTCTTTTCAACAATAACTCTACCCTGTTCATCCTTCTTACTCTTATGTGGCATGTTTTACGCATTGAAATCCACATATCTTTCAAATATTTCCTTTGCGGCTATAGTTCTTGAGGTAGGCCTTACCGGGCCGGTGTTCCCATGCAATGCAATTTTACTACCATTTTCATGTCTCTTTTTGCGGTTATTGCCAAGAAGAGGTTGGAATTCCATGTATAGCCATCCATGCTTTTGAACATATCCACTTTCCATTCAATGGGAATCTTTTCTTCTTTGATCTTTCATCACGAATTGCATAGCCAAATATGGTGTACATGAAATTCCTCCTGCTATCACACTTATGTTCGATATGTAGCTCTTGCTACCACCATCTCTTCTATTGTGAACATTCTAATACTGGGAGGCCCAACAACATTCACTTCCTCTAACTTTTGCATCGGGGCTTGAGGAGAACAATCATAATCGACTTACATCTTTTGGTGGGATAATGTTTGAAAGTTGGAAGTGGCCTCTTGCTACCTTTGTGTAAACATTATTGACAATGGTTCTACATCTATAGGAAGCGTGTAGTTCCCCTCGGTTGAATCTTGTCCCTAGGCCATGCAACAATAGTTGGAACCTCTAGTTGCTTCACACAAGCTAGGCATTCTTGTTTGCTGAACCCTTTTCCTTCAATTGTCATATAATTTTGAGATTGCCACACCTAACTTTGTCCTCCCTAATCTTTCATCATTCCTTTGCATTGATAGGATCTGCTAGAACAATAATCCCTTCTCCCCGCCTCTACATTTGCATGCATGCGGGATCTTGACCTTTTTGTTTTCAATCGACCCTAGTATAAAGTACAATTTCCTTTCTGTGGCATCATCCTTTTCATTTGAGGTCTTTTCCTTTCCTTTGCCATCATCTTTGTCATCTTCATCCTTTTCATTTCTGGTCTTTTCCTTTCCTTTCCCATCATCTTTGTCATCTTCATTAGTTGGGGATTTTTCTTTGCCTTGATCACCATCATTGGGGGCCTTGGGGGATTTAGCATTTTGCATGCCATTGACCTAAAATGAATAAAAACCTATAGTAAGTTAGCATATCAAATAACATCTCCCTAACATGTTCTTAAATGAAAGTTAACCTTAATAATAACCTTAATAACCTATAATAACTTAATCTATAATAATAATAAGTTAACCTATAATATATTAACTTATAATAACCTTTAATGTTGTAACCTTAAAAACAACTTTAAGGCTTTAGGTTAGCACTTTTAAGGTTAGAAGTTGTAAGGTTAAAACTTCTAACCTTCAATAAATATAACCTTAGCCTAAAACTTCTAAAACTTAAAACTTCTAAATTCAAATTCATAAACTTTTAAACTTATAACCTTATTTATGAACTTAAAAATATTAACCTTAACTAATAACCTTAACTTATAAACCTTAAAACTATTAACCTTAAATCTTATAACTTATATAACCCTTGCAATAAATGTTGGCGGTTATTATTATGGGTGATCTGAAATTTTAAAAGCGGTTATTATTTCGGTTTACAATCCCTTTCCCACTTTTCCGGCTTTTACGTCTCTCTTTGAACTTCAAACTGCAGTGCGCTTTGAACTCTGGTGCTTTCGAACTACTGCTCGCTTTTACGTCGAGCTTTTTCGCTATCTCTGCTTCGAGCTTTTCTACTCTGCTTTCGAGCTTTTTCGGCTATCTGCTTTTCGATCTATCTATCTACTTCATTACTATTCGAGCTTTTCGGCTTTCTCGCTTTTCGAGCTTTTCGGCTATCTGCGGATAGCTTTTATATCTGCTTTCGAGCTTTTCTGGCTATCTATCTGCTTCAATCTGGCTATCTAGACACTTCAATCTGCTTCAATCCCAAATTCTATTTGCTTCTCGGCTTCTATCTGCATCAATCTCGACTTTTCGACTTCTATCTTCTTTAAACTCGGCTTCTATATGCTTTAAACTCGGCTTTTCGAGCTTAGGGTTTTCGGCTCAAAGTTGTTTTCGGCTCCAAGGTTTGTAGGCGAGAATTCTCCAAGGTTTTTCGGCTCTGTACAATCTCGACTTTGAATAACTTTGGTTTTTGTGTTAAAGCTACTCGGCTTCTAAATTTTGCTATTACTTTGGTTTTCGATCTTTTGGTTTCGGCTCGAAGTCAAAGGCTCAATTCTCGGGTACAGAACACAAATAGGTTAGTATCTCTCATTCTTTTAGTTATTTTACAGAAAGCATGTTATTTACTTTTACATGCATCAGTATATTTACCACAGTTAATTTAATCAGTTAATCAGTTACTTTTACATGAATCAGAATATCCTGCTCTATGATCTTGTTCTGTGATCTTGCCTATATGATCTGCTCTTATTCTATTTCACTAGCTCTTCCTCTATCTGTTTCTAATTAATGATCTAAAATAATGAAGTTATTCTATTTCACGAGCTCTTCCTCTATCTGTTCTAATTAATGATCTGAAATAATGAAGTAAATAATGATCATAGATCATATCTGCTCTATGATCTTGCTCTATGATCTATGATCTATGATCATAGATCATAGATCTTCACTAGCTCTTCCTCTATCTGCTCTAAATAATGAACTAAAACAATGAACTAAACAATGAACTATGGCTTTATATTTTGAATTACATTACGCATTACGCATTATGCATTTTGTTAGAATAATATGTTGGAATGGGAGAAATCGCGCTTGGCGCATTTCTATTTTGGGATTCGTTTTCCACTAGGTTAATCAAATCGCGCCCGGTAGCGTTTTAGTTGGCATTTCAATTTCATACGGCTCTATACAAATCGCGCCCGGCGTGTGAAATAGATGCGTGCTAATTACTTTCTCTCGTTCTAGTGCCATGGATTTTCCTTATGCATGGACCTTTGGCTGGTTCAAATACCTTTGGCTGGTTCTAGTTCCACGGGCGACCATCAACTCTGGACCATGTACAAGATATTACTTGAGTGTCTTTGTTCAAAGCGTTCAAAGAGAGTTGGAGAATCCATTAGGCGACTGTATCGGGGGCCATGGGTACACTTCCATCGCATCTATGGACATATCGGACTCCTCATGCTCTTAGTAAGGCTCATGCCAACAAATAAGTACAAGGATTTGATTTATAGTATCGGGGATCGATACAACACTACGGTTTGGAGACTTCGACATCCGCGAGGGAAGATGAGGATCTGTCATATCGGGGTGGTTCAGGTGGGACTTCTTGCGGGATTAGGCGGATGAAGTGGGCTGTGTGACATATTGTAGAGATAGAAAGAATTGGCGCGCTGGCGCATTTTTGAGAAGAAGAAATGTACATAACTTTTTGGAATATGAATACAAACTTCGGCGCTGGCGCAATTTGCACTATACTTTTACGTCATTAGTTTATTATTTTTTTTTTATATGCAATGTCGAAAACATTGAATCTGTGATGCCCTCGGCCCCGGTATGACCAACCCCAAGAAACTACATATTTTCATTAATGTGTAGTTTCATGGGGTTGATAAAACTGGCTAAAGACATCATCAAAAAATTCAAAGTTCACAACATCACTTTCTATGAGATGATATGATATATTCTTTTTTTTTTGAATATCCAAATATACATACCTTTTCAGGGCGTTCTTTTGGCCATGCTACAAATGTGCCCACACTTTCCTCACCAAGTATCATGCCATAGGGATGTCTTCTTGGAAGAGCCTCATCTTCATAATTGCGGTTTATAATGGAAATCTTCTGAATTTGTTTCCAAGAGGAACACCATGACACATAGAATTTGGATTCGGATCTTGATTTTACATAAGCCTACTTTCGGCTTCAAGTTTCTTTGTTAAAGATAGCATTCTTCTCGAAAGCGATAAAGAACCGAATTCATTGGAAAAAATAGAGGGCGAAAAATAGAGAACAAGAGAATGCATTTGGAATGGAATCACACTCACCATAGTTAGCGGAGATCGAATGGGATTGAAGGCTCGTCGTCGAATGGGATTGTAGGCGCTTTCGATAGAAAGATTGTTCTTGAAGCTCGATAGAAGGAATGTTCTTGGGTGCTCTGAAAGTAGGAATGATCTTGGGCTCGATAGTAGGAATGAAGGAATGATCTTGGAAGCTCACGATAGTAGGTGGCGATTAGGTGGTAGTAGATTGCCACATATCGTTTCTTGAAATTAATAATTAATGGTTCTTGAAATTGCACTAAAAAGAAAAACACAATTTTAAATTTGTAAATGGGCCGGGCCAGGCGGTTAATTAAAGCGGTATAAATTTAAAAGGGCGAATTTGAATTCACGGTTTTAAATCGGCGGCCAAGATTATGAGCGCATACATATAAGTTTAAACCAAAATCCAGTCTCATACTATCGCACTTGCGGTTCAATGGCGTCTAGAGGATCATGGCGGCTGGCGGCGACTGCAGTATTTGGTAGAGGTGGCGACAGTCCAAAGCACAAATGCAAAGCACGGAGGCTGCTTTGAACACGTGAAAGCACAAATCCAACAAAGCGCCTCGGGTAATTGATGCATTTTTGTTACGTAATTGATCTCTGTGTCCCTTTTTTGTTAGGGTTTTAGGATGTTTTTACGTAATAATATAGTTATTATCAATAAAAGCATGTGTCCTCTAATGTTTGAGTTCATATGTCCCAAAAATGTATGGAAACAAATGCTTAATGTGTACTTTAATTACGTATGTCTTTGCTTGAAGCTTGTATACTTAATTTGAGCGATTATTCGGTAGCTAGTTGTGTTTTTATAGTTAGTTGTGTCCTCGATGAAGATTCAACTCTTTAAGTTGCATTTTTATAGTTAGTTGTGTCTGAGCATTTTGATTCGGACAAAGCGCCCTGGCCTTGATTTAATTAGGCATTACATTAGTTTCTTTATCTTCGGGTCACTTCTAAAAGCAGCGCCAAAGCGGCGTATTTGTTACATTTTATTTGGGACAAAAGCGGCGCTGGCTCGACCCCAATAAACTAAATGAACTTCTTTGTGCATTCATTTTCAAATCGCGCCAAAGCGTTTTGTTGCATATGTGTCGGCGACATTTATTTGAGCATAAAAGATTAACCCATGTCTTTGTAATTTCACGGGATCACAAAAAGACAATCAAAGAGGAGGACCAAGCAAAGGCGAGACCTCTGATCGAGAAAAGGCAAAGGGCGAGAAGAAGATATTCTTGTTTCTGGGACTGCGGCATGTATTGGCGTTAGAAGATACATACGGAATAATAAAAAGGCTCAGGTAGAACCTCCATGTCGAGGAAGAAGATCTTATAGAGGAATTGAGAATGGTATGTGGAGATATTCAAAGCGGTGGGAAAGGCGGACCTCATATTCATGTCAAGGTTAAAGAGCGATCAAATGAAGAAGCGGGGAATTCTTATTACATGTGAAGTACGGGGCGATTCTTTTACGTTACGTGCTAGTTGAAGTGGGCAAAAACATAAGAAAAGCCTAAAGAAGATCAATCGATGCGGTCGCGAGCTCTTTTAAAAGGCGCTTTAAGATCGGGCGACATGGCCGATAACCTCTTCAAATTTGGTACGGGCGGTGGCGAGCCATTGACTCCTATAAGAATATGCGAGGGCTTACGGTACATTCGACGAGCCATTATACGAGGCCCTCGGGCGGTGTCTACCTACGGCGTGAAGGACAAGGAAGAAGCTAGCTCTAGAGGCGGGGAAACTACTGAAGTGGCGGCGGGCCTTACAAGTGGCGATGACAAGGCGAGGCGGTTGGAGGCAATGAGCAAAGCGAAGAAATATATCGACAAGTATCCAGCGGGCCTCGGCTTCACACATCGATCCAGCGTGGACAGGCTTTTCAGGTCCACTAAAGCTATTTATATCAGCGAGAAGGTATGACAAGCGGCACTCCTTGGAGATATTGAACGGCATGATCGAAAATCGAGGCGGTGCCAATACTGCCGATGTAGTGCCATACGATACGAGAACAAAAAGGTAATCATCACGGAGCAAGGCTGGAGGACTTCATCGAGAACCCGGACATACATTTTATGATAATAGATGGCCAGCATTCAATAGAGGCCCGAAGATTCTCATCAAGAAGGCCGCGACATCTTTGGGAATCGGTTGTTCTATAAAATTTGTATTACGCCGAAGCTGCCGGTTCTGGCGGGTCAACAACACTGCCGAACTAGCGAAATAAAGCGCCTCCTAAATGACATGGGAAAAACTTTCCTATACAAAGGTAATTCTCTTCCCACATTTTTTATTTTTCGTATTACCAAATCGCGCCCGGTAGCGATTTCATAATAGAAGGCAATGGGTTCTGGGATGGTAGGCGTTTCCGTCAAATAAGCAAATCGCGCTGGGCGATTTTATATTAGAATACAAGTTGAGCCCGGCGCAATTTGTATTCTAATATAAATCGCGCCCGGTATTCTTCGACTAGAACCATCTACTATTTCAAAACCCTTTGCTATTTTCGGCGCTGGGCGATTTGCCTTCTAAGGCAAATCGGCGTGGTGGCGATTATAAACTAAAGGATTGTTTGAATTCACGATTATAAAGCTAGCGAAGTTATTCCTTGCGAGTCCCTATATAGAGCAACCGGCATGCCGGAACCGATGGATTGAATATGGGAAGCCAATGCCTACAGACGGGCCAGTCCAAAAGCGGCTGAATTCAAGTTCTTTGGAAAGGACACTTAGTCGGACTATATATCTGAGGACAAGACCAAGAGCACGGATCAAAAAAAAAAAAAGGAGATGAAAAGGGTGATCTTTGCCGAAGAACCAAGCGTGCCCAAGGATGCACGCAAGATAGTTTTGCTTGAGATCAGGTATGGGAGAAATGGAATGAATGCAGGGCGCCCTCGTGGAGAAAAGTTGCGATTCACAAGGAAGATTTCCTCTGTTGACACATCAATTTTTGATATCCATATACTTGAGAGATGAGGAAGGCCGGGGATTAGAAGATCAAGAACTCATCTCGGTCTTGGATAGGTTAATCGAGAAAAGGAAATCCTTTACAAGAAAACCTCGGCAACAAAGGCTATGGAATCCTTTGAAGATGCATGCGGCGACGCTGAAGAATATTAGAGTGCTCAAGAAGGCGGTTGGTGAGGAATTGCAAAGGCTTACATCGAGTGGTCGTTGTCGGAGTTAGGACTAATGCAAAAGTATAGCGTCTCCAACGACGACCTAAAAAGTATGTATTTTGGTCCAAGGACTTTGTCAAGCGGCGAGAAGTTGAAGAAGCGTTGCAAAGATCGATTGGGATTCACACAAAAAGTTGCATCCGACTTGAAGCGAAAAGTCAGCGTTGGTGAAGCGAGACCAGGAGGCGGAATCCACATTTTTTTTTATCAAGTGTCCCTTTGGTTTCAAGTGTGCCTTGCGGAAGTGGGTGAAGGTCCTCATGATATCACACTCGCCGTGCTTGATAGTGGCGCCCGGATGGTCGCTTGAAGACTATAATCGTTCTTCAACATATGCGGTGGTTGCCGGCGAAATGCATTACACAATCGTCACTATATGTCCCTCAGGCATGTCCTATGCATATGCTCTAAGTCTTTGCAAATGACTTAGAATGCGTGAAAGTCATCGACAGGCGATCCTCATAGATGAAACCAAGGCGGTGACTTCGGCCACGACAAGTAAACTTTCTCATGTGCTTATTATTATGATAGCCATTATGGATGATAAGGAATATGAAAGGCTTAAGGGAAAAGCGGATGGAGAAACTAGCATGGCGGTGCTATCGGTTAGATGAGCGCATCTGCGAAAGCGTCTTCTATGCGGAGCAAGAAGACAGGGGGAAATTTGTCAAGGTCGTGGAAGAGTTAGAGGAGGAAGAGGAGGATGAGGAAGAAAGCGAGGGCGACCCGGTTCTTGTGGGCCACATTAAGTATGAGCTCCTAACTTCACATAAGGGGAAGCTAAACAAAACGGGTTCTCTATGGATCTTTCGGTATCTCATTGAAGCATTTTGTCCATTGGGAACAACTTCTTTGGGAACTTCCGTTGGAGGTTACATCGGTAGAAGCTTTGAAGTTAGCAAGGAAATGCGGGCGTCGTCTCCGATGATCGGCGAAATTTTTGGACCTCTTCTTTGAGAAAGTACTAGAGGAAGCCCCTAGGGGACCAATCGGCGGTGCAAAAACAAAGCTTCTAGCTCTAAGGCGAAATACCTTGATTTGCTTAAGGAGCGGGAGAGTGCGAGGCGGGCATTGCGTGGCTCCAACTTCATGGATGACATGGACGGCGCGGCGGATCTCCAAGTACCTATCGACATGCTGTGAACATTCTTGGCCTTGAAAATATAGACCCGGTATGACAATGCCAAGGATGATGATAATAACAATCTTGATGATGAAGCGGACTCCAAATCGATAACACTAGCGGGTTAGCGTAAAAGTAATGAACTATCAAGCGTAGTTCACACTATCTGAGATCTCAAGCGATGTGGTTGGTGCTTCTAGCGAGACCGGAGGCAAGTCGAGAATAAAGATGCAAGGGATGAAGAGAACACGGGGAATGATGAAGGCGAAAGGTATCGTGACAATATTCCTTTTTTGATATCCATGCATTTTTTCAAACTAGAAGCTTATAGAAATCGGCGCTGGTAGCGATTTGGAATTTCCTAGAGCATACTTTTGAATTATGTTGACATGCATCATTCATGAAATGGCGCTGGCGTTTTATTTTCCATTTCTTTCATCTCATCGTTATTGTTCTCCTTACGAAATGATTTGGCTTCCCCAAAAAAGTCTTTGGTCTTTGATTTGAATGGTGTGCTATGTAGAGCGTTACCTAAAACAGCGTTTGAAAAGTCATGGTATCGCCAACAACCATTTGAGACACGTACCAAATATGTTTACCAGCGCCCTTATCGAAGGAGATGTTGGACCGGGCCTTGATCTGTTTTCGTTGTGCAATTTGGTCATCCATGGAGCATAGAAATATCGAGGATGTTTTGAAAGTAGTGCACGAGCTAAATAGAAATTGGGCGTCCATGCGGGATCAAAGCAAATGTGCTTCATTCACAAACCCTAAAGAGCAGAAGCGGGTAAAAGATATTTGTGAAATGCTTGCGCAACATGATGGATGCCCTAGGTGTTGAGGATAAGGAAGGCATAATCATTGTGGATGATGGCGCTCTAAAGTGTTGCTTCAATCGTCCACGGTCATTGAATCCGCCATCCTATCATCCTCAAGATTTTGACAAAGATGACTTCTGCCCGGCTTTGTTAGTGTCACGCAAAGAAATAGCCGGAAAAAGCGGTCGAAGAGATACACACACTATACCCACACCTTGATCGGACGGAAATTGTGGCGGGGAACTTGAGAAAATCGTCCTAGAAAGGGAACTTTTTGATATATATGTATACGGGAAATACACTTTCCAAAAAGTTTTGAATATGAAATATACTTTATCTGAAAGGTTTTGAATATATATTGTGTTCTTTTATCAGCATTATTGGTTACGTGTGCGTATTATTTTTTATATTATGTATGCGGTTTGTTATACTTGCAATAATTTGTAAGTATATCATCAATAATTTTGGTGTGTATAAATAGGTATGCATGAAATAGCCCCTGAATCGGCGGTCTCCGCCTTCTCCTTGTTATTATGGCACATTCTATTACGCAAGATGAACCATGCGGACCTCTGCGGTGCATGAAACTAGAAATAGAACTTGGGGCTGGCTTGATGTCGTTGCTATGAATCTGTCCGCTTCTATCCTGATCCCTTTGATGTTGTAATCCATCTTATATGGAATCGAGCATGGTTTGTTCATGATCGGCGGGATCTCGGGGACGCTGCGGCCTTTGAGGGCGATGAATCGATTAGTTTTGTAGTTTATGTTCTATTGTAATCGTTATTTATGCCAAGCAAATCGCGCGCGATTTGAAACCACGAAAATCTACGTTTTTGTAGCAACTTGCTTGTTGTTATTTACTCGTAAAGCTTTACAATTTCATTGTTTAGATTTCGTTGTCGTCCCCGTGAATGTGCGAATTAATAGGCAATTTCTGCTTTTTCAACTGCCTACATTCTGTCATAATATGGGTCATTTGCGCCGAATATTTGAATGCCTTTGCATTTTCACATAAAATGCATATTCCCGGCCGAAAATGAACCACGGTGCAAAAGTGTGGTTAATTCAATATAATGGTCAATAAAATGCTTATCTGGTAGCGATTTTGGAATAGACATAATCCCAATTTAATTGAATGATGGTTCCTCCACTTTATGCGCCATAAAGGCGGTGGGATAAACCAACTAATGCATGACTTGGATTAGTGTGGTATACCCGTAAGAATTGGCTTTCAGATTACTGTGGCTGGTTAACTGGTTGTTGCCTAAGCAATATCGCACTTTCCTTAAGGTTAGAAAGTCCAGGTACATTGCAGCCCATCAATAGAAATGTTCTTCCTCTTAGACCATCATCCCGGGACCACCTCGCGAAGAGTGCTCGAGAAGGCCACCCCCACCTACAAGAAACATCACCCTTAGCACCTACAGCAACTCTACAATACTTAGGGTGCACATGCCACATTACCCCCGGAACAGGGCCCGATGCTGGAAATCACAGGGAGCGCAGGGGTTGCAACATCTAGCCAATGGAAAAGCACCAGACCTCGACGGCATGCAAGCAGAGTTACTCAAGTGGGCGGGGACCGTCGAGAACTAACGGTACTAACTATCATGTTCAACAGGGTGTTGGGGGAGGGTCTCCCCCCGCAGTGGACCACTAGTAGGATTGTCCCAATCTACAAGGCAGGAGACCAACACTGCCTGGCCAATTACCAGACCATCATGATCAACTCAGTGTTTGTAAAGCTCCTCGCTGAGATCCTCAAACAGCAGAGGCAGGAGAATTACACGCACTCACGCAAGAAGGATTTAGGCCGAGGCACTCAACCATTGATCACATCTTCTGCTAGCGGACTACGGTTTAAGGACAACAGGAACCGTCGACAAGACCTGTATTGCTGCTTCATAGACTTCGCTAAGACATTTGACATTGTGCCTCGGAAAAAGCTTTGGGCAAGATTGCAATAGTTGGAGGTCCCTGCGGAACTGCAGAACGTGGTGCACAAGTTATATGAGACATGCTCACGCTGCGTGCAACCAGCAGGCCAATCATTGTAGAGCAGTATCGGGGTCTGCCAAGGATGCCCTCTCTCTCCCACACTATTTGGCATGTACATTGATCAGTTGGAGAGATGGCTTGCTGATAATAGAGTCAATGGAGCTCAACTTCTACACGGATCACGAGGCGGTGATCTATACTAATGATGTGGACCTCACGGCTTACAATTAGGCGGATATATGCAGCGCTACCTCGATGCCCTGGACACATTTTGCCAGGTTACTAACATGCACGTCAACTTGGCCAAGATCAAGGTGGTCCTCATATCATCCGTACACCAACCAAGAGCCCCAGCCCTCACTTATCGTGGTCAAAATGTTGAAATGGTACCTACTTACAAATACTTGGGGGTGGAGTTTCCATATGCCATGAACTGGGACAATTCCACCTAGTTAGGAGCTGCTACAGGCTGGAAGGCACTCTATGCAATGCAGAACAATAGCCACAAGGCAGAGCTGTATGATTGGGCCCATTAATTGGACCTATTCAAGGTACTAGTGGAGCCTGTACTTTTATATGGGGCCGAGGTCTAGGGCCCGGTGGTTTTCCTTGCCACTTGGAATGACTTGGAGCAGGTATAGAAAGTTTTCTTTCGCGGCCCTAGGGGTAAAGTCCACGAGTTCTATACTAAATCATTGCGGAGAGATGGGCTTCTTGCCTCTTGTAAGGGGCCCTTTACTAACATATCATCTACTTCCAGAAGGTAGTCAGTATGGACGATACTCGCCTCCCTAACCTCGCTTATACTGTGGCAATGGAGCCTCAACGCCTAAAGGCTTGTTGGCGGGAAAAGAGAGCTCAGTGGTTGGCGAGATGGCATGTGCAAGAGCACAGATGCATCGGAGTGTAAACAGAGGCAAACAGCTACAACCTCATACAATACCTTGATACATTCTTCCTCAGCAAGCTCTGGGATGCCACTACCTTTTTTTCTTTTTTCTTTTTTTTCTTTTTTTGAAAGAAAGAGTTGGTTTTGTCATTAATTATAAAATCTCAAGTACATTGCAAAGTATGCTTTTATAGGTAAGCATACCAAATGTGCATCAGAACCAGCAAATAATAATAGGACACAGAAGATAAGGTCTGAAGTCAAACAAAACGATGAGCAGCAACAATTAAGAAGGTAAGCTGAAGTCCACGTTCTTGCAGAACAATAACACTATGTAGATTCCACAATGGAGAGCAGAATTTCTGGAGCTTATAAGAAGATAGACAACCTGCCAAAATTGTAATCCACCAAAAAAGTAAGTCAGAACTAAATTAAATAAGAGCAAGGTCATGTTTCTTCGATGGTAGGCCAAAAGCATAGTAGTATCAGGACTGAGATGAGAAGACAGAGTTGTAATAGACATTGAAGGCATCTGTGGAGCCGAAAAGGTATTTGTTGGGTGCCCAATTGTTGTGGTAGAATAGGCGGAACATATCTCTACCCTCCAGAAGGATCTGCAATGATCCATAAAGATCAGCCAGCAATCTATGATTATAATACATTGTTTTGTACCTTGTCAGCTGAGCTTCTGTAAGGATAAAGTTGTTGATTGACAAAAAATTCCATAGGCAATGGATTTGGACAACCTCTCTGCAAAAAATACTTGCCCACAAATCTTCACTTTCCTTCAGATGTTTCATATGGCCTCTCTTCATAAGAAATGATTCCATGGTACTAGCGATGTCATTCTTCATATTTGATCTTGAGATGTCGGCTAAAAGGGAGTTTGTTGTCGAACTTATTACTTCCTTCTCTCCACGCTAGAATTCAAGATACTCTAGGATCATCGAGGAAAAGAAACAAGTTAGAATCCACAACATTTAAGTTGGAAACAAATAAATTATAATGACCCCTATATTGTCCGAAAGCCTCCCATTTCCTGTCAAAGTTAGCTCCAAATTTCTGTTTATGAGCAGTAGCAATAGTTTCAAAATCAAACTGAAAATGCATCTTTATCCAGAAGTTGGATGGATTCTTATGACCATATAACACTTTCGATTTCTTGCTTTCTAAATGTTCCATAGGGCAATGTATATAATGGAGTTGACAAATTTATCATCATGTTGCATAAAGGGATGAGAATATCCCCATTAATTACAATGCCAAATTTAGCAGCAATCCAAGTCCAAAAATCATCAATTTGGTACGAGAAGAAAATATGACACATATCCTCAAGTCTGTTACAAGCCAAAGGACAAATTGCTAAGATGTTAGGATTTCTTTTAGACACAGAGACCAAGTTGTTCAGACTACCATTAGCAAGAAGCCAGATGAAGTAAGAAATTTTTGGGGGACAATAAGAATTCCAAACATTGTCGAAAAGACTCTTAAGCTGATCATGACTAATGGACCATTTCAGCATGACTTTATAATCATCCATGTTAGAGGACATAGCATTATACACATTCTTCACTTTGTAGACCCCTTTCCCATTTATAGCTAGTCCAATCATTTCCATCTGAATTGAGAGCTAAGTTTGAGAGAAAAGGTTTGATGAGAGAATAAATTTTCTTATCAGATGAAGTGCCCCTAATAATACCTTTCAATCTAGTTCAAGAGATGACTCTCCCATCAATAAAGAGGTCTTTAAGATAAATTAAACCAGCCTCAGGCCATTTCTTATAGATTCTAGGGTGTTTGATAGCAAGAACTGGAGAATTTAGTTCAGTCAATAGAGGGTTCCAGAAAATTGGAGCTTCAACATGAAGCTTATCTCTAGAAGGAGAGATAGCATTCCAAGCCTTGATGAGATTACACATAAGAGGAGAGATATTAGAGGCTGGTTTCAATTGATTGAAAGCAGAGTGTGGAAGCAAGTGTTGAATAGAGGGATGCCCATAAGGATGACTCAGCGTAATCCAATATCTGATAAAATAGCAGGCAGGGGAAAGATTCCCATGAATGGCTTTCCAAATAAATTTTCCAGCAAGAGAATGAGCTTGTCTGAAAAGATTCTTGCATCCTAAACCACTAGAAGATTTTGGCTTGCATATAGAATTCCAGTTAACCAAATGGCTTCCTTTCCAAATGAAGTTTCTAAGAATTTTCTCAAGCTCCAAATAAACACATTTAGGAGCAACTAAAGGTCGTGGGAGAAGTACACATGAGAGCTAGCAAGAACAAACATTAGCAATAATAGATCCGCTTGACAAAGAGAGAGATAATTCCTGTAATGATTCAGCTTCTTTTTAATTCTCTGGAGAATAGGGCCCCAAAGACCTTTGATACTATGATTCATAGAGAGAGGCATACCCAATAATTTAGTTGCCTAATTAGAAGGAAGAACATTAATACCAGCAAGAGTTGGAGTATTGACATCCCCAATAATCATATTCTTACTCAAGTTTAAATGAATGCCAGAGGCAGCAGAAAATTGACTGAGAATCTTGAGAAAAAGATTAATGTTTGGCAAATCAGCATCAAGGAATGAGAAGGTGTCATCAGCATATTGGAGAATGGTAATGCTGTCATGAGAATTTGGAAGTTTTAAGCCCTTTATTTGAGCAGTATTCTGATAATGCATAATGACCTTGGTTAGAAGTTCAGCCTACCAAAAAAGATAAGGGGCAAGAGGATGACCTTGTCTAACCCCACAAGAGAGAGGAAAAGAATCAGAAAGGGATACCATTGATAAAACATTTGAATTCAATCTAGCATTTAAGCCATGAATAAGATTAATAAGCTTAGGAGGGAAGCCAATTTTAGACATGGCAAAATCTAAGAAATCCCATCTCACAGAATCAAAAGCTCTCTTGAAATCCAGCTTAAGAAGAATGCAATTTTGATTAGAGATTATTGTTCCAATGCAAACCTTCCATAGCGAGCCACATAATTATCCAAAATATATCTATTAGGAAGGAAAGCAGATTGATTTGGACTAATATTTCTTTGAAGAAAGCTTTTAACTCTTAAGGCAATGATTTTTGGCACAAAGCTTATAGGTAGTGTTTGTGAGGGAGATGGGTCTCCAATCTTGAAACTTCAAGGATGATCAACCTTAGGAATCAAAGATATAAAGCCCTTTGGAAATTGAAGGGTGAAGATGATTAGAATTCGAAGGCATGAACTAAGGAGATCAAATCATTTTTGAGAATATCGAGAATTTGATATAAAATTCTCTTTGGAAGACCATCGAGGTCGGAGATTTACCATTCTTGAAGGATTTAAGAGTATCAAAGATCTCAATGTGAGAAGGAATGGCGATGAAGAGACTCATCCATGACTTCAAGAGGATCGGGTAAAATATTATTGACAGTGAAAATAAATTCATTAGCTTCCGAGATCTCATTGGGATGAATTGGCTTGCCTTTAAATAGATCCATGTATCTACTCTTGAAGAAATTTGCAATCTCAGAATGGGAATTGTACTTGTTGTCATGATCATCAATAGTTTCAGCAATGGAATTTCTAAGGACCCTACGCTTAGCTACCCTGAAAAAGAATTTAGAGGAGCCTGAGTCCATGTCATTAGTATATTTGATCTTACATCTAATAGCAGAACCTTTAGCTTCCATCTCTTCAATATTTTTAATTCTCCTCTCTAAAATTTCCTCCCCCACTTGGAGATTAGAATTGGATGGATCATTTTGGAGTAAGGATCTAATGTCTTTCATATACATTAGAAGTTGGTTCTTTTCTTTACTACAATGCTCATGAATAAGTTTAGACCAGTTCTTGATCCATTTTTTTATTTCCTTGATTTTAGAGTAAAAATATTTCATAGAAGGCATATGATTTTCAGCAAATCTATTAGAAAGCTCTTCATAGAAAGTTTTGAATTGGGAGCAGAAATTTTCATTCTCAAGAAGAGAAGAATTGAATTTATAAGGAGAGCTCCCTTCCCTTTGGATCCTGATAACATGAGAGGTATGAAGGAACTGAGGTTGGTGATCTGAAATAGAAGTACCTTCATCACTTGTAACATAGCTGTTGTCCCAAAAAGCTGCAGAGGGATTGGAAACATAAAATCTGTCAAGAGTACAATAAACCCTTGCTCTATCCTTTTGTTTGTTTGACCAAGTATAGGTAGCAGTAGAGGAGGGGATGTAGATCAAATTATTATCAGAAATAAGAGAGTCCCAGTTCTCTTTTTCAGTTTTGGACATATTAATTTTATTTCCTAGTTTAAGATCCCAAGAGGGGGTATTGTTGAAGTCTCCAGCAATGATCCAATTATCTAGAGTTTGAGAATCCAACCAACTATTAATTTCAGCCCAAATTGGTTCTCTATCTTTGGGAGAAGTTGGAGCATATACATTAATAATGCCAAAACTAGCATTAGAGAGTGAACAGATCATGACTTGCCAAGCTCTAGAAGGATCAATTATAGAAAGAAGAATGTTTGATATCTTTTTCAGGATAATAGCCAAACCACCACTAGCTCAGAGGAATTAATCCAAATAGAGGAAGAAGAAGGATAAATCGGTCTCCTAAGTTCTTTTGCATTCAAAGAAGGAAGTTTAAGTTCTTGAAGAAGAATGATATCGCATTGTATAACTTTGATTTGAGCAATAGCCCTTCTCCTCTTCAAAGGGCCTTTGATACCTCTAAGGTTCCAAGAAAGAATCTTCATGACAAAGAGAAAATAAGAAAAGGATGATTTATAGCCTAGTCTTTTTATCTTCTCTTACTTCCAGTATTACGGCGGGGAGTTTTATTAAGACCGCACAAGACTAAACCTAATTTATTCCCATTCTTTTTGGACATTTTTGATTGGTGAATCTTCTCGGTCTTAGGGTCAATGCTGATATTTTCATTTAAATATTTCTCTTTATCCCAATTCTCTTTGTCACTCCCATATCCCTCACTATCACTAAATTGAACATCCTCCGGAAAAAAAATTGAAACATAGGGTTTATATTAATACTTAAAGGAGCGGCGAGTACTTGCACAGTATTTCCTTTTTCTTGAAGCTCCACAGTTTGAATAGGTATTTCTTGGTGTGTCGGGGAACAAAATCGGGGACAATCGAGAAACGACCTCGAAACATTTCTAATCTCACCCATTGCAATGCCTTCTTCATGTGAAGATTGTGAGATATGATTTTGAGAAGAGAGGCCATCGATCAGCAAACTTATTGGACATTTTGGAGGGCTGAAAGGACATTCAACCACCGGGAGTCAAGGTCAATTAGGGAAGGCAAATCTATAAGTTTGTACCCGCAGATTGTGTATGGATATACGGAATGGTCATGGTGTGAAGCGGATGAAGGACAAATCTTGGTGGAAACATATATTTTGCTCTTATTTAATTCAGAATCTAGATTACCATTAAGGTGGGATAATACACGAAAAGGATTTGGGTATTGACTTGGAAGTTGACATTCTTTGTGTTGACTCTTGAGTCAAGTCTGCAGATATTTGACTAGAGCTCTTAATCAAATGAAAGTCCATTTTAGACTCATTTAATCTTTTTTCTGCTGATTCAAGTTTCTTTGTACGTATATTTTTACATGTGAGTTCACGAGAGGAATTAATTTTGAAACTTAGCTTTGTCTCGAGATTTCATATTTAATGACCCCTCTTACTATTGTTTTTATAGGATAATCCATAAGATTTGTAAGAGCATTGGCATTTTCTTGGTTCTTGGCCTCTTTAATTATTTCACTTTCAGAGTGAAATTTAATTTATCGATAGTCGAGAAGCTTTTGGTCATAATCCCTTTGACTAGGAGCTTTGGTTCACCAATTGCTAAGGGATGAGTATGTTTTGTAGAGATTGACAATTCAGCTTCACAAATTTTGCCTTTGTCTCTCATCTCATCTCTTACAGCCTTATGTTTCTGGATTCTCTTGTAGCTTCCATTTACTTTTGTCCATTTGAATCTGTCATTTTCTGGCAACCTTTGAAACTGAGAATTTTTATCAATGTTTTCCTTTGTAATATTGCTTTTTCCAAACTGATCCATTTGATTATTCCCTGAATTTTGCTGATTGGAAACCTTATCTGGAGCCTGAGCTTCTTGTTGAACTCTGTTCACTTGAGAGATCTCAGTTGAAGACTTGCAGTCAGAGTACCAGAAATGCCTATGAGAGCATTTCTGACATTGTGAGGGCAATCCAGACCATCTTAGTGTTAATAGGGATTCAAGACCAAAGGCATCTGTAAAAGGAATGGAAAGAGGTATGTCCTTGGAAAGATCAAGCTGAACAAAGCTTCTGGGAGGTTTGGTAGGGGAATATTCAGTAGAAATATAGGTTCCAATAGAGTTGAAAAGTAGTTTGAAGCATTCTTCACCAGTGGATTGGATTGAGACCAAATAAAGTTGTGGAGGCAATGCATAAATTATTCACTTGATCAATGTCAAGCTTAGGGTGCCATTTGAGGAAGGTCAATTGAGAGGTCTCATAAGTCATAGGGCCAAAATTCAGAAAGAAATTGGCTTATTTAGAATTCCCACATTCAAGCATAATGTAGGGAAAATCTAGCCAGTATATAGCCTGAATTAGGATACCTTTATGAAGGCTGAGAAGAAAGACCCACAGTTTATCTAGTTTCATTCCACATTTTTGGACTTTTATAATTACAGCAGAGTTTGATAGAGCATCAATTTTTGAATGAACAATCGGGAGATTCAAAGAAATACCATGGTAGATGTTCATTTTCCGCTCCTTCAGATGTGGAATTGTTGTACGCTTGAGCCTTTCGTCCAGATCATTGTCCGAGCGGATCTCCGGGTGGCCTCTTGCAACTCCATAAGGTACAGGAACCTGAGTAGCAGGATTTAGGGGATGAAGAATACCCCGGTGATCAGGATCAGCAGATAAATTGTCCCAATGAGGAACATCATAAGAAATCAGATCCATAGGAGGTGATGGAGGCAACAAATTATCAAAGTTTCCGAATAGAATAGTGCCCGAAGGTTGATCTTGGAAGGAAATCAGGTTTTGAAGAACAGAGGATCGATCAGAAGCGGGAAGGTTCGCGAATGCGTGAAGAAGTGCCAAATGTTTAGGGTTTTTTGGTAAATTGGAGACCATTGCGAAAATTTCAGGGGGAAACAACAAAAGTTCATGCAAAAATTTTAACAACTGAAAAGGGGAAAATGTAACAGAAAACAGAGGACAGAAACCTATAGCTTGAACCAAAATGAACCAGAGAAGATCGGATTGCCATACACAATGAATTGATTGAATACAGAGAAAACCAGGTACAATTCAAAAGAATTTAGGGGGAAATTCTATCAAATTGAGTAGGATCTTGAGGAGAATAAACTTCAACAGAGATCTTATAATCCAACCAATCACAATGAACTCTGAATTTTCCTGCTGGACCAAGTGCACTCGAACCCACAAATTCTTCTAGCCACGAATTGGTGATTTGAACTTCAAATTTGACAGTGCTTGGAACGAAAGAATATTCAGAGAAAAACAGATTATCCGGGAAGAACTGATGAATAATTAAGAAACTCCAGAGATCAGTAGTCGAGCCTTTTAGATATCCACACGAAATTCTAGATTGCTCCCTTATGATTGTGAAAAACAGAGGTTTCCATGAATCAGACGAAAGAAAAGGTGATCTTGCTTCATAAGTATGATAAAACAGTAATCAGATTGTAGCTCAGAATGTGAGGATTAGCACTCTATGCTACCACCTTTGAACAGGTCAAGACGACATATTATCAATGCCACATAAACCCCATACTGGAGCGGGCCTTGCAATGCTACATGCGCACCCATTTACCCATGAATAAATGCTAATCCATTGCCTCTATCTGTACAGGCACATACCATCTCTGGATTGAGATGGGGAGATGGATTGGGGAGCTGCGCTAAGAGAGGCTTTGTCAACGCTGCCAAGTTGGAGCTGTAGAAGATGAATGCCACACCCTTCAGTGTTATCTGGCATATGATGAAATTCAAACATGCTATGCTGAGCTAGTCTGGCATAGCCTGGCCAGTCCATACATGAGATGAGCACGACCTCGATGCGGATGCTGGTATCATACCTTCAAGAGGTCATGGATCATCGGGATCAGCTCGGCCCTCGGGGACTCGCCTGATATGCGTTTATATTTTTGTCCCTCATGATAGATATTTGTACAGTTTGACAACAATCTTATTTTCGTCACAGTTTTTCCCCCGAAAATCCTTCAAGGCAGGAATTTTTTTAACCCGGACAGTAATACATTTGTTGCGCCTTCTTTTTGGGTTCCACAGGCCGATTGGTCTCCGTGGACGATAAAAACTCTATTTTATTCTATTATAATCTATTCTATTCTCTTTAAAGAGAGAAGATGGTTTTGGACTATAGAAATGGCCAAATTCAATAGAATTTTAGCAATTTTTCATATGCGATGGATGAATGGTGTAGATTTTACTGGAAAAAATTGTCTTGCTAACTTTGGTCTCGACAAATGGCAACGTATATAAAAGGAGAGAAAATGAGGCATAAGGGATGATTTTTTTGGGTGCAATGATGGTAGTAAAACCTTAAGAAATAACGAATCATGAAGTAACATCATGCCAAAAGCTTGAATCATGCAAAGTATTATTGGTCTCCGAACTTTGGGGTCTTCAACCTTGGCTTCAAGTGTTCAAGATACTTAGGCAATCAAATGTCCTTCAAGAAATGCCTATATGATGCCAACTTATTGTCCATCTTTGATTCTTCATATCAATGTGTCTTGTACAAGTTGATGGATGTCATTCATCAGGGATTTTAACTGCCGCAATATTCTATCATTTAATATCCAGCTCAAATGATATGCATATTGGTTTGCGTCACCATGCCAAAATTGTCATGTCTACAAGCTCACACACATGTATGAAGTCAAATGCTAGCGGAGTGTGTTAAGCATGCGTATAGCTCTTCTATGATGCCATTTTGTGGCAGCATTTCTAGCCAATCATTTCTACTACTATGCTATTATACTTCCCAGGAAGGATCATAAACATTATGCTATAAGGTATCTTGTTAAGCCAATTTCTTACATAGTGCATGAGTAGAGTTTTTTTTGGCAAGCAAGAGGAATGTTATCTTTGCTCAATTCTAACAATGGTTGCATTGAAATCGTAGCTCCAGAATCTAGTTTGTACCTGAGCAGTACAGAAGTTGCTTGTTGCATGGCAATATAGGTACAATGGGGGGAAGAAAGTGCAAAGAGAAAGAAATGAGAAGAAAAACGAAATACTCTTACATATAAGAAAAATGCAGCAACATCCACTCCATTCACTGCAACGTCTCAAAATCTCGCTCAAAATCGAATGCTGGAAAGAAAAATATTGAACTTTTGGAAATACAGAAGAATGCCCAAGAATTTTGTGCATTAAATGCTGTCGAATGTGTGTATAAGCAAAAGATTTACTGGTATATATGGAAGCACACATGGGCAAGGCTGAATGATTAAAAGTTTCAATGAAAAAGACATGTTTGAAAAGGAAACTGAATATAGCTTTCAATGAAACTATCTGTAGTTTCCACATAAAATATAGTTTCATATTGAAACTAAGAGTAGTTCACCCTCAAGTGAAGCGCCTAGCGGAATTCGTATTGGCGCCAACGATCTACGGCCAGATGGGACTGGGATTGAAAACTGAGGTAAAATCGTTGAAAAAATCCTTGGAAGATGCACTCAATCGAAATCAAACACAAAACATGGATTTGGCCACACCAGTGATTGATTCAATGAAAGTAGAATTAGCTTCTTCTCTGCAAAAGCCTATGACAGATTACACACAACAGATTCAAAACCTAGAAGCCAAGCTGGCATCTTTAGTTGCAGAGAATACTAAGGAGCAAATGCAGATTCATCAGGAACAGACTAGGGCTGAGCAATTAGACCAGGAACAAAGGGCACGAAATCTGAAAATTTCAGGCCTTTTGGAAACTGAAAATGAGGACATGGCAGAGACTATTAGGAGGTTTTTCGGTGACGTCATGCATCTCCATGAACCAGGTTACATATCTAGCAGGAGACTTGGTAAACCAGGCTTCCACACCAGGCCGATATTGGTGAAGTTTCATACCAGAGATGCTCGTGACAGAATCCTGCATAACAGAAGTGTTTTGAAAAATGAGAAAGGGATCTGGCTGGATCAAGATTTGACACCAGCCCAACTCGATGTCAGGAGAAAAGAATGGTCAAAGATTAAAGAAGCAAGAAACAATGGTTTCATTGCCTACCTAGACCAAAATGGGAAGGCAGTGATTACCAATAGAAAAAGAAACTAGGGAAGCAGGGCCTTGAGAGTGTGCTTTTGGAATGCACATGGTCTGAATCAGCCTAAGGTAGAAGCTACGGCAGATTTATGGAGACATCAGGATCTACTGCTTTTCACGGAGACCTGGGAACATCAGTTTCGCATGCTGCCAGAGATTAATGGTTTTGAAATGATAACACATACCTGGAACGAAAGGAAAATTGGTGCAGGGAGGGGCTTTGGTGGATTGGCAATCTACTGCAGAAAGCAAATAACAGATATCATCCATGTTTTAGCGCATGATTCAAATAAGCAATACATCTGGATAAAGGTAAAATCAGATAGGAAAATCTTATTCATAGCAATTTGCTACTTTGCTCCAAGCAATGCCAAAATATATGCAGGCAACGAATCGGGTGTGACGATCCATTCGCAACTTTGAGCATGGATATCATTAAATACAAAGCCCAAGGAGATGTTTTTGTCATGGGAGACTTCAATGCGAGAACATGGAATAAGCAAGCAAAAGCTTTTGAAAACATCCTCGATGTTCGTCTCAATGAAAATGAGGTTCCTCCCAGAGTATCCGAAGACACCATGTCAAATGACACAGGAAACAAGTTGCTAGAGTGTTGCACAACATGTAACATCTGCATTGTTAATGGGCTGGTCGGTTCAAAAATCAATGGATTCACTTGTGCTAATCATGCGGGCAAAGACAAGAGATTACCTTCCATATGAGAACTTGGATATGATAGAAGAGTTTTACATTGGAAACAAGGTGCTAGAATCGGACCACTTCGCCATTGTATGTGAAATTCAAAGTGGCTGCGAAACTAGTAATCGGGAAGCCCTTTTCGGCCAAGATTGAAGATAGACTATTAGAAGTAAAAAGCATCTTTGTAAGCTAGTAGAAGGCTTCTTGGCGGATATTAATCTGTCGGGGATTTAGAAACAGAACTCAAACTTTTGGCGGACTCTCTCTCGTCGCATTTGGTAGGACATTTGGTTACACTAAGAAGCATGCTAGAGGGAGGCCATGCAATTCATGGTGGGACCACAGTACGCCAAGAAGCCGGATCAAAGCGCCAAATGCTTGCATCATCAAAGCGCTGGTATAAAAATCTGATCCGAGCAAAGAAACAAGCCTATTTCAGGCAAAGACAGGTCGATTTGTGTGATAGACTCGAAACCGCTCCAAAGACCTTTTGGACAGTGATGCGTGACCAACGGATAAGCACAAACTTAGTTTAGAATCTACGGCCAAATTGGTCAAAGATATTTATGAAAAGACATAATCGAATCTATGCCCATCATGGCCACACATGCGGACATATTCTCGAGGAGAATGAAGTCTGAGGAGACAATTGCGGACATGACCAATCACAAAGCACAAGGTCTGAGAAGGCCTTTGCGTGGGCTATTTAAATGGGGTGGTCGGAAAACACTGATGGTCCTTACAAGCTTGCTAAACCAATGTGTCAGAGATGGTTTGCCATTTAACTAGAAAGTAAACAGGGTACATCCCATCCACAAATCGGGTGATAAGAGAATTGCAAGCAATTATAGAACAATTCTGATTGGAAGTGTGTTTTCAAAAATCCTAGGCTCGCTTTTGGAGGGTAAATTGAGTTCTTGGGCTGAATTGCATGGAAAACGATCAGACTTCCAGGCTGGTTTTAGAAAAAATCATAACACTTTGGATCATGCATTGGTGCTACGGGTTTTGATTGAAAAAGCAAGAGCACCGAATCGACGCCTGTATGTAGCTTACATAGATTTCACGAAAGCCTTTGATTCAGTGTCCAGGAAAGAGCTAGGCGCAAGAATGGAACGAGTCGGGGTTCCAAGTGAGATTAGAGGGGCGGTTCTCAGCTCTACTCAGAGGTGCTCATAAAGATAGGGCATGATTGCACCATCAGAAGCACAATTGGTGTACGCCAGGGATGTCCGCTCTCTCCGACCCTGTTCGGCTTGTTCATTGACGAACTAGATGAATGGTTGAGATCTCGTTCTTTGTTGAGCACTACTCTAGGTACTTTGATAATCCAGTTACTCTTATATGCTGATGATGTAGTTATGATGGCTAGTAAGAGAAGCGTGTTGCAGAGTCACCTAGATATCCTGAGTTCTTTCTGTGATGCAAAAGGCATGGAAGTTAACATCATAAAAACGAAGATTATGATCTTCGGGACGCGAGACAGGCTAGAGTTCTCATATAAAGGGAAAGAGTTGGAAACTGTTGACAGTTACAAATATTTGGAAATTGACTTTAGTTCCAATTATAGCTGGAAAGCATGTGTCAGCAGGCGGGTGGCAGGAGGCAAACATGCGCTCTATACCATGCTGGCCAAGTGCTCTAAGGCTGCTCTACATGAGGGGGCTCAAGAAAATCCTGTTCAAAACTTTGGTACGGTCGGTGGTCTTATATGGCGTGCCAATTTGGGGACCCAGTATCTCGACAAAGCGGAACCAAGTTGAGCAGATCCGGTGGACTTTCACGAGGTATGAGATGGGCATTAAAACCAAATTCCATATGCAATCATCTTGAAATTTGAATCGGTATGTTCCCTCGGAATTGGAAGCATTGTTTCAATCCATAAACTATGTGAATAGGCTAGCGAAACGGTAGGAGCATAGAGTGGCGCATTTGGCATTTGCACATTCAGATCCGGTTGGTTAAATGACTTGAAAAGATGGGCTTAAAATGGGGCATCAATGAGCTAAACCGGCCGCATAACAAGGATGGCCTTGGCTCCTTCTTTGGAGAAACTTGCCATTGAGCATTTATGGGCAAATCCGGTGCTTGAGGATGATCCATTATAAAAAACGAGTTAACCAACTGGATGAATACAAAGCGAGGAATACTTGAATGCAAACATCCCCGGATCCTTAAAAGCGGTTGATGGCCCGTCTGAACAAGCTCCCATAGGTGGAATTGGAAGTAGGTTTAGCTAGCGAAGATATCGATTGGAAGAGAGAATATGCAAGCTATGTAGTTTGCACAAAATAGAAGATGAGAATCATGTATTCACATCATATACGGCTTATCGCGGACATTAGAAAACAGATTCAAAGTTACAATCGATTTTTCGTTCTTTGTTTACGCTACCACACATGGTTGTGGGGCAATACATAAGGGCGGTTGACTCACACCGTTCCTTTATCTTTGAAATGTAAATGAAAATGTATACAGGCTCCATGGCCTCTCAGGGCCCAAAGAGAGCTAGATAAATAAATAAAATAAATAAATATTCTTAAGGGGATAACCCTCATGGGGCGTAGATAAATTGATCGAGGAAGATGAATGTGATCAAATATCATATTTTTGAACTTGCCATTGTCATGTTAAGCAATATTAACCTCTACTACTAAGTTTACTCTTGATGCATAAAATGTTAAAAAATGATGTTTATCTAGACCCAAAGCATCTCTTGATCCTTGATGCTTGATGCTTGAATTCATAGCTATGGGCGATATAATCTAGGTACTTCCCTTATTGAGAAGATCTGCCCCAGCCAGCTATGCAAAACATTTCTCTGCAGTTTGTTTATGTTGAGATATAGAGCCTCATACATACATCGCCACATGTGTTATCTTGGATAACTAATATCATAGCCACACAACTATTTTTTCTCGAATCGAATCGAAGAGAAGACACCTATAAGTTAATTAAGAACCCAATATTAGAATCTAACAGAGGCTATCCAACCATATGGATTCAGTTTTAGTAGAAGGAGATCGCATTTGTGGGCATTGTTGAACTTAAATGTGGAAACCAAACTTGCTCTTGAATTGCAAAGATTGTTGCAATGTCTTCAGAGACCGGATGCGTCTTCATAGACCAGATGCGATAGGCATGCTGAGCCTCATATGATGCTTGCTCACATTGAAGCTCAAAATAGTTTTATATTCTGAGTGGATAATCCTAATCGAGTGTAGATAAATTCAGCATGCTAATATATCAAGGAAGATGAATGTGATCAAATATCATATTTTTGAACTTATCATTGTCATTGTCATTGTATCTTGAGCAATATTACCCTCTACTATAGTACTATTCAGTTTATTAATTTTAACTTACTCATTGAAGCATAAGAATATGTTAAAAAAAGATGATTGTCTAGAACCAAAGCATCACACACACGTTGCCACATGTCTTATCTTGGATAAGTAATATTATAGCTACACAACTGTTTCTTATCAAATTGAATTGAAGAGAAGACAAGCAAATAGCCTAGTACCAAAACTCATGTTAAACATCTCCAATGGGCAAGATGGTTCTCCCTTGGAAGCCTGATCATCCAAAGTTTTTTCATAAGCAAAGTCAAGCAAAAAAATAGAACCACAAAGTTATAGCATTACCGGCACTATAATAGGTTTTTCATTGTACAGAAAGAAACCTAGTTTATTTGCATAGAGGATTATAAAAGAATGTTTGACAGACTAAACATGCCTTTCCTAAACTGCCCTGGAGGCCACTGCAGTCCTTAAGCCTGCCCAAATAGTCCTCGATCACATTGACAACTGTTCTCTGGCACTATTTTGCTTGCAAGATTGCAACCTATAAGTTAATTAAGAACCCAATATTAGAATCTAACAGAGGCTATTCAACCATATAGATTCAGTTTTAGTAGAAAGAGATTGCATTTTAAGCAATGTTGAACTTAAATGTGGAAATCAAACTTGCTCGTGAAGTGCAAAGATTGTTGCAACATCTCCAGAGACTAGATGCGTCTTCATAGACCAGATGCGATAGGCGTGCTGAGCCTCGTACAATGTTTGCTCACATTGAAGCTAAAAATAGTTTTATATTCTTGAGTGGATAACCCTAATCGAGTGTAGATAAATTCATCATGCTAATATATCAAGGAAGATGATATGATCAAATATCATGTTTTTGAACTTGTCATTGTCATTGTCATGTTGAGCAATATTACCCATTACTATTCAGTTTATTAATTTTAACTTACTCATTGTTGATGGATAAGGATATGTTACTTAAATAAAGATGATTGTCTAGAATCGAAGCATCTCTTGATGCTTGAATTTATAGCTATGGGCAATAGGGTCAGGGATGATCTGCCTCAGCCAGCCATGGAAAATTTTTCTCTCTAGTATAAACATTATCTAGCCACACTGTTTCTTTGAAGGGAAGACAAGCAAATAGGATCAGATAATTCGGCGAGACGTGGCGATGGGCTGTAAGGGATGAGCCAATCTCATAGTGCCTTCGAAAGTTTTTGTCATGTCAAGCATCTGCCCTTCCGGCACAATCCAATCCAAGCTCTGCAGCAGGCTATGCAAAAACAGAGTTAGTTTTGTTGTTCTTTTGAGGTTCATCATCCTTTAGATCTGAGGCTGATACAGTGCTATGGCATAGCTGAGGCATCCAGGAAAGACACCTTCGACGAGGCTCCATCAAAACTTCAGCAAAGCTTCAGCAAATACGGCTATGGCTGCTCCATTGGTCTTCCGTTTTCAGCAAAGACCATTATGGCTGCTCCATGGGTCTTGAGTAAAATCCCTTCCGACTGCAACGAACCGGCTGCAACAGGTCATGTCAGAATGGAGTGACATTCCATTCTCGGTTAGAATGGTTGCCACATGGCAATTTGCCATTGGCTCTCAAAATAGGAATGCAAACCAACTTTCCTTGACGTAGTATGACTTGGTCCAAATAAAGCATATGATGATTTTCTTATAAATTGTAGTGGCCTCTTCTCCACTGAGTATCCATATCCCATGGAAACTTGGTTGTCACTTGTTTCATTACCTCTCGTCCTTCTAACCATTCTTCTCTACTTTCTTCTCAAGCCAAGTAAGGTTCCTCGTCCTCCTTCTCCTCTTGCCCTTCCCATAATTGGTCATCTCCATTTGCTAGGGAATCTCCCTCACCAATCCCTCTCTCGTCTTTCGAAGCGCTATGGACCCCTTTTCTCAGTGCGTCTTGGGGCAGTCAATTGCTTGGTGGCCTCTTCTCAAGACATGGCAAGAGAATTCTTAAAGACACATGATGCATCATTTGCTTCAAGGCCAAAACTTGCATTTGCAAGGCTAGTGATGTATGATTGTAGGGATATGGTATGGGCAGAATATGGGCCTAGATGGAGGGAGTTGAAGAGGCTTTGCACTCAAGAGCTGTTCAGCCATGGAAGGCTAGAAGCAAGCAAGGATATAAGGCAGGATGAAATCTCATGCACTATTGAGGCCATAATAGAAGAGGGCCATGGAAACAGGGCAATAAATGTGAGAGCAAAGTTGTTTAATCTGGCGATAAATGTGGTGACTAGAATGGCGATGGGCAAGAAATATTTTGGAAAGGAGAACTCAGAAGGGGCAGAATGCTTCAGGCAGGTAATTGAGGAAGCAGTTTTCTTAGGAGCGGCGTTCAACATAGGGGATTTTGTGCCCTTTCTGGCTCGGTTTGATCTGCAAGGGTATGAAAAAAGGATGAAGGCGGTGCACAAGGATCTGGACTCTTTTTTTGAAGGCATAGTGCAAGAGCATAAACTGAAGAAAGGCCTGAAAGGGCTTGATGAGAAGAGCGATCTGATGGATGTCTTGTTAGCAGGGGATCATAGCCACGAAACAATCAAGGCTTTTGTAACGGTAAGCGTTTAAAATTCACTCTGTATCCCCTTTTCCCTTTTACTTGAAATACATGCCGGTTGCAGGATCTTATAGGAGGAGGGACTGATACAAATTCAGTATCGACGGAATGGGCTCTGGCAGAGCTGCTTAAATGGCCAAGCATAATGCAAAAAGCCCAGAAGGAAATTGATGAAGTGGTGGGGTTGGGCCGAAGAGTAGAAGAAGAAGATTTGCCGGATCTGAAATATTTGCAGGCCATAGTGAAGGAGACATTAAGGCTACATCCAGCGGGGCCTCTGCTGATACCGCACGAATCAATAGAGGAGTGCAATGTGGGGGGGTACCAAATTCGGAAAGGGACGATGATATTTGTGAATGTATGGGCAATTGGGAGAGATCCAAGCAACTGGGACGAGCCGGAGAAATTCAATCCAGAGAGATTTAGGGGCAGCAGCGTGGATGTAAAGGGGAGAGATATGGAGCTGATTCCGTTCGGATCAGGGCGAAGGATGTGTCCAGGTTACTCTTTGGCGCTGTGCATGATGCAGCTCACTCTGGCGCGGCTTCTACAGAGGTTTGATTGGAGTGTAGCGGAGGGGCATGGCCCCGATTTGAGCGAAAAATTGAGGGGCATTCTGACGCTGGCACAACCCCTGCAGGCCATCGCTAAATCCCGCACAACTACTCTTCATAGCGTTTCCATAAATTAAATAGAAGTCAAACAGGCCACGTTCGTTCCCCTTTCATTCATTCGAAGATTAATTTATAGAGATGTATCTTGTAGGCTGTGTTCAAGAGAATATAAAATAAGTATTTTAACGTCATACCACTAAACAGCATCCTATTTTGAGCATCCTATTTTGGACATGTGACGACATAACAGGGGACCAAAGTCCAAAATATACCAAGCAAAAGGGGGACTAGGCCCCATCACAAAACAAAAGAGGGCAAGATCCCATCACCACACAATATACATGCTGAGAGCAAACGCCCAAACCAAATGCTGTTCATGCTGGGAAACTAAGAATATCCCAACCAGGGGTTTGCAGGCCACTGGTCAGAATAATTGCCGAGCCTCCCCGATATACCGCCCATTTCTTTTGGAACCTGGACTCACGAACTGTGCATAGCTTGTCTCGTCGCCGAGTTAACTAGACTGGAGATAGGTCCTCTTGCAACTAAAAGTGCGTACCCTTGAGGTGACTGCCATGCTGCAAAACATAATGCCTATCTCGTGGTGCCGAGAAATGAATTAATAGATGGCGAGGCTGATCAGGCCGCTGAGCACCCACTCTCTTCGCTGTGACGTTGCCTGGACTCATAATGTGCATGGTGTCGGTAAAGAAGTGAGCCGCTGCATCCATATCCGGCCCAGAAGATGTTTCGGGAACTCCCACGAGAAGTAGGCTCAAGTGACGATCCTGCTCAGGCTAATGTGCATTGTCTGTCTCGCATGACGCAGGCCCTTGCATATGCTCTTGAGCTACCTTAGGCAGGGGGGCATCCCTATCCACACGTGAATGTTGTTCCACTGCCACCTCAGTCTGTACTATGGCATCTGCGGGCAGTATGTGTGGAGGGTGGGCTGGTGCTGGAGAAGAACCGTCAAATAGGACTGATTGCCTGAACAGGATTTTGAACATTCATAAAACCTGAATTCAACTGTCAAAAGGCAGTACCATGGATGTGTCTGTTACGGTGACCTGGGATGAGATATCCTCAAGTTGGGTTGTTAAGGCCTCCGGGCTTGGGGAGTCCGAGCTCTCAGGTAGTGGCGGAAGGTTCAAAGGGGGTTGTACTAGTGGAGAGGCATCTACTGGGTTGAAAATAGGGTTAATATGCCTGACCGGATTCGGTGAGTGTGCTGGTGGAATTGGCGGGGAGATCTTTGCATTTCTGGCCATGTCTTTCGCTTTCTTCGCCATAGGAACCTGGAAGGAGCAATAGAGGACAATAGATCAAGGTAAACTGGTGGTGATGCACTGCTGGTGGTTTTGTAGCGTAGAATCAAATTAGAGGCAAGCAAAACCCTCAAGAGCACACCAGAAACCAGGCAGAGGGGGAAGCAGACTAGTTGGGCAAGCCACAAGTCTGAGGCAACCAAAACAAATCCAGAGATCAACGGGAACTTAAGTCTTATATGAAATCAAGCCAAGCAAACAAGTAATCTAGGATAACCAAAGCAAAGCTAGAGACAAACAAGAATTGAAACCTGACATGGGAACAAACGGACCAGGTAGGAGCCCCAGTTGAAAATCAGCAGACTCGAGAGGGGGCATTAACAAAGCAAATAAAGTTAAACTAAGAAAATTAACCAATCTGTAAATTTCACCACTTGCTGCAGGCAAAGGAAGCCAAGGCGAAGGAGGCAGAGCAAAAGCAAAGGGGCGGGCTGTACTGTACCTGGTAAAGGGGTCGTTGCTGAAGCGTGAGGCTGCTGGGCTGGGAACAAAGATTTGGAGTTGGCGGGCTGGGAACAAAGATATTGGAGCTGTTGGGAATTGTTGATGCAGGGACGATCAAATAAAAGGCAGAATTGTTGATGCAGGTACGATGGCAAAACTGGGGATGGACTGGGCTTAGATTGACGCAGAAACTCCCTGGTGCAGAAACCTTTTGGATCTGTGTTGACGTCGGATTTGATACTAGCCCCCGAGGGGCTTATGCTTGGCGCCTTCGACTAGGCGGTGGCGCCTGGAGCTCCAAGCAAGTCAAAGTGTCAAGGGTTTAAGGTTCACGGATGTTGGGCATATGGGATGCTGCATCTCATAGTTTAAGCTTTTGAAGACCACCGATCCAATGTATAGTCAACATAAATGCAATTAAAGTGCAATGGAAGTTCTTGATATTCGGTTTGTATGGGCAGATGGAAGAAATATGTGGCTTTGTTCTTGTGTGTGAAGTTGTAATACCTTGTCTAGTAAATTTGAAAGGATAGTAACACTCATATGATAGCCATTAAGGTATTCATGTATACATGTAAGACATAATGTAATTCATTGATGTTTCTTTTTTGTTGCTCAAATTTGTTGTTGTGCTACATATTCTAAACGAGGTGCATCCTGGACTATCGTAGTTGTCGGATCTGTCCATCGTATGGCCCAGATTGTATGTTGGAGCCTCTGGGTGACTCCTGTTTCGATTACGGTCATTTATGACTGGGGGTGCCTATGATTTTGAAACATGGAATATAGGTTGGTCGTTTACGATTATGGTCATTTATGACTGGGGGTGCCTATGATTTTGAAACATATACAGGTTGGTCGCATTTATGACGAGGTGCGAAACATGGAATACAGGTTCGCCTAAGGTTTTAGAATATGAAATACTAGGACTCCTCTTTATACAATACTAGGACTCCTCTTTATACGTTTTGCTTAAGGTTTTAGATTTTGAGATACGGAGACTCGAACCTCTACCAAAATAATTCAATATCCTAATAAAAATGCTTTAAGCAATGCTACCAGCAAACTAACGTGCTTATTTTTTCTATTGAATCTATGTTATTTTTTTTTATATATATATAGTACACATGTCTATAACATGGAATTCCTGTTGAACCCTAAATTATATAAGCTTTTACATAGTTGGCATGTGCTCAAATTTAAGGGGTTTCCTCATAATAAAGATGTGGTCTATAAGTTTAGTCTAAGCAAGGTTTTTCTAACAACCTACTCTATTGCAAATAAGTTCTGGAGACCAATTGGCCTATGGGACCCAAACGAAAAGAGAGTGATACAACTCAAATAGTTACAGCTTAAATCCGTCAACAGGGAATCAGACAAGAACACGGACAAGGATTAAGACTTAGAATTAAACTTATAGATTTGCTCAACACTTGGGCAAGAATACAGAGTTTCCACAATAGGAAATGAAGCAGCAGTTTATCCGCCCAACCGGATCCAAAAACTAAGGCCAATTCCAAAGGGGGGTTTAACAGCAAAAGAATGGATCAAGGCTTAGGGTTCATTCGCACCCGCCGTTTAGTTAAGTTAAGTTAAAAAAAATTAACTACCTAGTTAAACTTAACTAGAACAACTGCGTTCACACTAAAAATAGTTAAGTTTGTGTTAAATACTTAACTTAACTAGAACAAGTTAAATTTCTTCACACCAAACATAGTTAAGTTAGAAAATTTTAACCTAACTACTAGTTGTTCAGACATTGTCTCATTAAGTTAATGGTTAACCAAAATCCCTTCACACATGCCTTTAGTTAAGTTACAAATTTAACTTAACCAGAATGCATTCAAACGAATTCAGTTCTGTTTATTGTTGTTAACTTAATCAAAACTTATTCAAAACATGTTCTCAGTCAAGTTATTTACCTACTTGAAAGAACATATACCCAAAAAGCTTCATATACCCAAAAAGCATTATAAATGAAAAAGTCCGCAATATGGCGGATAACAACATGTCAAATACTTAAAGCCAAAGGAGGGGGTCCTATAGAGGATGAGAACCACGGCCAAAGCTCAGCTCAATGAAGAAAAGAACAGAACAAGCCATGAATTGGTGTCATGCTTCAAGTTCTTTTAAGACCTCCTGCAACAAAGCTATTTCAAGGTTCATTTCTCAAAGAGATAAATAAGTCAATCTCTTCTGGACATGGTTTTGCACCTGCAATGTTATCTGCATCAGAGGCTGGTTGGGTGAGAAGGCGACCTGTTGTAGCCTGTTGTTTCTTAGAGTCTTCTAATGTGATAGGAAGAAAACAATCAGCAGCACCAGTTGAAAGTGGATCCCAACCTTCTGGGACATCAAAGAATGACTTTTCATTTGTGGATTCTTTATCTGGTTGTAGCTTCTCAATAAGAATAGCTGTTTTAAAAGTTCTCTTGCGAGCAATGCCATGGAGTAATGCCGACCTGCAATTACCAAAATAACTGTACATGATTCATGCAGTACAACATAAATGCAAGGGCATTAAAGCAAGTACTTGCAACTTTGTGATAGTGCCACGCTTGCTTGCTGAATGGAGAGCCCAAACAGTGTGCGCATGTTAGCAACATCATTTGGACCTCGCAGCTCCATTGCCACCCTGGCACCACTGCTTACGATGATGTTCTTTCCACAAGTAATGCCTATCAACATCTGGCAATTCTTCAGAAATACATGAAAAAAGAAAAGCATTGCCAAAGGCCAAATACCTCAATTGTTTCTACCTAGGGTTAAAGCCTTTATGCAACAAAAGTTACTACATTGCATCTAGGACACGGGACTCACTATCATATTCAGACTGATTTAAGCTTTGCAATGCGTGCTTTCAAATCCTAGATAATCTAATTTTTTATTATGCTTCACAACCTTTTTCTCTCATAAAAGAGGCTCGATTCCATGAATCAGTTATGACAACTACATTCCTTGATCCAAAATGAATCTGATTATGCAACCTTTGTGACTTTTCTACAATAACAATCATGGCTCAACTGCATATTTGCAGTTATACACCTGCATGTGAAATTACACTCTGCTGTTCCCACATGGTAACTAACAAGACTCTAGTGAACTAGCTTAGCGGCCCAAACTCACGTGGCTAGTTACATTTATGACATGCTATCTTCCATAAGTCTTCTCCAGTACATCTATGTAATCATTAGATTCCAGATTTTGGGTCGATTATAATCAGCACTTTGAATCCAGCCTAAACTTTTATAGAATTTTGGCTTTCCAAATACAGTGTGAAATGCATGTCTATAGAGACAACAATTACTAAAGCCACATAATGTCAAACAGTGTTCTGGTGACATGTGGGGGGAGGTCCTATTATTTTAAAAATATCATACTAATAGAAAATCGGGAGACACTGAAAACATTTGACATCTGAAAGTAGAAATGAGTGAGATACATACTTGAGTATTAGAAAATAAATCCTTCCGTGCTCTGGTATCAAAGACGGCAGCTGCGTAGTTAATCTCAAAGAAGATTCCACGCTGCAAAACACATATACGTTGGGTGAATAATTTAACAAGCAAGAAATCTACAACTTTGTGGTATTATGTACCTCCATTGCAGTCTTCACCATTGAGACTTTATCCAGAAAGGTAGTTTCTGACTGAAGTCAAATGAAATAATATCCACCTATATAGACAAGTATAGCAGGATGAGAAATACATCGTGGCAGGATGAGAAATAGATCGTTTTTTGTGAAGTAACAATGCCAAGTTTAAGGGTAAAATTTTCAGATCAAACGCAATAGTCAATATGGGGAGCTCAAAGAAAGTAAATTGAATAAGACTCTAGATCAAATTTCCCTACCTCCATGTCATTGCACGCCTGAATGAACAGTTTTTGGTTTGTGGGCTATAATAAGATCATACGTCCGAAGTACAGGATTTGCAGAATTCAATGTGCTTGCCTGGACAACATCTTCTACCACAACTGTCATCCTACTATATTGCCTAAATGGCACGCCTATGGGCACTCCTAAGACCTCCTTATGAAACCTTGCAGAATCAGCCATTCCAGGAGTTGCTGCTAGCAAGTCCTTTCTGCATGATTTAAGGTTCTATAAAAAGAGATGAGAGGATTTGCTAGTTCTAACCAGATCAAACTGGGCCAGACTAGTGGCTATCGCAACCACCCGATTCCGATAAACATCTGCCTAATTTTTCATACCGATCTGCAAGGCATTTGAAGAATTTGCATCTGGCGGACAAAACAAAACGAAACACCCGAGCGATTATGAACACAATTGGCTAGGGTCCTTTTACCTTTGTTCACACCGGTCAAACAAGGATTGATGCCTTTACCAAAATGAACAGTCAATTCTAATGACCAACGAAATACCAGAACAATGGCACGCAACACTGAGCAAAATCCCAACCCTAAATAAAAAATGGAGTTATTTTAAAAGAGAAAGCAGGCCCGATAAGTAGCAACTGTATGATCATTCTAGATGCTAACCTGCTAGGATGCATAATGCAATGGCAGATCCAGCGCCTTCTTTCTCAGAATTTGAAGTTGGGAGCAAAATTCCAAAAAAGCCCTCTGGAAACACAGAAAGGAATAAGCATCGAAGCCCCGAAATTGGCAAGGGATGCCATATCTAAATCATTTGCTACGGAAGGAACCCATAGTTTGTGCTTTAAAAAACGATTTGATGATGTAGTGACATCAATTATGGGCAATTTGTACAGATAGTAATGAGCAAGTGTTATACAAATAAAGCAGACTGCAATAATGCTTGAAATAGTATTCAACCTACTCTTATGGGTATCTTGCCGACATGATTGATTTAAACCCACGTGGTACATCATTATCAAAATCAACCTCGATAGTTTCTTCAAAGAAAAGAGCATCTATCTATTCGACCCGATTGCAAAACCGGGACACCACATTCTACTACAAATTTCTCAAGCAAGAAGCTACATGTTTTAATTTACTTTATCAACACTGTTGAGGGTGTCTAAATCAAACCAGACATCCAATGGAAACACACAAGGACAGAGCAAAGATTCATACCTATGCAAAGGGCAAAAACAAAATCTCTTTGATAGTTTAGGGAAAAATTCGTCAACAAAAACCCTTCCAACAAAAAGTTGCATAGACCTGTATGGATATCTTCCGACCGTAAGCAATAAAAAATACAAAGTACTAAAAAACACAGCACCAAGAAAACACCGTATGGGCACAAAGATCACTGCAAGAGATGTAACCGCTTTGTTGCTCGGAATGATTTACCATCCTCCATCAGAGAGGCCCTATTCATTGAAAATGAAAACATCATGGCACCTGTAAATTTTCTGCACCTTCGAATATCAGGCCCACGCCCTTGCCCTCGCCCTCCATGGCCACGTCCACCACTTCCTCGGCACCTCGTCGGGCCCGTCCACAGAATGCCATCGCTAACTGCGGCTAAAGTGACCTCGTATAGGTCACTTTATCTTTCCGTCCATTTTTTACGTCCAGTTAAAATTCCGTTAACGATATACTAACCATGGTTTCGGGTGTGAAGGAAGATCCCGTTAGTTACGCTCTTGAACAGCCCGTAACTACTAAACACTAACTTAAATGTTGGTGTGAAGTAAATCGTAGTTAAAAACTCTAATTAAACCTAACTTAACGGTGGGTCTGAATAGACCCTTATTCTGTTTAAGCTCAAGACCATCCGATTACACAGATTAAGGCTTGGATATGCACCGCGAAACCACGGTATGCATTAGAGGTTCGTTTCAATATCCGGAGGTCAAGTCTGATAGCAGCAGCTAAGAGCCGGATTGGTGGAGTCGAAGTTCAAGGCAGAAGTCTTCTGAGTTTTTGATCTACGCCGACGTCCTCTTTTATGGGCAAATCGACCCTTTTTTCTTCTGAGAAAGGCTCCTTCTCCGGCTATTCTAGTCTCCTCCCGATCTCCCTTTTCCATTGAGAAAAAGGTCTTTCCCAGATTAGCTCGACCCGACCCCTTTTGCAAAACAATCTGGTAAAAGGCCGATGCGTTTCCTATTTTTTTCTTTTTCATCCGCGACCCCAACCCTTTTTTGCATTTATAAAAACCCTTTTGTCCATACTTTTAATGGGTTGTTTGTAATTGTATGCACCCTTTGCCAAATCTTATAACCCATTGGAATACTATTGCCCCTTGAATTGCCTTAGCCATTTTATTTTGGATCACTCCCCCTAGCCTGCTTCATATCAATCCATCCCTTCTTAAGGTTGATCGCCCACGATCAACAAGGTTCCAGAGATATCTTATTCCTGCACAACTCAGAAATAGTTACGGGTATTCTTGTACTACCAAAGTACATGAATACCCTTCGTACCTCCAAGGTACAGATGTAATTTGTCAAGCCAATTGTGTTGCAACCACAATTACTAATCTTCCAAGAATTACATCTTATGCTCTCTTGTCAAGCCGATTGTGCTGCAGTCACAACCACTAATCTTCCAAGAGGCATTCACAACTAGTATACCATGTTCAAGCCGGCTACGTTGCAATCGTAGTCACTAATCTACCATGGTATACACATTCAAAGTATCTATTCCTTATACCAAATAAAGAAATTCAACCTTGAAAATCCTACTCTTTATACCTAATAAAGAATTCCACTTACAAAAGCTTCCGTAATCTTTCCAAGAAGAGAGGTTACCAGTTGTTCATCCTAGAGTTCCCATCTGGAGCCATCTCTTCTCCTTAGCGGCAGCTTTCTCTCGCTCGTCGTCATGGAAGCTTACTCTTCTTCGCTCCTCTCCCACCTTTGAGGTCTCTCCCCCCTTCGAAGTCTCAACTATTGGCTCCACGGGCTTAGGCGCCTTTAAAGCATGCATCTGAATTGTATGCTGGGATTTAGGAGGTTCAACTTTTGTAATACCCCCCTCTCCAGAAGGGCAATTCTTAATAAAATGCTTTCATCCGCATCTAAAGCATCCTCTTTTTGGTTCATTCTTCTTATTTGAGGTGTCAGCTTCCTCTTGCCTTCTTTCAGGCCCATTGTTCTCTCCGTTGTACCTTCCATTGTATCTTTTTCTTTTGAACTGTCTATCAGAATCTTTATTCCCATTTTTCTTCTCTTTCTTCTTACTCTCTTCGTCAGAGGTACCCTCGTCCCAAATATCTAACTTTCGCGTTGTGGGATCCAACTTTCTTTCTACTGCAGATGCCATCTTTATAGCCCCATCTAAATCTGCAGGATTTAGGATCTCCAATTCTGCATATATGTCATCTTTACACCCGCTAACATATTTTCGTAGGAGTTCTTCCCCATCTAGGTTCCTTATCAGTGCGGCCAAATGGGTAAACTTTGAGGTGTAAGACTGGATCGTTTCCTTGTCTTGCTGTTTCAGTTGATCCCATACTCTTCTTAGCTCACTTTGATAATTAGAAGGAAGATATTGCAATTCAAATGCTTTCTTGAATCTTTCCCATGTGTCTATCTTAGGATTACACTCTCGTCGACCTTGCCACCAGGCTTGGGCTTGGTCTTTCAAATAGCTATCCATAGCTTGCAATTTTTCCACATCGCTTGCTTGCACTCGATCAAAGAATTTTTCCCACTGGCTTAGAAAACTGACTACTTTGATTGGTCTTATCCTCCTCCCTTTAAATGTAGGCATATCTACTTTCTCCGACCATTTTCTAATCTTGCTGGGATTAACTGGCGGCGGGGGTGGAGGATTTACAGGTGGAGGATCATTCGGCAGAGGTGGCTGCTGGGGAATATCTGGTAAGAAACGGTACAGAATAGCCAACTGCTCAATCTGCTTTTCATATTCCTGCTGATTAGCAGGCGTAGGCAAGGCTATCTGGGATGCAATATAGCTGGCATTGGCTAAAGCTTGCTGATACTGACTATCAGAGATGTTGAAACGGTTTTGGGCCATTGTTCAGGTATGGGGATCGATAGGCTCTGATACCACTTGATACAACTCAAATAGTTACAGCTTAAATCCGTCAACAGGGAATCAAACAAGAACACGGACAAGGATTAAGACTTAGAATTAAACTTATAGATTTGCTCAACACTTGGGCAAGAATACAGAGTTTCCACAATAGGAAATGAAGCAGCAGTTTATCCGCCCAACCGGATCCAAAATTTAAGGCCAATTCCAAAGGGGATTTTAACAGCAAAAGAATGGATCAAGGCTTATTCTGCTTAAGCTCAAGACCATCCGATTACACAGATTAAGGCTTGGATATGCACTGGCGAAATCCTGGTACAGATTAGAGGTTCGTTTCAATATCCGGAGGTCAAGTCTGATAGCAGCAGCTAAGAGCCGGATTGCTGCAGTCGAAGTTCAAGGCAGAAGTCTTCTCAATTTTTGATCTACGCCGACGTCCTTTATGGGCAAATCGGTTCTTTTTTCTTCTGAGAAAGGCTCCTTCTCCGGCTATTCTAGTCTCCTCCCGATCTCCCTTTTCCGTTGAGAAAAAGGTCTTTCCCAGATTAGCTCGACCCGACCCCTTTTGCAAAACAAACTGGTAAAAGGCCGATGCATTTCCTATTTTTCCTTTTTCATCCGCGACACCAACCCTTTGTTGCATTTATAAAAACCCTTTTGTCCATACTTTTAATGGGTTGTTTGTAATTGTATGCATATAACCCATTGGAATACTATTGCCCCTTGAATTGCCTTAGCCATTTTATTTTGGATCTCTCCCCCTAGCCTGCTTCATATCAGAGAGCAGCAAGCGTATTACTGTCAAGATTTTTAGTAGAAGGAGATTGCATTTAGGGGCATTGTTGAACTTAAATGTGGAAACCAAACTTGCTCATGAATTGCAAAGATTGTTGCAACGTCTCCAGAGACCGGATGCGTCTTCATAGACCAGATGCAATAGGCGTGCTGAGCCTCGTATGATGCTTGCTCACATTGAAGCTAAAAACAATTTTATATTCTTGAGTGCATAACCCTAATCGAGTGTAGATAAATTCATCATGCTAATATATCAAGGAAGATGAATGTGATCAAATATCATGTTTTTGAACTTGTCATTGTCATCGTCATTGTCATTGTCATGTTGAGCGATATTACAGTTTATTAATTTTAACTTACTCATTGAAGCATAAGAATATGTTAAAAAAGGATGATTGCCTAGAACCAAAGCATCACACACACATCGCCACATGTCTTAACTTGGATAAGTACTGTTTCTTATCGAATCGAATTGAGAAGACAAGCAAATAGCCTAGTATCAGAACTCATGTTGAACATCTCCAATGGGCAAGATGGTTCTCCCTTGGAAGCCCTGGTCATCCAAGTTTTTCATAAGCAAAGTCAAGCAAAAAATAGAACCACAAAGTTATAGCATTACGGCACTATAATAGGGTTTTCATTGTATGAGAAAAAAACCTAGTTTATTTGCATAGAGGATTATAAAAGAATGTTTGTGAGAATAAAAACATGCCTTTCCTAGAGTGCCACGGAGGCCCTTTGTAGTCCTTAAGCCTGCCCAAATACTCCTCGATCACATCGACAACGGTTCTCTGGCACTATCTTGCTTGCAAGCTTGCAACCTATAAGTTAATTAAGAACCCAATATTAGAATCTACTTGAGAGGCTATTCAACCATATAGATTTAGTTTTAGTAGGAGATTGCATTTGTGGGCATTGTTGAACTTAAATGTGGAAACCAAACTTGTTCGTGAAATGCAAAGATTGTTGCAACGTCTCAAAGACCGGATCGTCTTCATAGACCAGATGGGATAGGCGTGTTGAGCCTCATACAATGCTTGCTCACATTGAAGCTAAAAACGGTTTCATATTCTTGAGTGGATAACCCTAATCGGGTGTAGATAAATTCATCATGCTAATATATCAAGGAAGATGAATGTGATTTAATATCATGTTTTTGAGCTTATCATTGTCATTGTCATGTTGAGCAATATTACCCATTACGCCCCCAAAATATCTCTTTCCTAAGATTTGGGGTAGGTGGGCCGGAAAAGGGGACTTCAAATTTTTTTGTCTATGGTCTGAGGAGCGTTCCTTTTTTTGTCTCTGCTCTACATGGTCAGAAATAGCAGTTCTTGGCTTCACGGGGCTGCTAAGAACATCCCGATGCAGGCGGCCGGACAGCTGGAGCCGCGTACAAATGGTGCCTCTGCCCAAATCGGCCTGCGATGGCATCTTGGGCTTGCCTCTGATTTTGGAGGACAACTCTGACCTTCACCCATTTCAGTTCTTGCCTTTTCTTCCCCATTGCAAATGCATCATTGGATGCACAAATTATTGCTGGAAACTCTTCTCTGAATTTGCGTCATGTAGAAGCCCCTTTTGCTGCTTTTGCCAAATTGAGAAGTCAATTCTAATGACCAACGAAATACCAGAACAATGGCACGCAACACTGAGCAAAATCCCAACCCTAAATAAAAAATGGAGTTATTTTAAAAGAGAAAGCAGGCCCGATAAGTAGCAACTGTATGATCATTCTAGATGCTAACCTGCTAGGATGCATAATGCAATGGCAGATCCAGCGCCTTCTTTCTCAGAATTTGAAGTTGGGAGCAAAATTCCAAAAAAGCCCTCTGGAAACACAGAAAGGAATAAGCATCGAAGCCCCCGAAATTGGCAAGGGATGCCATATCTAAATCGCTGCTACCAGAAGGAACCCATAGTTTGTGCTTCAAAAAACGATTTGATGATGTAGTGACATCAAGTATGGGCAATTTGTACAGATAGTAATGAGCAAGTGTTATACAAATAAAGCAGACTGCAATAATGCTTGAAATAGTATTCAACCTACTCTTATGGGTATCTTGCCGACATGATTGATTTAAACCCACAGGCTGGTACATCGTATCAAAATCAACCTGATAGTTTCTTCAGCAAAAGAGCATCTATCTATTCGACCAGTGCAAACCAGGACACCACATTCTACTACAAATTTCTCAAGCAAGAAGCTACATGTTTTAATTTACTTTATCAACACCTGTGAGGGTGTCTAAATCAAACCAGACATCCAATGGAAACACACAAGGACAGAGCAAAGATTCATACCTGTGCAAAGGGCAAAAACAAAATCTCTTTGATAGTTTAGGGAAAAATTCGTCAACAAAAACCCTTCCAACAAAAAGTTGCATAGACCTGTATGGATATCTTCCGACCGTAAGCAATAAAAAATACAAAGTACTAAAAAACACAGCACCAAGAAAACACCGTATGGGCACAAAGATCACTGCAAGAGATGTAACCGCTTTGTTGCTCGGAATGATTTACCATCCTCCATCAGAGAGGCCCTATTCATTGAAAATGAAAACATCATGGCACCTGTAAATTTTCTGCACCTTGAATATCGGGGCCCGCCCTTGCCCCTCGCCCTCCTCCATGGCCCGTCCACCACTTCCTCGGCACCTCGTCGGGCCCGATCCCCAGAATGCCATCGCTAACTGCAGCTAAAGTGACCTCGTATAGGTCACTTTATCTTTCCGTCCATTTTTTACGTCCAGTTAAAATTCCGTTAAAGATATACTAACCATGGTTTCGGGTGTGAAGGAAGATCCCGTTAGTTATGCTCTTGAACAGCCCGTAACTACTAAACACTAACTTAAATGTTGGTGTGAAGTAAATCGTAGTTAAAAACTCTAATTAAACCTAACTTAACGGTGGGTCTGAATAGACCCTTATTCTGTTTAAGCTCAAGACCATCCGATTACACAGATTAAGGCTTGGATATGCACTGGCAGAAACCTGGTACATATTAGAGGTTCGTTTCAATATCCGGAGGTCAAGTCTGACAGCTAAGAGCCGGATTGGTGGAGTCGAAGTTCAAGGCAGAAGTCTTCTGAGTTTTTGATCTACGCCGACGTCCTCTTTTATGGGCAAATCGGCCCTTTTTTCTTCTGAGAAAGGCTCCTTCTCCGGCTATTCTAGTCTCCTTCCGATCTCCCTTTTCCATTGAGAAAAGGTCTTTTCCAGCATTAGTTTCGACCCGACCCCTTTTGCAAAACAATCTGGTAAAAGGCCGATGCGTTTCCTATTTTTTCCTTTTTCATCCGCGACCCCAACCCTTTTTTGCATTTATAAAAACCCTTTTGTCCATACTTTTAATGGGTTGTTTGTAATTGTATGCACCCTTTGCCAAATCTTATAACCCATTGGAATACTATTGCCCCTTGAATTGCCTTAGCCATTTTATTTTGGATCACTCCCCTAGCACGCTTCATATCAATCCATCCCTTCTTAAGGTTGATCGCCATCAACAAGGTTCGAAGATATCTTATTCACGCACTGCTTCGAGGAAATAGTTACGGGTATTCTTGTACTACCAAAGTACATGAATACCCTTAAATTACCTCAAAGTACGTGATGTAATTTGTCAAGCCAATTGTGTTGCAACCACAATTACTAATCTTCCAAGAATTACATCTTATGCTCTCTTGTCAAGCCGATTGTGCTGCAGTCACAACCACTAATCTTCGCAACAACTCGGAAAACCCCTAAAAAATAATGACCTTATCTAAGCCAAGCACACCACAGACGCACAACAACCCCCCCCCCAACTGACCGACAAATGAAAATGAGACTAAGCAAGATGGCAATATAAACTGGCAAAAATGGCGGATGGCATAACCGGCATAAAGGGACGACCAGAACCAAAACAAGCACCAACCAACCAACCAATCACGAAAAAAACTCCTAGACGACAACAGATCATATATCCAAGCCACACACTGACCAAACAAGCAAAAGCAGAAACCAACCAAAAAAGACTATGCACCGAAGCTAACACGACCCATGCAGGAACCAAACAACCAAGGAGCAAAATAAGGACTGACTCTAGACTCTAAGCTGAAGCACATCCAAGGCGACCAACAGAAAGGGGGGAGGGGAGGGAGGGGGTGGAGGGGGCACAACAGACCCAGGCACAACCAACCTACGCACTAGGACCTTTTGTTATTAATGTCTAATAATATGCACTAGGTCCTCTTGTTATTAATGTTTAATAATATTATGCACAAGGATCTCTTATTATAACGTTTCTAACAAAAAAAAGAGGGTTTAACGTTTATAACAAAAAAATGGGGCACAATGGACCTACGCATAGCGTCAAACAACAAAGGAAAGATGAGGCTAGGACTAGATGGACCAATCCCAACCCTGACACAACCAACCTACGCACAAGGACCTTTTGTTACTAATGTCTAATAATATGCACGAGGATCTTTTGTCATTAATGTTTAACAATATTATGCACAAATGTTTATAATAAAAGGTTTAATGTATATAACAAAAAAGGGGCATAATTGACCTACGCATGACGTCAACAACAAGGGAAAGAGGAGACGAGGATTAGATGGACCAATCCCAACAAATGAACCTAGAGAAAACCCATTACAAGCCCCCAAGCCAAATGACAATCAAAAAAGAAAATCCAATCATAAACAAGCAAACCAAGACCGAGCAAGGCGACAACCAACAAACTAGATAAGAAAAGACTGACAAGATCCCTACAGACCAAAACCAAGACTCTTATACAACCCATACCTATCCTACCTACCAACCAAACCCCTAACACCATCTAAAAACCACTAAAAAAGGCCTAGCAATCATATAAAGAAAGCTTGTTCTAAAAATAACTAAAGAAGAACACGACGGGATACCGGGCACCGAAAAAAAAACTTAAAGCATGTCTCTTTCTATAATTCTCCATCTAAAACGTGGCAGTCTGTTATTTTTACTATCCAAGAGTCTAGTTTTGGAATTATTAACATCTATGCCTCCACCAATAATAAAGAATAGAATAGAATAGAATAGTTTTAAAGAGAGGGAAACCTTATGGACTGAAATCAATTCTTGGATGCATAACAATCCTACCTCTGATTCGATTGTTGCTGGTGATTTTAACAACACTCCTTCTTGGAATATGAAGCTTGACAACAAAATTAACATGTTCAGCTTAGAAAAGGAAAATTGAGAAGCTTTTATCTCTGATTCCTCTTTGGTGTATGTGCCCTCTTCCACTGCTACTTTTACTTGGTCAAATAAACAAAAGGGTGACAAAAGAGTCTATTGTGCGTTGGATAGATTTTATGTTTGCAGTCCTGATTCTTCTTTCTGGGATAACTGCTTTGTTACCAGTGATGAAGGTACTATCATCTCTGATCATCAACCTCAATTTTTGTGTACCCATCACATAACTTAAATTCCAAGAGATGGCAGTGTTTCCTATTAAGTTCAATTGTGCTTTGCTAAACAATGACTCCTTTGTCAAAGATTTCAGAGATTTCTACCAGAATATTCGCATTGATAGAAATGGACAATCTATGAAGAAGTTTTACTGCAAAATCAAGCTGATTAAGAGTTGGATTAAGGAATGGTCTAAGAGTAGACATCTGTCGAGACTTAAAGAGAAGGAAAGTTTTCTCTCTCAAATGAGAGAAATTAGGTCTCTTCTTCAAGAATAGAATAGAATAGAATAGTTTTTTAACGTCCACGGAGACCAATAGGTCATGGGACCCATACAATGGGCTAGTACAATCATTACTACTAGGATTAAAAAACCCCTGCCTCGAAATATTTTCAAGGGAAAAACCTTTGCAGTAATGATGATACTAGACAAACAGAGATAATGACTACTGAGGGCTCAGTAATTGCAGACGTTTATCTAGAACCTCAAGTATGTATAATGCCAAGTCATGCACAGATGGTGGTCTGAGAAGTTGTGGAAGCGTGGAATGGAATGCTAAGGTCAAAAATGATTCGAACTATCTCAAAAAAGGGCAACTCGAGAAGAGTATGGCTTTCATCTTCAATAACTGTGAATCGGCAACAGGCACATAGTCTCGCTTCTCGCGGCAATTGCGGCCGCTCCCATCTACCTGTCTCAATCCGTAGCCTGTGGTACCTCGTGCGAATTGTTGCAATAGCTACAAGCTTGTTCTTGGACAATGAAGCAAGCAAATAAGCTTGGGGCCCTGGTGCCAAGGTGGGATTTATGTGTGCATGATAATGACCAGTTTTCACTTGGGCCAAAGTAACTGCGTCCCATATCTTTTGAGAAAAACGACCATTGAGATATTGTTGCAAAAGCTCGGGGATCGAAGCGGCAAGCATCGAGGCGATTGCTCGATTGCAATGACCCAACCGGGCAAACCATGTTGTGCAATGCTCTTTCCAACATCGTTTCAAACGCTGAGGAGATTCAGCCATGGAAAGTGCAAGAACAGGATACCTAACATCATCCATGTGGTGCACCTTACAGATATAGTGGAGATGGCGCTTCATGGCAGAATGTTGAAGAGGCCAAAAACCTGTCTCTTGTAAAAGAATAGCATAGGGCACCGTTGTTTTAACTCCGAGGCTGTAAGTGAGAAAGGACTTTTGCACCCGCTCCAAGCTCTCCCAAGCACTAGCACTAATGGCAGGCCCCCACACTTCAGAACCATACAGTAAAACAGGCTCTACCAAAGCCCGAAACAAGTGGGCTTTCCGTGTCCAATCATGAATTTCTGCCCGAAAACAATTGTTTTGCATTGCATAGAGTGCTCTCCATCCAGCAACCACCCGCTTGGTAATACATTATTCCCAAAGTGTGTTCTTACAAAATTCTACACCAAGATACTTGTAGCTATCTACAACTTCAACTTCGCGGCTATCATAGTACATAGGGGGGACATTGTGACGAGAAGATTGAACTATTAAAAGCTTGGTCTTTTGGAGATTAACACGCAAACCTGTGTTCTCACAAAAACTGTGCAGAGCATGTAAATGTTGCTGCATACTAGCAGCGGTATGTGCCAGAAGTGAAACATCATCGAGATCGTGAAGTTGCCTAATGATATAGTGTGCCAAATGTGGACCTCTGCCGCCATGATTATCAAGCCATTCTTCCAATTGATCAATGTACAAGCCAAAGAGTGTAGGAGATAAAGGGCAACCCTGACGAACTCCAATATTGCTAGTGATTTGAGTACCTGATCTTTGGAAATTTAGCAAAACCCATTCATAGATCCGATAAACGCATTTTGAAAATCTTGTGGAACCCCAAGTGCGCAAGGCCGCCAAAGAGGCTCGTGTGGTAATCGTATCAAAAAGTAAGTAAAATCCACAAAGCATATATAGAGGTCTTGTTTTGGACTTGACTATGTTCAATAAGCATGCGCAATGTGAAAATATGGTCTATTGTAGAATGACATGGACGAAAGCTTTAATCGTCCTACAACAACACGTACACACCATTATGTTACGCCCATGATGTCAACTACTTCGGTAAAGACGGCTAAGAGCTTTGAAAATATGGAACTTACCATGATCATGCGATAATTAGAAGGATCATGCTTATCACCGCTTTGTAAATTGGTACAACCTTACCGTGACCCAAGTTTCGGCAAGCCTTCTTGCAAAGCTTGATTTAAATAAGTAGTGATGATTGGAAGCAATAGCGGACCCCCCATTTAAGCAATTTCGCTTGCAAACCTTGAAGATCGGGGAGACTTGCCATTAGATAGATGCCGCATGATCCTTCTTTGACTTCTCCCTCTCGTGAATTGAAGAATATCACCTACCAAAGGAGGTACGTAATTAAAGACCCCGGGATGATCATATAAGTGGACCAATCGCTCATCCCATTCTTTGCATAGAAATATGTCCAAGAGTAGGAGGTGGTCGATATAATATTTTGCGCCAGAAGGTCCGAGGCTCACGTAGGAGTAATTCAAACATTTGCTTCTGATGCTCAGCAACAAACAAAGCGTGCCTTCTTGCGTTTCAAAACAGACTTATAATTCTGAATGGCATTATGTCGCATATTTGGCTCAACTATCATTCGCAATTGTTTTTAAGCCGCTGCGGTCTTCATCAAACCGAGCATTTCTAGGAAAGGATTTCCTACCAAAGATGAGCAACACCGAAGTGCGTGTACCAAAGCAAGAGACAGTAAGTAAGCAAAGCATCGACAAAGGCGCATTACAGCTCTTGAAGAGTTGGGTAATCCAAAATACCAAGCAAGCGAGGAGCTAATGTCCGTTCATATTCAAAAGATCTAGAATAAGTCAAGTTTAATGCGAGGGCGGGAGCACGGATAGCAATGGGTTGAAGAGGTGGAAGCTGCCACTTTAATGACAAATAAAGTGGATAGTGATCAGATTTTATCTCCTCATCTCTATGCCTTGTGCCAATTCGAAAGTCTAAAATGAGATCCAAGGCTTGCACTTGGGAAATGACATAATCAACAACACTAGTACCACCACCCTGCCTATCCTGTCTGCATGTAATACCTTTAGAGTGTGGCCATTGCTCTAAGCCATTACAAAGTACCATCTCAAAGACTTCACACAACTGGATGAGCTCCCTTCCAAATGTTGAGGCGGGTTTGTTAGCATCAAAGCGATGAGCGTGGAAAGAGCGTATCATTAGCGAGACATCCATAAAGGGTCACGAACATCCTCAAGTATGAGTTGAGCGACTTGCATTTTAGCAAAGGCGAGCATTGAAATCACCAAGAAGAATAACATGCCCCAACTGTTTGAATTGAGCAATGTCATCATAAAGATCACCATAGGGATCACTGCGAGCGACATCATATTCATCATAAAAAGGTGATGATGTAGGTGGAAAGTAACAGGCAGCAACAAAAATGGTACTACTATTGTGGCAATGAAGTTTGATCCACATGTAACGATTGTATCTATCAGCTTTATGAAGCGTGATATATGGGGCAAGGGCATCCTTGAAATAGCAAGCAACTCCACCGCAACCTCGTTGCCCATGACATTCATTAAATAATGAAAAGAATTGATAGCCTGTAAAATGAGGTAGCCGTTTGGCTGAATGCTCCCACTTTTCCATGAGCAGAAGGATATCCATATCTTTTGCAATGGGATTCAAGCCATCACCTTTACGCCATGGAAAACCTCGACAATTCCAAGACACCAACCGAAGGCACATTTCCTAGGAAGGTACATTTGAGGTATGAGCAGTGCGAGCTGAGGAGGCTGGAGCAATAGAGGCGGCAGCGGCAGCAGTAGCAGCAACATCAGCAGCAGCAGCAGCATCATCAAGGGTACCATTAGCAACATCGTGAGAGGAATGGGCTTGAGCAGAAGAAGATGTGGTGGGTGCAGAAGATGGAACAACACGAGGCGCATTTGCAGCGTTGGTGTGTGCATGGAAAATGGGAGAATGGACTTTAACACCAGCAGTATGAGTGGCCTTAGCATGATGAAAGGCGTCAGCAAAAGTTGCATGTGATGGTGTAAAAATATGTAGTTTTCCACGAATCAGTGCAGCCTTACCACCATTCTTTTGAATGTCCTGGACCTTTTGCAAATTCTGGCGTCTGACTAACTGTTGGGACTTAGTAAGATCAAAATCCAGATAGAGAGATGTCCCTTTCAATTGCTTGGCCTGCTTGAGGATATCCATTTTAGTACTCAAATTTCGCACTGTAAATTTCACTATGCGCGGGTGGTGGGGCTGCAATGCTCCAACCCTATGTGCAGCAGTGACAACAACTGGTGTTGTGAAGTCCAATTTAGCTAACACTAAAGTCTGTACCTTCTGTTGCAAGTCCTCTGATGCTTCTTCTGTCATGCCACGAATTACCAGAGTACACTGACGGTTGTGCCTATCAATGTATTCTCTACGCCTCTGAGCAGATGTAGATGCAGATGTAGATGCAAAACCTGTTACATGAAAGTTTTGAAATTGGGGGGAGGATGAACTAGGCATGGATCTCACATTAGAATCATGATGCTTTGAAGAAGAAGTTGAACGTGCCTTGGTTACTCGACTAGATGTGTCCTTAGCAAGCTCAGTCATTTGGCATGTCATGCTTTCTTCCAATGCTCGCATGCGAGTATTACAACTCGTAGACACCTCAGAGACATGACGGAGTAAATCTTGTCTTTGCTTGCCAATATCAACCATTAGGTGCTCCACAGTCATATGACAAGCAACAAACTCCAACTTTGCGCCCTCAATTGCTTCCCAAAGCTTTGCATGTTCAGCATGAATTTTGCCAGTGAGCGTTGCAAGGTCGTTACGACACTTTGCCAATTCAAACCTCAATGCACATTGAAATTGTGTCATCTCTTGTTGCTGCATGTGCAAAGTAGCTGTAAGAATGTCAAGCTTGTTCTCTAGGTCTTTTTGAAGCAAATTGACATAGAGAGAAAGACGTGCTGGACGAGGGACCTTGGAGAAATCATCTGGAGTCAATGCCTCAGCAATCCGCTCCCTTTCATCATCATGAGTTGAACCTCCAACACATGTTAGAGGTGTAGCTGAGCGATATGCACTTCCAACACCTGTAGCAGATGCAATCTGCTCTCCATCAGCACCATGTGGTGAACCTCCAACGCATGTTGGAGGTTCGTCTGGGCCAGTTGCACTGCCAACACCTGTAACGAATTAATCCTCATAATCCTAATCTTCATATTGGTGAGAATTGATTGAGAATTGCCTGAAGAATATTGAGGAAAGTGAAGCCAAAAGTTCTGCAATTAAATGCAAAGTCAAGTTCAATAAGGAGATGGATTTTGATAGCTCTAAATTCTTTTTCAAAATGGCTAAGATTAGGCTGCTTAGAAACAAGATCCGAAATAATGTCGATGTCAACGTGGATCATAAGAACTGGGCCAAGAAAAACATAAACTATATCTTTGTTTTGGTGTATTATGGGAGATAGTGTTTTTTTAATTGGGGGAAAAAAAATTCAAAAAAGACCATGAACGACATATAAACCATTAAAAATAACACGTCCTATAATGCACTAAAATAAAGATTTTAATTTTTTTTTTTTTTTTTTTTTGTATACAAAATTTGGCCATGTTTTAGTGTTTGAATCTGATACGAAATTTGTAAATTTAAAGAATTTAAGAGCTCTTGCAACAAGGACTCAGTAAAGTAAAAGATCAAGAACTCTGGTATTGAATCAAATAGATGTAGAAGCACAATTTATCAACCCAACTAGATGCACGGGCTAAGGCAATTATCTATCTCTGGCTTAGGATTTGGCTTTAAAGATTGATCACAGCTATTTCTCCTTAGTCTATGATCAATTGATTACAGATATCTTTGAATGGTTAGAAGGAAACTCAGAATAAGAAAACCGGAATCAACTTTTGTTATACCCAAAGGAGCTCCAACAGAGGGGTAAAAGCATGCTAGGGTGTCATACATTAGTTCTAAATTCATGTACTATTTTGCACTAGAAACCCGTTTTTTATGTAATTTTGAATGTGTGGTAGGAGGCCACGTGCTTGTCGTTATATATTTAAAAAAGGAATATATTTGATTGTTTGTCATCATAACATGAAGTGGCCGACGGTTGTTGCGAAATTTTGGGCACAATCACTGGATTCCCTCCGATCCAAGCAAATTCCCTCCAATCCATCCGAAGCAAGCAAATTCCCTCCAATTTACGGTCTAAGAATCTAAAACAAAGAAAAGAATTTCAAATTCTTGCCGGATCTTTGCATGCATATCAGTTTTCATAGTAGTAGTAGTGGCATGGCACAAGAAAATCAAAGTATGAACAGAATTACTCAGGCTGATGTCCAAAATGAGGACGGTGATACCGAAATCGACAAAGGGAAGCAGAAAATGGTTGAACAAGATACTCTAAATGACATGCTGAATGAAGTGACAGAGAGTGATACTGTCAACAGTGAGAATGGCAGATCATATTCCAGGTACTTCACCAAAAAAATCAGGAAAAGAGCAGAAAAGGTTGTTGAATGCTTTAGAAATGAAGCCAGTTCTCTATCTCCTGGTGAAAGAGAGGTATTGGTTTCCAGGATCTTGCAAGATAACAGGCTCTTGGGGTTGTTTAAACCTGTGATTGGGCTACCTTCAGAAGCGGTGGTGAAACATTCATTGTTACAAAATCTCAAAGATGGATTAGAAGAGGTTAAATCTTCTAATAGCAGTGACAAGTTGGCAGCCAAGCACTCTGTTTTATCCATGATTGTTGGGGAATTGAAGCAAAAAGGAGTTGCTTCAAAAATGTTGAACTGCCATCCTCGAAATTTGTCATACGCTGCAGGCAGAAGAAAGAGAATGAAAATTGCAGGTCCAAGTATATGGGCATTAGCAGGCAGAAAGAGAAGATCTGATTGTTTGGACAAAGACACAAAGCAATTAGTCATCCAATTTTGGTTAAACAACACCAAAAATACAGGGATGTAAGAAAGAAAAGGCATCAGGCAATCCAGTTTCTTGATATACCACAGGTATTTCATTCTTTACTGTGTGAAATGCTTCTGATCCCTCATGTATATGTTCATTTTTATTGGAATTTATAGTATCTTCTTTGTTTTGATGTATGAATGCTTTCTAATGACTGATCTATTATTTATGTATTCACTTTTACTTACTTTTACATATGCAATCACCTTTGTTGGTTTGCTTACATTTATTGACCATGTATATTACACTAAATCTTCCTTTCTTATTTATGCAGTGACTCCAAAATTCTTAAGCAATGTACAGATTAGATATTTGCATAATATTGTATGTTATACATGTCTATAGAGTACATATCTTGTACTCAGACTTTCAGATAGTGCCTATGGACTTCAAGAATCTATTCTAGAACATTAATATGCTCTAGGTACGAAGAATGTACCCCTGCTATTTATTTTATCCTTACACACGTATTTAATGTACATGTGTAATGTATATTCTGTTGTCCTTATGTATATTGTAAGTACATTCTGAGTACATTTGAGTACATATGAGTGCATATGAGTACATATGAGATGAGTACATTTGAGTACATATTAGTACATTATGAGTACATGTTAGTACATTTTGACTCCGCATGTACTCAATTGCACATACAAAATCTTTTATTAACTATGATGATTTGAATGCACAGGCTGAGCTGTACCAGAACTTTGTGGAGCAACACCCAGAGGCAGACATTGGCATCAGATTGTTCGAATACCTCAAACCTGATTGTGTAAGGAAGCTAAAGGAAAGAAACACATGTTGTTGTGTCAAGCATGAGCAAGCAGAGAACTTCAGGAAGGCATTTAATTCTATGAGGGCTAAGCTTCACATCAATTGTAGCTGCAATTGTGAAGTTTGTGCTGCTAACAAAAATGATGGAATTTGTCAGGCTCACAAGCATACATACTGTAATGTCAGCACTCTATGGAGGAGTATGGTTTGTCCAAAACAGGATAGTGACGAGTGGCACAAATTAAATTGTATTACAAGTGATCCCATCGATCCGAGCCATCGGATCGCCATTCTGGGAAGGGACGAGCGCCTATATTAGGCCTTTTCTGTTTTGGCTCGGTTATCGGCGTCTTCTCACAGCAGTTCTTCTTCTCCTCTCGTGGCTTCGATGTCCCTTCATTCGATGGATTTCTTCCCCAGCTTCTCCATCAGTCTCGTGCTTCACCTTCTCGCCGCTTGCTCCTGCCTGGCGACTTTCGTCATTATTCTTTGGACGGTACTCTCCCTTCTCTTCCACGCTTAGCATGATTCTACGGATTTGTTCTGCTTCCATCCTCAGTATGCTTCTATCGATTGTTTTTTCGTCTGTCTTTGTTGTGCATGGTTTCTCTTTATTTTTATTGCTATTAGGATGATCGGGTGTGTTGGGTTTGTTTTGAGCTTGGTGGATTACGTTGAATGGGTTCATCATGTCTACGCGGATGCTCTACGGGTTTGTGGGGGCGTTTTCGGGTTGGATGGATTTGGGATTTGGTTGCATGCTTCTTCCTATTTCTTAGTTTCTCGAATCTATCCTTGATTGCTTGAGCTTCCTCTCTTTTCGGTGCCGTTGTTCTTGGTGCGGCTCATCATCTCTTTAGCGCTTTCTGGCTTAGGCTCCTCTGTGCTTTCGGTTCATTTTATGCTTACTTCATTTTGTTCCTTCTTCCCTTCTTGTTCTGCCTCTTACCCAGCATTATGCTGGCCGCATGGAGTACTCGGTGCCGTAGTGTTATCTTGACCTCTGCGCTTCTGTATCTGCTCTTAGCTTCTCTTGCATGGCCGTCACCTGTACATCTATTCCTCCTATCCCTTTTGGCCTTGGCGTGTTTTCCCTCTGCGAATTCGTTTTTCTCTCTGTAACTTTGTTTCCCGCCTCTGTTCCATGGATTTCTCATTTTTTCACCAGGAACCGCTTGCATCAGATGCAATTGGGGGTTTGCTACCGCCTCCTTGGGCATGGGCGCTGTCTGCGGACTGTTAATCCTTGGCTTGCAGGTTTCCGGCTGGGTCTGTTTCTTCGTAGGGCGATGCTGGCCAAATCCGTTCATTCTGGCTCCTCTCTGGTGTGTTTTCGCTTATTTGCCATCCAATTTTCTGTCGTATCTTTGGCTGCTTCTTTTAGGGTCGCTATTTTCGCTGGATTGTTGCTGCCACTAGTTTTTGCATGCTTTTCCAGCCATTCTTGGCCTCCATTCAATCGGCTTGCAGGTTCTTGTCACCATTCGTGAGACAATAGAAATTTTAGGTGATTGTCCCTGATCTCTGCGAGACGTGTTTTGTGTTTTGTGGTTTGGCATTGTAGGGGTGTTGATGCCATCTCTTGAATAATATGGAATAAGACAATTGTTTTGCTTTTTTAATGTTATATTGTTCGGCGTGGGATCTTACACGCCAAAATCATGTGGGTTTAAGCTTCTATATGTGCTTTCTTTCATACTTCTTGTTGTTTGCCGTGTATGGCACACCTATAGGGGCTTTCTGATGGGATGTTTTATGGGTTTGGACTTGGGCTTTTATCTCATTCCTTGTGTTGCTTTTTTACTTTTTTCCACATTTGGTTGACAATGAAGGTTTCTTTATATGTTGGCATCCTCTTATGAACCATAGGTTGTTCGATGTTTTCTGTTGGGCATCATTTGAATTTGCGTTGTATCACACTAGTTCGACATTATTTGTACTATACATTATTGGCGTTCGATTTCCTTTGCGTCTTGACTGTGCTTTGGTTAAGTTCATTTGTTGTCCTGTTGTATTTTCCCTTTGAAAGGTTGGTCTCGCATGTTGTTTTCCTTGTTTTAGGCATACGGCACATTACGGTGGTTTCAGTTCCTTTCGCATTCTTGTCCATGTCGTGTTTTTGATTCTGTTGCCTCACTGGCTTGGTGTTTTCTTGTTCATCATCGACGAGGTTGCCTTTATCTTTTAACGTTTATACGTGTTACCATCGGGGTTTTCCCCTTCATCTTATTGCTTTGGTATTAAGTTATTTCTCATTCTTGATGACTTGGGGGTTTTGCATAAGGGGCTGCATCTTTGGCATTGTACGCATTGACATAGTTGGGTTTCTTCTCGTGTTATGCATTTTCCGCAATGGCCTAGCTTGATTTGTTCTTACTTTGATTGGCATTCTCTTTATTCGGATGGATTTCTAGCGCCTCGAATTATAGGTTTTTTCCGTTGTTCTTGTGTTTGTCCCCGTTTGGATCCAGGTTGCCACGGACAGCTATTTTTTTGTCCTCTCCATCGATTTTTAGCTTCTAATTACTTTCTTTTTCTTTTTCTGTTTTGGGAGCTCCATCCTTTACCTCCATCACATCATGCCATCGGTTCTATATTACGTATATTATTGCCATAGGGATTAATTTTTGCATTGTTTGATTCGGACTTGGGGCATACATCATTTGGATTTGTCGTGTTTTTATATAAGTTGAGTCCCAGGTGGGGTATTCGTTTTATCCATATTGCTTTGCATTAATTCGTTTGAGTATGGTTACGGATTAATCATTGGATTGTGTTTTCATAAGGTGCATTCTTGCATGTGTATTTCATAAAGAGGTGAATATGGTGCATGACTTGCTTTCATATGGAAACTTTCAATTCTTGTCATATGTACAATTTGGGTCGGACAACAAACTTATACGTGCTCATATTTTGCCAATGTTCAATTTCTAATCTTGTGGTGCTCTTTTATTTTCTTCGGTTCCTTCTCATTTGTGCTTTTGAGGTTGAACGCATTACTACGCAACACTCCTGGTAACTACTCTTGGTGGGTTTTCTACCTTGGCATATACGAATAGACCTTGCGGATTTTCATTGTGCAAATGTGGTTTTAGCATGTTTCCTATTTTCTGCATTTGCTCTCATGTCCATTTCATTTCGTAATCCTTAGCATAATATTTTGGGGTTATTTGTTACGATTCATCTTGTTACATATTCAATTTTGTCTGGACATGTGTCGTTCCTGTTGGTTTGGAATTTCTTTAGGACGATGGGAGAGCATTGGCCTTTTGACCTTATGGGTGCATTTGTATGGGTTTAACTTGGTCATTAAAGTGTTTTTTCCATAAGGTGTGTTTTTGCACGTGTATAGCATAGGGGGCGAATCTGGTCCGTGTGGCATATTATTCTACATGTATTGTCCTTTTCATCTCTGGCACCTTATGTTTGCGTCATTCTTGTTGTTTACCTTGATATTATCCCTATGTTGCATTCACGTGATCTATTTTGACTTTTTATGTTCGACATCATTTGAATTTGCCTTTTTTCCTTTATACGATGTCTCCACTTGGTTTCTACGTTGTGCTTATTATGCAATATGAGGGTTGATTTTCTTTTTCATATTCTTGAACGTTGTTCTCCTCTTTTGGGCAGACGGGGCACTACATTGGTTGCATTTGCTTTTTCACGTTCTTGCCTCTATATGTTTCCAGATGTTTCATGGTTGTTATATGGTTGACCATATGGTTTCGCTTTCTGTTGGCATGTTTTTGCATTATATGTGTTTACATGGTTGTTTGACTTTTTATGTTCGGCATCATTTGAATTTGCTTTTTTCCTATATACGGTGTCTCAAACTAGTTTCCATGTTGTGCTTATTAGGTGGTATACGTTATTCGGGTGGTATTATCTTCTACATTCTTGGTTTCCCATAGTTGTTGGATTTTATTTTTTGCACTTGTGGTTTATCTTGTTTTTTGATGCCCCACACTCTTTCACAGTTGTCTGGGTTATTCCAGTTGATTTTCTTGTTTATATTCTGGCCGCATTTTTACTTTATTTTCTTTCTGTGGCCTATGTGTTGTTTCCTTGGGCTTATCGTTTTTGAAGTTACGCCTCATTTTTTCGTTTCCTTGTGCTCCGAATTAACTTTAGTTTCCGTTTCCTTCTCGACCATTCTTTTGCGCGGTGCTGGTATGTCTACATTCTCTTCCTCAATCTCGTCCCTCGTTTGCCCAAGTATGTTTTTCCTATTGAGGCCTTTATTCATGGCTTAAAATACTATCTATCTATCTATCTATCTTCTGCTTCACCACATATTTCTCCTATGCTACCCTGAACCAGACCTTAGTATTACACGTCATTTGTATCTGTGCTCTTTAGTTTTGCATATATGTGGGCCTCATTTTATTCGCTCTATCCATATCCTCGCTTGTTTTTCTTCTCGTGTTGTTTTCCCATTTTATGCATACAGGACATTTCCTGAGTTTTCATTTTTCCTGTTATTGTCTCTGTGGCGTATTTTGTCTGCCCTATGCCCAGTGTATGCCGCTTCCACACTTTCCGAGGATAAGTTTTCTTCTTTATCTTTTTCCTCCTTTAAGCCTTATCTTGCTACCGGCTGCATTTTTACCTTAACATGGTTTTCTTTTCTTCTCGTTGTTGTCCTTCTCGTTCGCCTGCTGGGGTGTCTTCTTCGACTCGTCATCGTGCAGGACTTGTTTTATGGAGGCGACCTTTTTCTTCGTCTCGTAGTTGGCGTGCTTTTCTTTCCATTGTTTTTGTTCTCTAATGTCCTTCCTTTTTTCAGGTCCCTTTGATCACGATCTATTGCGGGCACTTCGGCTCTTCTCCCTCGGCCGTTTTCTCCTCCCGGCTGCTCGCTTCGTCTTTCTGAGTTCTCGTCATCATCGCTGAATTTCATTGAATTTTCAACTTCCCTCTCCGCCATTCTAGCTTTACCCTCTTTGGCTCGTCGGTCTACCTCTCGTCGAGCTTCGCCTCCCTCGTACCTTTTTCCTCTCGTGCCTCGGCATGTACGGCTCTTTTGTTCGCGCCAGCGCATCCCGCGGTTTTTTTTCCCTCTCTCGCCCATTTGCTCGTCATTATTTTCCTTTGCGCGCTTTTTTGCGCATCTCGGAGCCCCTTGCCTTCAATTGGCATGACGGCTGCTGGCGGTCCTCGTCTTCTCTCGCTCGCTACGTGGTGTGCGACTCTACTCAACCTCGCCATGTTTCTCGTCCGATCTTTATATCTATGCATTTTTACATTCCTATGCGTAGGTTTTTTCCTCTTTGCCTTTTTCTCTCAGTTACTTGGTATTTTTCCTTCTTATTTATCGTTATTGTTTATTCTTTTTGGGGATCCATGTTGAAGGGTTCCTTTGTTGACTTGCATTCATATCATATGTGCATTATGCGTATTGTGCGTGGTTTGTTTTGTCATCGCCTTGTTGCCGTTCTCGTTGGCATGCCAGGGCGCTTCCTTCGATTCGTCATCGTGGCGGCGTCCCTTTCTTTTCATTGTTTTTGTTCTCAAATGTCTTTCCTTTTTTCAGGTCATTGCCATCCAGCCGGGCGCTTCCTTAGATTCGTCATCGTGGCGGCGTACTTCTCTTTTCATTGTTTTTTCTATAATGTCCTTTCCTTTTTGGTCATTGGTGATGTCGTCCATGTAGCGGGCGCTCCCGGGCTCTTCTTCTTCGACCGTTTTCTCTCCACGGCTTTTCGCGCTTCTGGCGGTTCTCGTCATCAACGTGTAGCTTCCTTCTTGCTTGAACCATATTCTTCGGATCCTAGTTTACTTTCTCCCCCTGGCCGCTTGCCTTCATTTGCATGCCCGTCAAGCGTCCTTGGCTTTGATTTCTCTTGGTTCCTATCATCTCCTCGATACTCCGTCCGGCGGCCCTCTTTTTTCGTTTCCTCTCCTTTCTCTCTGCGTCTTTTATCCTATCCGACTGCTCGGAGGTGGTGGCAGGAGTGTCTTCTTGCTACCGGCTTAAGCTGGAGGTTTCGCAGTGACTAGGCTTATAGTTGAGGAAGTCCTTTGGTAGTCGGCCGGTTTTGTGTCTCTCGCGAGTCCCTTCCCAGAATCCCATCGATACTTGGAAGAAATGGTGCATTCAGGTTTTCTCATTGACGCTCTTCCTGCCATAGGTCTCAACACTCCGGAAGCTCTCCAGGCACGCCAAGATCTCATTGGGACCTATCATAATGGTGCCCGTCCTCATACCCGCGAGGATGAATTTTCGACAGCTGGGTTCCCGTCATCAGAAACAGTTCCCCCTTTTCTTCAACCTGAGTGTCGTTTGGTGGGGGGGGAGTGTTAGTCCTGTACGTCCTAGTACAGGACTATTCATGCACACGACGGACCAGGTCAAGGCCAAGGATCCACAGTCAAAGAGGTCAAGAGCAGACAAGTGACGGGCTATCAAACATCATTCCAGGGTCTCTAGAGGCACCGCCAACATTCCTTCAAATCAGGCCTTCTTCCAGGAGTCGGCACCGAGATCTGACAGTATCTATATTGGCCAGAGGCCATTGTACTATATATATGAGTAGAGCTAGCATTCACGGGCTAGATGAGTTTTTGGTCTTATCTCACTTCTGTTTTCTCTCGATTGCGAGAGCTCATGTATCACAATTGATATCAAAGAGTTTTGTTCTCTTCATCGTGTTCTTCATTGTTCTTCTTGTTTTTCTCTTTTCCCTTCCTTAGTTTCTTTTGCAAATCCTGCGTGACACAGCTACCGGATTCTCCTGTTTCATCCACGGGTCCTCACTAAGGGCTGTCTTGAAAGAGTTCCCGAACCCAGACCCCAAACACAGTTATTTTCTTTTACATATAAATAAATATATATTGTCTAGATATGTCTTCCATCAACAACTATTTTATAGCTTTTAGCAACAAAATGAAGTTCATGTTCACTGTAAATAAATAGCTGTGGATGTGGATGAAGATAACATTTCTCTGTTCCTCATTCATGCTAGCTTTATACTAAATGGGATGAAAGAATAGCAAAAAACAATATCCAACACTATTACCCAGGTCAGATACAGTACAAACACTAAGCAAATGCCTGAACCTAGCACAAGTTTTCTACACGTATGATTATGCTGTAAGCACATGATTTTCGTGCAATCACAAAAGAAAGACAATACACTCAGAAAACGTTGGGATCACAAAGTCTTACTTGTTTCGCCGATGCTTGAGAAATCCATTCTGGTAAAGATTCTGGTAAAGATATGTGATCCATGTCCACAGCATAGATAACATCGTTGATAGTTATGCTTGTTCCATGTGTCTCTTCGTCAAGATGTTCCAGAGTTGATTAAAGAAGAATTGAAGTTCTGACTGACCTTAAAAAGACCATAAAATTTGCAGTAAATGCTAGCTACAGACCTAGATGCAAAGATCAGTCCTTCTTACGTCATAAAGCAAGAAAATTTCATCACAAAGTTCTCTTGCAGTGATAATATTATAGAGTTGCGGATTATACTGTTAGCAGAAATAGAGGGATCAAAGACAGCTTGACGATGCTTGGTTATTCAAAATTTGTCTCGTTGATTCCTTACCAACATCTTTTTAGAAGTCTCTTGCCACTAAAAATGAACTCCAAAATAACAAAAATCATCAGATTTGGCATCATCTTGTATATATCGCGGACATGGCTGACTCCATCGCAGTTCCTCTTTAGCATAGAAGGTCGTGCCAAAATAGCTATTACCGGCATTAAGCGGACATGCATGAGCTATTATCGCGGACATGCATGAGTATGGTCTTGCTCAAGATTAGAAAACTCTCGTTCCAATTTTGGGAAAAACAAAACGGCACGCCCGAGACAAACATCCAAATCCATGGACGAAAATGAGTTAAAAAAATTCTAATGCCGAGATGTCGCACAAACTATCATCTTATTTTGCTTTCCAATTTTGAGAAAAACAAAACGGCGCACCCAAGACAAACTTTCAAATCCATGGAAGAAAATGAGTTAAATGCCGCACAAACTATCATCTTATTTTGCTTTTAGTAGTATATATCCAAGACAAACTTTCAAATCCATGGAAGAAAATGAGTTAAATGCCGCACAAACTATCATTTTATTTTGCTTTTAGTAGTATATATGGATGGATGGATAGATAGATAGATGATAAAATCATGCTTATGTCCTTTATATCCTTTCTATTTATCTATAGCTTATGCTCTTCATCTAGTGCACGTCTTGCTGAAATTCAACAATTTGCTTGGAACAGCTTGGCTTAAACTTTGTTATTTCTGTGACCAGAGCTCTAATAGAGGAAGAGCCGCCAATGCATGCCATTTATTTGAAGATGTCTGAACAACTTTGACTGCATATGGAGCATGTGCTTAGTCTGCTCACAAGAATCAATGTGTGAATAAGATGTAAGCATGAGATTTGCGAACTTTGAAGCTAAATAGGGTGAGATTTGAAATAGTTGCTTTCCTTTGCACTCTTCTTGCTAGTCTTTGCAATCTAATGGGGTTTTGTATGGTGCCCAAGATGGAACTAGATGGAAAAGATGCATATATTGTGCTAGAAGATGCTGACTTAGACCTTACTGCTTCAAATATTGTGCATGATGGATATTCATATAGGTTTGTTACATGTGACTTTTCATTCAGTGGTGATGTGTTAAGCTCAACCATATAATAAACATCAAATGTCGTGGTCTTTGGTATTGCATCATATATGTCTTGGTAATTAATGTCTATTGGATCCTCCGGGGTCGGGCTTCTAGGTTCGGTGGCCTGAATTGCTCCGACATGTTTATGTCATCTGTGTTTCTATGTTATATTCTTATGCTCTGTGATTGAGGGTCCAAGTCTCTTTTTCCGCTCGTCCGGTCACCTTCTTTCTTAAGGCTTTGGTGTTTCTCAGTCCAGTCATAGAAACATGGAGCAGACAACCAACCATACTGCGGAATCGAGAGGACCTCGCAGAAGCGCAACCATCTTATCCGCTGAACGACACGACAAGACAACGCACGGGACTCCTCAGGCAGTGACACCCGGTGTAGTTCTTCTGGCAAGGATGCTACGTCAACTTCTTGATCAATGGTAAGAGATCCTTTAGTGCCAGATATGGGCTAGGAGGGTATGTTCATACAAGGTTCAACCCACCACTCCTGCTATAGGGCGTGGAATGTAAGATGGCTAGGCACATAACAGGGCCTGCATGTAGGCTAGTTGAGCTTCCCAGTCCTAGAGCTATGTTTACGATATTTTGATATTTTGACGACGTTCTTTGCTTCTGATGCTCATGTGTTGTATTTCATCTGATTACATTGTCATTATCTAACACTTTATTCAGATATGATCTTCTATCTTTGCTTGTGCTTACGTTCTTGTTATCCAAGATTTCTAAGATGTTCTATGCATGCAGATGCAGCTTTGGGATCCCCACTTAGTCACGAGGACTAACCCCAGTAAGAGCATGTGCATGAATGAGCAAGGTAGTAATCAGGCAAATGGCGACAATGCAGTTGAGAAGAATGTGGTTGAGTTCTATAGAAGAGTGTTTAATTTGCTCAGTTGTGAATGTATTGAGATTAATCTTTCCTCTAGATATTATTGTATCTAATAAGGGATATTGACATTTGAATATTACAAGTAAGAAGACTCAATTCTTCACCATATTCAATTGTTTGTCACACCAACCTACCAAGAGTCTTTGCAAGTTTTGACAAGATCCCGAGTTGCCAGGAGGGTCAACTTGGCATGCTCGTCACATCTGTACTGACTCGCTTTCCAAAAACACAACGACTAGGGTCAAGTGGCACACCAAGAAGTATATAATGGATCTAAAGTATTGCTTATGAAACAAATATATGGAATACACATAGTCAAAATGAAATATACTTTGGTAACGGAATGCTACAATACGTATGAAGCAAGGACATAATCAATACTGCATTTGCTGAACAGGAGGGGGCATGTTTTGGAGACCTAAGAATGAAGAACCATTATTAAATGAAAATAAATATTAAGTATAACGAGGAGACAAGAGAAAAGGCTTACCAAGGGAGGGCTCGATGCCTCGGTTCTTAAGCTCGCGATATTGTTGAGCAATAGAGCAGCAAAGGCAGCAATAGTCAACACAACAATCAACACATGGCTCTTCAGGAAGACCATATTTTCGTCTAAGCTTAGCTCTATAACCACAAGTGTAGACGCAAGGAACACCAATGTGAAAAAAAAGACACAACAGGCATCCTGCCATTGGGCACGCTGCAAAACCAAACACACAAATTTGTGCATAACAAAAGAAAAAACCTGGCCTAAACTGCACAAATTACATAATAAAGGTAAATCCTTAAAATTAGATTGGTTTCTTTACTTACACGTGTTCCCATTGTCTAAGATATGTGCAATTTGTCCAAAGGGAAGACATGGGAACCAATATGCCAAGCAACCTGAAACAACAAGCAACCAATTTAATTAGTTTTAATCAGCATAAAGCAAATTTGATGGTTAATTGCATGAACTTACATGATTCGAGGTCTTCAAAGCATCCGCATAAACCTGTCGTCCATTGTGAACTTGGTATAACTGCTTCAACATAGGCATTTGGAGGGGGTGGATATTGGGGTGTTGGAGGGGGTGGATGTTGGGGTGTCATATAGGTGGGAGCTTGGGAGGCTATTGGAGACGGAGCATAGGCATTTGGAGGGGGTGGATATTGGGGTGTTGGAGGGGGTGGATGTTGGGGTGTCATATAAGTGGGAGCTTGGGAGGCTATTGGAGACGGAGCCATTGTGACTTAGATTTCTAGAATTTTACCTCTCTGTATGTTTATAACAGACCATTTTGGCGGCAATAAGGGTCCCTCATAAGTAAACCTTCCATGTCTTCTTGTCATGCGCAAGGTCCCCCTATAAGCAAACCTTCCATGTCTTTCTATCGTGGGCCCAATAATGAATGTGGCAAATTGTAAGGAACTTATTTAAGCAATATTTATTACTTCGTTTACCAACACGAATGTCCTAATTTTTTCTATATCATATTTCTAGCTCAATCGTAATTATATTAAAAGCAATAAATGATTGTTTTAATGTCAATGTATAGAGGTGTAATGTATAGATAAGATAAGATAAGATAGGTTTTACATCCACATGTAAAGGGTGGAAGGGATGGAGGGGACTCATAAATTTCTTTTAATGCGTACACGTTGACTTGGAGGACTTAAAACATGCTCTTCTATTTCAATAATCCGAATATGATTCCTAGTGGCCACGACTGGCACAACCAGCATATAGCCATTGAAGCATCATATATACTAGTTAAAATATACTCAAAATATACTAGTTAGGGAGCAAGAATTTGTCTAGCATGTTTGCAGAAAATCAAGCTCATGGTCAATCTTGTCTATGGCAATTATTGGAGTCTGGTAGATATTGCTTTAAATATAAACGGAAGAATAGTTAGTAGGAAATAAATACTGAACTAAGTTGCGCAAGACCATGTTCATTTCCAAGCCCCAGCCAATTGTGTCGTGCGAAAAGTATATTGCAGCGGTTCATACATAGAGTCGAGGATGTTTATGAAGGTTGGCTCCCCTTCATTACAAACCCAAAAGCCAGTGATCTGAGGAGCGACATTGGCTGTGTTATTGACATCTGCAATGGCTGCAATTTCATTACTTGCAAGCACTCCTTGCATTGTAATGTATGTTGATCATAACTGCATGCTTTCCATGGTTCGAAGATTATGAATAAATGGGTTAATTTGGTTAACAATTGAACCAGTAATACCAATCCATTGAAAGGGCACACTTTGGTCTCGAGATTGTGCGTATCGTTCAGCTTCGTCATAGATGTACCAATGTATCGGATGCCATGTTTCCATTGTGGGACCTAGTCGATGATATGTTCATCTTGTAATAATTATCGATGAAGGAAAATCAAAATTTACGAATCTGTCGCTTACTCCAAGCACACTGAAGTAGAATCCTTTGTTTACTTTTGTCACTAGCTCAGCAAACTCTTGTAAGGCAGGTAAAGTTAGCAACAACCATTTCGATTTGTTGCAATAGAATCCATCGTTCGGCATTGATAAAAGGAATCTGACAATATGTGCACCCCTTATTCCACGAGTGCGTCACGTAACTTTGGCGTATAGCCAAGTTCATGTGTTGCGCACGAGCTTGCAATGTGGAATGCTCTTGGTGCTACTTCTGTACCATTTGCTTGAATCTGCGTTTGGCTTGACGATATTGATATAATATCCATAGTTTCAAATGTTGTATCTCTTTGTGGTACATGTAAAAAAGTGGGATCGTCCTGAGCGCTTTCTAGCCCTGTCTCTCATTCTAGCTTTATCATGCTCAGTTAAATCTGCATAGCATTCTACTTTTCTTCGACATATGCTCTCTCTATCATCCTCCGATAGCTCTGCATAGCATTCTACACTTCTACATCGTATTTGATGTCCTCCTCTGATAAGATTGCATAACGTTCTTTTTGATGTATGCTCCTTCTATCCTCTTCTGATAAGTTGGCATAATGTTCCCTTCTCTTATACCATCTTCTTTCTGTACCTTATTCAACTAGATTTACATAACACTCTTCTGTCGAACTAATCAAATTTGCAGTACTATTTTGTTGAGCCAAAGTTGTAGCCGTGTGTTTTGCATTTCTTTCTTGTGCTACTCTAGCTCGGCGCTGTCTTGCACATTCTCTAATGCTTTCTCGCATTCTCTCTCTATCCTCCTCATTCAAATTTGCATAGTGCTCCCTCTTCCTCTGTTGTTCTCTCTCTCTATATATATCTCTCTGCTAGATCTACTTGCGATCCTATCACTATCCTCCATGGTCTTTTACTTTGGGGAAGTCCAAATTGACATGTGGAAATATTGAAGCCTCGACTTCCAATTGAAAGAACAATGTGGCATAGTCACTTACTTGGTACCACTATGTCCACGTTCCTTTTTCCAAACTCACTTCAACCAATAGCAACGACCTTTTCTTCAAACTAGAACATAAAGGATTGAAATTTTCAATACACTCATGCTTCTAACGAATATACACTAACTTATAGGAATTGCTAAAGGAAAGCGAATGTGCGTTGAGGTAATAGTTACATTAATTACTCCAATTGTGGCGTTAACTACAATCGAAGCAAATAGATTACCTCATTCCCATTAGATTGTCCATGTAATTTTAGCTAGCAACAATCTACAATTCTAAATGTAGATACTGGAATTTGAGATATTTTGAACCACCCTTCTAACATTTCTTCCCTATACTTATTTGTCAATCAAAGGAGCCTAGCGTCTTTGTGGAATAAATTCATTTAGATAATTTAAGGTTGAAAAATAGACTTGATTTTATATCACTTGGTATGTCTAGATGGGGTTGTATACTGAGCAAATTTCTATGGGCTTACGAGCCAAAGAAACATGCTATCTGCTTAAAGGCAAGGTAAAGCTCTATCTCTTGAAGGTTTGGGGCCGAGCATCTTCATGATGTTTCCATAAGGTCATGTTAGCAATCTTGCAATTTTAGCTAGAGAAAGGCAAAAGTGTGTGCCATCAAAGTTCCTCCACTGCTAGAAAATTCCTTGGCGAGGGGTCCTTGCCATGTAATGGCATTGAGACCTCTATACATAGGACTATTGGTGCAAGCGGAAAAATTCTATACCGTAGCTAAAAAAAGGAAAGGGAATTAGCAATTGAATTTTGTGTTAGGCTAAGTACCATTGTTTGGCACTTAGTGAGGCGCTCACCATACCGATAATTCGATATTATATATGCAGAGACAAGCAATTTATCTTCTTTGGTACCAAAATTGTGGGGTTGGACCCACTAGGAAGGTTTAAGGTTCGACGTTTAATAATGCATTACCAGCATAATAATGGATTTATGCTAGTTGGAATAGAGTACATGACATTCTTGAACATGCCTGCGTAATAATGGATTTGTGTTAGTTTGAATTATGTAGAGAATATTCTTGAACATGCCTTGTGTTCGAATGCGTGTAATATTGTAATAACTTTTGTCTACATTATTCTGGTATGAAATTCTTTAAAATAGAAAATTATATTTTTGTCATATTATCATGTTGACGGAATATGATTCAACTAATGACTAAAATACTCTAAGTCATAGTTAATGAAAAATGGTTTAGGGAACACTAGAAATGGTGAAAATTGGACTGTACACCAGCTAATGGGGTCCTTTTCCAATGACACAACTGATCAGGCATTTTGGAAACCCTACAAAATCCTGAAGCAGTGGACCATGTGCAATCCTGAAACAGCACCCTGTGATGCATAATAATAATCAATCTGTGATACTGAAGTATATGCACCTAACCTATAGACATAGGATGTACCATATGTTCATACTTGTGTTAGAGGCTTAAGAACAAACGCATTCCCTGCAATAAGTGCAAGGGCAATCTTAGAGACTGAAGGTTGACAGAGTAATTGATTGGAGGCACAACCCTTAGTGGAATCTACAAAATTCATGTCTGGAGTCACTTCAATTGCTATACAATAACAAATTCTTGTAAATGCCTTGGAAGACAGGCACAATTTATTCCTCTCATTTCTTGAAAAGGTATCCAGCACAAGGAATTTACCCTCCAAAGGATTTCTTACATCCTTTCAGTTGTATAAGAAATTAAAAAAGAGCGGAGTAACTGCCACAAAGTTCAAGAATAAGTTCAACCCATCAACTTTATGAAAAGCATTACAGCGTTGTTAAGATCAAAAGTGTAAGAACCTCTGAGGCATCATCTTTGACAGGTCTAGCGACTTCCTTAACAAGGCATTCTAAAATTGGGTCTTTGTGGTCTTTAAGTAGAGTTGCAACTTTATGCAAAAGCTCAGCTCGTTTCCACAATGAAAACTTAGCCCATGATTTCTGTGCAACCTTGGCACTCTGAATGACTCTGTTTACTTCCTCTTGTGTCCATGCTGTGGATAAAATTTGATAACAAACAACATTAATCCCTGTACAACTCAGGGATATGCAACTAAAATACTTAACCATGCAAAGAATGCTAGACATGTCAAAATTCAACACAGATTTGAATCCTAATCTTGAACCTTGTACTAGTTTTCCTAGTTGCAGGATTATGATGTTTACAGATTTGTCAAAAGCTGATGTCTTCCATTCACCATCAAAGCAATATTTTATACACATCTCCGTCTTTATCTCCTCAAAATCACCAGCATGAAAAGATAGAATTGCTTGTGATCGAGTAGAAAGCAAGAGGAATTCTGCATATTCTTATAAGGATGGAGGAAAAAAGAATGATCACAAGTTGGTAAGTATGTGTTTACTTCCATGGTCAAGGTAAAAATAGCGTACGCTCCATGCAGTTCTAGCTATGTAGTAAGACATATTACACATAAGAGACTTTTCTGTTACCAAATACTTTATGGGTTAAGAATAAACAGTCTCAGATATCCCAAACTAGAAAGAAAGAATGCTCAATATTTTTTTTTTTGAAGAACTCGGTCATCAATATATTAAAAGAATGGTAATGTTACAAAGCAAGTGAGGAGGAAGGAGAACTGCCCCAAAGAGACAGCGATACCTCGACACTCCACAACAAACTCACAGAAAAACTGCAACTCTACTGCTGTACAAACCGACCATCACCATCTACAACACCCAAGACGTCCTTCCAAATGGCAAACTTCCACTCTACTAATCCCGGGAACACCAGAAAGCTTTGAAATAGCTTGTATCTGAGTCAAGGAATCAGAGAGGGTGCAGGCTGCTGAATCCTCTGAAAGATCCACAACCCCCGCCGCTTCCAAATCAGCCACACCAACCAAGCCACGCACAGATGCAAGGCTTGCTGCCGCAAGAGCGGCCAAGCACCAGGATACACATGAAGCAGAACTGCTGGCTAGTCAATCTCACCTGAAACAGAGCCCTAACCCAATCCCAGGCAACCTGCAAGTGGGGGCATAAAACCAGACAATGCTCCACAGTCTCACGATGAAGGCCGCAACAAGGGCAGAGAGGGCTCGCACCCGGCCTAAACTGACTCACAAGGGCATTCACCCTGATACATCGGTGCACCACCTGCCACAGAAGCACCCTAACCTTCGGTGGGGGAAGTGAGCTCCATGTCCACGTCCAAACCGAGCGCCATCGAGAACCCGGAAGCTACAGAGACCACTTGTCTGAAGGGGGCAGTGTGTCATGAATAGCCAACACCCGGTAACAAGACATACAATCAGATCTGGAAATGGTAAACAAATCATTTCTAACAAACACTAGATGCCACCTATTCCTTTCATTATATCAGCAACAAAATAGACAAGACCTCGAAAAATTTAAAGGCATATCTTACCTTTGCATATTATACAATGCCTCACAAGCATAGTACCGGACGCGATCATCCTGGTCTTTAAAAGATTTGAGAATCGGCAAAACATAAAATAGCTAGCTTAAGATGGCGCATCAAAAGTCAAATGAATGACTTTTTTGAGTTAACCATTCAATAGATGATGCAATTCTAAGCAGAGAAATAACATGGAAGTGCAGCTTTTCACAAATTTGGTTCCACTAAGATATGTCATTCAAAAAAGGTAAACATCAAGTCTAGCCCAGAAAAAGAGCAAAGATCACTAACTTTTAGCACTTCAAGCTTCCATATCCTGCCTAAGTCAAGATTTATGTCCAAACGCATAGGTGTTGATCAAACTCATCCCTAAAACTTGGCGCAAAAAACAAATGTTGCCTAAATCGACAATAAGATTTGGGGATTTTACTCAGGTGGTCACAACAATGATGTATCTCTAGGGCTGGGATGTGTGTCACATGAGCAGATAGCAATGAAAGCAAGAGCGGGTCAGCAATCTGTCAATTGAACTTGCTTATCACCGTCCAATTTCTAGGTGAATAGATGACCACACTTGAGTGAGCATAATCACTATTCTAAATACTTTCCTAAATGCCATATACAATAATTTTGAAGGATTCTTTAAATGATATCCTTCTGCTGCAGGTGATTTAGAAGATCGTCTATTCTGCTGCTTGTCAAGCTAAATGGTGGCTCAAACGTTTTTTTTTTTTTTTTTTAAGGATGACAAACTCTTATTCAATATTCCAGAAAGAGTACACATATAATTGCAGAGACAGGAATAAAATCTCAGCAGACAAAGATAATCCACTGAGTGCAGCCATCTGTCTATATATAAGATAAGATACTCAAATATTCCTCAAAAATCAAACGGCTTTTCTCAAGAGCAAGTTGAGAACATAGGTATGCCTTCACCAATCTGTCTTGCGCATCATGACGAACTTGATCAACACTAATTGATAAGCCTTTGAAGATACACAACCGCCTTCTTTTCCAAACAGACCACACCAACCAGCGTAAAGCTAAGTGCAAAGCCTGTTGCTGCAAGATGCTCCAAGTGGAAGGATAAATGGCGAGAAGCACCTGCTGGCTAGTCAAGGCCACATGGAAGAGAGATAGTAACCATGACCAAACTGGCTGAACTTGGTCACATAGAAAGAAGCAGTGCTCGAGACTCTCAACTTGTCGCTTACACAGTGGGCAGAGTTTTGAAATGCGGGGATAAAACTTATGAACCAACACATTAACCCGCAGACATCTGTGAAGGAGTTGCCTATGGCCTATGGTCTCAGAAATGGTCATTTATACATCCATACTATATCCCCCTGGAACCCCTGTTATGTTGCTACATATTTTAAACGAGGTGCACCCTCGACTATCACAGGCGTCGGATCCATCGATTCTACAGCCCAGACCATATATTGGAGCCTTTGGGCATCTCTCGTTTCACTTATGGTCATTTATGATTGGGGGCCGCTGTAATTTGAAATATGAAATATGCATTCGCCTATGGTTTTGATGGAAGCCTCTATATACGGCTTTGCCTAAAGTTTTAGAATATAAAATACAGGGGCTCGAACCTCTATCAAAATAACTGAAAGTCCTAATAATAACACTACTTTGACCAATATAACCAGTGAGCTAAACGTGATTATTTTCTATCTTAAATCTATGTTTTTTTTTTTGTTTTTTTTATAACAACTCATTCAATTGTTTTAGGATATGGTCTAGGGTTTCAGGAATTGTCATTTTTACATCCATATCGAATCCCCCTGGAACCCCCTATTATTGTGCTACATATTCTAGATGAGGTGCGCCCTGGACTACCTCCGTTGTAGGATCCACTCATTCTATGCCCTAGATCGTATGTTGAGGTCTCTGGGCGCCTCTCGTTTCGATTATGATCATTTAGAATTGGGGGCATCTATGATTTTAAAATATGAAATACAGGTTTGCCTAAGGTTTTAGAATACGAAATATTAAGACTCGAACCTCTACGAAAATTGTTCAATAACCTAGTAAGAATGCTTTAAGCGATGCAACCAATAAGCTAACATGCATAACTAGTAATGGTGCCCAGCGTTGCTGGGCATAAGTTGAGAGCCTTTAAATGTTTTAGGCCACAATGGAAACAGCGTGCCCAAAATGCTCGCTCTATAATTCCTACTTTGCCCAAAATGCTCGCTCTATAATTCCTACTTTTATAATTGTTGTGTGCCTATGTAAAGTGAGAAATTGGGGACCTGTTAACGAACTTACTCCATTCAATCCACACACCTGGTATTTTCATAGGAACTCCCTCATCTGTTTGTTCTAATTAACATTATTAACACAAACTATTACATTTAACACACGTTTAAATTAAAATCCCCCTTAAACCCCCTTTGGTTTGGGTGCATATTCACACGGGGGGTTACTCCGGGCAACGAGAGCTGTCGGATGGGCATATTTGCCCTTTATTCCAAGATCTAAACCGTACATAGCGTTCCTCGTTTGTGGGGTATGCATGTACAAGTTTTTGTATACTGTACTTAATGGTGTTAATTTTGTACATGTATTGTAAATATGTTTTTGGGGCTCTCGCTGCCCTACGTAACCCCCCGTGTGAATATGCACCCAAACCAAAGGGGGTTTAAGGGGGATTTTAATTTAAACGTGTGTTAAATGTAATAGTTTGTGTTAATAATGTTAATAGTAGTTGTGTGTTGATTGTTATATTAAAAAATTTTTGGGCCCTTTGGGCCCTAACTAAAGCACCAAGAAATATACACTATAGAGGTTGTTTATATAAGTACATAAGTGCCAAAAAAATAAACAACTGCATTTATAGTAAAACATGTTATCGGACCTGTTCATCTAGATAAAACTATTCATCAGCAATGTAAAAAATTCCACACAAGTGACAAATCTAAGGACATCAAATGTTCGGCGTGAGTAGCAGACATTAGTTCAATTTCATGTAGCCAGCTGGTATGGTACAAACTTGGAGGAGGGCACTACTCATCAGTAAAAAATTTCCACACCAACAATCAGAAAATAAGTCCAAGAATGTCAATGCTTCACATGATAAGCAGATAATACGAGCTTGTAGGCTTGATATCCTTCCATGATCTGTAACCAGCAAGAAAGAAACCCAAGCATGCTAGGTTATGATTATATTGCTCAATTCAAACCCCCAAAGTTTGCATTTCAAATCACCTAATTTACTTTCTGTTAATTTCCATGCCTAATTTCTTATTGAGAACACAAGAACCTGACTGCAATCCTCTGTTATAAAGGCCTGATGGCCTGTAAAACAAGAGTATTCAAATTGACTATCAATAGGAATTGGTCCAGAGATCTAGAAGACGGCCTCTCTTCCACATGAAGGCTGCCTTGAAGAATGTCTCCAACTCTGGAAGCTAAAAGTAGCATTATATCTAGCATTATCTAGCAAAATCTTCATTTAAAACACATTCGCGCTCCCATGTTCTCTTCTCCCATCTTCTCACAGAAGGGTGGCGAACCTGAGAATACAAAATAGTGCCCATAATGTCAATTGATTTGCCTAAGAAAATGTTTGCAGTAATGCCACCACACACCTTGACAGCAACAACAACAACTGGTTTCCGATTTCGAGCTCCTTGCTCCTTCAAAACAGCCTTATGAACCTTCACATTCCACTGAAGGATACAACTTAAAAAAACGGTGCAAATTTGTGTGCAATGCTTCCAGATGCTATGGGTTCCTCAGAAAAGTCCTCAAAGACATCCTCTATAGGCATCCTAAATGCCCTTTCAATTATTTTCTTTGTAAAGTCATGTAGTGTGAATATAAAGCATTTCAAAGAACATTGAGATGAAGAACGACAAATCAAGCTAAATGAACTTTGAAATTCGGACTCACACGAGAATGCGACTTTGCAAGTTGCTTACATATGTCGGTGGAAAAATATCGTATGAGTCGTCGCCTTTAATCGACCCCATTTTATAAAGGCATGTCCTATGTTGCGAGAAAATTTGAGAATGGATCTTGAAATGTGAAACAATACTCATAGATATGGTATTTACCTGCAAATTCAAGGGTCTTCAGAAGTATATAGAGCCACATAACACGGATTTGGCCTTATTTACGGGCCATGGAAGCGCTGAAAAATATATTTGTTTTACAACAGACTCATTTTCCTTCATCCATATCTCATATAGAATGGCATCGCAAGCCATGAACAAGCTAACGCTTTATAAGCACACGCAAATCCGATTTCTCGATCTCTGTTAGGGTGCGCATCGAGATCTGCAATCTCTTCCTTAATCAAGAATCCTTCTACTCCGCCAGCTTCATTCGCAAAGCCTGCTAGTGATCCATATTGTACCACAGGAAGATCATCTGCCATTATTTGGATTTGAAAACTCACCGGAATCAGGAAGCACGGGACATGGGGCAAAACAATGACGGAAGCCGTTTGGAAGCCCCCATCCCGGCAGGACGGACTAAGAACAGTCGGCGCCATCAGCGTTAAACGCTCTTGGACTTTTAGTCTTTGGAAAGTAGAAGCTGTTCTGCAAGCGCTAAAGACATTTCGGCCCAAAACGATTGTTTTACCTCTCGAAACCTGAAAACACTGATCGTTTAAGTCCGGCCATTCCAAGTTTCTTTCCTAAAATGCTATCCACGAGGCTTGCATGTTCAGCCCTAAAATAAAAAAAGGGCTTTTGTTGTGAGCCCTTGGATGTTAGACCATTGAAAAAAAAACCTAAATCCAACGACTAAGAAATGGTGCACTCTAGATGTACGCATTAGTACATCCATTCGAATACGCCATAAAATCTTAGGAAAACCTTTGTGAAAAGCGTACAAAAACACAAAGAAAACCCCCTGTTATTATGCTACATATTCTATATTAAAAGGTTCATAATAGGTGTAAATCACACCCAACTGTTTTATTATATGTATATTAATTAATAGGTTCATATTTGAAGGTTTAAATCACACCCAATTGTTTGAAATGTATATACCAAGTGGTCCTGCTTAAAAACGTGGTCCGGCTTAAAAACGTATGTGTTGCAACATTCACCTATTTAAAACGTATGTATTGCAATATCCACTTATTACTTGCAACATATTTTTCACTGGATGTGTATATATGGACGCCCAAGTCCCCTTTGAATGATTCTGACATCTTGAAGCAGCAGATTAAGCAGGAAAATATGTTGTGAGGTATATTATCTAAGCAACCATTTTTATTGGTGTGTTGCAACAATTAACAACAGTCCACATTGAATAGCTTAATGCCACACCCTCAAACAACCCTCAAGGATTATGGCATGAATGCATGATATTGGAGTTATCAGCAACATCATATTGATAAGAGTCACCTTATATGAATTTTCTGACACCTACTTCACATGAAATGTCCACTACCACCCCGTATTTGCAACAGAACAACAAAAACCATTTTCCATCAACAATCTTTATAGCTCACAAATAGAAATTATATGTTATAGCTCACAAATAGAAATTATAGGTTGCTTTCTAGCACAAAACTCAAGCTAGATGCATATAAAATGCAAAAAAAGACACATAAAATGTATTTCTGCTTCTAGATATGACAACTGGCTATCATGTAAATCCATAATCAAGAAAAATAGAGATGCTTCATGAGGCAAACACATTTTTTTAAAATGGCAGTACCTGAATTCCCATGTATTTAAAAGCAAAATCCCTGATCAAGGACTCCTTATAGGAAGGCAGGGATTCCTCAATGTTTCCATTTGCATTAACCTTGATTGTCCATACAACTGCAAGGATAATGCAATCATTATGTCAGTAGGGACATCATTATTGAGATGACCAAGAGGACACCCAAGTCTAAAAGTCTAACATATTGAAGAAGAATAAATTATAGAAGTAAACTATGTTGTTATGCTTTCGAAAGGAAGATGCACCTATTTAACTTTATGAATCATACATTACTAGTAATGGTGCCCAGCGTTGCTGGAAGTTGAGAGCCTGTAAATGCTTTGGGATGCAGTGAGAAAAGCCCTATCCATTTCCCTTTCCCTTTCCCTTTCCCTTTTGCTGTATCCCGCATTTAATTTTTTCTTATTTTCTCTACTTTTTTTTTCTTTTCCTTTTTTTTCTCGTCTTTCTCACATGTTTCCTTGTTTTCCCATCCCTTTCCTTCCCCCTTCCCTATTCCCGATAACCTTTTTCCCTTCCCTTTTGCTCCTTTCTCCACCTTTTCCCTCTTCTCTTTTTTCTTTGCCCTTTTCCCTTCCTCTTTCTCTTTTCTTTATGCCTTCTCTTTTCCCCACCCTTTTTCCATATCTTTTCTTTTTCTCAACCTTTTACTCTTTCGCCCTTTTCCATGCCTATTTTCCATTCTTTTTTCCTCCTTTTCCCACTCTTTTCCTCCTTTTTGTGTGCCCTTTTCCCTTCCATTTTTCTTTTCTCCCTCCCATTTTCCATGCCCTTTTTACCTTCTCTTTTTCCATCTCCTCACCATTTCCCTCTTTCCCTTTTCCATGTTCCCTTTTTCTGTTCCCCTTTTCCATTTTCCTCATTTCCTTTTTCCCGTGCCTCTCTCTATTTCCCCCCTTTTCCATTCTTTTTTCTTTTCTATTTCCCTTTTCCCATGCCCTTTTTCCCACCCTTTTCTTCTTTCTATTTTTCACGTGCTTCCTTTTCCTCCTTTTCCCACCCTTTCCCTCTTCCCGTGCAATTTTCCTTTCTTTCAACCCTTCCTTTTTCTTTTCTCTTTTCCTTTCCTCATGTCCTTTTTCCCTTTCCCTCCCCTCCATCACTCCCCTGCTTCCCTTTCCCTTTCCCTTTTTTCCCGTTTCCTTTTCTTGATGGATTTTTTTCTTTCCGTTTTCCTCCTTTGCCGATCCTTTTCCTGTGCACTCCCTTCCTTTCCTTTTCCTTTTCCCTTTTTCCATGCCTTTTGCACATTTGTTTTATTCTCTTATTTCCTATACCCATTTTCCTCTTTTCCCCACCCTTTCTCTGTTGCCCCTTTTCTTTTCCCTTTTTTCTTTTTTCCCTTTCTTCACCATTTTCCTCTTCCCTTTTCTCTCATGCCCTTCCCCCCTTCCCTTTTCTCATTTCCCTCTTTCTTTTTCCTTGTAACCTTTACCTAGGTTCCCTTTCCCCCTTTTCCCTTTCCTTTTTCTTTCTTCTCACTTCCCCTTTTTCTATGCCCCTTTTCTTTTCCCCTCTCCCCATCCTTTTCTTGTTCCCCCCTTGTCCCTTCCCTTTTCCTCATTTTTCCAACCTTTCCTCTTCCCCTTTTCTTGATGTATTTTTTCCCTTCCCCTTTCCTCTTTTTTTTTCCCTTTTCCTATGCCATTTGTCCCTTCCTTTTTCCTCTTTCCTCAACGCTTCTCTTTTTCCCCCTTTTCCCATGCTCCTTCCTTTTCCCATGTTTTTTTCTCCCCTTTTCCATGCTTTTTTTCTCCTTCATTTTCTCCTTTTCTCAACATTTTCCTCTTTCCTTTTTTTTTTTCATGCCCTTTCCATTTACCTTTCCCACTTTATCTCTTCCTCCTTCCCTCGTGCCCTTTTCCCAGGTTCCCTTTCCCTTTTTCGTTTTCCATGCCTTTTTCTCTTCTCTTATCCCCACCCTTCTCCCTTTTACTTTTACCCTTTTCCCTTTTCCCCATGCCTTTTTGCCCTTCACATTCTCTCTTTCCACTCCCCTTTTCCTTCTTCCCCTTTTCATTTACCCTTTCCCCTTAAGAGATCGAAGCATGACCAATCACAGTGTTGGTAAGTCGTGCAATAAATCTAGGCCTTCGGATGCATCCAGATGATCTCGGCCATTCAAATTAGGGCTCGATGCACTACTTACGGTATAACATTATAATATAAGATAATAATAGGGAATCTATTTTTTTTGTATTTTTGTATGTTTTTTCTTATAGTTTGCTATGATTTGGTTGCTATATTTTGAGGATGTACTAATGTGTGCATCTAGAATGCGCACATGCTCACATTAATTTTCATAACAATTTTCAATAGTTACACATATGATTTTCGAGGATATCTCCAATGGAAGCATGTATGGCTTGAAAATTGATACTTTAGGGTTATTTGTATTTCATTGCATCTGTTTTTTTAAGCTTATAAGGGATATAAGAGCACTACAACCCCAACATTTGGTCCACGGCTAAAAACAACAGTAAAAACAAAATACGAGTTGTTTTTTTGAAGATTTGAAAAAAACCTACACGTAATTATTTGGAGGTGTGGTTTTCCAAGGATATATTGTAGTTTTTCTTAAGGAGCCATAGTTCTTTTTTTTAATATGTAGCATTATAACAGGGGGTTTTCTTTCTGTTTTTGTACTGTTTTCTCTAAGGTTTTCATATGATTTGGTGGCCGTATTCATGCAGGTGTACTAAATAGTATTTCTAGAGTGCACCCTTTTGTTAGCCGTTGATTTTAGGAAATGGGGCAAATCATGTGGTGAGGCTATTTTTAGGGTTTTTTAGGTCCTATGCTCCTCTCTATCTCTATCAATGGAGGCAACCGAGATCTGTTCGACCTAATCGGATATTGTCTTAAGCGGGTATTGTCTTGGGCTGCCCATGATCCTCTCATCGGACTCATCAATCGAGAATCGAGGAAGAGAAAGCATCGATTGACTAAAGATGCCTCAAAAGGGCCTCGGAAAGTTGCAAGAAATGTTGCCATGAAGAAAAATGCTTGTCGTTCGATGCCCTCGCATGACATGCATGAGGATATGCTCATTTCAATAATCATTGCTCGGTTCTACGACTTCTTCTCCAAAGCGGATCTAGTAAACATTATGCTCACGTATGTTGCCATAAGATCCTTTTCTCTATTGGATTGTTCTGTTTTTCGTATGTTCTTTTTAATTTGATGCATTTGCTCCATCAAATTGTTTTCTGGGTTCAATATTTTGATCTAGATCTCTGAGATAGTTTATATAAAATGCAGCTGTAGAAGATTTTGCACAGTGGCGACACATCCTCAAGTATTGAAGAACGGTTCATTAGTTTTATAGAAATGAAGATCGTATTCGTGAAATTGTAGTTTCTTAGATAATTTTGTGAGGGGTTTTGTGCTTTAGCTTCGCTAAGTCATTAGCTTTATCCGGGACCTCAATGATAAAAAGATTGGCAACCGATTGGTGCGAATTTGGCGGGGCTTATTTGTACAACATTTGGAACATGCAAATTTCCAGAGAGCTTCACTGGTTGTCAAGATCTTGCCAAGAAAACGGTAATATATGGCAAAATCAGAGTAGATTCATAGAAGCATATCATCTTCCTTGCGCTGATTCTTGTCTTTGTTGCAGGATGTTAAGTTCTTAACAGAAGATTTGAAGGTGGAATGCGAAGGCAAAGATAAATACAAGTGTGGATCAATGTTTTTCGGAAATGGGGAAAATGAGCCCGATTCAGTAAAGTATAAGTATCATGGAAACCGAACAGAACTAATTAACTTGTAGAATCATTCTCTTCTTTTTCAAGCAAATGTGCATCTCTCGTAGATAGTAATATAGGGCAAAGTAAAAGTTTGCATTGTTGAAAGTACCGATTTTCCCTTTTAGTTTTCGGGGTTGCATATATATGTAGCTTTATAGAAAGGAAACCTTGAATTAGCAGACATATGAAAGCATTCTTACAATATCAAAATGGCACATGAAACAAGAGGAACAGCACTCTCCTTTGAATTCTCTTCAGTTTAAGATAGTGTAATTAGGAAAGTAAAATGACGCTTTTTTTTCCTTTTTGATTGCCCCAAATGCAAACATTTGACATATAAGAGATAGACACCCCTCCCCGCACTCAAGTCTAAATTAATTTTGGGGGTTGCCAGAGGCAGTGGTGACACCTTGAAATTTAGGCCTTGAAATTTTGGGATGACGACTCGAGGTCTAGGTTTAAAATTTTGGGTTGCACAGAGGCAGTAGACACGGCGGCCATATGACCTCTTTCTAGCTACCCTCCCCCCTTTTCCAAGTTTTACACGGCGGCCACATGACCTCTTTCTAGGTACCCCCTCCCCTTTTCCAAGTTTTATGGGTGGGCCCCCCACGTTAATGCGGAGGTGAGTTTTGGGTACTTTTTTTGGCCCCCTCCTTAAAAATTTAGTGTACATTTTGGGAGGCCCTCTACTCTTGGACAAGAATACTCCCACGTTTATTTCTTGTGAGTTCTTGTAAAAGTTGTGCTTATTTTGAAGTTGAAGTGCCCAAGACCCCACAACATATGTAACCAAGATGGCATATTCACACGGGGGGTGACGTAGGGCAGCGAGAGCCTCTATAAGTATGTTTTGCACGTACAAAATCAACACCATATAGTATGTTACCTGAAATCTTATAATATTTTTCAAATCTTGTTATACAGTATCATAATGTCTATACATCCATACCCCACAAACGAGGAATTTTGTGTACGGTGTACTAAATAGTATTTCTAGAGTGCACCCTTTATGGGCCGTTGATTTTCGTTGGTTGGAACAATCCGAGGGTTGTTGTCTTCCTCTGCATGTGTTTGTGCATGAACACTGCAAGATGTGTATGCATGTGCATGTGCATGTGTGTGCATGTGCATGTGCATGTGCATGTATATACATGTGCACAAGTGCAAGTGCAAGTGCATGTGTGCATGTGTGTGCATGTGCATATGCATGTGTACTTGCCCTCTTGGATTCTTATTATTGGGAGTGGATTTTACTACTTAGATGGATTTTTTGCTCACACTTACAAAGGTATTTGTTTTTTTAATGTTTCTTGATTAGCATAATGTTTTGTTTTACAAGGTATTGGTTTCGATTCTACAATGTAGTCTTTGCAAAACTCCCTTTTTGTTTCCTTCCTAAGATTTGCCGCAGATTCAAGTTTAGGCCCTCTGTTTGCTTCCAACTCTTGGATATTCCTCGGCTGCCGGATTGTTCATAGCAGACCCGGCCTTTAGCTTCAATCAACAAGCGCAGATTCTTATGCACACAACAGCGGATTATTCCACGCCCTTTTCCATGTCACGTGAGACCGGTCAACAAAGGGCCACAAGAATGCATTTATATTGTAGGTTTGGAAGTTTAATCGAACCATAAGTTGAATCATGCATTACCTTTAAGCTAGAGATGGAACATCCAAAATCATATGGATTGATAAACAATGGTGTCATTGTGAAGAGAGAAATAGTTGTAGCGGAAGTAACAATATGTAGCATAATAACGTGGGGTTTTCTTTGTGTTGCAAACTTTATGACTTTGAGAATAATGGGATCAATGCTCTATCTTTATGGTAACTTTTATTTATGTTCTATTTGTTTTATTGTGATCAAATTCAAAAAGCTACACAATTGATGAAAGCCTCAAATGAATTCTAGTTTTTTTCTGGTTTGAATTCTAAAATTTTTGTCACATCCCGGGGAGGGGGGCGATAAAGGCCCCGAAGGGGGCAAAAAATTTTTGCAACACAAACCATTAACATCCAACATATAAAAATTAAATCCCCAACACATAACAACCAACACATAACAACCAATACATAACAACCATTGACATTAACAACCAACACATAACTATCATTGACATTAATTAACACAAACATTGGGTCCAACACATTTAAATTAAAATCCCCTTAAACCCCCTTTGGTTTGGGTGCATATTCACCGCGGGGGTTGACGTAGGGGCGGTGAGCCCTCATAATTGTATTTTGCACGCATTTAAATCAACACCATATAGTATTCCGCTTTGAAATCTTATAGTATTTTGCTAATCTTGTTATACAAAGATAGCAAATTTTGTACTTGCATACCCCACAAACGAGGAACTTTACGCACGCAGATATAGATTAAAGAATAAGGGGTGAATATGCCTATCCAACAAACTCTCGTTCTGAGTCACCCCCGCGGTGAATATGCACCCAAACCAAAGGGGGTTTAAGGGGGATTTTAATTTAAATGTGTTGGACCCAATGTTTGTGTTAATTAATGTCAATGATAGTTATGTGTTGGTTGTTAATGTCAATGGTTGTTATGTATTGGTTGTTATGTGTTGGTTGTTATGTGTTGGGGGATTTAATTTTTATATGTTGGATGTTAATGGTTTGTGTTGGTTTTTTAAGGAGGTGTAGTTTCTTTTTTAAGGATGTATTATTTTCTCAAGCCGTATAGTTTTTTGAAGGGATGCTTTTTTTAAGGTGGTGTTTTTTAAGGTAGTGTTTTTTTGAGGTGTGGTTTTTTATGGTTTTCTAAGGATCCACGTATGACCAAGTTGTCCACATGCCATTACTGCCACAAAATGGCAGCATACAAGAGCTATATGCATGCTTCACACACTTCACTAGCATTTGACTTCATACGTGTGTGCGTGTGAGAGCTTGTAGAGCGTGAAACTTGAAGACTCCAACACTTGGCAACTTGTAGAAGACACATTGATATTAAGAACCAAAGATGGGTTCATCAAGACCCCTCGGGGGTGGAGGTGGTGGTGGGGGTCCATACTCTTGGGCGTGCATTAGCGGTGTTGCCCACTATAGTAATTGCTGCATCTGATTTATCATCAGAGTCAGCCTTGTGTTGACGGCTTCAACTGACATGTCTTGTTCGTCATCGTGCTCCCGGCCGAATAGGTTCCTGGGCTGCCAATGGTGTTGCCGGCCCTAGTTTTGAGACCCCGAGCCGGTGTTCCTGGCTGGAAGTATTAGTACCAGCATTGTTATTTAAGTTATACATCATATAACATCATTTACAGGACAATTGTTGTTAACCATAAAAGAAATGAAGTTGAAATTCAACTTATAAGTTAACAATGAGTTAAGATAATTGATACATCAAAAGTTTTATATTATAGAGGAGGTAATAGTACATGGAATTTTCCAGACATTTATATACATAGGATAATATAAAGGGGGATGATGTTCATCGACGGGAGCCCTTCATGGACTTGAAGAAACTCTTCACGTCTTTGAGTCGGAGGCCCTCGCCGATGTTGCGCAGGATGTTCCTCGATGATCCACCTTCGAGAGCTCGAGCCATCTGAGGTGGGGGAAGTGGAGGTGTTGTTGCCGCGACGACCAATTGGTGCGTCTCTCAAGTGGCCCGTGACGAAGGCGAGGCTGTAGAGGACCATGGATCTTTTGAAGAGAATGATATGATCCATGTTGTTGTGCAATTTGGCGTACTGCCCAAAACCTGATAGTCCTCACCTCATGGGCACTCACAACAAAATGCCAATTAAAGAGCAGTTCTCCTTGCCTTAGAACACTCGGCATAGAGTCACACTATGTATAGACCCATCACCCGTCCTATGGCCCATTGTAAGGTCCATGAGAACGTTAAAATAATATTTATTTATTGATGCGATAACACCAACCAAGAAAAAAACAACAAACCACATAAATCATAATCAAATGCTTGTAACCAACGGGGATCAATCTCTAGGCAACGTTATTCGTAGCGACGACACTCTGCCGGTTGAAGAAGCCTCCTGCGTTGACGAAGTCTCCTGTGTTGACTCGGCCCATGTCACCATCGCTTCCCTGTTATCCATGAGCACTACTGCAGGAAGTGGAAGGGTTCCTTGTAACATCTGCAAAATCACAAACATTTTAGGTCTTGCACAAGGATCTGCTTGAAGACATAGCTTGGCAGTCGTCAGCATCCTATTTGCTTCTTCTTCATTCACTGAATCTTTTGGCAAGCTGCTGTCGATCAATGTCTCCTCTCCTGCAATTTCGTACACAGATTTTCCCTTGGTCCTTTTGCCGCTTAAGATTTCAATCAGTACCTTGCCAAAGCTGTAAACATCAGACTTATCCGTGAAACTGCCATCCAAACTTTCGGGTGCAATATACCCAAAAGTGCCCCTTATGTTCGCTGTAACGTCGAAACTCTGATCTCTGCTCATCAGCCGAGATATTCCAAAATCACAGATTTTGGGTGTGAATCTTTCGTCCAATAGAATGTTTTGGGGCTTCAAATCAAGATGAATCACTTTTTCTTTGCAGCCATCATGCAGATAAGCCATGCCTGTCGCCACTCCAATAGCAATATTGAACCTAGTTTGCCAAGGAAGAGGTTCTGCAGCATCAAAGATCCATTTGTCTAAAGACCCATTCACCACATACTCACAAATTATCGCTCTGTGGGAGCCCTCTGCGCAAAAACCCAACAGCCGAACAAGGTGAAGATGGTGAATTTGGCTGAGAATTGATACTTCGGCATAAAACTGTTTCATCTTGTGATTGGAATTCTCCAGCATTTTCACTGCAATTTCAGCCCCGTTTAGGAGGCCTTTATACACCGATCCAAATCCTCCACCGCCGAGTTTCTCCTCAAACCCATGGGTAATTTCCTCAAGCTCCCTGTAAGAAAATCTTCTTACCATTAGTTCGGCTAGAGGGATATCCAGCTCTTCCTCCTTCTCATGTTTTCTTCTTTCCCTAACTGTGCAGAAGATAAGAAGAGATGCAAGTGCCAAGAGGAGAACGCTTCCAACTGCAAGTCCTATAAAGAGTACTTTGTTGCTGGAACTTTTTCGCAACTTGAGAAAACAAATTAAATTCCTTCCAGCACTTGTTTGAATTAGAGTATGCACCTCTTGTACAGGAAAGCAAGAATGCGGGGGTCGGAAGAAGACAGCATTGCAAGAGCAATTCTTGAGGCACAAGCGTTTGCATTCTTCCTCTGTTTCAACCTTATGTGGGGTGCTGTAATTGTTAGCAAAATAATCAATACCATCTAATCTGGTGAAGGAAGCGTCTGTACTGGGACAACTGGCTTTGCCATGTTTGGGCTGGCAACCGGCATCCTGATCCACCCTGTTGAAAGAACTTAAGCAGTCAACACAATCCCCTTTTTCCCTGTTGCATACACCATATGCCCCGCAAGAATTTGGCAGATCGCATTTATTATAAGAAAACCTAGCCATTTCCTTCCACGTTTTATCTGATTCTTGCCAACTACGCAGAACAACATTGCCATCAGTTTGTAACTTCAAGAATGTAGCATAATTAAGGTTCTCTGTGGTATAGCTGAAAACCTTTCTGGGGCTCGATATGTTGGAGCACTCTGGGGTTCTAATTTCGTGAAAACTATTGACTGCAGACAAGTTGGATCTTAAATCTAGACTGGTACCTCCTCCCTTACTCCAACAAAGGGCAGCATATGCTAAGGAAGAGTTTGCATATGTAGCAGACTTTAAATTGTCAGCTCCAGAAGTGGTGAAAACCCAATAGGGCAGAGAATCGGAGGAGTTATAAAAGAGTGCAATACCTGCAGGCTCCATAACAAGGGAATAAGCTCCTTGGGATGAATTGGTATCAGAAACCCAGCTAACAAGTCTGCTTCCTCTTGTCAATACCTGAGAAAGTGCAAGGGTATCTGTTGGATAATCCCAGCTAGCCCATTCCATAGTCTTATTATCATCTTTGAGCAGAACCATCCCTCCCCGCGAACGTATTTCCAAGTATTGAACTCCTTTGCCGGTAGAATTGGTGGTCCAAACAAGTCTTTTGTCTGCATCTCGAAGAGAGAGGTTTCCTCCTTCGTCAAAGAGCAGAGAAGCATTCTCCCTTACAGGATCATTGCGGTTAGCAGTCCACAACACCTGAGCAGGGCCGAAACTTTTTGTGTCATTTCTATATGCAACAAGGGAGAGCGTGTATGCATCGGATGTGAAGTTGACAAACCATAGGCCTATTAGCACACTAGAACTATTTCGATTATTTCTGAATCCAGTAAATCTTCCAGTCAATCTCGGTCCGGTGCCCAAAGAATAGAGAGTGCCATTATTCGCAACCTCCTTCCCAGTACCATAGTAAATGGGATTGTATGTCCATGTAGAATTTTGTGCATGGGTGGGGAGGAGATTGCATAGGACTAGCAGAAGAAGAAGCTGCTCCATCTCTCCAGAGAGAGAATTCTGACTGGGGATGCAGAGGACCCTTCTTTTTTTTTTGCCCTTTATCCTATAAACAAAAAGCAAATGTGAAAGAATAGACGCCTTGAAGATAAATAGAAAATTAAAGCAGATGGAGCCTACCACACTCAATGACAATAAGGCATCAGGGATGGATGTTATAGCTAGCCTACCACCCATCGCGCTAAATGTCGGACGTGGGCATGTTATAGCCAGCCTTAAGAAAATCCGCAAAGCCCACAAAAACGCCGTGTAATTTTTTTTGGGCGTGGCTATAACATGTCAAAGACACGAACCACGGATATACCCGTGACTATAACACGACGACATCCGATATATACGACGTTCTGCCTACCACACCCAATTAAGGAGAATAATAAGACATCCGGCAGTATGTTATAGCCTACCATCTTATCTTATATTATAATGTTATAGTGTATTGATTGGATCCAGCCCTAAATTGGAGGGCTGATATTCATCCTCCTAGATCTGACGGCTTAGGGTCTTCTATTACCTCAAGCGTGGCTGATTCTTATGCTCTCACTCCCTCGATTTAGGGTTGTCTGGGCTCAATACAATGTCCGCTTCGAATCTCGCTATAATCTCAGGTAAGCCGACATCGCCAAGAGCATCTACTGCTGGAAGTGCAGGCTGATTTGTGACTATTTTAACTATAACACCAGATTAGTGTAGCACCAGGTCATCGTCCCCTTTGAGCAGCAGGTGCAGTTCTACACTCAACTGAGACACGCACAGGCAGATTTTGCAGGAGGTATGATTGCCACAATCCATCTCAGAAGGTTTCAACATGCATCCTTTGCCTTGTGATATTTAGACAAATGGAGGACAGAATGACATTGTGCAACATGGTTGTAGAAGCTAGAAGTAAAAATGGCGTGATTGCATCTCAATGCCGTTGCCTGTGTTGGCTTTATCTACCAAAGGTGAAAGATATTCTGCATGGCTGCATAGAGCTAGAACGAGGCTGGTCATATTCTGGGAATGATTAGTTCATTCTAACAAAATGTCAGTTCCTTCTTGTGATTTAAGAGTGCACCTTCATGTGATTCAAGAGTGCTCCAGATAAATCCTACTGCACCATTTTTGAAGAAAATGGCGGAGCTTAGAGAAGCATGAGGGAGCATATCTTTTTTTTTAGAATGACAGGGATGAGCAAGAAAACTTAGGGATGACATAGCCTCTAGATTATAACAGTGGATGTGGAATAAACAGCGGTCTTCAAAGTTGCCATCAATTAGAAACTTCTGCATCCTATGTAAGTTAGAAAGAAAAAGAAAAGATGTTTATTCTGTCATGTAAATTTATTCCCAATCTTTTGATGTATTTCTTACCTAGGATTTGAATCTAAATCTGAATGTATGACTCCGTAATCCTGGAACCAGGAGAATTATTTGTTGGAGAACTAAATTGTAATGATCTTTTGATGCGCAGTCGTGGGAGGTATAGGCAATTGCATATCTCATTTGAAGGCAAAGAATAGGAAGCAATTTCTTAAACTTCAGAACCCGATCCATCTATTGAGATCCTTAAGCAGAGATGTGCTGGTCTCTATGCCCGAGCTCCCTTGGAATAACATGCAATTTTCCTCAGCTTAGCAACCTGTAATTTTCCTCAGTTTAGCATGGCAGTGGTAGTAACAGCTTAGCATAGCAGTTGTAGTAATCTTCTTTCTGGTACTTTTCTTAATGGCTAGAGTAACTCAGTGGAGGAAAATAAAGAGATATCGATTGTGGGCATGTTTTTGATGGCTCTTCAGTTAAGGCGAAGCAAATCTAGCTGAACTTGATCATTTAGATCTTTTCCAAGTGACAGACTTCCAATGGACAGAAACTGACCTGCATCAAGAAGGAATGCATCTACATAGTTAAAACGAAGAGCCAGAGTCAATAGATGGTATTATATTCTCATATTTTCTGAAGGTACAAACAACAAATGGACTGGCTTAAATTCAATCAAAACAGGAGCGTTTTCACTACGGTTGCCAATACAGACAATATTTTTTTGCTATCCAAATAGGGAGGCAGGGGAGATAAAGAGCAATGTGTTGAAGCTGGGTACATCTTTGCTTCATGATGTTTTGAAGATATGCAAGCAACATCATTAGATAGTTTCTTCGTTCACTGCAGTTTATAAGAACACTGTGTTGTTTTGAAGATTAGCCCATTATGGGTTGATAAAGGGACTTATGCCTATCTGTTTGCTGACCCAGTTCGTCAATTAGGTGAATCTTTGAGTCTTCTGCCTTTTGTTATTCATCATGTTGTTGTTATGAAAAGAACTATACTCGAGTTGAAATTGTATTTCAGTTTCGATTGGAGAAGGTAAAGAGCAATGCGTTGAAGCGGTACATCCTTGCTTTATGAAGTTTTAAATGCAAGCGAAATTTGGTCATGAAATACTTTTTTCATCCAATGAAGTTTATAGGAACAATGTGTTGTTTTAGAAATTAATGCAGCATGGACTGATAAGGGACTTATGGTCTTATTCCCTTTGCTGATCCAGTTCGTCAATTAAATGTAGGTGAATTTCAACTCTTTTACCTTTGTTGTTCTTTATGTTGCCTGCTGTTGAATGGGCTATATTTAAGTTCAAATCGTTTTTCAGTTTCAATTTAAGATAAAGCGCGATGTGTTGAAGCTAGGTACATCCTTGCTTCATGGAGTTTCAAAGATGCAAGTAGCATTGTGTCATGAGATAGTCTCTTTGTTAAATAAAGTTTACAAGTTTTCTGTCTTCCTAAATCACATATATACTTATGTATTGGTATTGTTCCCTAAATCATATAAGACATTGAGCATACAATCATTAACATTGCTTACCTTAGCCTGTTGACTGGGCTTAAAACTTCTAAACATGAGTATGAGCACAAATTTATAAAAGAAAAGTTAGCAAGATAAGCATTGCAAGCACCAAGTATAGTTTGGCAACGTTGTGCTACCAATCTGGAGGTTATGTACACAATGTAGAATATTAAGAATATTGAAGTAGAAGAGAACCAAATGGTTCATATGAAACATGTATGGTGTATTTGAATTTCATGTTGTGATAGTTTCTTTTGCTAGACATTATGCTTGCCAACAAGTGGGCTATGGTTGAGTTCGAAGGTAATAACATTTTTTTTGCAATTGTTACCTAATTATAAACATTGGCGTATAAGAACAACACTAATAACAATGGGCCAATTAACTCTACCTCATGCTCTTTACTTGCACATATAGTAAAAAACTTCAATCCACACAACCCAGCTAATGACTTATTCAATAGCCAATCACTTGAAGTAGATTTAACTGATTTTATTTCTATACAACTGACATGAAGGAGCAATGCCTCGGCTATGGTTATGCAAGGTGTTTGTGGTGAGCCATGTCTATGGCTTTGGAGATGACGTGAAGCTAATGCGCACTTGAAGCAGAATACAATGTGTTGAGAATTTGGTAGATCGCATTTATTATAAGAAAACCTAGACATTTCCTTCCACGTTTTATCTGATTCTTGCCAACTAGGCAGAACAACATTGCCATCAGTTTGTAACTTCAAGAATGTAGCATAATTAAGGTTCTCTGTGGTATTGCTGAAAACCTTTCTGGGGCTCGATATGTTGGAGCATTCTGGGGTTCTGTGTTGTTTTGAAGATTAGCCCATTATGGGTTGATAAAGGGACTTATGCCTATCTGCTTGTCTGACCCCAATCAATTAGGTGAATCTTTGAGTCTTCTGCCTTTTGTTATTCATCATGTTGCTGCTATGAAAAGAACTATACTCGAGTTGAAATTGTATTTCAGTTTCAATTGGAGAAGGTAAAGAGCAATGCGTTGAAGCTAGGTAGATCCTTGCTTTATGAAGTTTTAAGGATGCAAGCGAAATTTGGTCATGAAATATTTTTTTCATCCAATGAAGTTTATAGGAACAATGTGTTGTTTTAGAAATTAACGCAGTAATGGGTGATAAGGGACTTATGGTCTTATTCCCTTTATTGATCCGGTTAAATCAATTAAATGTAGGTGAATTTCAACTCTTTTACCTTTGTTGTTCTTTATGTTGCCTGCTGTTGAATGGGTTATATTTAAGTTCAAATCGTTTTTCAGTTTCAATTTAAGATAAAGCGCGATGTGTTGAAGCTAGGTACATCCTTGCTTCATGGAGTTTCAAAGATGCAAGTAGCATTGTGTCATGAGATAGTCTCTTTGTTAAATAAAGTTTACAAGTTTTCTGTCTTCCTAAATCACATATATACTTATGTATTGGTATTGTTCCCTAAATCATATAAGACATTGAGCATACAATCATTAACATTGCTTACCTTAGCCTGTTGACTGGGCTTAAAACTTCTAAACATGAGTATGAGCACAAATTTATAAAAGAAAAGTTAGCAAGATAAGCATTGCAAGCACCAAGTATAGTTTGGCAACGTTGTGCTACCAATCTTGGAGGTTATGTACACAATGTAGAATATTAAGAATATTGAAGTAGAAGAGAACCAAATGGTTCATATGAAACATGTATGGCGTATTTGAATTTCATGTTGTGGTAGTTTCTTTTGCTAGACATTATGCTTGCCAACAAGTGCGCTATGGTTGAGTTCGAAGGTAATAACATTTTTTTTGCAATTGTTACCTAATTATAAACATTGGCGTATAAGAACAACACTAATAACAATGGGCCAATTAACTCTACCTCATGCTCTTTACTTGCACAAATAGTAAAAAACTTCAATCCACACAACCCAGCTAATGACTTATTCAATAGCCAATCACTTGAAGTAGATTTAACTGATTTTATTTCTATACAACTGACATGAAGGAGCAATGCCTCGGCTATGGTTATGCAAGGTGTTTGTGGTGAGCCATGTCTATGGCTTTGGAGATGACGTGAAGCTAATGCGCACTTGAAGCAGAATACAATGTGTTGAGAATTTGGCAGATCGCATTTATTATAAGAAAACCTAGACATTTCCTTCCACGTTTTATCTGATTCTTGCCATCTAGGCAGAACAACATTGCCATCAGTTTGTAACTTCGAGAATGTAGCATAATTAAGGTTCTCTGTGGTATTGCTGAAAACCTTTCTGGGGCTCGATATGTTGGAGCATTCTGGGGTTCTAATTTCGTGAAAACTATTGACTGCAGACAAGTTGGATCTTAAATCTAGACTGGTACCTCCTACCTTACTCCAACAAAGGGCAGCGTAGACGTGTGCTAAGGAAGAATTTGCAGATGTAGCAGACTTTAAATTGTCAGCTCCAGAAGTGGTGAAAACCCAATAGGGCAGAGAATCAGAGGAGTTATAAAAGAGTGCAATACCTGCAGGCTCCATAACAAGGGAATAAGCTCCCTGGGATGAATTGGTATCAGAAACCCAGCTAACAAGTCTGCTTCCTCTTCTCAACACCTGAGAAATTGCAAGGGTATCTGTTGGATAATCCGAGCTAGCCCATTCCGTTGTCGTATAATCATCTCTGAGCAGAACCATCCCTCCCCGTGAACATATTTCCAAGTATTGAACTCTTTTGCCGGTAGAATTGGAGGTCCAAACAAGTCTTTTGTCTGCATCTCGAAGAGAGAGGTTTCCTTCTTCGCCAAAGAGCAGTAGAAGCATTTTCCCTTACAGATCATTGCGTTAGCAATCCACAACACCCGAAGGGTAATAAACTTTTGTGTCATTTCTGTATGCAACAAGGGAGAGCATGTATGCATCGGATGTGAAGTTGACAAACCATAGACATATTAGCACAAGACTAGAACTATTTCGATTATTTCTGAATCCAGTAAATCTTCCAGTCAATCTCGGTCCGGTGCCCAAAGAATAGAGAGTGCCATTATTCACAACCTCCTTCCCAGTGCCATAGTAAATGTGATAGTATGTAGAAGTTTCTCCATGGGTAGGAAGGACATTGCATAGGACTACCAGAAGAAGAAGCAGCTCCATCTCTGCAGAGAGAGAATTCTGACTGGGGATGTAGAGGACCCTTTTTTTTTTGCCCTTTATCCGATAAACAAAAAGCAAATGTGAAAGAATAAAAGCCTTGAAAATAAATAGAAAATTAAAGCAGATGGAGCCTACCACACTCAATGCCAATAAGGCATCAGCAATGGATGTTATAGCTGGCCTACCACACCCAATTAAGGAGAATAATAAGACATCCGACATTCCGTTATAGCATACCACACGCAATTAAGGGCAACAATAAGGCATCCGACAGTCCGCAGAAGGGTGAGGCAACTAGAAGAGACTAATTTTTAGTTTTCTCGCCCTTTCTTGCTATTTCGTATGGCAACCCTTCTTGCTACTTCCTATGCCGGATTTTGCCATTGTGGGTCTACGGTTGCCATATCAGAAATGTTTCATATGATCAAATTAGTTCTAAGTAGAAGATCTTTCGGACCTGTGCTGATTGGGGGCATCCAAGCTGTCTTCTAATGTATTAAAAAGCTGCAATGGGTACTTTTCTCAAAATGTTCTATACTGCAGCGAGCTCCATATTAATTCAATCTAGGAATCAGATTACATTGTCGAAATAATGCTTTGTTCCACATGACTTGTTTATGTTATTTTGGTTGGAATTCAATACAATGTTATTGGAAATCAATTTTTCAGATTTAAAAGGAAATTTTTAGAACCAAGATTTTATTAGTAGGATAAATTCCATCCAAATCCGCGGGTGCCTGTTCATTCTAAGGGGGGAAGGAAATTTTCCTATTCAGGTTAAATACTTTGCCATACACTGCCTGGAAATCAATGCCTTCAACTTGTGCCATGGCAACAAAACCAACTTCAAATTACACAAAAAGAAAAAAAAAGGGGGGACTTCAATCGCAAAAAGCTATACCTTCAATCACAAAAAGCTAATGGCCCATTCACATGCACACAAATGAAAAAATGCCGGCCGCAAGTGGGCGTGACATCTATCAGCGTCGCAAAATTTCAAGCAACACCGAAATTTGCAAGCCGCCCGCGATACACTTATCGGGGAACGGGTTGCAAATAAAGGGTCATAGCATCGCTTTTGTCACGCCCCACCTTCGCCGCCGCAAGAAATTTTGGGCTCATGTGAATCCTACATAAGTGCACAGATATGTTATTTTTGGGTTGCTCGAAGGGGTTGATTGAATAATATTAAGATATAGTAATTGAACGAATGAGATTAGGAGTTTTCTCACATCCGACAAGTCAAGGCTCTAATCTAGACCTTTTAATGGCTTACCATGACAGTAACGCACGGCCGCTTTGGCGGCAAACAGAAAACGAGAGAGGGGATGTGGATTCCACCCGCATCCGGGCCACGCATTTGAGGGCTCCAGCCTCCCCCCACTGGTATCACAGTAACTTAAGGGGCAAAGTACGCTGCTCGAAAGTAAAGGCGAATACGTAAGGTGGGGCTGAAAATAATTGGCGTAAAAAACCCCCACCGGATGCTGCAGCAAGGGGAATAATAGACTACAACAACGGCTCCGAGAAAATCACCCCCTGGATTTGGGGCCTCCAATAAGCAGTCTGCAAGAGGTAAACCACCACTCCTGCTTATCTTGTACAAATGTTGCCCCCTCCGGTGGATATCTTGCCCCAAGCAATGCAATTTAGGTTTTCCTGAAGAGGGCTAATAAGAATGCAGCAGAGGAGAGTAATAGTAAGAGCTGATACTATATCAGCAGTAGTTCCATCTAACAACTCGGTCCCATTTGGGGGTCACCCGTCTCAAATCAAGTGAACTGGATCCTGTCAGAGAGAGCAAAGCATGGGACAATAACAAGGGATCTACAATCTTGTATAAGTGCCTTCAGGACAGTGCAAAAATTGAACTTCGATCTGTTGAGTGTAACAAACATTGATGCGGGGCAAGTCCCTTGCAAAGAACAGGGCATGCTAATCTCAGAAGTTGTCATGAAAGAAGCATCAGGAGTTGCGAATGGAAAAGAGCCAGAAGCTGAGAACAATGAAAACTTTTCATAAATTCATTCATCAAACACAAGCGTATCAGGTAAGTTCTGAAGTCAGAAGCAAATGTTAGCTGATCCTTTACAAAATCACAATATCAATACAACTATTAGAACTTTATCAATGGAACACTCATTAGAGCTTATATTTAGCATGATTCATAGTGCAACTTAATTTCTAACGACCATTCAACTTAATCATATAACAGCACTGTAGCAATGGGATTGACCGTTGCACTGTTCATATTTTGACTGCTAATATTTCATCGAACTTCAACCTTTGCTTTTTCTGTTTAGGTCGGATCCGGCACCAGTGGATGCCAGACCATTCTATAATGGCCGGATAAGAACTCAGAGAACCGTCGGTCTTGCAGGACCGATCGGAATACAGCTATGCTGGCTCGAATAATCGAGACCAGCTTAATATAGACAGAATACTATATAAGTCACCATGCAGGTTCACATTGAAACCATTAAGGGTTTAATGTTATCAACACCATATAATAGTTCAACCATTGAACCTTTATGAGTTAACCATTGAACTTCACATTGTCTTCTTAACCTAGTCTTCTCAACCTCGTATATGTTTCAAGCATTGAACTTCAAACTTGCATTGTCAAGTCAACATATCATGACATGATCCTAACAACACTCTCCCTTCATGTCATGATCCTGCATCTGGCTGAGCATATTTGTCTACTGTCATAACTAATTAATTTTCCAAGTCTTCCCAGCATAAATATGAACTTGTCTTATTATTTTCCCTGTATTCCCAGCATGAACCTGAACTTGTCACGTTTAAACTGTGGCAAAGCTTTAGTCAAAATGTCTGCAGCTTGTTCCTGAGTCTTCACATACTCAACTGAAATAATCTTCTTGGCAACATGTTCCCTTATAAAGTGCATGTGAATTTCAATGTGTTTAGTTCTCTGGTGCATGACTGGATTTTTAGTAATAGCTATACAGCTTAAGCTATCATTTAACAATATTGTGGGATTAATTTGGATTACCCCTAACTCATTAAGCAATCTTCTTGCCCATACTATCTCCTTAGCAGCCAATGTTGTTGCAGCATATTCTGCTTCAGCAGATGACATTGCAACACTACTTTGCTTTTTAGATTTCCAAGCAACTAACCCTCCAGCTAACATTAAAGTAAATCCTGATATTGACTTCTTATGATCTAGGTCAGAAGCCCAATCTGCATCACAATAGGCTTGCAGCTGCAATTGACTATTAGAAAAGCGAATACCTTCATTTTGAGTGCCCTTAAGAAACCTTAAAATCCTCTTAGTAGCTATCCAGTGAGTCCTTCCTGGATTGTTGGAGTATCTGCTTAATAAACTAACAGAGAATGCAATATCAGGGCGTGTGCAATTTGCTACATACAAAAGACAACCTATTAGTTCTCTGTATGGAATATTTGACATTTCTTCTGCTTCAATCTCTGATTTGGGACACATGTTTTCTGAAATTTTGTGGCATGTCACAAGAGGAGTAGCAGCACTATTACAACTCTCCATTCCAAATCTGCTAAGAATATTTTGAATGTTTATTGCTTGGGTAAGAATTAGCTTTCTTTCATCCCTGTTTCTAGTTACTTCGCTCCCTAAAAATCTTTTGAGCTCTCCAAGATCTGTCATCTTAAATTTAGATTTGAGAACTTGTTTGCAGTCGTCTAAGCATGTGGCATCATTAGCTACCATAATGCAATCATCTACATACAATACTATGATGCAAAAATTCTGTTTGTTCTTGAACAAATATATATTCCCATCACTCTCAAGTTTTTTGCATTCACTTACTCTCAAGAAACTGTCCATGCAAACCATGCTCTAGGAGACTGCTTGAGTCCATAAACTGCTCGTTTTAACTTCCAAACCATTTCTGTACCTTGTTCAAATCCTTCTGCTTGTTGCATAAATATATCTTCTTCAAGTTTTGCATTAAAAAATGTTGTGCTAACGTCCATATGGTGAATTTCTAAATGCATATGCCAAGAGTATCCTGATGCTTGCAAGTTTCACTATGGGAGAAAAGGTTTCATTATAATCCAACCCTTTTTTCTGAGAATATCCTTTGGCCACAAGTCTAGCCTTGTATATTGTGGACTTTCCATCTGATCCAAGTTTATTTTTAAAAATCCATTTGCTTGCAACCACATTTTTCCCTTCTGGTTTCTTAACCAATTCATAAGTGTCAGTTCTTTTAAAGGCATTTTGTTCTTCTTCCATAGCCTGTTTCCAATTTGAAGCATGCACACTTCTGATAGCATCATCATAACTTTGTGGAACATTTGGTTCTATAATGGCCATTATGATGGCCTCTGAGTCTTCCAGAATATTTAGCCTTTTACTTCTTCCTTCCTGAGTACGTCAACAATTATTAACATTAATCATGGCATCCTCCATTAATTTTTCAGCTTCTGTCTTCCTTGACTTCTTTGGATCTTTTTCATTTGTTTTTCCTTGTGTATCTGGCTCCTCGACATCTTCGGAATTAGCTTCTAAATTTTCAGTACTGTTTTGTTTATTTCTAGCTACTGCTTGCTCACTTCCTGAGTCATCATTATCTAGATCAGCAAATGTGACTTCCTTTTCCTTATGAACATCTTTATCCACCTGTTTGCTTGGGCTATCCATCCTCCTTTCTTTATAGAGCTTATTCTCAATGAAATACACATCCCTGCTGACCAAAATTCTTTTTCTTAAAGGATCATAAAGCTGATATCCTTTTGACAGTTCATCATATCCAATTAGATAACAATCAAGTGCTCGATCATCCAACTTTTTCCTTTCCTCTTCTGGAACTAATGCATATGCAAGACAACTATATGCCTTATATTTATCATAAGAGGGTTTGAATCCATACCATAATTCATCTGGAGTTTTTCCATTAATGCTTCTGGATGGCAGTTTGTTTTGTATTTTCACAGCAGTTTTGACTGCTTCTTCCCACAAGAAATTAGGTAACCCTGCATATTTGATCATGGCCCTTACTGCATTTAGAATGGATCTGTTTTTCCTCTCTAAAACTCCATTTTGTTGTGGAGTATGTGAGCATGTAACTTGTCTTCTAATCCCATTTTGAAAATAATAATGATTAAACCTGTTAGATACAAATTCTCCTCCTCGGTCAGTTCTTAAGCATTTTAGTTTCATACCTATTTGTCTCTCAACTTCAGCTTGATACAATTTGAAGGCTTCAAAGGCTCGATCCTTGGTTCTCAATGTGTAGCATTTAGTCTTCCTGGAAAAATCATCAGTGAATGTAATGAAATACCTCTTACCATGTATGCTTCTCACGTTCAAAGGGCCACAGAGGTCACTATGCACAAGTTCAATTAATTCTTTGGCCCTTTTAGCCTTCTTAGGAAATGGCAGCCTGCTGGATTTTCCCTTAAAACAGCCAGCACAGTTTAGATTTTCTTTCCCTTTATTTTCTGCCATAATTTGTCCTTGTTTGATCATGAAGTTTAAATTATTTAGATGGGTATGTCCTAATATTTCATGCCACATCTTGATTGTTGAAGTCATAACAGCATTTATTGTCTCATGAACATTGTTATGAAATGCAAAGTCTGCCAACTCTTTTTGCTAAGAATTTAACTTCACCATTTAAAAGTACTTTGCATTGATGAGTTTCAAAATGAACATGATATCCCAAATCCACCAACTGAGTTACAGAAATTAAATTTCTAACTAGATTAGGCACACATAGTACATTCTCTAGAATGACTGGATTTCCTTCAAGATCAAAGATTTCTAATAATCCTGCTTGGTCCATCTTCTGCAGATTGCCATCTCCCATCTGCACATAACTTGCATTTTTCTCAAACTTTTCTTTGAGCATAGAAGGTGATTTGATCACGCTTCTCTCAGCTCCACTATCTAACACATACAAATTTTCAACATCCTTTAGTTTATAATCTGAGACAACTGCCAATAGTTTAGAAAGACTTACCTCAGCATTTTCATCAAGCTCCTCTTCTGGTTCATTGTTCTTCTCAGTGGCCATATTTAGTTCAGTGGACCTGCCTCTTCCTCTCCATCGAGAAGTTCTTCCTCTGATATTGTAACCTCTGCCCCTGCCAGCTTTAGCCACATTCCCTTCTTGCCTTTTTGAAAAGTCCCTTGGACTTGAACAGTTAGAGGCTACATGACCAAATCCTTCACAATTATAACATTTATTCCCTTTATTTAATTTAGGACAATTTGCCTTGAGATGGCCATATGCATTGCATGCAAAGCAAGGACCTATCTTACCTTGTCCTCCTCGAGTCTTCCCTCCAGAGGTATACAGAATTTCAGTTGGTTCTTCTTCATTTTCAGCAGCCAAATTGTGTTGCTCTAATTCTGTCTTTATCATATTTTCAGCATCCTCCCTGCTTTTGGCCACTCAAGCTAAACTAAGACACACAACATGGCTAAACACCTGGCAAATTAGCGTCGACCAGCTTGGAGATGACTCGGCCATCGAACTCCTTCATAAAGTCCGGGTATTGCTTCTCTAGATCTTGCTTCAATACCCCAAGTTGCGTCTTCCACAGGCAAGTGCTCGGCACTGGTCGTGAAAAGCGCGGAAAATACCTTCTTTTAAGGCGGCTGAGCGAGACATGGCGGTGGTCGAAGGCGCTCGAAAATTTTTGTAGGCGCTCGTGAATTGGATCGCGATGTAGCCGAGATCTGGGATTTTCGTGAATTTATAGAATGGAGGTCATTAACAACCCGTCATAATGACGGTCAAAAAATTAATTTCCGGCGGGCGCAATAAATTCTCGCGGCGGATCTAGAATATTCTTAAAAATGCCAGAACCGACGTTTTCATTCTCTGCACAGATGCCACCACTAAGTTCAAAATTATGTACCATGGGACCGGGGGAAGGAGAACAGAATAGTCAATGGCATGTGAGTTTAAATGAGACAATGACACTCGCAATACGACATGGGACGGGTTGCAGGACAACATAATACTCATGGCACGCGAGTTTAAATGAGACAATGACAGTCACAATACGGCATGGAAAAGCCCCGCCGAAATGACCTGAATTTGAAATTCAAACTCAATTCACCCAGCTACACGGCCACCCAAGCCATTCGCTCAAATTGGACTCGGGGAGGAGGCTTCTGAGGCGTTGAATAGGTCTCGAAGGTGATCGTGTAAATTAGAGGCATTTGAGGTGCTCATCTAGAAATGGAAGGTGATCTTGAATATTTGAAGGCATTTTCCTGCTGTTTCGACTCCTCATGCTCTGAAGAGTGAAATCAGACAAGATATACTATTAAAACTTTGTTTTAATTATATTACAGGACATCTATACCATTTTAACTTCTGTTATATCAAATGAACGAGTTAGAGAGCAGAAGAGGCTCACATTTATATACTATATTCTCTGTAAAGTAGTGTCTTGTCTGAAATGAATTTCAGAACATAGTTATCAACCTGGCAAACCTATAGTAGCTTTAATTGTTTTTCAGAAAACAGAATTCTTCAGACAATTCTTATAATGTCTTTCAAACCCTGGCCAACTTCAAATCACTGTCTGCATCCCGATCGTGACAGCGTGCTGCATTCGGAGATGTTGTGCCACTTTCTCCACCTGCGAGATCAAGTGCATGCGAAGTTTCTTTTGGAACATGATTGCTACGGACAGGACCACCTTTGCTTACAACATGCTTAACCTTTGCTCAGAAAATGGGCAGGTCCAGAAGGTGATGCTAAATAACAAGCAAGTAGCTGACGACATTCTAATGTCAACTTTCTATAAGTGGCTTAAATTTTTCCTTGTTGGTCATAGAGTTGCTGAACATGGTAATACGGGCTCAAAGAAATCAAGGTCACACACTCTAGCAGAAAATGCCCTACTGTCTATGTACATAGATGAGAATGCAGAGACGATGCCCCACAGGTCGAAAATCACTAATGAAGGTGTGAGGGCGAACGTGAAGAGGCTCCCTTCTGTCCTAACAAAGAAGGACATTCTCTATGAGGTGGATGCCAGTGCTATGGAGATGATAGGTAAGCACATCTCCCCATCTTCATTCTTAGGCAGGTGGAAGTTATACCATCCAGAGGTTGCAATTGCGAAGAGGATACCTTTCTCCAAGTGCAATGATGTATTGTAATAAAAGAGAAAATGGCTAAGACAAGAGATCTAATAGAGAGAAGAGAATTGCAGATCGAAAAAAAAGGCATACATGACAGCCTGTATTGGTCGTGGAAAGCTTTATCGCGTCGTGCTCCTGAGCAAGCTCTGACGATCTTCATGATAAGATGGATCAGAACAAGATAATGGTATCTAGATTGGAGAAGTTAGCCAAATCAGTGTGGAGAGGAGAACGCTTGAAGGTTAGTGTGACTGTTGCACTGATGCATGGCCACGGTATTGGCGCTCTGGGCCATTTTTCACTAGATTTATGGAAGGATGATTCTAATTTTTATATCGGTTCCTTGAACCACACACTCAAAATCCTGGAGGATGCTTCAAGAGACAACTGGGGCCATTTAAGAGAACTTGAATGCCCTGATTGTGCATGGGGAGCAGCAGTCCTCAACACCATGGCATTGAGGACTAAGAAGGTCAATAGCACTGGACAAGAATTCATGGCCCTTCCTAGTGCTCCAGTTCACCCCAAACACCTCCCCAGAAGGCTATATTTACAACTAGACAATTGCTCTGGCCAGAACAAGAATAGATATCTCTTCTCCTACCTTTCTTATCTTGTCTGGTTGGGGGTTTTCGATCAGATACAGCTTGGATTCACGATGGTCGGCCATACCCCTGATGACATTGATGCACTGTTCGGAAATTACTCAACATTATTGCGTACGTCGGATGCACTCACCATTCCTGAACTAATGCAGCCATTTCGAGAATGTAGTAGCAAAGCACCAGCGCCGTACCTAGTCACTAAGGTTCTTGATTGGAAGTCATTTGTGAAAGAATACATTCCAGACAAGAAGGATCGCTTAGTTGGGCACCTGGAGCCCCTGCTATTAAACTTTTGCGTGAAAGGTGGTTGGCCACTCATGTATTACAAGATGAGGCCAGAGCATCAAGAATGGCTCCCTGACAATGGAATAAGAATATGGAAGACAGGTGCTGATGGTATGCCAACAATACCTACTGGAGCACTTGAGGCTGTGAAGCCAGACGATAGCCTCAAAGATATGGATGCCTTACGATCGTCCATTGCGAAGTACATGATGCATTGGGCAAATATATCTCTTGGTGGTGCGAACTCATGGTCTAATGCCTACATGAATGAGGTTATTGACTACTGATCGACTCTGATGCATGCACTTGGGCAGGTCCCACTCGGCCCCCTGGAAATTAGAGACTTCTGGCCTCTCACTAGACAGTTCATGCTAATGGAGCTTGAGTCAGTAATGCTCGACGAGTACACAACACGTCCGCACTATGTCGGCCCTACAAAGGATAAACCACAGAACCCAGTTGAAACATTCGACCCATACCAGGATGTCAAGAAAGGTATGCTCTTGCTCATTAGACCAGGAGACTCATCTTTTGCATGGATGGCCTTTGCTGAAGAGGACCCTGTACAAGTCCCAACTCTTCCCCACTATGAAGAGGTGTTTGTGTCTTGGTGGGAGCCGATAGCAAGAAAAGGTACCACTTATGCACAATAGTATAGGGACTGCGATGGCGCTCGGTTTGGACGTGGACATGGAGCTCACTTCCCCCACCAAAGGTTAGGGTGCTTCTGTGGCAGGTGGTGCATTTGTATCATGGTGAATGCCCTTGTGAGTCGGTTTAGGCGGGTGTGAGCCCTCTACGCCCTTGTTGTGGCCTTCATGGTGAGACTGTGGAGCATTATGCGGTTTTATGCCCTCACTTGCGGGGCTGCACGGGATTGGGTTAGGCTCTGTTTTAGGTGAGATTGACTAGCCGCCGATTCTTTGCTTCATGTGTATCCTGGTGCTTGGCCGCTCTTGCGGCAGCAAGCCTTGCATCTGTGCGTGGCTTGGTTGGTGTGGCTGATTTGGAAGCGGCGGCGGTTGCGGATCTTTCAGGGGATTCAGCAGCCTGCAGCCTCTCTAATTCCTCGACTTAGGTACAAGCTATTTCAAAGCTTTCTGGTGTTCCCGGGAGTAGTAGAGCGGAAGTTTGCCATTTGGCGGGACTTCTTGGGTGTTGTAGATGGTGATGGTCGGTTTGTACAGCAGTAGAGTTGCAGTTTTTCTGTGAGTTTGTTGTGGAGTGTCGAGGTATCGCTGTCTCTTTGGGGCAGTTCTCTTTCCTCCTCACTTGTTTTGTAACATTACCATTCTTTTAATATATTGATGACATAGTTCTTCAAAAAAAAAAAGTATAGGGACTGCTGGCATAAAAGGTGGAGGCCAAATCCGAATGACAGGCCTCGTTATCAGCATCTCAAAACCATAGACTATGGTTGGTCCGTCAAGGACAAGCCACGGATGGTTGTGATACTTGCAAGTGTAGCGGCTCAGTTATAGGAATTACTGGCCAAAGAGGCCTCATAGGATGGAGAAGAAACTTGAGTCTTCAAGGTACATTAAAGTAGTTGTTATTCATTACTCTGCATTTTTCAGATTAATACAAGAGCTCTTATACATTACTATATCTTATATGCCAGAACATCACTACATTATATATTGCTAAATAGGTGATATATACACCTAAAGCACAGTTACATCACAGCAGTTACTCGTCGTGACCACCCAGGCGTATGGAGTTAACCTCGTAGGCGTAACGCTCATGAAGCCATTCGAGATGAATAACAACATGGTAGTAACCGGAGGAATCCATCTCGCGGCGATTAGCTATGGACTGCAAGTATGGATCAAGCCGGATGCCTCTCTGAATGCATTAATCAGATCATTGTAAGTCATAGAGCAAGGGTTGATCTCTCGAACCAACCTCTTAATGTTGTTCTTCAGCCCTTCAATGTACCCATCCACTGCTTGTCTTTCCGTGATCCTAGGGACATTGAGTCTCAACCTCATGAACTCTTTAGTGTACTTGGCCACGGATAAGTTGCCCTGATCCAACCTGTAAAACTATTGTATCTGTCTACTCGTGTGGGATCTCGGGACGTAATGCTTACGGAATGCCTTGCTAAGGATTCTGAACTTGCAATTATTTCTCCTCAACTTATTGGATTTGGCATACCCCTTCCACCAAATTCTGGCTGGCCCAACTAGGTTTACTGTTGCTACCTTGCCTATGTCTTTGTCCTTCATCCCATAGGAATTCCCAAATTCCTCCATTTCATCTAGCCACGCCTCTGCCTCCATCCCTGACCTATCCTTGCCCGAGAACTGCCCCAATTTTCTTGTCTTCCACACATTGCTCATCCTAGTGTCTATCTTCTTTTGATAGTCGTCTGTTTTTCTGTTCTTACCCCTACCTTGAGAACTGTCTGACCCGCTCTCTGAGCTACTTCGAGATTCACTGTCTAAGGTCTCTGATCTGCTAGAGCTGGAAGGAGATGGGCTCCTTCTGCTTCTTCTTTTCCTCTTCCTATTCTTCTCAGTACCCTGGTCTTCTTCCCTCAACGGCTGAGGAGCTTCATCAAGGCCTCTCGGTGGTGGAGCTGGTGCTAGCTCATATTCTTGTGCGTGCATTAGCGGTGTTGCCCACTATAGTAATTGCTGCATTTGATTTCTCATCTGTGTTTGTCTTGTGTTGACTGCTTCGACTGTCATGTCTTGGTTTTCATCCTGCTCCCGGCCGAACGGCTTTCTGGGCTGCCACTGGTGTTGCCGACCCTGGCCTTGAGACCCTGAGTCGGTGTTCCTGGCGGCAAGTATTAGTCACCCATGTTGTTATTTAGGTTATTCATTATACAACATCATTTACAGGTCAATTATTGTTAGCCATAAAAGAAATCAAGTTGGAATTCAACTTATAAGTCAACAATAAGTTATGATAGTTGATATATCAAACTTATACATTACAAAGAATATGTAATAGTTCATGCCATGTAGAAGAGAACCATCATTCTGGGGAAAGGGATGTCTGTTTTGGCGTCACGCCATTTTGGGCGTCAGATCTATCTATAGCTGAGCCTTCTATGGCACATGCTTTCTTTGGCTCTGTCTACTATATGTCCATGTTGCCTGCTAGCATTCCTCATCGGCATTTTCTCTGAGCTGAATTCTATTGGATCTAGAGTTTTCCTCCTGCTTATTCTCCCATTCTGGTACTTTATTCTCTAGTTTCATCTAATGGATTGAGCTCAGGGATACCACTCCTTATGGATTGTGATGTTCTTGAAGACCCGATCCCAAGAACGAATAGATCTTGCTTTTTTCGTCCTCTGCTCCTGTTCTTTGTTTTCCCATGCTTGTTTTGATTGTTCTATCCGTCATATCTGCTAGACTGCCTTCTTTACTCTGGTTTTCTGCCTTTTCCATCCTAGCATTGGCGCGTTGCTCTCATACTGCTGCTGCTGCATTAAAAATCCCGCAGTCAGAGTTTGCTTCCACGATCTCCTTCCTCTCCCTGATTTCACCCGGCAACCATACCCAGGTGCCCGATTCTATGCAAATCCGGCCAATTGAAGCGGTCTGTCCTCAAGTCGGCCGCCGGAATTTGTTTCAGGGTCGTCTGGGGTTTTCGGTGCCCGGTATCCCGTCGTGTTCTTCTTTAGTTATTTTTAGAACAAGCTTTCTTTATATGATTGCTAGGCCTTTTTTAATGGTTTTTAGATGGTGCTCGGGGTTTGATTGGTAGGTAGGATAGGTATGGGTTGTATACGAGTCTTGGTTTTGGTCTGTAGGGATCTTGTCGGTCTTTTCTTATCTAGTTTGTTGGTTGTCGCCTTGCTCGGTCTTGGTTTGCTTGTTTATGATTAAATTTTCTTTTTTGATTGTCATTTGGCATGGGGGCTTGTAATGGGTTTTCTCTAGGTTCATTTGTTGGGATTGGTCCATCTAATCCTCGTCTCATCTTTCCCTTGTTGTTGACGTCATGCTTAGGTAAATTGTGCCCTTTTTTTTTGTTATGTACCTTTTATTATAAACATTTGTGCATAATATTGTTAAACATTAATGACAAAAGATCCTCGTGCATATTATTAGACATTAGTAACAAAAGCTCCTTGTGCATAGGTTAGTTGTGCCGGGGTTGGGATTGGTCCGTCTAGTCCTAGCCTCATCTTTCCTTTGTTGTTTGACGCCATGGGTCCATTAGGTTTTTTGTTATAAACGTTAAACCCCCTTTTTGTTAGAAACGTTATAATAAGAGATCCTTGTGCATAATATTATTAAACATTAATAACAAGAGGTCCTAGTGCATATTATTAGACATTAATAACAAAAGGTCCTAGTGCGTAGGTTGGTTGTGCCTGGGTTTGTTGTGCCCCATCCACCCCCTCCTCTCCCTCCCTCCCTCCCCCCCTTCTGTTGGTCGCCTTGGATGTGTTTGAGCTTAGAGTTTAGAGTCAGTCCTTGTTTTGCGCCTTGGTTGTTTGGTTCCTGCATGGGTCATGTTAGCTTCGATGCATAGTCTTTTTTGGTTGGTTTCTGCTTTTGCTTGTTTGGTCAGCGTGTGGCTTGGATGTATGATGTGTTGTCGTCTAGGAGTTTTTTCCGTGTTGGTTGGTTGGTGCTTGTTTTGGTTCTGGTCGTCCCTTTATGCCGGTTATGCCATCCGCCATTTTTGCCAGTTTATATTGCCATTTTTCTTAGTCTCGTTTTCATTTGTCGGTCAGTTGGGGGGTTTGTTGTGCGTCTGTGGTGTGCTTGGCTTAGATAAGGTCATTATTTTTTAGGGGTTTTCCGGGTTGTTGTGAAGCTAAGTTTTGTTTTTTTGGTGGATGGGGTCTGTCTGGATTAGTATAGGAGTCTTGTTTGGTCTATAGGGATCTTGTCGACCTCTTTTGTCTAATTTGTTGTTGCCATCTTGCTCGGTTTCGTTTTTGTTTATAGTTTGGTTTCTGTTTCATGTGCCGGTCGGTTTGGGGGCTCGTAGTGGGTTTTGTGGTGTGCTTTATGTTTGTGTTGTTCTAGGTCGTATTATGGTGGTCCTTATAGGTTGTGCTTGGGGCTTGGTTTGGTTCTGCCCGGGGTCTTATTTGTATAGTTAGAATAATTTATGTGTTGAGTTTTGTCAGTCTAGTTCTTGCCTCATATTTCCCTTTGTTATTGGTCGTTTGTGCAACCCTAATGTTATAAACATTAAACCTTGTGTTCTAAACATTATAATAAAGGTTCCTTGAGCATAATTTATTAAACATTAATCAAAAAAGGTCTTTATGCATAGATCGGTCCTTGTGCATGATTATATTTTTGTTGAGTTTGGTCAGTTTAGTCCTTGCCTCATCTTTCCCTTGTTGTTTGACGCTATGCATAGGTCGTTTGTGCCCCCCCTTATGTTATGAACATTCTCGTGTTATAAACATTACTAGAAAAAGTGCCCAGCGTTGCTGGGCTTTTTGTCATGATTGAATTTAAAGACTAATTAAGATATAGTTGAGAATGCCTAGTTGGGCATATATGGTCGTTCATATAAATTGAAGTTTAAAATTATCCTTTAAGAACCCTATATGTATTTAAAAGCTGAAATAACTTAAGAAATTTTAAAATGTTTATATAGCAATCTTCTTACATTCATTATACAGGCGTATCTGTGTCTCAACTTTGCATGTTATCTTGCAAGGTTACCATACCATTAGCTCTCATCGGCACTTTTTCAAAGCGATTTCTTTGTTGGAGTTTAGAGGATATCATGGAACGTTTGCATAATGTATATTTCTCATTGCGACAATGAATGTTAATATTTGTCGATAATTTCTTGTAGATTGGCACCCTTGTTGGTCGAGGACCTATATGGGTGCATAGTCTATTAAACGTTCGTGCAAATGGTATTTGTAGAAGTTAATGCTTTCATATGCTACTTACCACTGGTGAGTGGTTGTTGTGTATGTTGTTTTGTATGATGCGGTTGTTGAAGTCGTGTATATGTTCCTCAATAACCACATCTTCCTGCAAATGGGGAGGTTAATGCTTTTAGATGTACTGTTATTGAGTTATGTTGCAAAACCAAGAAACTGTTTGCAAAACCATATGTCCCTGGAAATGGAATTTTTGAAGGCTAATGCTTGTAGATCAGTTGTTTCTATGATTAGGTGTTTATTGATTGTGTGTCGTTGTTTGTTTGTTTGTTGTCTTTGATGTTGTAATCGTCGACATCATGTACATGGGTTCCTCGACAATCACATCTTCCTGCGAATGGGATTTGTAAAGATGAGTGCATTTATTTGACTTGTTATTTAGTTATGATTTAGTGCTTACCAATGTCGAGTCATTGGATGATTTGGAAGTGATTGTTCTTTAAAGGTTCATGCATCATTTTCTATATATTTTTTACATGTTGATTGTAAAACATTTCATAATGAGTTTGCATCCATGTTTTTTTTTTTATAGTAGAACTATATATGGAATTGTTCTTTTCTTTTGTGGTAAAAGAAATAAATAGATATGATAATTTGTTTATGCACATTATCGCTAGGCAACTGGTGGGCTATAAGGCAATTTTTATGAGGCGATTGATGGGTAATAAGGCAAACAGCCATTGATTGATGGGTAATAAGGCAAACAGCCATTGCTCTGTTGTAGGGGATGGTCGTGCCTAAGATGGATGTTATCACTTAAAGCAAAAAATAGATATTGTTCATGCCAAAGAATGCCTCCTAAGTGTTTTTTTACGTCACAGTGAAGAAGTAGATGAATATGCAAAGTGTGTCTTAACGGTATTATGTATAATATACCAATTTCTTCTTGAAAAAATCTTGTACAAGATCTGATAAATTTTCTTCTTGAAAATTTTCCAAAAATCTGATAAATGTGGTTCAAAATCTGCATCGAAAAGAACATAATTAGGCTTCACATCCCCATGTACAATAGGAGGAGAGCACTAAGTATGAAGGAATGCCAAGGCTCTAGCCGTTCCCAATGCAATGATGTGCTGCGTTGGCCAGTTCAAGACATGTCCTTCCTGTCGAAAAGCCTCTTGCAAAAGAGCTGCTAAATTTCCATTTCGCACGTAGTCATAAATAAGCAGTCTCACATCTTCACTTATATAATATCCTCTCAAAGCAAAGCAAGATTCTTATGTTTCACCCTTCCAAATCTCTGCATGTGCTTTGAAAACATTCTCTTCCATCGCACCATCCGATAAAGCGTCTCACCGATAAGACAAGTTACCATCCTCCAAGCCGGCCTTAAAAGGAATTCCATATCATGTCCGCTCAAGACATGCTCCTCATCAAAACAACCCGAGTTGCCTCCAAAATATTTGAATAGGGGATAAGGCTATGAAACATAACAAGGTTTTCATTAATGATAAATGGTCACTTCCCTTGGTGGTCTCTCAATACACTTTGGTCCAAAATATAGCGGGATATAATACCTATGATTTAAGGCGCAATCACGAATAGAACTCCAAAGCCCACCATAATAATTACAATGGCGCTTCTGTGAGATGAACTCCATGCTTCCAAGAACAACTTCCCAATGGTCCGCTACATGGATGAGGATTATGTTCAAATGAATTAGAACCAAATTTTTCCCAAGAGAAGAAGGAATAGTGCCTTTCAACTTGTTATTTGCAACATCGGACACCTTGAGGGAGGTTAGATTCCCAAGCGGAAGGAATGACTCTCTGTGAAGTTGTTTCTTGAAAGATCAAGCATCCCGTCCACCACAAAGGAGAAGCAAGCCGTCAAGCGTGAGCTTGCGGTTGCATACCTATCATGGTTAATTTAACCGTTAATGCAAGATGCAAAAATGCCGAAAGCATTCCGCTAATGCATTTATCAAGAATTTGTCAAAATTATTTTCGCTGAAATCAAAATGCATGAAAATCCATGACATGCGGTAGGAGGTCCATCTCCTTCGTGGTTCTAATTTACGCCATTCATAAGGTTTAGCGCCAGTATCCAAGGCCCATACATCCGCTTAGGGTCGTTTTTTCCGAACACAAAATATTTTCTTAGAAACCCAAAACTACAAAAAAAAATTGCACAAGACGTGAAAATCAAGGTCCGCCATCTACCATCATTTCCCCCAATATATAGCGTAAAACCGCGCCCTATGAGGGACATCACATGACCATATCTTGCTACAGGGAGACCTTGCAAACTACAAGATTTTTATCAAGTTCAGGGCAAGTTATATTTGTTCATTTTGCAAAAGCTTACCTATGCCATCTTGGCCTAGGTTGTGTTAAGTCAAGTACATGGAGATCCTCTCAGATAGTCGGCCACCCTAAATAATAATGCAAGCACCTATCAAAATTTACTCGACTTCAAAATATCGTGAAGAAGTTACAAATACCTATATGGCTACCATGGATCCTACGGCTATTGCAAAGATGAGTCGCCGTGGTGATGGGGGGTCTCCTATTGGATTTAGCCCGCACAAAAGATGGGCACTTCATTAGCAAATAAAACATCTTTTTCAACTCTCCGTTAACATTATTCGGACCTTCAAATTAAATTTATAAAACAAGTTTCCATGTAGACTAAAATGTCATCCTCTTGACAAGCCAATCCACGACTTTTATCAGACGGTGATGACAACCAATACTACATGAGACTGCAGTTTGATGGGATCACATTGTAAGCCATGACTTTTTGCTTCTCCATATGTCCCTAGACGAGAGAACAAAAGCGACCATTTAATGATTTTGAGATTTAATATAATATATTATGTCCCGCGGAAGCGCTGCGCAATCCAAAAGGGCAATAAGATATTATTCATAGTCATAGTACCAACTTCTTTGATTGTTACCTCGATTGATGGCATAGTAACATAGGCATGCAAGTCTTGTCCACCATTTTGCCTCCATACGTGTGATTCAAGCAGAGAGCTCAATATTCGGGTTCCACGATCTTGACCAGCTTGCTATGGATATATCATATTGATGCATGAGCATTGAAGCCACCATCACTCCAACCATACCAGCTTTAAATACTACAGATTTACTCCTGCCCTCAATTCAATTTAATATTGTAGGCTTTTTATCCGCACATAAGTTGCCCGCACAATATGTAATTCAATTTTCAAAGGCATGAATTTCTACGTAAGAAAAACAGTTGCCATGGACAAATTTACCTCGATTGGTGCGAATTTGTTGCTTATGCATCCGAAGTAGTCACTTGCCCGCCCGCAGAGGTTTCTTCTGGATCAAACATCCGGGTTCATTACTCTCATCATGTTGCGGGCCATCTCTCGGTTACCTTAAGAGAAATGGTGCGAAGCTTTTGCAAAGAACCTTTGTAACTCCATTGTAGCACGCATGGCCGAAGCTTAGATACAACAAGCTAACGATGTTGTAGCATAGGGGCAACATCTTCGCAGGGAGCAAGGGTCACATAGGGAACAGGCCTCACGGATTATAAACAAGACACTTGTAAGTTGGCTTCAATGCCTCCACAATGACTTCGACAAAACAGAGAGTGAAAGAAGAATTGTAGAGGCACCGTTAAGACGTTCTTGTGAAAGGGGCTCCATATACAAAATTAGCATCACTGTCGTAGCATGATACGACTTGGAGCCATCCATTTGAAGACTTCATTGCTTCCATTCTTTATTATGATATAGACTTCGCCAACAATGTTGTAATAGATCCTTATTATAGAATAGCTCCATGCTAATTGCTGCCGGATCTAGACCACGGTGTAGATTGAGGCTTCACAGAAGACATCCCAACCCACAACCTTATTACCAGAGCGCGCCTTTTCCTATTTACCAGAGTGCTCCTTTTCCAAAGAAGTAACCGGCAAATCTAATGGTGCAGAATAAATTAACAAAAATCGAACGGCATCGTATTGATCGTATTGACCTAGCCAAAATAAAATAAAATAAAATAATAATTATTAAACGGCCCAAAATGAAAGTCATGAAACATAACAAAACGAACGGTCAAGATCGCGCACAAACTATCATAAAACGCCATTATTATTATATATAGATAGATAACAAACGGTCCTTGGTGCATAATTTATTAAACAAGATTTCTTATTTGCTTGTATTCCTTTTTCCTTGGTTTTTCACATTCTTGTATGTTGGCATTCCTTTTGGTAGTCCTTATGCTTGCACTATCCCCAGTTACAACATGTGTTGGTTACCTCGTTTGTTTCCTATTTCTTTTTTCTTTTTATGGTGGCGCCTTGACCTCATTACTCTAGAAACCCATTGAAACTTGCAGGCTTATTTTCCAGGGATTAGTCGAGTCGATAAGGATTGGAATCAGTTCGAACTTGGCAACTACACAGTTCAAACGATGGACTGACTTCTTTTTGTGGTGGTTTCTTAGGGCAGATCATGTGGCTTCATGGTTTCAGATGGCTTTTTTTTTTGGGATCCATCACATCACTTTGGTGTTTCTACCACGGTTAGTCATGTTTACAAGATCTGATTGCAGTTTCATGGATGCACCCTTCTTTGTTTGACCATGCTGTACCCTTCATATGTTTGGCATCAATTGTCTTAGGCTGATTCTATAGGGTGTATAACTTATTAGGTTGAATTTTTGTCAGTTTCCATGTAGTTTGTGTTCTGCGTCGACCTTTACATATAAACTTTGTCCACCATTCCCATTAAAATATTCTACATTTTCTCTCCTCCTGAACTTTTCCTTAGTTACATTTCATTATCAGTAGGTGATTCGTGTTAGTATGCCATATGGCTTTTTATCTAAGCTTTCGAATCCCGTATCTTTATTGTTTCCTCGGCATGGTAGTGGGCCATTATATCTCTCTTTCCTACCACAATTAATCCTTTTCAATAAGCTTTGCTTGCATTAGGTAGTCATTTTTGCTTATGATCTCAGGTTTCTCCATCATTGGTCTATTGGTACCATTTGTGGTGGTCACTAATATTTGGTTGTTTTGCAGAGGTTTTACCTTGGTGGTATTTTGGAAAACCATTTGCCCATGTTTACATAGCTTTGCCAGGCCCATATCTTAGTTTGCATTCGCATGTCTTATGGCTTGATTTATTTCATAATATTCTTAGTTGTAGTTTGTTCACTGCCTGATGCCAGACCGGTTCCTCTGGCTCTTGCTTTTCTCGTGGCATTCTCAGTTATAGTTTGTCCAGTCGCCCGATTTGTTCCTCTCGCCCTTCAATTCCGGGAGCAGTTTCTATTGGCTTGAGTCATATTCATCCCACCTCACTCCGTCTTGCTCTATACTTGGTAGGTTTGTTTAGTTTTATGCACGTTTCCGTCTTATCACTTCTTCTTGTCCTTTGCATGCGACATCTATAAGTTCCTTGGATCAATTTATGTACATTAACACACTTCTTGAGAATGTTGTTTAGTGTCTTAGCCTTACTGTTTGACCATCCTCGATCTCCACATTCTTTACCAAGCTTCCCATAAGTTGTTCATTCTCCTAGTTGGTTCTTGCGACCATTGGAATTTTTAGCATGGCTTTTGTATCCTCGGTGTTGGCTATAGATTCTGCCTATGTTCAACTTAGGCTTGGCGTCCCTTGGTGTCGTTTGGCTCTTTCAATATTGTTATTCCCGTTGTGTCATTTGGTGCTATTGCTCTAGTCTTTTCACTTAGTTGGTGTTGTTCATTATGTTGTTCTCTTGGGTCTGCTAGCCCCTCTATGTCTATTTTCGACTATGCCATATTGTTTGGTTTTTTTTATCTCTGTGTTCTGCCTTGCTTTCTGTTTCAAGCATCTTTGTTCCTTCAGTTGCCCTCTATAGCATATTACACCACTCTTCTCGTTGGAATTGTCCCATCTGTCTGGTTGCATCTTGGTGTTCTTTGCTTGTAGGATTCTTATATTATTCTTTCGTCCAATTGCGAGTTTGTTCCTCTTACCTCTCTGGGTTCGGCAGCAAGATTCTATGCCCCTCTCTTCCTCAATTCATTTCTCCTGTATGTTCTATCTAGTTTTGTCTAGTCGTTCGCTCGGTTTGGGGTGTTCGCCAAGTTGTAGTCCCTTGATGTCGTCTTCCACATGTGCCAGATAATTCTATTTCACTTCTTGGGATTCGTTGTTCCGGTCTCTATTGTTATGTCTAGTCCTCTATATTGCTTCATTAGTCTCAAGGATATCTAGTATTATGTTGCTGTGCTTGAGAGTTCGCTTGGGACCATTATATATATGTATGATTTACATTGGAATTTAGTCTTTCTTTTTAGTGTTTCATCATTATGGTTTTTACTCTAGTTTGTTGGTACATTGATTCTTATGTTTTGTTGTTCATGTGCTCTTTACGTTCCCAGGCCACCCGGTGGCACTTCCAAGGCAAACTCCCAGTTCCAGGGCCTGCAAGCGCGACTTGCCCTTGGACCGTAATAGGCAACAAACCAGAAACCATGATTCCTTCACGAGAGAGTTCTCTGCTGGCAAACCCAAAAGTAGAGAAGAAAAATTAACCGGCAAGTTGTTCAAAACATTCGATGCGGTAACGAGCTCTAACATAATAACAATGGTCCATAAATATTTTGTACCCTAAATGACTAGATAATGAAGGGAATATTCTAAACCGCACGATCAAACAAGCGTTTGCACTGTTGGACAACCCAAAAAGTCCCTTTGGATTTTCGAAAAAGGTTTATTGCAAAAATTATTAAATGGGCCAACTCCCAACAATTCTTTCTTGAAGGACAAGAGGAGGAGAAGATTAAGATTTTTAAAGTAGACCAACTGTTTGCAAGACGCACACACTACACCAACATCTCTATGGCTATCAGTTATGGCTATCAGATTTTATACATACTAATGATATAAGTTGCAAATTAGTGATGGTAACTCGGGTATAATTTTGGGTACCAAAGTGGTTTGATAGCCCGTAGTTAATGAAGCATAGGAAGGAAGGAAGGAAGGAAGTTTATTTTAACGTCCACGGAGGCCAGAGGCCTATGAGATGGTACATGCAGAGAACAGGCAAAAAAGCCAAAAACCCCAACACCAAAAACAAGGAAGGAAGGAAGGAAGTATATTTAAATGCTCCTTGTGAACTCAAGAGGGAAGCCATCCACTAGCAAAAATTAGACTTGTGCTCATAATGCATAGCCACTTTGGTAATTACAAGGGCCATGCATAAAACTCTGCATTTCCACTTGCAACAATATATTATAGCCTTGGTGTTGTACTTTGAGGTATTGTATAGTGTATGGCAGTTAATACAATAGATGGCTGATTTTAAAAAATGCCGTTGTGCTTGATGACTTGTGCAAGCACGGACTTGTCAAGTCCCAAGAAAACCTTCCCAAAGAAGGGCGCAATTTTCCAATTCAGTTAGTAGAATAAAGTCTTTTGCCTCACTCAACCACCCTGCCCGTCCAAGGAGATCAACCATGCAACCATAATGCTCTGTCGCTGGGAGAAGTGTATAGGTTTCTGTAATTGAAACAAAATATTGCCATCCCTCATTAACAAGACCTCCATGACTACATACAAAAAGTACCCCTACCATTGCAACCTTGTTGGGTTTCAAACTGGCTTTTTGCATTACTTGAAAGAGCTGAATTGTGTCATGGCAATTGCTATGCTGTGCATATACTGAAATCACAGTATTCCATGAAATCCAGTCTTGTGCAGGCATGTGATCAAATATTATACTTGCACCATCCAAACACCCGCATTTGGCGTACATATTAATAAGAGCATTGGCCATAGATGTATCTGGCTGAGAAAAGTCACTGATGATGCTAGCATGTAGCATCTTTGCTTTGGTTAAGGCAATCAAGCTGGTGCAGGAATCAAGCATGCTGATAAAACTGACTTCATCTAGCTTCATCCCTTCTTGCTGCATATTTTGAAAATGCCTAAAAGCATCTATGTTAGTTCCACAGGATGCAAGCAGAGTTGTCCATGTAACTATATCATCTTCATACACGTCCCTAAAACTACATTCTACATCATTTATGCTGCCGAACCGCCCGTACATGTTCATGAGAGATATTAAGACTGTGAGGTCCGATCCAAATCCATCATTAAGAACATGGGCATGCACAAGCTTGCCCTCTGCTATTGTGCAGCACCAATCTAAAACAGTGGTAAAGGTAATACCATTAAGTTTCACCCTTTTCGACAACATTTCCTCCAGAACATGGTGCACAACTTTGCTTTCGCCATTTCGGGAATAAACAGCAATTATGGAAGTGTAGGAAATGACGTCTCTCTGAACCATGCTATTGAAAGTGGAAAAAACATCTTTTAAAGAATCACATTTATCATACATATTCAGAAGAACATTACTGATAGTGGTATCCAAGTCAATTTCACTTTTCATAATACATCCATGAACAAGCTTACCAACTGAGAAGGCAACCAGATTGGAACAGGCATTGAGGACTGTGATGAAGGTAACTTTGTCAGGCTTGAGACCTTCCTGCTGCATTTCTTGAAAAATAAAGAATGCCTCCTTCTGACCGTGCAAAGCATATGCTCCAACCATAGCAGACCATGTAATCACATTTCGATTTTGTAATCTGTAAAAGACTTTTGATGCATTAAGCACGCTGCTGCATTTTGCATACATACTGATGAAGGCATTTGCCACAGGTACATCCAGCTCATGACCACACTTGATGGCATGGCCATGGATAAGTTTTCCTTCTGTAATGCATGTTACACCAGTATGCATTTAAAGATGTGATAAATGTGAGATGGTCTGGACATATACCTTCCTGTTGCATCAATTGCATAAGCTTTAATGTGCAGTTGCCAAGACCGTAATTGGCAAAGACTGCTATCATAGAATTCCAGGATACTATATTCTTCTGTGTGATCTTCTCAAATATCAGTACTGCATCATCCAACCTGCCACATATTCCATACATGCTTACTAAAGCATTAGCCAATAGAACATCTGACTCCATCGCCTGTTCTAAGATGCAAGCATGAATAAGCATACCCTCAGAAAAAGCTCCCAGATTGCAGCATGCTTTCAAACCAGCAGCAAAACTAATCCTATCCGGCTTGCCATGCTCCAAAAGCATTTGTTTATAAACATGAAGGGCTTTCTCACTCTGCCCATATTGGTCATATGCAGAAATCATGATGGTCCAAGAAAATATGTTTTTATCATCAATCACATCAAAAAATTCAGATGCATCCTTCATAGCTCCACATTTCCCATACATCTCAACAAGCAAGTTACCTAAAAACACAACTGGCTTGAGCCCAGAACGTAAAATTTCTGCATGGACTTTCTTGCCTTGTGCCAAGGCTTTTAAACTTCCAAATAATCGCAGAAGTGAGCCAAATGCGGTTGAATCTAGGCGACCCCGATCAGGAGCCATGTTTCCACTCACAGAGCCTGGCGCTCTTGGACAGACTAAAATATTTTACATTGACACCTCTTCGACGGACTAAAAATTTTACGACAATGCCAATCTCCCAGAGTCTTATGGTTGAGAACTTAGAAATGTCTTGGGTTTTTAGAGAGAATCAAGAGCAAGAGGAGAATTGAGCCTGATCGGAACTTTAGAGCAAGAATTGCATGCAGAGTGATCTGTTATATAAACTACAGGCCTTGTACCCTAATTGACCAAGGTAGGCTTATGAGGAACAAATGAGTAGTAGAACATGGAAGATCATGTTGGCAAGGCTTAATATCTACTAGTAGCGAGATCGCATTGTGATAGGAATACTGAACTAAATGTGTCACTAGTTTCCCATTTTGAGCCTATTCACACGATTTTTCTTTTTGAGGGATAAATTTTTTTGTCCGCTTGCGCGAACACGAATAGGGGCTTCAAAGCAATTTTACAGTTTCTCTTTTGAGGGATAAACTTTGAGTTGGGGCTTCAAAACAATTTTAGAGTTTTTCTTTGAGGGATAAACTTTTTTGACGAGTAACACGAGTTGGGACTTTAAAGCAATTTTAGAGTGTCCACCCTTTTTTATGTAAATACCAATCTGTCAATTTTTATGTGGTTTGTTCAAAAACTGAAGTAGCTATGAGTAGCTATGAATAATCGCAATGTCACAAACAATTTCCTAAAAATAAGCTTTTAATCATCATTTCTAATCCAATTGTTTAATGAACAAATACAATTGGCAAAACAAGCAGCTTAGTGAACCTATAGACACTTACCCTAATTGCTTTTGACCTGTTAAGGGAAGTGTACGCTATCATTATGCTTCATATGAAGTGAAATAAGAAGCATCCCATTCATCATGCATTCCAGCATGGTCCAATAATGTTCCCTTCCAATATTTTTCTGAGTCTATATGTCCTTGTATCTTTACTTCATTTGGCAAAATGTCCCCCAATACAAGTTAATGTGTTCAGCATAGCATGAATTGCATCCGTTTGTGGATGGCATTTGCTCCAAACTGAAACTTCAGATACTCTCTCAACAGGTTTGTTTTGTGAACTTGCATATTCCCAGAGCATTTCTATGTGTCGGGCATTCTCTCCCATGTGGGCATTAGCATATATATTCGACATAACAACATAAGCAGCAGTGTGACTGGGGTCTATATGCACTATTGCGTCAAAGCATCGCCTTCCTAGCTGCATATTGCCATATGTTCCACAGGCATTTAATAGACTCATCCATAAAGAGATATTGGGTTTTATGCTGGACTTAAGCAAGTTTTCTACCGTTTTGAAATGCCCCATGCGGCCTAGAAGATCCAACATGCAAGATACGTGAAATGTGTTTGTTCTTATGCCATGATATTCTCCCATAGTTCTAAAATACCAGACCCCTTCGTCTGCTATTGATGCACGATTAAATGCTGTCAAGACACAAACAAATGCCACATCATCTGGTTTAATACCACTCTGTTGCATGTTCTCAAAACAGTCCACAGCTGAACCAATGTCGCCATGCTGGGCATATCCCGCAATCATTGCATTCCATGAGACCAAGTTGCGATCAGGCAATCTATTGAAGACCTCCCTTGCCTCCTCCAAGTTCCCACATTTGGCATACATATCAACAAGGGTACTCCACACAAATATGTCAAATTGCAGGCCATTTCCAACAAACTGTTCATAGATGGCCCTGCCTTGTTCTATAGCACCTATACAACCACAAGCTTTTAAGATGCTTGACAGAGTGAAATTGTCTGGCTTCATGCCCCTGTGTTGCATGTTTTTGAAACATTCTAGAGCAAGACGGCCTTCGCCATGCTGTGCATAACCACTGATCATCACTCCCCATGATACCACATCACGATTTGGCAATCTCTGGAAGGTTTCAAATGCTTCCTCTAATATCCCACATTTGGCATACATATCAACAATAGAATTCCCCACAACAACATCAGCCTGTATTTCACTACCAAGAATCTCTTCATGGAGGCGCCTGCCCTGTTCTATGGCGCCTATAGTGGAGCATACTTTTATCATGATCAAAAATGTGAACTTGCCTGGTTTGCTCTGGGCCTGCTGCATCTTGTTATACAAGTCAAAAGTTAACTCAGTTGCACCACTTTTAGAATGGGCACCAATGACTGTGTTCCATGTATACTGGTCTGGTGAGACAACTTTGAGGAATGCTCCATTTGCTTCATTTAATGTTCCACATGCAGCAAAGAGTCGTATCAGCTGGTTGGCCAAGATAGGAATGGACTCCAGTCCCTTGGGGAGCATTGATGATTGCAGTCGTCTCCCAATTTGCAAATCTTGCCATCTTGAATGACTCATTTCAATGCTACTGCGGACTTCAGCATAGCTAACAATAATCTGCCCATTAACATCTGCATCCTGGGAGCCAATGCTGCTACATATCTTGAAAAGATTTAAATATGTCACTTTGTCTGGACAAATGCCCTCATGTTGCATGTTCTCAAAGCATTCCAGTGCAGCGTCCCCCTTGTTATGCTGAACATATCCCATGATCATCACATTCCATGATACCACATCCCTAGTTGACAATCTATTGAAGAATTTATCTGCCTCTTCCAAGCTTCCACACTTAGCATACATATCAACAATGGTATTTCCCAGAATAATGTTAAGCTGAAGCCCACTCTCGACAGCATGCTCATGGACGTACCGGCCATGCTCTAATGTTCTAATGCAACCACAAGCCTTCAACATGCTCAGAAATGTGCATATGTCTGGTTTGTTCAACCCAGCGTGCATAGTACAATACAATTGAAGTGCCATATCTTCCCTGCCAGCCTTCACATGGGAATCAATAATTGCATTCCAACTGTAATGGTCTGGTTCAAGAACAATGTTGAATGCTTGCTTAGCTTCAACATAGCTTCCAAGAGCAGCAAAGAGGCGGATAAGGTGGTTAACCAAGAGGGAAACAGAATGAAGACCATAATTGACAATTAAGGCCTGCACTAACCTGCAAAGGCACAGTTCTTGCTGTCTTGATATACACAGATCAGAAATATTGCTGTCACGTTCAAGTGAGTAATGCAGTGTTTGCTTAGGATCTCCTTTGCCTGGCTCCATTATGCCTTCGCTGCTACAAAAGTTCAGAATACTCGAAAACGTGACCATGTCTGGTTTTACACATGCATGCAGCATGTCATCAACGCATTGTATTGCTAAGAAATGTTGTTGCTGATGTGCATATGCTGCTATCATTCTATTCCAAATGATTACATCTGGACTAGACAACCTGTTAACTACCATTTGTGCCTCCTCTAACTTCCCGCTTTTGACATATAGATCCACAAGCCTACTTCCTATAGCATTATCGAATTCTAACTCCCTTTCTATGATTAACTCATGAATTTGCCGTACTGGTTCTATAACACCTATGTCAATACACGCTTCCAGGATGCTTAAAACTGTAATTTTGTCCGGTTTTCTGCTATGCTCCATATGGTGATAAAAATGAAGGGGCAGCCAGCCTGGGCCAAGCTTGACATGGGCATTGATAATAGCATTCCATGCATACTGATCTGGAAGCAAAATCATAGAAAATATATGGTTAGCTTCAGCTAAGTTTCCACAAGATGCAAACAGACGAATAAGATGGCTAGCCAGATGGGAGTCCCAATGAAGCCCATTGCGTATTATGAAGACCTGCACTCTTCTACAAATACCCAAATCTTGCCTTTTTCTGCAGCCCTCCACAAGGTGGTATGCAAGCCCTCTAGATACAGGACCTCGGTCCTTTATCTCTGCAGAGTATAGAACTTCATCAAAGGATTGGTTGATCGGGATATGGTTGTGGCGAATCAAACCATAATATGTGAAATTCTGGATCGAGCAGCATCTATGGAATATGCAGGGTGGAGATGAACCGCCTACCAAGATGCGAGACGTGAGCATTTGCGAGGAAATCTTTGCCTCTCTGCTTGCAGGGATCATGGGCCCTGCGCCTCATTCTGAATGATGTTTGCCGCAAAGCCACAAGCTTCCTTAAAATTTGAAGTTCCGCAACTGTTGTACATCAATCAAACACCAAAAAACTCAGCCTATATTTTGAATGTTCATGTTGCCTCCATGTCATTCTTCACAGAGTCCATTGCAGCATGTGAAATGGAAAATGTAAATCGCTGGCCAACTGTGGATTATTCGAAAATTCTTTGATATATATTACCTACGCGATTTAATACCTCAAACACGTTCTATAAGGTTTGCTGTAGATGTTCATATGATTTCGGGCAAAGGTTGGGTTTGGTGATTGCCTTTTTTTTTTTTTAAGTGGCTCTTTCGTAATGGTTCGATATAGAAATTAGGTTCTTTCCATTTTTGGTAGGGCGGCATGCGTCGGACCTCCTAGGGCATGCATTCACCTCCGCGATAGAGTTGCGGATATTGCAAATGGATTGCAAGAACAAAAGAGGGCATACCAACTAAAACCGTGCTTGCAAACCGCCAATTACCTTTGCATTATCGTTTTCGGATTTGGCTCTCGGATTATCAAATTGTAGCATCGGCTAATGATATTTGAATTGGTGACCGCGTTTACCCACATGTAGCCATCAATGTTCCACAAACACAAGGGAGACGATTTTTAGCGTTTTAAATTTCTAAATGGACCGTAGCCGCCCCTTTGGTTTCTCTATTTTCCCCGCTTCTGTAAAATGAACGATGTGCAATTCCAACGGAGATTATCGGCTTGCACATTTTGCAGAGTTGAGGCTTGATCTGACCATTGCCTTTTGCTTTTCTAAGTTTTCATCTAAGATAGAATTATTGTTACGTGACGACTTCTTTGTGGTCGCCACCAAAATGTAAATGGGCAGCCTAATCTTCCTGTTTGTGCCTATGATATAAAGGCCATCATGGTTTTGTTGTGCACAAAGTTAGTGTAGTTTGGGATGTTGTCACGAATGTCCAAGATGAGATTGTGTGATGATCTCCATTATAATATGGAAGTTCTTTGTCTTCATATAAAATCAACAATTCCTACCATGCCATTCGACTCGATTGTGCATGTATTCATGCTTAATTTACTGATTTGTGGATCTACTGTTATATTGGAATTGTATTTTTCTTGTATTCATGTGCAATTCAATGGTTGTGGTTTTTTTTTTCCAATGGTTTAAGGCAAAAAAATAGCGATAAGGTTACAGATAGCGATAAGGTCACGTTCTAGAAGATGAGCAAATCTACCTTAACATCACAAAGAAAAAAAAAAAAAAAAAAAAACTAGCTAAAAGCACACCAGAAGACTTTGGTAAGGTTAGATTTGTTAGGCATTTAAGTTTGGTGCCATTAAGCAACAGCTTTTTTGTGTAATAGAAATAACATAAGTTTGTGAAAGTTACAGTTATTTCCATAAAACTACCCCCAAAACCAAGGGCATTTTTGCAATTTTGGCGAAACATAAACGTATCTTGGAGGTTTTTCCATATTATTATTAACATTATCACAATGATCTATCCAAACAATTATTGTAGTTAACTAGTGGAATGTAAAATGCATCTACTTATTACCATATGAGTTGAAGATGCCATTGTATACACGATGATAAAATGTTGTAAACATAATAGGAAGGAAACCCAACTACTTATAAACTAGTGATGGTACCAAGGTTTAGCAACCATTTGTCATCTTGTAACTTGGCAATAAAAAACGGTTATGCACTTGAGATTTCAAAAGCTTACAAACATATACGAAAATGGAATTGTATGCCTTTACAGATGGATTTGTAGGTTATGTAATTTAGAGAAACACAAAACAAATTCGAGTTGGCAATAGCTTAGGAATGCCAGTTATACGAATTTAGGCATAGGGGTTGCTTCTATTGGAAGTTCAAATTTGCTCCGAACCACCACAATAACGTTGCATGTGTAGCTACTGTTGTATGTGTAGCTACTGTTTCTATATCTGACTGCAAAAATATCTGTTCAAGAAACTATTTTTTCAAGAAATCTCAAGAAGAGAAATGCAAACATTTGAGTGGCAATGACTGTATGTATCAAGCTCAAAAAAAGTAGGGTCACCTTGCTACCCATAGGAAGAATATCTACAATTGTACTTACATATTAGTCAATCCATGATAACAGTGGAGTGCGTACAACCAGTGGTTTAAAGTAGTATAGGTCGAAAGTAATTAAACCTTGGCATTCATCCCCAATCCTAGAAATTTCTGATGTTTTCTTTTCTTTGCCATGTCTAAAATGAAGACATTCATTGTGGTATTGCCAATATGGCCGAATTTAGTTTCCAATCATACAATATGCAACTATAAAGTTCTAGAAACTATCGCCTAATATCAATGATCAAAGGAACATGTGAATCATTGAAAATATCGCTCCAATCTGGTTGACGGGGAGATGAAATGGAAATGGCCCATAAGATTAGATTTAGGCTCAAACTCACGATAGAACAAGGCAAATGCTCTTTTATACTAAGTGCTTGCTTTTGTCATGAAGTTTCAATTGAAAGGGCAACTTCCAAAGAAATGAAGCAAACAGCATTTCAAATTGTTTCGTGGTATGTGAAAGAGAAGCCACAATACCATCTATAATATTGTCCTTGAGGTATTCAAACAGAAGCAGGCGAATACTTTTAAATGTCCGGTTATGTCCTTGCAAAAGTTTAGCATTTCAAGAGTTGCACAATGTTGCACTCACAACAATAAAACAACCGGATTTTTCAATGTCGCGTTAAAATTTTGCTAACCAATTGTTATAATGAAATGGCATTGCCCTTAAACATTCCACGACTTCGGTCAAAATTTTGTTCCAAAGATAGCAAGGTTAATGCAACTTTAGAGGATGAATTACATGCTTGAACATATTACTACCTTGCTCTTCTTCATAATACCCAACATAACTCCTAGTGATTGTGGCCCAATATCAACAACTTCCCAAAAAAATGCAAGCACCACATCAAAATTATAAGCATTTCCCTGTTTTATCGCATGCCGTTTCTATAATAAATGGACAATTATTATTTCAATCAATACTTTTCACTTAAAAAAATTGATGATGAATGATGCCTTTACAAGGAGCACATCAATAAGTTAGCCCGGGGCCCACAAAATCTACCGTTCATGCCCCGAAAAAGCATGCAGACTCATTGCCTCCATTCGCACAGGTGCCCACCATCTTGTTGACCGAGGGTTATGGCTAGGTGGATCGGGGAGCCCCGCCAGCTCTTGGCGCCGCCAAACGGGTGCCATTGAGGATGAGTCTCACACTGGAACAAGTTGCCCGGGTTGCTCAGCCGTATCCGGGCAGATATCCCCTTAGTATGGTCGGACGTGCCCTTGCATTTGCCGATGAACACACCACAAGACGCATCTTATGGGTCATACATCCGAGGTAAGATGAATGGAGGAGGTCACCTTTGCCCCCCACCGGGTCTGTCCATGACTAGGCACTACACGGGTGGTGCATGACATGATATATTGGGATGTTTCTCGCATTTTATATGATTAGCCATTTTGTTGAAAAGTTGATTGTCGCCACAGTTTTTCCTCAAAACCCTTTAATGGGGGTTTTTTAATCCGGCAAGAATCCGATTGGCCGCTTTTTGTATTGGGTCCCATATGGTGATTGGTCTCCCGTGGACGATAAAAGTACTCCTTCCTTAAGATAATATAGTATAAAGAGAATTATAGCTCTAATGTGTAATAAACTTTCTAAACATTGTATTGAGAAACATGGTATGACTAAAATGTAGCTAATTATTTATTATATAGAAACAACTCAATTGAGCCTTCGCCATTAATGAAGAAGAAGTACCGCCAGGAATTTCTTGTGTGTTGGTCTTATTTTGATTCTCAGTGTTCTGTTTATAATACAACTTCTGTATTATAAACCTTTGCTGTGCACAATAAATCTTGTGCTTCTTTCATCAAATCCTGGCTAATAACTAGATTAGGAACTTGCATGCTAGTTGAAGCAAGTAGAGCCAACGCCACAGTCCCCACAAGTATAATTGTGCACACTTCTTTATTAAGGCTCTGATAATATCTATCTTCTTGGATAGATCTCCACCACCTGCCTGTATTTAGATGTTTTAGAATATGTGTTGCATAGAGAATAAGATTACTGAGATAGACTAATTCACTTATATGTAAAAAGATGCCTGCAATTCAGAAAGTTAGTCATTTTAACAGCAAGATGCATTACAACTTCAAATTTAATGCCTTATACTACGTGTCTTTTAAATTTGCAAAAAGAAACGTGTCTTTTAAATGGAATAACAAGGAAGAGATGCTTTTACAAACCTCCAAAGTTCTGACTTTTGTCGCTTAGAAACTCAAGCTCTGGCAGATTTGCCCGTCGCGTTCCTTATATTTTAAATTTTCTTCTGTCAAGGATAGAATTTGTGTTGCATGTTGGTCCCTTTCATCACTACACCGCTGTATTTACCCATGCAATCTCTCTGCCTCTTCAATCAATGCCTTTGGGGAGATGGTTTTGTGCATTACGGTCAGATTATTATTGCCGTGATTGCACAAACCGTTTCAAGGCCGCTATAATTACTTTCATATAGTGGCCAGCATTAAGAATAATTTTGCTACGCTTTTTTGAAAAAAAAATCTAGGATCACATAGAATAGCGAACAAAGCTAGCAATGATGTGGGTTAGGCAAAAGCAGATGCTTTGCAAATGGGACATTGGTTCTTCCTTGTGAGCCATTGCTGAATGCAAAATTACGTGATAACTATGTCCACATTCTATTTTACCCAAGTCATCTCCATCCTCATATTCTTCCTGGATAAAAAATTGTTGTTAAAAGCCAGCAATGAAATGTTAATAACGGCAAAATCTTTGCATTTTTGTTTTTCCAGTCCAAATGAAGATAGACGAGCATTGTGAAAGGAGTACTTGCTTCTCTTCAAACACTGTGTGGTATCACCTTCGCTCAATCCCGTAGAAACATTACCAATCCTCTCCTCAAGAGCCAACAATTCCTACAATCAACTAATAAGTACTCTAAGTGCCAAACGTCTCGCAGCCAATACTAGAGAAAGGGGGTCTAAAGGGACTTCATATGACATGTTGTCAACATCTAGTCTCCAATCCCTGTGTTGATCATGAAGACCCATTCCACCAAGGAGCAACGTTGCTTCTAGCATCAGCAGTTGCTAATTAAAAGAACGTGAAGACATGTTAACATCTGAAGCATAACGCGAAAGTAGATTGCACAGTAAGTACTTGATCTCACCTCATGTGTAAGATACTCATCTCTTTCAACCCGTTCCAATGCAAGAAGAATCTGTAATAAACCATATCAGCCTATCTAACAAAATGCAAAATGGCAACAATTTGTCAAGTGAAAACAGTATCCCACTTGGCAACTAACACATTATATGACACCCAAAAACAATACAAATTGGATAACTTAAAGACAATAAACATATGGAAAAGGAATATAAATGTTGCCAGGATTCTTATAGATGAAGAAATGAAGACAAACCTCTGCCAAGCCTTCTACTGTAAGTCGTGGTGAATCTTCAGAACCTAAAATGACCTTGCAGTTCAATGAAAGGCATACCTTTCGATTTTCAAGCATGAATTTCTGTGTAATGCGGCAAATACATGACTAATTTATGTGGATGCTTCAGACTTTATTCTGTAAACCTAAGTCAGTTCTCCTGCTATGCTTTATACTCATCGTCAAAAATCTTAAGGCTACTATGAAGAAAGGGTTTTGATTTTTCATAAACATAAGATAAAGAGAACATCATTTCATTTCAGGGAAGCCCATCTATGGAGCTACAAGGAATTGTTTTCCTATAGAAATCAAAAGGAAATGAAGGAAATATATAGAAGGAAAAAAAGGGACAGATGCCTCTTAAAAGGAATCAACAATTCCCAGGAGAACGAGGCGTTCTGGCGACCTATTCCATCTCCGTAGGCCATTTTCCCTTGCTTTTCTAATTTTCATATCCGTAGATTCATAAAATTAAAGATCCGATGGCTTGGAATATTGCCACATCATATTTTGATGATGTGGAATGGACACGTGGATAGGCTAGAATTGCAGAAAGAGTTGTAGGCCCGGTAACTTTGCATAGCCAATTGTAGGACATTGTGTGGGTGGTGTTTTGTAATATAAAATTGAAGTCGAATTAAGGCATTAGATAGTATAGTTTTTGCAAGGAATCGACAACTTTGGTTGATACTCACATGCTTAATCCACATGAAAACTGTTCAGAATACAGAGAAATTCCATGCATGATTGTAATCAACCTCTTAGGTAAATCTACACTATAATGCTTATTATTTGAAAGCATATATAGGAAAAATGTGCCTTTTATTCAATCAACTTAAATCTTGACATGTTTTGATTAGGATTGATTTTCCTCATTGTCAAGATCTCTAGATCTCCGGGATCAATGACTAATTTTTCTAGCATTGCTTTCTAATTGATGATTGCACTTTCAACATCTGCTTTGCATTTGGCTCTTCTCAATGATGTTCTACTTGCTTTTTTTTTGGTTAAGTTATATCATTGTGCATCTCATCTCAATATTATACCTTTATTTGAATAGTGAGAGGTTCTCCCAACATTTCAATATAAAAACTCGTGTAAAAGTATGCTCTAGATACCTTAAAATCAACAAGCTCAATAATAAAAACGATGTGAGGTTTGACCAAAATATAGATGGTTTCATGTCTCTATAAATCACATCCTTATTGTGCAGATGCTCCATTGCTTTTGCGGTTTGTAATATAATGTCGATTATTTTAAAAGCGAGCTTTTTATTTCCTCCATCTCTAGCGGGTTCTCTTGTTTTTTATCCATAAGTTCTAGCGAGAAGACCTAGGGCTTTTTCTTCCCACAGAAAAGATCTCCTCCAATCTTCAAATGGCTTCAAATGGCGAATGAATATAGAAGACATGAAGCAAGCTGCTGCCAACATGGTTTCAAACACAATAAAACATTAATATAGAACATGAAATGAAGTGCTTGAACAAGCCATGCCTCCACCTATCACATTTCAAGAAGGCTACATGCACCAAATCAGGGACCGCAAGCACGCGGGATGAGAACTCCCAAACACAATAGAATGGGCTTTAGAACATGATCATCCAACACTTAACGCATATGACATTAGCGACCAATAAAAACGTAACATACTTGCATAAAAAAAGGTGCACGCACTAAAGCGAGAATCAATCAACATGTAATAGGTGTGTCTACAAAATCGAAATCACATGTGTTTATCTTTGGGGATTTGAACCCTCCGCCAAATGGTTCTAACATTGCTTCCTTATCCATGGATTTGCACACAACAATACTCTCAAAATTTCTTAACCTCAAATATTCTCTCAAATGCCGGGATGAACAATAATGCACCATAAACACATCCACTTAACAAATCAAGAGGCTCAAGTATTAAATGGCTCCCTGTTGCAAAATCTCCTTAGGAAATCGATCACAGACTTAGTGATTTGAGTCCGGGGCCAAAGGAATCACAATTCACAAAATCGGCTGGAAATGAATGCTTGCTTCAAGCCCGGAAAATAAAGCAGAACAATCCACCTTGTACAAAATTTGTCTGAGATCATAAGATTCCACGTCCGTCCACAACCTCTACCAAAGAAAAAGAAACATGCAAAACTGTTGTTTTGGCAGAGCCGCAAAAGAGTAGATTGGATTGTGAGCTTCATTTTATACGCCTTAGCCCGGTTGTGATGTTAACAATGAGATGCCATCGTCGAACCCTAAATCGAGGGCTGCAAATTTAACCCTAATCTTCATTTGCGAAGCCCTAAAGAAACAAAGTTGAACTTGATTCCGTCTTTAACCTAGAGCAAAGGTCAACAAAAGCCGAGCTTTGTTTTCCCGGAAAAACAAAAGTGGTTACTATTTTGGGCTTGATGTTTGCCATAGCCGACAAACGCCACAACATATTCTACAAGTATCTTGACCATGTGCCTTCTTTCAAGCTACAAGAGCTTGTCTCGACAACTTCGCTTGAGATCTTTGGTCCCGGCACCATCGACATCGAGAGAAAAAGTCTCCATTCCGGCAGGATGGTTCAAAAAATTAGAATATCTTGAAACAACAAGAGAGAGTGCCTTTGCGGCATTTGAAAACTTGAGTCTAGAAGCGAGGGCGAAGCATTCTCCCAAAATTTGGGCATAACTTCCCAAAATATGAAACACTGGAATTTTCAAAATTTTCTTGATCTTAGATGAAATCCAACGATGGAAATAGCTTCCACTTGCACAAAAATCCCACTTGGCGGCAACGTGGACACTCTAAAATTGCTTGAAAGTATCAACTTGTGTTTGTGCAAACGTGCGAAAAAAAAAAATAACTTGCATGAGATTGTTGCATTCTGAAACCTCGCATTCATCATGACATTCTTTGAGATGTCTTAAAATGTTTAAGTGGAGTATATATCTAACTAGAGAAAACAAGATGCTAACACATCAATGGGTTGCCCGTTGGAAGACCCATTGATGCATCCACAACTAGGCACCATTATAATCAACTATATCCATAAGAAATGTTGTGTTCACATCCATTCAATGCACATGATGTAAAAGATAAACATGTTTATTGCAAAGGTCCCATACTTTGCCATACTATTTGACTTATTTAACTACTTTCTAGTGTGAAACTTTCATACCTATACTTCTAACCCATCCAAATATACTCTTGTTGTTGCAATGATGTAATGAAACTACCTAGAAAATGTATTGAACTGTCTTACAATGCCTATTTATCAAATGCCACAAGTAAAGGCTACAAAGGAATCATCGACTTTTAGGAGGATCTTCACGCCCTTGCACATCCTCGAATGATCCTCATCATTTTATAGACTGGATTTTGGCTTTGCACTTTACCCTTTATATTGCAATGGTTTTGACCTTTTGGTCGTCTAACCTTGCATTCCACCTTAAGCTCACAACTTATACAGTTAGAACACATAGATTATCTGTGCAGAGATAACGAAATCATAGAAAGGCAAAGACCAAAATGCAAAAACAATATTTTAGGCAAATACTTTGGTTTTCATGAAGTTTAAAGATGCATCACAATGGGATAAAAGATTGGAAATGTTTAAAAGCAGAAAACAAAATGCATAGTGTTTCTCTCTCTAGGCATAATATTGGAAACAACCTTTATATATAACAAGCAACTTTAGATTTACTTGAAATGTTGAAGCATGACTTAGCAAATGATGAGATATTGACATCTTCTCATGTCCTGCTTGCACATGTATAAGTTTACTTCTCTATATGCATAGCGTTAAAGATACCTCAAGCGTTAAAGATGCCCCAAACCCGTTCTCCACCATAGTTAGCACAATCCTCAAAACCAACAACTTCTCATTATCAAAGGGATGATGAAGAAGATTAAAATGCTCCTCAATTTTAGCCAGGAAGGAAGGAAGGAAGGAAGGAATTAACTATTTTTTAGTGCCCACGAGGAGACCAATACTTCTATGGGACCAAATACAACTCTTGTTGACAAGCAATTACTACCGGATTAAAAACCTAGAAGGGTTTCGAGGGAAAAACCGTTACAATGCCTATTTACAAATGTTCCAATATAAAGAAATACAAAACACACAAATATATACACTTTGTAGGAGGATCTTACCCGTAGTGCACATCCGGTAGAACGGTCCTCATCATTTTCAAGGTCAATTTTGGCTTTGCACTTTACCCTTTATATTGCGATGGTTTGACCTTTTGGTGTTCATCGGCAAATGTAGAACAAAGTCCGGTTAGAACTAATAGATTATGTCGTCGGATGATAACGAATCTTTGGGCAAAGACCAAAGTGTGAGACTCATCCTCAATGGCACCCGTTTGGTTTTCATGAAGTTTAAAGGCGAGCTCCCCAATGGCCCGCCTCGATCGTAGATGGTGGGCACAAATCGCGCGAATGGAGGCAATGAGAAACAACGCTTTTTTCAAGGCTTTAGGATTTGCGGTAGAGCTGCGGGCCCGGACCAATATTGACAGGTTGATGTGCTCCTTGTAAGGCAAATAGGCAATATGCCTACAGTACATTGCTGATCTAACATACAATGTAGTATTCCGACTCAGCAACTATTTCATCAGCTATCCACCTTTAAAGACACGTCGAGGCAATGCACAATAAAAAAAAGACCATATACGTTTAGATCATATGCTTGAATCTCGTGTATAATGATCACCAAAGATAAATTTCCAAATCTAGACTTGCATAAAAGAGGCTTTTTTTTTCATAAAAACTTACAATGCATGGTCTATTTTGTGGTCATTATTGAGTGAAGATCACATTTTAGAGACTGGAATTAAGTTATATTCTAGTCCTAGCTCCTCCAATGGTGGTATCCCTTTTCCAACTATTACTTTTTATTTTATCTAGATTATCACTAGCTTCTGATCTTCCAGTTCTGCCACTACAAGACTAACCACCCTCATTCCATTCATGTTACAATTTGCTTCTGCAATGAAAATTGTCTGTTGAATCAATCTAGCTAGTTGGGCTGTTAGTTTCTTCATAAAAGCTATACAATTGCGTGAACCTTACTTTGTGTGCATACTTCTGTGAACCGTTTACTTCTCCCAAAATATGTCGAGAAATATGATATCGAGATCACCATCTTGCCGCTAGACGTGATGTATCAACACTTATAGCTCTCAGCTACTAAGTGTTTACTAAGCACTTTATCAGAGTCTAGCAACGGCCCACCACTTCTCATAATTAGCTACGGCATAATTAGGAGTGGTTGGTAACGGGAGCAATTAATATTGCCTGCCCCTCTGTATCTCTTATATTCTCACATACATTTCAATACAATTCCATTTTGCCTTTGTTTTGAGAGATTGATTCAAGATCAACACAGCAATGGAGAAGAATGCAAACTACAACCAGATTACCTTCCCTGGCGGTCGTGCGATTCAAATCCTTGATGGCACAGGTTTCCAGCAATGGAAAAGGCAGAATGATTGTTATTGGCCAAGAACTTGCATCAGATGCCAAGAGTATTACTGATTTGCATGCTTGGCACCGGCGAGATGACAAGGCAATGACATATATCGGGCTCTCTTTAGCTGACTCTATCCTTGATGAGTTCCAGCAAGAGAATAGTCATGATTTGTGGCATGCTCTCATTAAGAAGCATGATCAAAAGACCCATATGATTGGGCATTTGCATGCTGAAGCAGCGAATATACGCTGGAAAGGGATCGAGAGTCTTGACAAAGACAGCATGAAGCACGCCTTCCAACAAATTGAAGCCTTTGCACAAGAAGATCAGATCTCAAAGTCGATGCAACTAATTTTCTTCCTCGGGTCACTACCTAATGCATTTGATTCTTTGTGCAGCAGCTTTATGCAAGACAAAGATATTGTTAAACAAATTCAACTTATTAGTAGTCACAGTATTGTCTAGAGCAAGTTAAAGCAATATGGCAACTAACTTAGATGTTTTCAACCACTGCACAATAATAATGCAATAACAATGCAATTTAGTCAATACACCAAATCAAAGTATTGACCAATATTTCACTTGACAATCGACAAACATTGTCTAGCAGCCCTGTTCGATGCATCCGGATTCATCTTAATCTTAGATTTATAGATCTAATCCAGACCGATAGGAGTCGGTTCCGGATCGGTTCCTGCCGGATCGGCTGAGCCTTAGGAGCATGAGATTATTTGGTCGAATTTCATTCGACCCCTTAATAACAACTATAATTATATCCTCCTTATCACATATTTTAACCATGCACCTTCATATCTTTTTATCCAACCCATTCACATCATTACTACTAGTTCCATATTTTAAGCAACCCTAAGGTTGTATCATATGCTTCTAACCTTTGATGTATCCTCTGATCAACTCCTTCAAAACATCTGGCATTAACCATATCTACTTCTTATGAATATCTAACATTAATAATTCTATCATTCCCCTTCATGTTAGATATTCTTTGCTCAATATTTTTGCATATTTTGTCATCTATTCCATACTTGATTTCCTGTCAGCAACTTGTTTTTCTAATTTTGTCTTTTACTCTTTACATCCCTTTTGTTTAAAGATAGAGCTTATCCCAAGGTTTTCCTATAACCTAATAAATCTGTGCACTGGAATCACTTTAGTAAATACATCTGCAAGCTGATCTTCAGTATTTTTGTACTCAACTTCTATAATTCCTTTTGCCACCATATCTCTTATAAAATGAACATGTAGTTCAATGTGCTTTGTTCTTTCATGAAATACTGGATTCCTGGTTATAGCTATACAACTCATATTGTCAATGAAGAGAGTAGTTGGTTTATTCTGTGTTGCACCTAACTCAGCCAACAATCTTCTTACCCAGACCACTTCTCTTGCTGCTAAGGAGCCAGCGTTGTATTCTGCTTCTACTATTGACATAGCTATACAACTTTGTTTTTACTTCTCCAAGACACTGTGCTTCCTCCAATTTGTAGAAGGTATCCAGACGTGGATGCTCTGGAGTCCAGATCACCTCCCCAGTCTGCATCAGAATATGCTGTTAACTCAAGACTAGTGTTTGTAAATGTTAGTCCTTTATTTTGTGTACCTTTCAGGAATCTGAGTACATGCCTAGCTGCCTGCCAATGTTTCTTTCTAGGTTGTTTCCATATCGGCTTAACATGTTTACACAAAATGCTATATCAGGTCTGCTGCAATTAGCAACATATAAAAGGCATCCAACCAATTCCCTGTATGGATACTTTTCCGTTTCCAATCTTTCCTCTTCATTTGTAGGACTCATGTCTATAGATAATTTCTGACCTAACCATTGCATCTGTCATCCTAAATTTCTGAAGCATGCCTTGAATATTTCTTTCTTGAGTCAATGTTATCCTCTTGTTCTCTCGATCCCTGTGAACTTCAATTCCAAGAAACTTTTGTAGTGGACCTAAGTCTGTCATTTTGAATATGCTATTCAACAGTCCTTTGCATTTGTTTAGGCATTATAAGTCATCACTTACCATATATTATCATCCACGTATAGTGCTATGATGCAAAAATGAACCTTTTCTCTGTACATATACAAATTACCATCATTTACCATCTTGCTGAATCCTTGCTCTCTTAAGAACCCATCCATACATAGATACCACTGTCTTGGAGATTGCTTGAGCCCATAAACTGCCTTTTTTAGCCTCCACACCATATTATTTCCTTGTTCAAAACCCTTAGCTTGCTGCATATAGATTTCTTCATGCAAGTCAGCATTCAAAAAAGCTGTGTTTACATCCATGTGGTGGATTTCAAGATCCAATGCATTAGCATATGCAAGTAGAATTCTCAAACTTGTTTAACAATAGGGGAAAAAGTCTCATCATAGTCAATACCTTTTCTCTGAGAATAGCCTTGAGCCACCAATCGAGCCTTGAATTTTTGTTCTCCATCATTGCCAATCTTAAGTTTGTATAGCCACTTGTTTTTAACTATGTTCTTGTCTTTAGGTTTTTCCACCAATTCAAAGGTTTGAGTTCTTGCAAATGAACTCATCTCTTCTTCCATTGCCCTCTTCCAATGATTTGAATCATCAGAATTTAGTGCTTCCTCATAAGTGTTTGGCACACTAGGTTGCATAATGGCCATTAGCTCATTAATTTCAATATTTAGATTTTGCAACCTTCTAGATGTACCAGCAGAGGTTCTACCATATTTTTCAAAATCTATATCCTTGAGCCCTTCTCTCAATTTCTGTACCTCAGTGGTTTTTCTTTTGTTGCTTGTATCATGTATTGCATTTTTGTTAAGTTGATCTTCTTCATTTTCTCAGCTTTCCTCATTACGGTCTGATTCTGCTGTTATATCTTCCTGATCACCATGAGCCTCAGCTGGTATTTCATCATCATCATCAGTACTGAAGCTTACTTGACTATCTTTAATCATTGTTTCCTGATTTTCACTACTTCCATATAAGTCTTCTCGTCCATCAATTTCCTTTCTGTTTTTGTATAATATAGATTCAGTAAATCTCACATCTCTGCTCACAATAATTCTCCTTTCCTCTAGGTTATATATTCTATAACCCTTTGACATTTCGTCATAACCTACTAGATAACCTTTGATTGCTCTATTGTCAAGTTTCCTTCTTACTTCTTTAGGAACATGTGAAAAAGCCAAACAACCAAATGCCTTTAAGAATTCATATTTTGTAGGTGTTCTGCTCCATAAATCTTCAGCTATTTGTCCATTAAGACTTGATGATGGTAGTCTATTCTGGATGTATACAGCTGCTTGTACTGCTTCTTGCCACAGAAAATTAGGTAATCCAGACTGCTTCAGCATTGATCTTACAGAATCAAGTATATACCTATTTTTCCTTTCGGCTACTCCATTTTGCTGAGGAGTGTGACTACATGTAATTTGTCTTTTAATCCCTCTCTCTCTGCAATGATTCTTAAATATGTCATTTACAAACTCTCCTCCTCGATCTGTCCTCAAACATTTAATTTTTCTCCCAGTCATCCTTTCTGCTTCTGCTTCAAAGATTCTGTAAGCATTGTAAGCCTGAGTTTTCCTTCTAAGAAAGAAACATTTAGTGTGCCTGGAGTAATCATCGATAAAAGTGATAAAATACCTTTTGCCTTGCAGACTTGTGACATTGATTGGACCACAGAGATCTCAGTGTACCAATTCTAATAGGTCTCCAGCTCGTTCATGTCTTTTCTTGAAAGGTAATCTTGTGCTTTTGCCCATCATGCACCTAAAACAAACAAATTCCTTACTTTCAGCTGCTGTTATCAGTCCCCTTTTAACCATTTCCCTTAGATTGTCTATATTTGCATGACCTAATCTTTCATGCCAGAGTTTTAGAGTTGGAATTTCTACTGAGGTTATGCTTCTAGACAAGCTTTTATTGTGAAAACCAAACAAGTTACCAACTCGTTTTGCAAGGAACTTCACTTTATTATTTTCAAACACTTTACAGCAGTGCTTATCGAATATAAGTTTGAATCCCATGTCCACCAGCTGGCTGACTGAGATAAGGTTCCTTATAATATTTGGAACAGAAAGTACGTCATGTAGGTTAACTATATTGCCCTCTAAATCAAAGAGTTCAAGCATTCCTGACTCGTTTACTTCTTGCAGTTCTCCATCTCCCATTTGAATAAATGTTGATGTTCTTTTCTTCCTTTGCTTGAGAGCATCAGTAGTTCTAACTACTGATCTCTCAGCTCCACTATCTATCACAAGTATGTCACCAATTTTGTTAGAAGCTTGATTAGAAACAGGGCAAGTAATAGATGTGCTTACCTCAGCATCAGAATCTTCTCCTTCAGTGTTAGTATCTTGTGTCAAATTGACACTGCTGGCTCCTTCATTTTTACCTCTCATGGTACTATTTTTTCTTCCAGAACTTGTGTCCCTCTTATTTTTATTTTTTCCAATTCCCTTAGGACTGGGGCATGCAGCAGCTATGTGACCATAACCATCACAATTAAAGCATCTATTCTCCCTTCCTTCCTTCCTTTAGCTTAGGACAGTTGGTTTTCAAATGACCATAAGAATTACATCTATAGCATGGCCCTACCCTTTTTTTCTCATTTCCAAATCGTCCCTTCTTTTTCCCTGCAAACAAGATCTCAATATTTTCTTCTTCTCCCTTTAAAATTTTCTGCTGTTCAATTTCAGTTCTAATCATTAGCTCAGCCTTTTCACGATTTCTAGCAACAGTTCTTACCAAGTTGGATAGCTGTTCAAACTCAGAAAATGCTCTTGACAAAGAGAGTACATGAAAATCTCTAGTAATGGGCACTCCAGCAGCCTCAAGGTCAGTAACAATGTTATCATACTTTTGGAAAAATACAGTCAAGTTATCTTCTTCTTTGAACGTCAACCTTCTTAGCTCTCTATCAAGCAATTCAATTTGAGAGGAGTTTTTAACCTCGTAATTTTTTATCAGAAATTCCCACATTTCCTTTGGTGTTTTATTTTTAATTTTAAAGATAATGTTAGAACTTAACTTACTAGCAATAATGCACCTTGCCTGATGTGATCTTTTAGAGTTGCTTCCACTTGCACCAGCATTGATTGATGCCTCACTTGCACTTCCATCTCTAGTGTTGGTTGTACTGCTCTCAACTTCTTCAGTATTTTCTCCTGATACAAGATTCCATAGATCTTCTCCCATCAGCACATCTTTCATTCTTTCCTTCCAAGCCTGGAATCCAGCTTCACCTTGAAACACCTCAACACCATTTAGTAATGATGAACCAAGTCTAGTTGCCACCTGGATCTGATACCAATGTTAAACAAACTCAATTTGTTAGTAGCCACAGTATTGTGACAATCGATAAACATTGTCTAGCATTCCCCTGCTAAACACGATCCCTGTTTGATGCATCCGGATTCATCTTAATCTTAGGTTTATAGATCCAATCTAGACCGATAGGAGACGGTTCCAGATTGTTTCCTGCCGGATCGGTTGAGCCTTAGGAGCATGAGACTATTTGGTCGAATTTCATTCGAACCCTTAACAACAACTACAATTATATCCTCCTTATCACATATTTTAACCATGCACCTTCATATCTTTTTATCCAACCCATTCACATCATTACTACTAGTTCCATATTTTAAGCAACCCTAAGGTTGTATCATATGCTTCTAACCTTTGATGTATCCTCCGATCAACTCCTTCAGAACATCTGGCATTAACCATATCTACTTCTTACGAATATCTAACATTAATAACTCTATCAAGATATGGGCTTCCATCAAGCAATCACTTCAATTAAGAAGGAGATCGTGATGAGGCAAGATGCAGATAAAGATGATTATGCCACTCTCTTTGCAGCAGGGCATTCAAAGACTCAATCTACCCTAATGGGGATGAGCACGATGAGGAGGAAAAGCACATTGGCATAGACTCCCTCTTCCTAGTAAGCATGAAGTAATGGATTTAGATCCTTCTATTTTCTGGATATCAGACAATGTAGTAGCATCCAATAAATAGATGCCAATTTCTAATATTTCAACACCCAAAGCAACGATTAATAGATATCTCGGCCATTGAGCTAGGATATTTTGATGTGGCCTTCATTTCCTCATTTTCAGGCAACGTAGCAACACTTCAGGTGGCATTCATTTCTGATACTTTGGCGGCGTTGATGCATGGATGCACTCAGGTTCTAACACCTGATCAATTGATTTTTCTGTTCGGATTACAGAAACTTCCAGCACTTGTAGCAGTTCTAGCACCTGCAGTGGTTCTAGCACCTGAACTGCTTACAATACACCAGATTCTTGATCACGGTGCAGATCTTGATACATCCGATCAAGGAGGACATCTTGACCCATCTGATCCAGGAGGTGATTTTGATCATCCTGACAAGGAGGAGTTGAAGAAGAACTTGGTCGAGGAAAAAGGAGATGTTTTCCTCCTCAAAGATTTGCCTTCTATGCTGAAATTATGCCCAGCATTATGGAATTTTGTGGTGTTGCTATTATCAATGAACCCATCTACTATCGTGAAGCTATTTTATATGTTACTGCACCTCATTGGCAGCAGGTAATGGACCATGAAATGGATTCTATTGTTCAAAATGGCATTTGGGATTTTGTTCCTCTTCCTCGTGATCGGAAGGTTGTTGGTAACAAATGGGTCTACAAATGTAGGCTGCAACCTGATGGCATAAAGAACGCTTGGTTGCACAGGGTTTCAGCCAACAACATGGCACTGATTACTTGGAAACATTTTCTCCAGTGGCCAAGATGATGAGCAATTTGAAAAATTTGTACAAGTAGATCTCACATTACAGAAACAAGAAAAGCCTAGCTGCCATCATTCGAAGGATTTATTCAAGTCACAGCGAGGACTTTAGTATCAGCAAGGGAAGAAGACGAAGGGTCCCCTATTGCTTGTACTTCTAGCCAGGACAAAGAAGAAGAAAGTTCAGAGGAGATGGAAGAGCAGCAACCCAAAAAACTTAGCAGGCCAAGAGCCACAATTGCTGCTAAGGAACCAAGAAAAAGAAAGGCGCAGCAACCAGGGTTGCCCTTAAGGCCAAATTTGTCTAAGCATAATTTAGAAGGTCGGGCAAATAATCGAGTTGCAAGATTAGTTATGCTAGCAAATGTTTTCTAGACATGAATATTTTTTATAGAAATCTAGGTCAAGATTTAAGTGTCTTTATTTTCCAAGTGCAATTTCTATGGTGAAATTTTATTCACCGGCATCTATATTTAATCAAGGACACAAACACATTATAACTATAGTTGCATGATGCAATACCATAAGCTTTGCAAATGATAATGTGGCTTATCCTTGTAGATAAAACAAATCTATTAAAAGGGAGATTTGTAAAAAAATGTTCTCCAGTGCATCCTTAGAAATATTTGAAATACAATAGCTACAAAAATAACTCTGTAATTATCATATGCACTTGGATGGATATGGAGAATAGATTAGGTTATAAGCCTAGAATATTAGGCGATTCCTTAAGAAATATTCGAGAAGGAGGGTAGAGGATAAGGCGAATCCATAGTTACGACGCTTAGTGGATGTGGCGATTTCAAGTGGAGTGAGATTTGTTTGTAGAAATATTGGCTAATTTTATTTTTTTCATCTATAACGGGCCCTACTAAACTATAGCATCAAAATTTCTCGATACCCTTAAAAAATAACCTTTTGGCAAACTTTCGTCCTTAAGGGCTACCCTGGCATCAACTGGAAGTGGTGGAAGTCCCCGAGGAACGCATAAAGAAAAGGAAGGGAAACGAAAAAGCACCAGGGGTCGCCATTAAAGAGAAGAAAGTGGATAAGACCTCTGAAAGAATGGAGGAAATAAATAGAGAAAAGTTCGTGCAGGGGGTCATATATCTACCAGCCACATGCATGAGGCTGCCCCCTAAAAATGAAATTGGTGAGAGGCCACTTCAGGTTCACAAGATCTACGTAGACCACTTAAGGAATATGAAAGGAGCAATCCCAATGCTCAAGTGGCACAAATAGTTGTCCTTGTTGACAGGGAGCAGTGCATAGACCCTTGGGACTATGATAGAGAAAATGCAGTTACTTACATGCATTATGTCCTGCGAGGTAACCACAGCTTTTTACGTGTGTGGGTTTGGGAACTTCAAAACGAAATATTTACCATGTTTGAATGCGAGGAGTTGAAGAGCACAGGCAAAGAGTCGGCGAAAAAGAAAAGCTCTGACGTGCCAAAGAAAAAAATGACAATAACAATTTAGAGAAAAATGCAGGGCTTCACAGATACCGAATTGTTAGAAAGGCTGCTCCAAAAGGTTGTTGACAAGGAATTTACTTTAGAGGAGATATCCAAAGAATTGCACAAGTAAGTTTGCCTTTAACATAAATGATTATACAATCTTAATGGCAAAACTGCAAACAATGTCAAAACAACATTTCTTAATGGCAAACTTGATGAAAAAATATATATGAAGCAATCTTAGGGTTATATAAAAGCTGGTGTTGAGCATTTAGTATGCAAATTGACGAAGGCACTTTATAGGTTGAAGCAAGCATCACGTGGACCATAGATTCTTTCTTCCAAGACCAAGGATTCTAGCCTATTGAGGCTGATTCTAATGTCTACATCTGCCGTCAACGCAAGTTCTTACTCATCATTGCTTTGTATGTGGATGATTCCTTGCTCATAGGCAACAATAATGCCACGGTTCTATTGCTATCCCAATAGAACCGACATTCCTTGGATTGGGACGCCTCACCTCATATCTCCTATTTATTCTGCCTCTTCTCCTGTTCTCATTCATCGGCATTCTCTTTGAGCTAGATTTCTCCTCCTTCTCTGTCCTACCAGTTTCCCTCATCCTCCCTCCCTGGATGGTTCGTCAACAATAATTCATGCCCATTTTTTCCATTATGACCTTCCATTGTTGAAGTTTCTCTATTTCTTTTTGGTCGTTTGGGCATATTTAGTTTCTGTCTAGTCTTCTATACTTCTCGAGTCACTCTGCAACCTCCAACATCCTCTATGTTTTCTTTTCGATGAATTTTGCAAGTGCATATGGCCTTATATTTTATGTTTTATTTTTTCTTCGCGTAGCATTGTAGCCTCTGGGGCATACTTATTAGTTCATTTTTTCTCGGCGTGGCGCGGTAGCCTCTGAGGCAGCATTAATCGGATGTTTTTCTTCCCCACAATGGTCATTCTGCGGATGGTATCTTGTATTCTCGACATTGTTATGCTCTCGATGATTGTCTAGTTTTGGAGCATATTTTATTTTCCAAAGTTTTTCAAAAAAAATTTTACCCCTAGTGGGGGGGCACCAATTTGTACTCAGCATTTTCAAAAGCTTAATGAGAACACCACTCCACTAGCCACTTAGTTGTGTCATAGGACCCATCCTAGGAGTGAGTACATTGTTGAATTCAAGACAAGGCTTGCTGCTAAGTTTCCAATGGTAGACTTGGATGAAGCTCGTTATTGTTTGGGTTTGCACATTGCAAGAGACCGGAACAAAGGGATTCTTCATATCCCTCAAAAGAAGTACATTGAAGAAATGCTTAAGCGCTTTGGCATGGTTGATTGCAATCCATCTAAAGTCCCTATGAATCCAGGTTCCCTTCTTACTAAGAAAGATTGTCCACAATCTGATGTTACGCATCTTTCTATGGCAAAAGTTCCATTTCGGCAATTGATTGGCATCCTCATATATTGCATTGTTTGCACCAGACCTGATATTACATTTGCTGTTATAGCTCTCAGCCAATTTTCGGCAAATCTAGGTCATAAGCATTGAGAAATGGCCAAACATATTCTCAGATACCTAAAGGGTATTGCTGATTATGGCCTTACATATTGCAACAATAGTGATGCCTTTTCATTTCTGACATACAGTGATTCCTCACTTAACAATGTGATAGATAACTCTAGGTCCACATCCCGCATTTATTTTCTGCTTGCCAATGCTGTCATTGCTTGGATCAGCAAGAAACAAGGCCATGTATCTCTTTCATCCACTGAAGCAGAGTATGTTGCAGCACCTATAGCAGCCCATGAGATCATTAGTTCGGAGGACTTTCTTGCTGGCATTGGGCAACGTACTCCTGGACCAGCAAGGATGCTTATGGATAACAAAGGTCCGCTGAAGTTTGGCACCCAAAATCTAAGCATGTTCCCAAGCATTATCATTTTGTAAGGGACCTTGTCGCTGATAAACCTTGTTGCAGATCTCTTGACCAAGCCTTTGGCTCGTGAGCTATTTGAGCGACATCGACTTGGTATTGGTCTTGATCGATTCCAAATCTCATCTCTAGGAGGAGGAGGTTGAGCATGGAGATGGTGACCTCTCATCAAGGAGGAGTGTCGAGATATATGATATCGAGATCACCATCTTGCTGCTAGACATGATGTATCAGCACTTACAGCAATTATAGCACTTAGCTCCTAAGTGCTGACTAAGCACTTTATCAGAGTCTAGCAATGGCTTTTGAGACGTCTTCAATTTCCTCCTTTTCAATCTATCAAGTTGCTGGCCAAAAAATTTGTTCTTATTATGTTTGAAGTAGTGATGTGGTGGACTTTTTGGTATCAAGAGGGATTGATCCACTTGGTGGAGAATATATAATGTACCAGTATTATTCTCCTGGCTTTACACCAGATATGGTTCGTGCATTAAAAATGTCTTGCTGGTTCTCGTTGCCTAATCTTCCTCCTGATCTAATGGCTCATCAATTTCTAGTTGCAATTGCAACGGGACTTGGAGTTCATATTTCACACTCCATCATGAATGGTCCAAGAATTTGTGTTTCTATGCCAGTGGACTCGCCTTTACCAGATTGTATAGTTGTGAAGAGCGGGCCTTGGGATAAAAAGCTGGATCTTAAGCTTCTGAATGCTCCAGAATTAGCCCGTCTGTTTCTTGATAAGGAGGCTTTTGTTAGCTTTCATCGAGGTACTTGTGCATCTCAGGCATCTGTTCAACATTCTTCCCAGGTTCAAGCTCCCATTGTTACTTCTTCATCTATTCATGATCAACCTTTGCCGGTTACTTTGCATTCCTCGGCTATGGAAGAGGCTCTACATACAGTTCTGGTGGTGTCACCCTTAGCACCATCAGTTGCAGTTATAGGTTCTACTACTCTCCACGACGTTGCTTCTGCCTCTCATGCTTCTGAGGTTGTTATGGCTGATGGTCTTAATCTTCAGTGTGCTAAAGAATCATGGCGACAGGTCAGTTGGAAGAAGGCAGCGAGGAAGAAGTCTGTTATGTCATCTCACGAGGCTATCTTGCCTTGTACTATTCATTGGCATGATAATTTGATGTCTGTTGATGATCATCTCGATGATCCAGAACATGATGATTGCGATGAGGCTATTAAACGCCTCAAGGTGGCACAAGGAGTATGATTATATTCTGTGTATGGGTGGTTTTGCTTAGTGGACTATTTCGTCCTCTAGGTTTTGAGTTCCATGTCACAGATCCCTTGTATGTATCTTGGTTTTCCTTGATAATAGATTGCCGTCCTCCAAAAAAAAAAGGTCTAGCAATGGCCCACCACTTGTCATAAATAGCTACCGAATAATAGAGAGTGGTTGGTAACGGAAATAATTAATATTGCTTGCACCTTCTGTATATCTTGTATTCTCACATACGTTTCAATACAATTCCATTTTGACTTTGCTTTGGGAGCTTGCGCTCTCGGATATCGGTGTGCATCCCCTTCTCTACCATTCTTGGTGCAACCTTGACAAAATAAAGCAGCCTGAATGCACAGTCTATTTGTATATAACTAAGCTTTTGGTTTCCAATCCATCAAGATTTGGTTTCACCTCACCATAATCCGCTTATACAAATACTTTCAGGCATTAATACATCAAATGGAGTAAATGGGTGCTCAGCATAACATTCTCATTAAGTCTATCATTGTTTGGAATAAGCATATTATATCTAACTTTTAGTTGAAATATATGTTGAGTTTTCCCCCAGATCAAATGATTTATGAACGGCGGACTGCAAGATGACAAAACCCTTAATGCTCAGATCTCTTATACTGCACATAAATCTTGCCAGTTTAACTTGCAAACCTTTGTCTTCATCTTGAGCATGCATAGATCAAGAGTATGATTATCTTTGAAAAGTTTGCATGCTATTTTCCTTCCCTCTGACCATTCTCTTTGGTCCTCATCATGATGAATATACACATCTAAATCCAAATAGTTACTGTGGTAAAACAGCAAATGCACACTTGTTGGTTTGGGCTTGAAAACTCTGGTTTAAAACAAAGCTTGAGCCTATAAGCTTCGGATGAATGAAGGATAAGTAATACCTGATTGTGAGATTGTGGATATCTGTAACTGAGTGTCAACATCTTGCTTGATCCATCGCAATAAATGAACGCCAGGTATCTAATCATTGATCAACTTAATGTTTCTCAACTAATCTTCGATCATGTGGACAGTCGTTCTATTTAAACGTAAGTGCATTGCTACTAACACTGGCTTTGAAGGAAGATAAATCATGTCATCATATGCAACTAATGTCCAAGCATAAAGAGCATAAAGAGCATACCTAAACATGGTATGGGCCACTGCTGCCATGAAATCCATAGCTCAAAGTACGAACATCGCTCCCTTCTTTGGTGTTGAGGATGATTTTTGTAGCTTTTTAGGGAATTCCAAGCCTATGTCTTAAGCCCTTTCATAGGCATATCACCACTATGTTTTTCTCCAAGAATAGAAAGGGTATGTTTTTTTATTCTGGTGCGAAGCCTTCGTTGGTACATCTTTTTAAAGTCGAGGTACATATAACTAGATATTTCTTTTTCTGGTAGCTTGCAAGTGTGGCTATCCACTCTCTATCTTGTGAGCAATCTGTTGGGTGGTGCAGTAAATTTAATGGTATATCTTTCTTTGCGATGTTAAAATATAAATCGCAACAAGAGTAAGAAAATACTCTTGGGTGGTGCAGTAGATAATATTCAAAAGAAATACTTTAGAAAGCACGTTTAGGGGAGCAATGTACACTAGTTTACATAAGGTCGAGGTTATGACATCCATGTAATAATAACCACACGCTGACTAATTGAGGTTTGTATATATGAAAAAGAGATATATTACATCAGCACCCATCACTACATGGAGAAGAAAACATTTCTTATGTACAGTTGAGAAGAACAAGTCCTATAAGATGCGTAAACAACACTTACATTGTTTATTAGCGATGCATATTGTTCTTTCCTACAATACATTCAAAGACCAACTAACTTTGCCAACCAATTGAATTTGAAGGTTTTTTCGAATAATATATGCCTTCATTTGGAACCAATACGGAAGTGTAAGAAATTTTCAGGCCTGCTATAGACTAACACAAAGAGAGCTAGAGATAGAGAGGGTTCCAATGAGCATCGTATAAAGTGGTCATTGGGGGGACATCAAGTTTGTTATTTCAAGTACGATACAAGGCAAGGTAGGTAGGTAGACATCTACCAGGATCCAAAAAGGGTTATGGGATGGACAGAGCATGGGCAAGAAGCACAAATAATAGAACAGGTCATGGAGGCTTTAAAATCAAATAAAATCAATAATATTATGTACTTAAATTATCTAGACATAGCCAATCCAAACGTTAGAAGGCCAATGGCCTAGAATAACTATCACATGCCTCCTGCCGCCCCTTTGCCCATTTTTTTTTTCCAGACGTGCTTCCCACACATTACTAAGCTCCTCCTTGCAATAACACAACTGAAGAGGAGAAACGGCCTCCTGCACTGAAAATGTACCCCCTTTAAGGTGGTGGAGTGCATCAATACCTCTTGTTTGTGGATATTGGGGATAGAAGATTACTTCTAGTAACAACCAACAGATAACTACCAGTAACATTAATTAACACAAACCATTGAGTCCAAAATCCCCCTTAAACCCCCCTTGGTTTGGGTGCATATTCACACGGGGGGTGACTCCGGGCAACGAGAGCTGTTGGATAGGCATATTCACCCCTTATTCCTTAATCTACACTGTACACAAAGTTCCTCGTTTGTGGGGTATGGATGTACAGAATTTGTTATACTGTATAACAAGTTTTACAAAATACTATAAGATTTCAGGCAATATACTATATGATGTTGATTTTGTACGTGCAAAACATAATTATAAGGGCTCTCGCTGCCCTACGTCACCCCGTGTGAATATGCACCCAAACCAAAGGTGGTTTAAGGGGGATTTTAATTTAAATGTGTTGGACCCAATGGTTTGTGTTAATTAATGTTACTGGTAGTTATGTGTTGGTTGTTATACTTAAAAAAAAATTTGGGCCCTTCGGGCCCTAACAAAAGCAAACATAGGAGAACTTTAAGGACCTATATATCAATACTAAGAAGCTTGGATATTCTAGTTGAACACATGTATAAGAGGGCATGGTTCATGCTAGAACATGGATTAGTTCAAAGAGGAACATGCAATTTGTCCAGATATAAAGATAGCAAGAATATATTTAATATTGAGCTATGAGTGTATGATAAAATATTGGTTAACATATCTTTTGAAAAGCCTCCAAATGTTCTCTATAGTCACACCTAGATCTGTTTGAAAACTCCTATGATCTTCTTTCTAAAAGCATGAAATAATTTGTGCCTTTCCAACATGCAAATACGTGGCCTTCACTTTCTAATGTCCATGCATATGTGCTCCATGTTGGCTAGTGCTTGATATGCTTTGCAAATGCCTGTATATCTCTTCAAATACCTATAAGGAAGCCATAATAGTAGGTCATAATATACAAACGCCAATCAGATATCCTGTAAGACATGCATGTAACAGAAATACTTTACTTTATTATGAAGATGTCGAGATGGAAAGAACATAAAAAGAACAGCCAGCATCATCTTAATAAATCTTAATAAATCACTGTTTAACAAATGATACAGAATATTTTCGAATGTATAGCACGGTGTGCAAGATTATGGCCGGATTTAAATGCTGCAGCAATGGAATCCAGCATGAGCAAACAAAAGGCAGTGCTTGATATGCTTTGCGAATGCCTGTATATCTCTTCAAATACCTATAAGGAAGCCATAATAGTAGGTCATAATATACAAATGCCGATCAGATATCCTGTAAGACATGCATGTAACAGAAATACTTTACTTTATTATGAAGATGTCGAGATGGAAAGAACATAAAAAGAACAGCCAGCATCATCTTAATAAATCACTGTTTAACAAATGATACAGAATATTTTCGAGTCTACAGCACTTGGTGCAAGATTATGGCCGGATTTAAATGCTGCAGCAATGGAAGCCAACATGAGCAAACAAAAGGCAGTGCTTGATATGCTTTGCGAATGCCTGTATATCTCTTCAAATACCTATAAGGAAGCCATAATAGTAGGTCATAATATACAAATGCTACATCTTAGATGGACTGTTGGAATAGTCAGTAACGTGCCTATTGATGTTGAAGGTATAGTTGTTGCAGCTAACTTTGTTGTGGTTGCATTTGAAGGAATAGAAGACAAGTCAGACATCTATGACTTACTTTTGGGAAGAAAATAGCTCTCTACAGTCGATGCTATGCTTGTTTGGTCAAAAGAAAATGCATCATTTCCAATGGCAGAAAGAAGGTAACATTATACAACAAGGTAGGTGAATTTGAGGCCCTAAATTTCATTGAAGAAGAGATGCTGTTGTCAAAACCATGTGGAGAATTTGAATTAAATGCAAACAATCAGGTGTCCAACATGGAACTTCCCATTCAGCTAGCACTCCCTAAACAAGATAATTTTGCATACTTATGGTTTGATGGTGGTGTCTCCAAAAGGCTAAGTGTGGCCTCATCTGCTGCCATTCTCAAAGACTCTTTCAATAGGTTGCTTGCAAAAGTAGGCAGAATTTATCCTAAAACTACCTCTAAATATGGCAGAATACAAAGCTTTGATAGCAAGTCTCCAAGAAGCAAAGAATTTGAGTATTAATGAAATTGTTATCTTTGGGGATTCTCAACTTATTTGGGGATATTGGGTGAGTATCAAGCCAAGAATGAAGACATGATCCTGCTTAGAGATCAAGCCATGCATGAATTAAAGAATTTCAAAACTTGGAAGCTCTGTCATGTGCCAAGGGAGAAGAATGGTGAGGCTGATGCACTCTGCAGAAGTGTCCTTCTCGAACACTTGACTAAAGGAGCAATTCAGGTGGAAGAACTAGAGAAAAAAGACCTGCAACAACTCTATCCTATTATGGTAATCAATGCTAGTGAAGAAAAGCAGGTAAAGGAAATCAAACTGAACAAGAAAGGTTTAGATAGAGTTCTGTATGTTGGAGATTTGTTTAAAGAAGAAGATAGTACCTTTGTCACGAATTTCTTTGATGATTGGAAAGATATTTTTGCCTGGGATTATGATGAATTGGTTGGTGTTGACAAAAGTATTTGTGAGTTTGAGATAAAGATTAAAGAAGGTATGAAACCTGTGGTACAGAAACTCAGAAGAATTAATGCATCCTTGTTAGGACTAATTAAAGAAGAGTTATATAAAATGAAGGATGCAGGTGTAATTGCAGAAATTGTGAACCCTGAATGGTTATCTTGCATTGTCAGAAAAAAAAATAAAACCATCAGGATTTGTATTGACTATAGAGATTTAAATAAAGCCACAATCAAAGATTGCTACCCCTTACCATTTCTAAAGGAGGTTTTGCATGCTGTTGCAGGTAAAGATATATATATATTCTTTCTTAGATGGTTTCTCAGGTTTCAACCAAATAAGCATAAAGGAGGAAGATCAGCCAAAGACCTCATTCTTCACACCATGGGGAACATTTGCCATGAAGAGGATGCCCTTTGGACTAATGAATGCATCTGCAACATTCCAAAGAGCTATGGACACAATTTCCAAAGACATGCCTGCTAATGCTTTTTCGTGTCTTCTTGGATGATCTTTGCTTAGGAACCTCCCTCAAGAGTCATTTTGATGTTCTAACTAAGTTGTTTGCCTTGTGCAGGAAAGGGGGAGTCAGCTTGAATCCAAAAAAATGTGTTTTCTTGTCTTCAAAAGGAGAACTGCTTGGACATGTGGTGTCTACAAAAGGCATTCATGTGGCTGAGACCAAGCTTGAGGCTTTAAAAAAGTTGGCACCTCCCAAGACACTCAAACAGGTAAAAAGCTTCATGGGAATGACCAGTTTCTTCAGAATGTATGTCCCCCACACTACAAGAGAATGCCATGCTCAAGGCCGGAAAATACGTCGGAAAAATCTTATGTGTTTTCGGTGAGAATCGCCTAATTTTTTTTTAAAAATTACGGAATTTAAAAAGTTCCGGCGAAAATCGATGAAAAATCGACGATAAATTTTTCGACGAAAAGTCCGAGGAATAAAATGACGCAAAATCGGCGAAAATCGGCGATATTTGTGGCTTAAAATTTGTGAAAAATCGTGAATATTTTTGACGATTAATCGACATAAAGTCGGCCCGAATAAAATGGCGCAAAATCGACCCGAAAAACTTGTGAAATTTTTGGCCTTAAAATTTGACGAAAAAATCGACGAATATTTTTGGCGATTAATCGGCCTTAAAATCGGCGAATAATGTGACGAATTTTTTTCGACGATTAATCGGCGAAACCGGCGAATGTTCGGCGATTCGTTGCGTCCAAGATATTCATCAAAATATTCGTCAGAATGTCTGACATGGATTTGTTAGCTTTAGGTCAACATTACAGGTTTCCAGACTTATTTGTAGAAGTTGCATGACTTCATACATACCGGATTAATTAAGCATAAGTCATGCCATATGAAGACTTGAAAGATTCAAAACTATAATGCAAGTGTCTACCATGGTCTAAGCCTTGAAAACCTCATAGAATTCATGACCCTTTGGTTTTTATTCCTTATTAAACCATGGGCGAAGTTTTCCAAAGTCAAGAATACAGGAATATACATGATTTATACCATGGAAATACCCTTGGCACTGTATCGTAACCAATGATAGATAGATAGGCAATAAATATTAAAGGTATATTACATACATACTAATACCAATTCATCATACAAAATATACCCCCAGGGGGGTTGCATACCTCCTCCATTCGGTATAAAGATTCAAGGGGTAAACATAAAAATACAATAACTAGGGGCTCTCGCGGTATATGTACAAGCAACCCCCTGCATACATACCCAAATTAGACCATATGCCCATGGGGGACTCTTACCTCCACTGTAGGGAATATTATACAATTCTAAACAAGGGATCAATTTGATCTCAAGGCCTTCCATAACATTGAGGCAGGAGGGAAATTCGACATCGATCCAAGAATTTGTATAAGCAATTTATATGTACAAAAACTTTAGATTTTTGCGTGTATTTGTATGGAGCACTCTATGTATTTACTGTGTATATATTTAATAACAATGGTTTGAAACAAGGTATTTTGCTAGTGACTTAATGGTTGCTAGTTTTCCTTAAATTATCCCGTCTATTTTAATTATACCTTTGCTTACCCTTACATCATGTTAAAATTTGAATACCTAAATCCCTAAAAAAAGGGAATACCTAAATCCCTAAAAAAAGGCGGAAGCTTTAAGCTGTATCGCGGGCAACTCAAAAGCGGCTATGGCAGAAAAGGTTTGGAAGATCGAGCCGGCCATGGCGTGTAGAGTTTTAATGCAGGCTTCCTATTCCGGTGCTTCTGCTGATGGCAAGCTTCTTGGCGATGGCAAAGGCTGCCCCAGAAACTTCCGACAGCTCCAAGGTACTTTCTTCTTTTCCCCCTTTCGGTTTTGCTTTTGAGAATCTATGATCTATGAATCTTTTCAGAGGCTTATGTGGAGGATCTATGAATCGTTGGAGTACTGGCGGCTATGGCATATTTGCACATGCTGGATAAGCCAGCGCTGGATAAGAGTTCCTGGGCCAGATTTGGCACGAAATGCGCATTTCCTGTATACGATTTTCCTCAGAGGTATTATTTGTTGTTGCTTGCTTGATTCTTGTTCGCTGGCCTGATCTTCAACTATATAAACCATGTCTGTTGGCTCTGTTTAGAACTAATAGAACACTGGAATACTGAAACAGAGGTAAAACCTGAAGCTATATTAGATGATAGTGATGGTGGATCAGGAAAAGATGGCAGTGATAACAATGGGTGGGGTCATGGAGGCAGTGGCGGCAGTGGAGGGGATGGATCATGGGGTGACAATGAAGAGGAAGGATGGAGCAAAAGCTGGAATGATGGGTTTTTTGAGCTTCTATGCAGCGGTTGGCATGCTAGGGTAAGAACTGACCCTCAGTTTCCTTTCAAGCTTCTTACAGAAGAAGTGATTGGAGTTGGTGCATGTGTTATAGGAGATATGGCATCACGCCCTAATTTTGGTCTTAATGAGCTTGATTTTGTTTTTTCAACACTTGTTGTGGGATGCATTCTCAATTTCGTTCTGATGTATATGTTAGCTCCCACATCTGCCAGTGCAGCAGCTGCATCAAAACTTCCTGGTGTTTTTGCTGGCTGCCCCTCAGGCCATATGTTTGAACCAGGTGCATACACTGTAGTAGATCGAGCGGGGACTTTTTTATATAAGGGAGCTCTGTTTGCTGTAGCTGGCTTTGCTGCAGGTATTGTTGGCACTACCATCTCTAATATGTTGCTTGATGCTAGGAAGAAGGTTGACACCAATTTTGTGCCGCCAAATAAACCACCGCCAACATTGTTGAACGCAGCTACCTGGGCTCTCCACATGGGTCTCAGTAGCAACATAAGATATCAGGCTTTGAATGGCCTGGAATTTTCAATGGCAAAGATGCTTAATCCTGCTGTCTTTAAAGTCTGTGTTTTTGTAATCCGAGGTTTGAACAATGTGCTTGGTGGCACTTCTTTTGTAGTGCTTGCACGATTGACGGGGGCACAAAAGGTGGAGAAACCATCCTTGGACATGGTTGCAATTGAAGATGTGAAAGTTCTAGAGCAGCAGGAAAAGAAAGTTCTAGAGCAGCAGGAAAAGCAAAATAAAGAAGGAAGAGCAGCAAAGTTATGCGAGCAGCAGGAAAAGCAAAAGGAAGGAGGAGCAGCAAAGTTATGAGATTAGGTTAAGGTCCCTCGCCATTCCAAATTTTTCCTCTGATATCGCCATTTGTTAATATATTGCCATTCCAAATTTTTCCTCTGATATCGCCATTTGTTAATATATTGCTTTGCCCAATGTTAGAATGAATATGGCAGAGGCCATTGGATTATTTCTGTTGAGAAGAATGTGCACTTAGAAGACGCCATATGTGGCAAAAGTACTTTCAGAAATTCTAATGCTGATATTACTTTGATGCAGTTTGCTGGAGTCCATTGCCCATGATCTTTGTTGGCATTGTACAGATTGTCAATTCTTGACATGTAACTATGATTATATTTGAATACAGAAATTTTTCTTTAATATACACTCTTTATCTCTTTATGAATGTATACCCTGTTAAAGCTAAATATCATTATAAAGAAATCATCCAGATAAAATGCAAATATGCCAAAATTATGAAAAAAATGAGAATGCTGAAGAAAATGTGCTAAAGCACTTATGAAGCATATGACGAATATTGTGACAAACCTGACGAAAAACCTGACGTAAAAAACGGGACGCATGCTATGATTTAATATTTCGATGAAAAATATGATTTAAAATTACGACGCTTAACTCGGCGAATATTACGACAAGAAATTTCGATTTAATTTGGCGTCCGAAAACAACGAAAATGCCGACGCAAAAATCGACGATTTTTCGTCAGAGAATATACGTCAGAATATGCGTCAGCCCTATGAGTCTGGGCAATTGCCTATTTTGTAAAGGGTTTCTGACGATTTTTCTGACGCAAAACAGGTTTTCTGTTGTAGTGCCACTTCTCATACACTATGAATTCAATTTCCAACCTCACAAAGGTTGGAAATTTTTCCAAAAATGAAAGCAAGCACATTCTGGTTGATTGGAATGAAAAGTGCCAGGAATCTTTTGACAAAATCATTAATGCCATATGATATTCCATCTTGCTAAAACCCCCAGATTTAGAAAAGCCCTTCAAAGCTTATATCAATGTCACTAAAAAGGCAATTGGTGTTGCTTTACTACAAGAGGATCATATAATTGCTTCTGCAAGCAAAATGTGGTCAGATACTGAGCTAAGATATCCTAGACTGGAAAAGAGTGCAACAGCTCTCATGTTCCTGATAGAGAGGCAGGGATATTTGCTACAAAACAGCCAAGTTCAGGTCTTTATGAGGCAAAATCCTTTGTCACTCCTTTTTGCTAAAAAGCAACCCAAAGCAAAGTTGTGCAGGTGGGCCCGTAAAGTCCAAACCTATAATATTACTGTAAAAGTTGTCAATTTGGTGGAAAATCCCAGTGCATATCTGCCTTATGTTCTATTTGAACACGAGGATCAAGATGGTTTGTGTAATGATGATCTTGTTACTAACTTGATTGCTTTTCATGCAAGAGACTTAGACTGGCAGTGTGAGATCAGAAATTACCTTGAAAACAATGAAGTGCCAAAGAATTTGAGCAGTAGTCAAGAAAGGAGATTTAAAGATAAATGCAAAAAATTCAGGCTCATTGAGAATGTATTGTGTAAAGTTGACAAGGAAGGAGTATTGCTGAGATGTGTAGATGATGAAGAGGCTAGAATGATCATTGAAGCGTGCCATGAAGGAATATGTGGAGGACATTTTGCTGCTGACACAACTGCAAAGAAAATCTTGAGGTCAGGATATTTTTGGCCTACCCTTTTCAAGGATTGTTATAATGCTATAAAATGCTGCCATAAATGCCAAATCTTCGATAGATGAACCTTACACCCAGCTCCCCTCACTGGTGTAACCTCCCCAATAGATCCACCTTCTTCAGCTCAACACCAATTTATACTTGTAGCCATAGATTACTCACTAAGTGGGCTGAAGCAATTCCCTTGAGAGAAGCAAATGCCTATGCTACTGCAAGGTTTCTTCATGAAAATATTTGTGCCAGGTTTGGAATTCCTTTTAAGACTATGTCTGATAGAGGAAGTCAGTTTGTCAATCAAACAACTACACTATTGCTAGCCACCCTGAAGGTCAAACACACTAAGAGCTCGTCCTATTACCCTCAAGGCAATGGTCAAGCAGAGTCAACCAACAAAATTCTCAAGTCAATCCTGAAAAAGACTATTAGCATCTCAAAGAAAGATTGGCACCTAAAACTCCATGATGCACTTTGGGCCTATAGAACCACAATTAAAGCTTCCACAAAGCACACACTTTTTAGTTTAGTTTATGGCATAGAGTCAGTAGTGCCTGTTGAATTGGAACTTCCTTCACTCAGATTGGCATACTAGTTAAATCTGGAAATGGATGAGGCTCTAAAGGAAATGTATGAGATTAATGCAGCTTGAAGAACACAGGTATGAGGCAGAGAATGCTGTTATGATTAAAAAGGCCAAAGACATTGCAGCTTTCAAAGCTGCTCACAAACTCCAGGTACTTTGAAGACAGGTGAGTTAGTCTTGAAATGGAATAAAGCAAGGGAAGACATAGCATCCAAATTTGAAAATCTCTGGGAAGGGCCTTTTGAAGTCATTGGCACAGCAGGAAAAGATTCTTATTGGTTGAGAGATGTATCTGATGGTAGAGAATTATTAAATCCTATTAACATTCTGCATTTGAAAAGGTATTGGCAACAACATGTTGCCCTGAGCTTATTCAGTTGAGAAGCACTTAGAATTTGTAGGTAGGTCTAGTTTGATTTGGTTGAATATTATATCAAAAAAGTAAAAAGGAGAAATTAGAAGAAAAGAAGAAAAAAGAGAAATAAAGAAAAAGACAAAAATAATGTAGTAGTTTCAGGTGTTAAGCTTTAGTTTTCAGATTTTAAGCCCTGGAACTGATCAATCTTCTTAGTTCATCCCAGTGTTGCAAAAGCAAAAGTCTGTGCAGGTTCTGATCGAGTTGAGATCCAAATCAAGTGCTAACATTGTCAAGACTATGGATTCCATGCAGGAGCATCTGGATTTTACAGTCATCCATCTCATCTTTCATTCATTACACTACACACCATCACCCATAGTTGCTGCCACTCCCTTCACAACAACAACTCATTTGAGCTAACAGATCTTATTTCCACATGCAGGTGCATCCTAATACATGCATTCCACACTCATCTGCTCAAAAGTTGTCCTTGCTCCACATAAAACACTCCATATTTCCATCCAGCAGTCCACTCCATTTCTCATGCAAGTTCATTTGAAAACCACCTCCATGTTCACATTCATGCCTCACTGAACACTATCACTACCACTTTCCTTCAAATCCATTGCAGGTTCATTGAATTGCCAAACACCTCATATTGGCAATTAGCTGGAGTCCTATTATGATTATCAATCATCAAGAAAAAGAGACCAGCCTATTCTTTTAGTTTGGCATAATGCTGCCATGCTATGGCAGCATGGAAGAGCAAGGCATATTTCTGACACTTATTCTCACACTTTGATCTGAATTTAGAGGCACAAGAAGAATTCATACTTGCAAACTTCGAAGACTTGAAGAGCAAGGTGAGGACATTTGACTAAGGTCACACAAGCAAGGCAAAAAGGAGAATCAAGCAAAGTTTGAAGGATTGAAGACCCCTTGAAGATTTCTTGATATGTGATGGTATCATTTGAGTTATTGGCATGATTGCACCCTTTGATCCCCTTCCTACATCCTCCTTATCTTTAACCATGATTAAATGCTCATGAGATCTCTAGTTCCACACCTAGACCTCATCCCCAAGTCAAATTTAGCTTTGAAGATTTTTTCTAGTCAAAACTACCCCTTCACATGTCATTCACATTCCACACACTCACCATACCATCTCCACATCATTCAAAGCACTAAACTTCACTTGACTTGGTCATACATGTGGTCAAAGGTCAACTTCCTCTCCCTATAAGTCAAAAAAGGAGAGGGGATGCAAAAATTCCTAAGGGAAACACCCAAAATCAAGATTTGCCTAGAAAATGCAAATATCATGCATTTATGCCAAAATTGACCTATGACAACACCACTAAGAGGCAGCCCATTTTTTGCATGTCATATCATGCACGTGTCACTACATTGAGATTATAATTTTTTGCAAAAATCCTTCAAATTACATGTTTGAATCCATAAGAGTGACACATCATCATGCCACATCATCATCAACACCTCCACATCATCTTCCACATGTCATACACATCATGTCCACCTCACCCAAAGTTTTGACTAGAAAAAATATTCTAAGCCAAGTTGTTTGACACGTCACCATCCATGTCTGCCATGTCACCCACATGCCATTTTAAAGCCAAAATTTGAAAGTGCTCTTTTGCAAAAAAAGATTCTAGCATCTTCTAGAGCATATTAAAAGATTCTCCTTGCAAAAAAGAAAATTGAAAAAATCGTTCATCTTGGCCTTCAAATTGAGTTTCCTGGGAATCGAGCCTTAGACCATGTTGTAAAAAAACTTTCTTATCTACCCCCCCCCCCCTCCCCTCCCCCTCCCCTCCCCTCGGCCTATTTTCTCTAGCCAATCTCCCCATGCCACGTGGAACATCCGGGCATGTGGGGCGGTGGAGGTACCGAGGCCCACGTGGATATTACACGTTAATATTAAATAATAAGGGTTTCATTATTTCTTATATACCTTGGTCGCCCAGACTAAATCAGGCCTGTGGGATATTTGTTCTGTATTGCCAAGAACCCTCAATCCGAAAATAGCCAAGATCCGTCCAATTTGCCTGAAACAAACATGCAATCATGACTCTGAGATCCCGGAATACCTTGGGCAATGTCAAGAAAGCATCACAATAGCAAAAAGACAGACAATCGAACTGAATTAGCCAAGAACGCAACAGAACAGGGGAATTTTAAAAGGTGCTTTTGTGCTCAGTGAAAATGGGAGGGCTTTGAGGTGAAAACGTGATTGATTACCTTGAAGAAGGACCGGCTCACATATTTGGAGCTTGATTCTGCCTTCCACATTTGATTCTTAGCTTGAATTATTGACAAATTCATGCAAATTCCTTGACTGTATATGTATTAGATCCTGTGCCCAAAACTCAGAGCTTGGGATTACTATTGTTTGCCCATGTGTACCTGATTCAAATGAAAATCCGAGCCTTGAAGATTTCTTGGCATGTGATGGTATCATTTGAGTTCTTGGCATGATTGCACCCTTTGATTCCCTTCCCACATCCTCCTTATCTTTAACCATGATTAAATGCTCATGAGATCTCTAGTTCCACACCTAGACCTCATCCCCAAGTCAAATTTAGCTTTGAAGATTTTTTCTAGTCAAAACTACCCCTTCACATGTCATTCACATTCCACACACTCACCATACCATCTCCACACCATTCAAAGCACTAAACTTCACTTGACTTGGTCGTACATGTGGTCAAAGATCAACTTCCTCTCCCTATAAGTCAAAAAAGGAGAGGGGATGCAAAAATTCCTAAGGGAAACACCCGAAATCAAGATTTGCCTAGAAAATGCAAAATATCATGCATTTATGCCAAAATTGACCTATGATAAGCATACATGTCACCCACATTTTGCCATGTCATATCATGCATGTGTCACTACATTGAGATTATAAGTTTTTGCAAAAAATCCTTCAAATTACATGTTTGAATCCATAAGAGTGACACATCATCATGCCACATCATCATCAACACCTCCACATCATCTTCCACATGTCATACACATCATGTCCACCTCACCCAAAGTTTTGACTAGAAAAAATATTCTAAGCCAAGTTGTTTGACACGTCACCATCCATGTTTGCCATGTCAACCTTGCTTTGACTAGTCATCATGCCTACATGCCACATCACCTTCCTCACATGCCATTTGAAAGCGCTCTTTTGCAAAAAAGATTCCAGCATCTTCTAGAGCATATTAAAAGATTCTCCTTGCAAAAAAGAAAATTGAAAAAATCGTTCATCTTGGCCTTCAAATTGAGTTTCTTGGGAATCGAACCTTAGACCATGTTGTAAATTTTTTTTTCCTATCTACCCCCCAAAAGCCTATTTTTTCTAGTCAATCTCCCCATGCCACGTGGAACATCCGGGCGTGTGGGGCGGTGGAGGTACCAAGGCCCACGTGGATAATACACGGTAATATTAATAATATAAGGGTTTTATTATTTCTTATATACCTTGGTCGCCCAGACTAAATCAGGCCTGTGGGATATTTGAACCCTAAATCCGGAAACAGCCAAGATCCGTCCAATTCGCCTGAAACAAACATGCAGTCATGACTCTGAGATCCCGGAATACCTTGCACAATGTCAAGAAAGCATCACAATAGCAAAAAGACAGACAATCGAACTGAATTAGCCAAGAACGCAACAGAACGGGGGAATTTTAAAAGGTGCTTTTGTGCTCAGTGAAAATGGGAGGGCTTTGAGGTGAAAACGTGATTGATTACCTTGAAGAAGGACCAGCTCACATATGTGGAGCTTGATTCTGCCTTCCACATTTGATTCTTAGCTTGAATTATTGACAAATTCATGCAAATTCCTTGACTGTATACCTATTAGATCCTGTGCCCAAAACTCAGAGCTTGGGATTACTATTGTTTGCCCATGTGTACCTGATTCAAATGAAAATCCGAGCCTTGTTATCAAATTATGAATGCTCTATATCGATTTGGTGACAGAATAACTGTGCTTGCATTATTACCCTGTTGTATTTGACTCCGAAGATTAGAGTAGTTCTAGTTTTCCATTTGGGCATTTTGAATGCAAGTGTTTCGTAGTCATAATCTTTGTCTGAGCTATCACCACCAGTCTGAGCTTATACTTGGAGTCTTTGAAGCATAAATCTACTCTCGGCCCAATAATAGTGAACAAAAGTTCTTAGAGTCATTAGATGGTTATTAGAAGGGTTCTGGTGAGGCCGGCATGGCCTGGAGGTTCGAATCCTCCAGCCCTGGTGTCAGCAGTTGTCTCTGTCTGTTCTAGAGGTAGAACTAGTTGCCATGACTGTCGAGGAAGAGGATTGACCTGAGAAGACGATTGATTCCGGCCTGAGATCATTCAGGCAGTTCGAAATCTTGGAGTCAGAACAGAATTAGTTAGGGCATAGAGGATCCGTTCTGGACTGATGCTTTGATTCTTGGGCAGCAAGAACAGATGGCTCATTCGGGCTGTCTGTGATCCAGGCAATGGTTTTGTAAAAGTTGTGTGTTTAATATGGCAATGCTGCGAGATCTTAGGTTTTGGATTTTGTTTTATTTGGCAAAAAAGTCATGAGGCGTTGATGGGGTACAATTTATGAAATATGCTCTCCATCCACGTCCCCCGACAACAATCCTCCATAAAAACTCCCATAAAGAACTCTATAGATATTTTTACCTAATCAAACACTTGTTTAACCTCTTAACCCAATTTCATGCATCCCCATGAACTCAAATTCATTGTTTGCAAAAAATTCCTTACCCTTTAGATTCAACAATTGGAGATGCACGGGCAATGGACTACAATGGCTACAGAATAAAGGATGATCTGCTGCAAAAAAATTTCCAAAGTACTTTCTAACCACGATTTTACACCAGTCAAATCCTGGTGAGGGCTTGTTCTTCTTTTTCGTATCATAAGTATTCCATCCCCTGCCTTCTTGTTTAAAGCTTTGGAAAAAAAAATTTCTATTTATTTTGACGGGCAAAATAGCCAAAATGGGTGTGACGGCCGTCAAATTTACACATTGCCCCAGCAATCCTCCATAAACAAGGTGCTGCGCACAAAGGGTTGCCCTCCAGTTTTTTGAGGGTAATGTGGCTTAAATGAAACCGTGTGGAATCAAAATATCTACTTTAAACCCCCCACTATATCTAACAACTAAATATTTAATTAAACTAGACATCTACCATATTCTAATGAGTTTGTGGATCCCCTACATTGATCGACAAGCCCGTTCACAAGTGCCCCTCGATGAAATTGTGTATGTAATGTTGTAGAAATGCGTGAACGTGTTTGATGTCTTCCAGACACAATGTTAGCACTTCCCAGTACTCATTTGTCACCTGCTTGACAATTTAGATTGAGCTATGTCATAAGCACTTAGCAGACGTCTATATAGATGTATCATCTTCTTCTACAACAGACATTCATATATATCACATGGCACTTGCATTGCAACTGGCGCTAGCATTATGCTTACCGGACACAAGGAAGCTATCTGAATCTACCTTATGGCTCTAAACCATTGTATGTAAGGGAATTCAAAATCTTTGTGCGCTAACCCTAGTATGTCCATTATAGATTCAGGATATATGCACACTGGAAAATCTTTTATGCTACCAACTTCTACCCTGCTAGCATCAGACACTAAAATTGTTGCTTCCAATTGGTGGTAGAGGATGAGGAGTTTGTGCACAAATAACATTAAAGAACACTGGAGCTTTTCATCGGTAACCTCAATAAGACTTATCATGAACTTATGAGGCATATGAAGCTAACCATTTGCCCAAAGACTGTTATTTGAACAGACTATCATTGTAACTGCTATTATCTCCTTAAGCAGTAAATTAGTGTTCCAGTTTTCTTTGCTTCTCTCTTTTTGCTCTTGGATTTTAAGATTCTATACACTTTATGATTGGAAATTTTTATTTGACGAGCAACTGTACATCCATTGCTAGGGGGAAAGATTTTGAACCTCCTACTCCTCGAATGTTCATTGCATCTCGTTGCTTTAAATGTCAAGCTTCAATATATCTTCGACATCGTTACGTATCTTTTTAAACTGGCTGGATAAATTTAAATTCACACTAGTGTAAGTATAAACTACATAATCTATAAAAATGAGAAGGGAAGAAATTGACTTACTCAATTCGTGGAGGTGGTTCTAGAGCTTTCTTGAAAGGATTCTCCCCTCATTTAAATGCATCTCGAATTTTTGTAATTGATTCGTTGTGTGCTCCAAAGTATTGGGTGAGTGGTTTTGGTTCTCTTTGATGCTGTTATGTACATGTTTATAACATAAGTATCATATTCTATTCTATTCTATTCTATCAAGAAATTAAGCAGTGTAGCCACTGACAACATCTGAAATAATAGGTCATACCTGAAGCTTAGGTTCTTTCATTATCGGTTGTTATACAAATCTATTGTTTTGGCTTTTGTCTTGGTTGCATTTCCACACCATGACTCATGCTAAAGCCATTCCTGAGGTAATGAAAAGATTGGAACAATATGCTGTGTGTAATTTGGCAGGTCCTGGTGCACATAAACCCGTCAACCGGAGGAGTTTTTTCTCTTCCCCTAGTGAGTTTATACATCTTATACAAACCTGATCAATATTTGAAGGACTGTTTGGATCCTTGCTCAAGTTCTCATAAAATACACGCAAGTTGTCTCCAGCTGCTATTTGCCAAAATTTGACAAGATCCACTTCATAATGCGCACTGAGAACAATGTTCACAATCAGCTCTCGGTGATGTACATGCTACTTTAATAGAGCATGTGCATTACAAGAATGAAGGTACAAATATAATATAGTATGGTCTTCCTTGTAAATGGTCATGCCAGAAGCCCTACAGGTTATAAACAAAAATGGATACATAAACAGAACCCTTTCCTAAGTTATGAACATTAAAGATGAAAATTTCTACTTGATTTCAGACTATAGAAAGGGGTTGTATGCATATCATACATATGTTTGATATAGCATGAGATATGCATATGTATGTGAGCATCTGCCAAATAGGGATTGTGAGTCAAAGTGTTGAAGAGTGTATGCTGGAGTCCATAGGAAATGATGGCATGCGTCGTTGGTTCTCTTTCTTTCCCAATAAAAAGATGTATGCACCAACTACTCATATGATGTGCAGATAACAGACGCTTCATATCATACGTATGCTTGATAAAGCATGAGATGTGCTTATGTATATGAGCATCTGCCAAACAGGGATTGTGAGTCAGATAGTTGAAGAGTGTATTCTGGAGTCCACAGCAAATGATGCCATGCGTCATTGGTTCTCTTTTTTTCCAATAAAAAGATGTATGCAACTCATATGATGTGCAGATAATAGAAGCTTCGTATACCTATAGATCAAGAAATGTACAATTCCCATGTGTTTATCAGATGAGATCCTTGACAGACGTATCTTCTTCAGAGATGAGGGAAAATCACGTCAAGAAACAAAATTTTATATGCCCAGATTATACGTTGCTTTTCTGTCTGTTTGTGCAGCCAAGATGGCAACTTAATAGATTGAAAGATCTATACTCTGGATATGATGCTTGGCTGCCTTCTCCTTCTAGTTGACATCTCTTTATGATGACTTTTACTTTGATTATACTATAAAATTTAAGCCCACGATGTAAAACTTATCAAGGTTTTTACTACAACATCAATACTGGAGATCATAATATACCTTGACAGATGGGTCAAAAGCAGCAGCACGGAGTTTGCTCAGGTTCTGAAGTTCCAGATTCTGATCCATCCAATCACAGGCAGGCAAGTCTTTCAGTTTAAAGCTGTAATACACGATGTCCAACCCATGACTCTGATGGATTGAACATACCCCCTGATAATAACTGCTGGAAACTTGTACAAGCATGTTCAAAAGCAGAACTGAAAAACATGCATCTTAGCCTGCAAATGATGGTGTCAACAAAAGATTTTACACTTGAGGGTGACAACTGTATATTGTCTTTTTGGACATTGTTCAACAAGAATTGATGGTCTTTCTACATCTGTTGAGCCTAAAATGGAAGGCTTGTAATCTCCATCAGCAAGCATCACTTGATGAAGTCTTCGTTCTGTATAAATCGAGCCACTGGAAAGAGAAGCTCTGCTATCACCGACTACATTCAAGACCAATGTCAACTGTTCCATCATCCTCTGAAGCTTTTTTACATCTTTAACAGGGCCACCATTGTTTCCATCTGTGATATAAACAAGATAATCCATTCTTCTGTTATGTGTTCAAACCTCAGCAGATGATACATTGCATTCTAAGTCTTTAAGAACTCGAGTAATCGCATAAGGAAGCCCTGGACGGTCTCCTCCTGTCAACTCTAGAACTGTATGTTCGACTGTAGACTGCACATCCACAACTCTGCCAAACATGTTTCTACTTGTATAATGGTTTGTTCTCGTTTGTGAGCTTCTGCCCTAGCCGATCAGTGACATGAAACACTGCACATCCACGAGAAAAAGACAGGATTACCTTGCCGATGGCCTTCGTGCATCCTTCCTTCTTCCGGTTAGCCGGTTTGCACAGCGCGGCCCAGCAATATAGGCGACCGACAGTTTACAGCTTAGAGCAAGTTTGGAGCAGTTTTTGGCATCTTCTAGGCATATGCTGGCATATACCAGGAATATGCCAAAACCACACAATGGGATTGCCCCTCTAAGGGCAACCCAAAAATCCCGTAAAGAACTCTATAGATATTTTTACCTATTCAAACACTTGTTTAACCTCTTAACCCAATTTCATGCATCCCCATGAACTCAAATTCATTGTTTGCAAAAATCCCTTACCATTTAGATTCAACAGTTGGAGATGCACGGGCAATGGACTACAATGGCTCAGAATAAAAGGATGGTCTGCTGCAAAAATCAAAAATTTTTCCAAAGTACTTTCTAACCACGATTTTACACCAGTCAGATCCTGGTGGGGGCCTTCCGTATTATAAGTATTCCATCCCCTGCCTTCTTGTTTAAAAGCTTTGCTCGGTTTTAAACTCGAAAGCCCTGTCCTGCAGAACCCACCGACGTTTTCCTTCCTTTCCCTGACAGGGGGCATACTTATTCCACATGTACAATCACCGGCAGCACCTCAAGGTATGGTAGAAGCTTCTGTACAATATGTGCAGATTTAAATGAGACCCCAGGAATATGTAATTTAGTGATTGATCTGCATACCAGCTCTTGATTACAATGGTGTAAATGTGAACTGGTTTCAGTTTTAAGATGTCGGCGGTTGCAGCGGCTATATGTTTGATCCATTGTTCGAGGAAGAATGGACCCCAACTTGTTATCCCATGTGGGCGACCACATTCAGCTGGTTATTCAGATCTATATAGTGCCCATAGACTCCGGCATGCTACTGCTTGCATTGTCCTGTGGAGGATTCCATTTCATCGATCATGTAAGAATGATCTTACAAATTAGAGTATGGTTATGTTCACATTATAAGGATGTTGATGTAGAAACTATATTAGTAGCAGAGTTTTCTCTCTTGGACAACCAGTCTCAGGTTGTTTTCTCATGCGATTTGCTTTATGTATGCTGGATTGATTGCATTGCCAAGCTTTTCTTCTTAATAATTAGACAAGGATGCACTGAGCATCTGTAGGGCATTTTGTACAGAAAAGAAGTTTATCTCTTGCTCTAGTCTTTACAAGAAAGTGTTCTCTGATGTAATGATAAATAATAGAAGGTCAAACTTCTTATGCAGGGCATCCATTGGCATCATGCTGGCGATTTTAGCAACTATTTGTCTTGCATTTGGTGAAGGAATCCTTGGCGCAGGGGCATGGAGCAGTGCTCATGCCACGTTCTATGGTGGAGGTGATGCAGCTGGAACCATGGGTAAGTCTGGTTCCTTTATGAATACCATACCTAACAGTGAAAAAAGACATGAAAAATCTGATGTTATATTAGAGCAAAAATTAGAAGGATATGCAATATTCCACAAAGAGCAACGAGTTTTAGTCTAACAATCTGGTATATCTAATGTTGATGGCAGGAGGAGCTTGTGGTTATGGCAACCTCTATAGCAACGGCTATGGCACTCATACCGCAGCATTAAGTAGCGCATTATTCAATGGTGGTCTAACATGTGGTGCATGTTATGAAGTAAGATGTGAAACAGGGGCAGATCCAAAGTGGTGTCATTCTGGAAATCCTTCAATTGTTATCACTGCAACTAACTTTTGCCCTCCTAATTATGCTTTGCCAAACAACAACGGAGGCTGGTGCAATCCTCCATTGCAGCATTTTGACATGGCTCAACCAGCATATGAGCAGATTGCCAAGTACAAGGGAGGGATTGTTCCTGTAGAATTCAGAAGGTACAATTCATTTTTTTCCCCCAAATATTTTAACTTGGTTAAAAAAATTGCTTAACTCCTTGCCTTATGATGATCTGATGGACTTTCCAGAGTTAAATGTGTGAAGAGGGGAGGCATCAGATTCACTATTAATGGCCATTCATACTTCAATCTGATCCTAGTTAGCAATGTTGGAGGTGCAGGGGATGTGCATTCTGTTTTCATCAAAGGATCTAAAACAGGATGGCTACCCCTGGCCAGAAATTGGGGCCAGGATTGGCAAAGCAACAACTTTCTAGATGGCCAGAGCTTGTCATTTAGAGTAACCACTAGTGATGGCAAGACTGTCAGCTCCTATAATGCGGTACCTCCAAACTGGAGGTTTGGACAGACGTTCAGTGGTAGCCAATTCATCTAAACATTTGGTCACATACGCGCTTAAGGTTGAACTTTTTTCCCGCACTCGCACTCAGTTGAATCAGCTGATATTTTGACCTCCTTTACTTCATCATTTTTATAAAGTAATCTTTTCCCTGCTGCCTGCAATTTGCTGGTGCTTATTCGAATCCAAAGAATAGTTCCTTCACTAAGTCTTATGGGAAAATATATGGGATATTATACAAATATGAACTTTTAAGTTAGATGATATTTAGAGGACTTGATCTAAGGGCATGAGGAGGAGGAGGAGGAGGAGGAGGAGGAGGAGGAGGAGGAGGAGGAGGAGGAGGAGGAGGAGGAGGAGGAGGAGGAGGACTGGGCTGATGATGATGATGAGGAGGAGGAGGAGGAGGAGGCCGGGGGACTGGGCTTTTGATGAAGTAAATAACGTCTTTAGTTAGATTCAATATTTAATCTCCTATACCATTTCTTATTGAATCAACATTTTGATCACAACATAGTTTATTATCTTCAAGTAGCACACAAGTAGATAATGTATTAGCCCAACCATTGAATAGTATCAATAAATCATATATTAACCATTGTAATTTACTGTAGCAATTTTACCGTTCAAATGAGATCGATCAAAACATTGTTCATTGGTAATCACAATCTTGAACTCACAAAACTTTAGAAAATACTTGTTTTTGATTCCTGATCCGGCAAAGTACATGCCGAACCAATCATTGCATGCTTAAGAACTTTGAGATCCATCGGCCTAGGCGAACCGAGCGAATTCAAAATGGATTTGGCTCCATTTTATTCGACCCCATAAAATCAATTGTTAATTTTCTTAGGCTTTCTATAAAAGCCTCATTTCTAGAAGTATCATGGCTATAATCTTAGACCTTAGAAATAAGCATCATACCTAGGTCTAGATTAATATTTAGACCATGAGCATAATCATATCTTGTCATGATCTCAACTTGCTCAACTTGTCATGATCAATTACAACATTCCTCCTTCATGACAAGTGACAAAGCAATAGACTGTTACAGTATTAGGAGTTGAAATTTACCTTGAGATGTTGAATAAATGTTGTAGTTCCTACCTCCCAGCATTAATTTGAACTTGTGAAACTTAACCTGTGGTAATGCCTTTGTTAACACGTCTGCAACTTGATCCTCAGTATTTATGTATTCAACTGAGATATAACCTTTTGCAACCAACTCTCGAATAAAATGCATGTGGATTTCTATGTGCTTTGTTCTCTGATGCAGAACAGGATTCTTAGTAATGGCCATACAACTGAGACTATCACTTAATAATGCAGTAGGACCTTGTTGCTCAACTCCAAGTTCTCTTAATAGTCTTCTAATCCACACTATCTCTTTTCCAGCTAGAGTAGTGGCAGCATATTCTGCTTCAGCAGATGACATAGCCACACTTGTTTCTTTATTTGGCTTCCAACTTACAAAACCTCCTCCTAACATTAGAGAAAATCCTGAAGTAGATTTTCTGTAGTCTAAATCTGATGCCTAGTCAGCATCACAGTAGGCCTTTAGTTGAAGATCATTATTTGAGAATGTGATCCCTTGTTCTAATGTACCTTTCAAGAATCTTAGAATCCTCTTCGCAGCTATCCAGTGCTGCTGACCTGGATTACTTGCATATCTACTTAATAAACTTATTGAAAAAGCTATGTCTGGTCGAGTACAATTTGTTACATAAAGTAGACAGCCAAGCAATTCCCTATAAAGTGTATTAGCCATTTCTGTCATCTCTGTTTCAGTTCTTGGTGACATGGATACTTTTGTGTCCTGGAACAAGAGGTGTTTCAGCAATCTTACAATTCATCATTCCAAATCTTTGAAGTATTCCTTTGATGTTTGAAGCTTGTGTTAAAATCATTATCTTATGTTCCCTGTCCCTTTTACTTCTATTCCTAAAAACTTTCTCAGCTCATCCAAATCTGTCATCTTAAACTTGTCTTTCAAAATTTGCTTGCATCCATCCAAGTAACTCATATCATTTGCCATATTATAGAATCATCCACACATAAAGCAATTATACAAATTTTGCCTTGGTCTTTTCTAGCATATAAGTTCTCATCACTTTGGAACTTCTCAAATTCATTCTCTCTTAGAAATTTATCCATGCAAATATACCACTGTCGAGGTGATTGCTTTAACATATAGACTGCTCTTTTTAATTTCCATACTATGTTGTGTCCTTGTTCAAATCCCATAGCTGGTTTCATAAATATTTCTTCCTCCAAATTGGCATTCAAGAATGCAGTACTCACATCCATGTGATGTACTTCAAATTTTTTTGCATTTGCATAGGCTAATAACATTCTGATACTTGCAAGTTTGATTATGGGAGAAAATGTCTCGTCATAATCTAAAGCCCTTTTCTGCGAATATCCCCTTGCAACTAGTCTAGTTTTGTAAGTATTTGATTTTCCATCTGGTCCAATCTTTAGTTTATAAATCCATTTATTGTCTACAATATTCCTGTCACTAGATTTCTCAACCAATTCAAATGTCCCTGTTCTTTTGAATGCTGAGAGTTCCTCCTCCATTGCAACTTTCCAGCTTTGTGCTTCACTGGAGTTTATGGCCTCATCATAACTGTTGGGCACATGTGGTTCCATAATTGCCATTATATGGCTTAATTCCTCCTCCTCGTCATGGACATCAATTAGTCTTAGACTTTTTCCTTCCTTATGTCTTCCATATTTTCTCACATCAACCTTTGCTTCTTCAAGCAATTTTTCTGCTTCAGTTTTTCTAATTATTCTCTTGGGATCTGGCTGATCATTTTCATGGTTATTTTGACCTTCATATTCAAGAGTATCGTTCAGTTTAATACCTAATTCATTCTGTGATGTCTCGATAGTATCTTCATCCTCCTAAGTTTGTTCTAATATTCTGACTTTTTGCTTCAACTGGTCTTTGAGGTCCTTGAATGACATGCTTGACTTCTCTATTCTTATACAAATAGCTTTCTTCAAAATGAACATCCCTGCTTATGAGTATCTATTTTTTTAAGGGATCATATAATTTATATTCCTTTGATTGATTATCATACCCTATCAAATAACAGACTATAGATCTATCATCTAAATGTTTTCATGTTTCCTTCTGGCACATGACAATTAGACATCCATAAGCCTTGTATTTAGAGAAATCAGGTTTAGAGCCATACCACAATTCATCCGGTGCCTTTCCATTTGTACTCCTAGATGGTAATTTGTTCTTAATCTCCATTGCAGTGTGTACAACTTCGTCCTCCCGTAGAAAATTTGGTAGGTCTGTGTGTTTTAGCATAGACCTAACATAGTTCAAATTCGATCTGTTTTTTCTTTCTGAGACTCCATTTTGTTGAGGTGTGTATGAGCATGTAAGTTGCCTCCTTATTCCATTTGTGAAGCAATAATTGTTAAACCTGCTAGAAATAAGTTCTCCACCTCTGTCAGTTCTAAACATTTAACTTTCTTTCCTGTTTGCCTCTCTACTTCAGTTTGATATGCTTTGAAAGCTTGAAATGCATGATCTTTATGTTTCAAGGTATAAACCTTTGTTTTTCTGGAAAAATCATCTGTGAAAGTAATGAAATACTTCTTCCCATGAATACTTCTTATATTCAATGGACCACAAATTTCTTTTGCCCTCTTTCCTTTCTTAGAAAATGGCAATCTGCAGTGTTTACCTTTGTAACAGCCAGCACAACTAAAGTTTGCTTCTTCAATGTCTGCAACATTTATTTGACCTGCTTTTAGCATGTACTTCAGATTATTTACATGAGTATGGCGTAGTCTCTCATGCCATAGTTTCAGAGTTGGCATTAAAAGAGCATGTATAGCATTCACGTTACCATTTTGAAACCAAGCAGGTTTGCCAACTTCGTCTTGCTAGAAACTTAATTTTATTATCCATCATGACCTTACAATAGTGCTTTTCAAAATGCACGTGATATCCAAGATCTACTAGTTGAGTAACTGAAATGAGATTCTTGACTAATTGTGGGACACAAAGAACATTTTCAAGAATAACTGCCTTTCCATTTAGATCAAATAATTCAAGCAAACCAGCCTCTTCCACCTTTTGCAAATTTCCATCTCCCATTTGGACAAAACTTGTATTTTTCCAAATCATTTTCTTGAGCTTAAAAGATGATTTAATCACACTTTTCTCAGCTCCACTATCTAACACGTAAAGATCATCATTCTTTAGATCACAATTAAAACCAACTGATAATGTTTTAGGGTATCTTACCTCAGCATCCTCTTCGTTGATCTTTTCTGCTGCCATGTTTACTGTTGCAAATTTGCTTCTGCCCCTCCCAGCATTCATCCTTCCTCCTCGAGTGCCTCCCTTGTTATTGAATCCTCTTCCCCTGCTGGTATTATTTCTAAATCCTCCTCTATTATTGTCTTTTTGACTAGCGCATTCATTAGCTAAATGTCCATATCCTTGACAATTGAAACACTTATTCCCTTTGCTTAGTTTAGGGCAGTTAGCTTTAAGATGGCCATATGCATCATATATGAAACAAGGACCAATTTTACCTTGTATACTTCTTCCTTTATCATTTGAAGTGTATAAAATCTCGCTTTGTTCTTCATCTTCATCATTTAATACTTCATTCTGCTCTAACTCGGTTTTTATCATCCTCTCTGCTTCCTCTCGACTTTTGGCAACATTTCTAACAAGAGTAGCAAGTTGCTTGTGCTTTGAAAATACCTTTGCAATGCAATTTATCTGAAACTCCCTAGATATAGGTACTCCAGCTGCCTCCATGTCTGCAATGATATTGTCAAAATTTTCAAAAATATCTTTTACATCATCTTTATCTCCAAACCTCAAGTCTCTGAGCTCCTTGTCCAAGACATCCAGCTGAGATGAGGACTTTACTTGACATGTTTGCAACATATATGACCACATTTCCTTGGGTGACATGCCCCTCATTTTAAGCATGATACTTTATCTTGCTTTTAATTACAGCCTTAGCCTCAAGAATCTTTGCTTTATTTTCACATTAATTTCTGGACTACTAACCTTCTGAGAGCCTGATGTTCCACCAGCTCCAACACTTGAACTACCTTCTCTCATTGGACTACTTATTCCTGATGCAGTAGCAGTTACATAGGTTCTTCCCCTAGTTGCTTGAGCAACCTCAGGAGTTTGTTCTTCACCAAATTCCCATAGATCTTCAACTCTCAACACTTCTTCAATCTTTTCTTTCCACACTTGGAAACCAGCTCCTCCTTTATAGATTTCAATTGCACTTAGTACTGAAGCTCCTAATCTGCTTGCCATGATGTCCTGTTCTGATACCAGATGAAGTAAATAATGTCTTTAGTTAGATTCAATAGATCAATTTAATCTCCTATACCATTTCTTATTGAATCAACATTTTGATCACAACATATTAGTTTATTATCTTCAAGTAGCACACACATAGATAATGTATTAGCCCAACCATTGAATAGTATCAATAAATCATATATTAACCATTGTAATTCACTGTAGCAATTTTACTATTCAAATGAGATCGATCAAAACACTGTTCATTGTAATCACAATCTTGAACTTACAGAACTTTAGAAAATACTTGTTTTTTATTCCTGATCTGACAAAGTACATGCCGAACCAATCATTGCATGCTTAAGAACTTTGAGATCCGTCGACCGAGGTGAACCGAGCGGATTCAAAATGGATTTGGCTCCATTTTATTCGATCCCATAAAATCAATTATTAATTTTCTTAGGCTTTCTATAAAAGCCTCATTTCTAGAAGTATCATGGCTTTAATCTTAGACCTTAGAAATAAGCATCATACCTAGATTATCTTGTCATGATCTCAACTTGCTCAACTTGTCATGATCAATTACGACATTTGGAGTGTATTACCATTTGTGGTGTCTCACAATTTTTGGGCCCATTAGAATTTCAAAAATATTCCATGCCAGGTCCTCGTGATTCGTCCCCATGCAAATCAAGATGGGGTCAAACAGCCCATGTTGACCCGATTTGCAAGGAGGCATTTAAAACACAAATCCAATTGTTGTCATTCTCACATCAAGCATACAACATAGCAAACATAATGAACTTCTCACATCAAACCTTTCTTTGCTTCTATTTCTTTAGAGGAATTGAACCTCCGTGTTTCACCGTAAGACGAACAAAAGAAATATATGCATAATAGAAAACGGAGGAACAACAATAGATCCTAAAATGGACACATAAGAAATGTAAGAATCCGGTCCAGGTCTTGGTCAGAGAACTTTTTTTTTTTTTTCTTAGGGGATATGCATATTCCATGGAAATACTTTAATTTGGGTGCCACGGTGGTGATGTAAAATATTTGACAAGGGAGTGTGTAGTGCTTTGTTTCTTCATGGAAAGAGTCATGCAACAAGCATTGCATCCCTAGCATTAGTATTGCATCCATGGTTCTAGACCATAAATTATTTGAGATATGCTTGTTGTGCATATCTTCATAATGTTTGCTCCAATTTTTGTAAGCTTCTTTCCAAATTCTCTCTCTTCAAAGGCGTTGGGCCATTGGAGCTATTGGTAGAGATGCACAACAATAAAAAATTGAAATTGGTAGGTGGATAGAATAGAATAGATTTTTTATCATCCACGGAGACCGATTGGCCTATGGGACCCAAACAAAAAGAGAGCAGCAGTTTATTCTTGTCCAGATTAAAACCCCCGCCCGGCGGTTTTCGAGGGAAAAACCTTAGCAGTAATAAGTATGCTGGCACACTATACAATTGTATAGGACAGTTCAATACGGTCCCAAGGAACACAACTGTTGAAGGTGTTCCTGGCAAAACCTTCAACCTCAGTGGTTTAGAACCTCCAGCTTGCTTGAGGCAACCACTCTGAGTAAGAAAGATCCAAGAAAAAGCTCAAACAATTATTTAACTTAGCTTTCCCTGAAGGGCAAAAAGTCTGCCTCACAAGAAAGTTTGCCAAATGCAAACCAAATAGATTTTGATCAAGATCCTTGCTTCCATGGCTGTAAAGACCTATGAATACCTTGGGGCAAAAGTCAGAAAAGTTCTGATAAGGGCAGATGGATCAAAGAGACAATCCTGACCAAGTCAATTTTTGGTCAATATCCCTGGCAGAGAGCTGAATTTCAAAACTCGATGTTGGCTCCTCTTTTTTGAGACCTGATGCTTTTGCCCTTTTCAGAAATGTCTGCACTCAATGGTCCTTTGTGATTTTTGCAGAAAGAGATCTGATTTTTTGATCTTTTGATTTTTGAATGGCTAACTGTAATAGAGTATGAGCAGAAGTAAAAATATGTTCTTTGCTAGTGAAAATGAATGCACATCTTACCTTTTATGCAATGTCCATGCATGATCCATCTAAGTAAATAAGCCAAATCTAAACCAAGGAGATCGAAGACGCCTCTTTTTGTCTCTGACATAAGCAATTCTAGAATAAAATGTCTCAGAGATATTGTACTTTCGAGCGCTAAGAAACATGCTAATAGGCATACAACCCTTTCCATCTCTCCATAAGAACAAGAATCGCCATTTTGGAGCGTTCAAAGCAGATGCTCATTACAACTTCATAGGGCACTTCAATTCTCGAGTAAGGATCTAAACAGGGGATGGCTCAAGCACTCAGAATTGATTATGTAACGGCGTTTTCCCTTTCAAACGCTCTGGAATCTCTTCTGCACAGTTGTTGGATTCTTCTTGCACGTAAAAAGATTTACTGCACTTCCTTTCATTGCAGAATAGACCTTGCCGGCTCCGTTGGCACCCCTGCCAAAAAAAGAAAGTGGCATGCATTCTTATCCTTCCATTCTGAAACCATGCATAAAAACCAAAAAAAAAAAAAAAAAAAAAAAACGCATCCCAGAGCCGATTTTGGAATGCTATTTGTTGGAAGTTTATTTGAGGAAAATGTATAATCAAGAATATTTTCTCTCCCTTCATTCATTTTTTGGTCACAAACCATAGTTCTCTCCATTCATTCATTCCTCGAGATGCATGAGATTTGCTTAAGAGCTTAAATAAGTGTTTTAATATCCTCATATTAATAAGGGTACTAGTAAACGTGTGCCCGGCGTTGCCGGGCTAATGTCTTGACTTGTGTTTTTACGTGGCCTTTAATGTCTATTTGTGCAACTTTTGACAACACTACAGGTTGATGCTTGCAATAATGAATATGGTTTACTTATGTAATTGTGGTTCATCACTCGCATATTTATGGTGATCCCAATATGATCCTATATACAGGCATACTTCAAGGAGGTAAAAATCTCCTCCCAAAACAACAATGAGTCCCCCATATAATCTGTCACATGAGCTCCACATCGCAGAGTGTTCTATCCAGTGTTTCATAAACATGTTTATGCATCATTGAGGCTTCATCATAATCATGCTCGTCTCTATTGTCAACTTTGCCAGCCAGACTGCTTTGAAAAATTGCAAGTTGATGTCTCATCTATATTTATTGGTATTTTGAACCTTGAATGCATGCCCTGGTTGAGCGTTGCTCTTGAGCTGGCAAGACCATTTGAAAAGTAGATAATGCAAATCCGTATGTGCAGCTGGCAATCCTAACATGTAATACAATTTAGTAGTTCAACAACACTAAATACCTAAAAGTACAATATAATCTAAAAAAAATTGCCACCTTAATTTCACAAATATCATTACCATTTGAAGTATATGAGAAATGAATGTTTCACTAAATGTCCTAATTAGCACAAACAAACATCTTGATGTGGAACCACCTCTTAAAAAGACCCTTCAACATTTGTGCAACTGCAGTGTTGCAACAGAAGGCCAATTGGAAGTTTGGCTGGCCTATCCTCAACATCTTAAGCATCCCGACGAACAGAGTGAATGCGCAACCTGTTATTGTATTTCTTTCTATACTTCCTGCTTTGTCATCTCCTTCTGGAATAGAATCTTAGATGCTCATACCTTTTTTATGCATGTGAAAGGCTTATGTATCACTTTTGTGGCTTTTCCCATTGGTATCCAGAGCTCCCACTTGTGTCAGATAAATAGTAGCCAAATAAGATAACTTTTGTCTCTTTAATTAGCAAATTGTAATGAGCTATTACATGAACTATTAAGCAGTCATGTTAGATGTAAGAAGATCTTGAAACTTCGGGATTTAAATGTGACATGCTTTGTTTCAAAATACGCAGCAGTTATAAATTGCAGAAACATGTTTAAAGTAGGGCCAAATAGTTCATGTCATGATCTCATGTATTCCAATGTAGTGCAAAACTTTATTCTGACCATTCCATCCCTAGTAATTGATGCCTGCAGGCAAATTATTTCAAGAAAATCAAATCATTACCTAGAGGGAACTATAAAAATGACATCTCCTATGGCTGGAAGGCATGTATCCAAAAGAATCCCTCTGCACCACATTCATATACTATAACTCATCTATAACTGCACAAAAATGCAATAATTAAGAGAAAAAACAATGCACTTAAATATAGAAACTCCTTTAGCATACTCTCTACCTCCTTGCCTTCGTAAAAATGCAACTGAAAGAGAAAGGATACAAAATTCTTGGTGTTAAATATCTCTATAAACATAAAATACTTAGGACAGGGCAGAAGATACTTATGCATGAACCTAATGCTGCTTAGAATATCACCTTGTAGATTCATTTGCAAAAATTGGAACCTTCAAAGTTCGTGATGCTGATGCTGCTGACAACACATGCTTGGATCTGCAACGATTGTTGAAAGTAAGCCCTTTTTAATCTACACACGATGTACAAATGCTTCAGTTCAGGTCCAAAATAGAGCATTTCCATTAGATCTATCAGACCCTTATTTGCAGGAATGGATCAAGGACTCTAACAACCCTATTCTGGTTCCTCCTGAAATAAATGTCTATGATTTTAGGGATCCTACAACTGCTTGGATTGGACATGTAAAAAATGGAGAATATTGGTAGGATCCTAGAAAAATGGCACTGGATGTGCATTTTTGTATAAGAGTTCAGATTTTTTGAAGTGAGAAAGCACTGATCATTCTATTCATTTCGTCAATGGAACAGGAATGTGGGAATGCCCTGATTTTTACCCTGTTTCTTTGCAAGGGAAATTAGGGCTAAATACTTCTAACAACGGAGAATATGCCAAACATGTTTTAAAGGCTAGCACTGAATCTAGTGATTCATACATGGTAGGAACTTATGATCCAAAAAATGACACTTTCTTGCCTGATGATCAGAATATTGAAGATGGTGTAGGAATATTGCACATAACACTTAAAAGTGTGCAAAAACAAACAAAAGGGTGATGCATATCTAAATGACATGACATAGCATACCACTATCATGATTGCAACATACCACTATCAGAAATATCAGAAATTGTTTCCTGGGCACACCTATACTATGCACATGATTACAACTTATAACGAACACTTATTATGCATTTTAATACCTACAATGTGAAAGAACAAACAGAAAAATATAGATAAGAGATACTCACGTGGAGGCCTCCTTCCAATAAGCCCCAAATACTGTAAGACTATAAAATCCGTCCACGAAAATCACCTCCAATGAGCTGCAAAACAACATAAAATGTTCATTAAATGCTTCTGCTGGCAAAGGACATGGAAAAGAGGAAATAATTCTGCCTGAAACCTGAAGTGACACTACACTAAAAAAATGCTACCTGAACCTCCAGTCTGCTCTATGGGCAAGGAAGTAATGTCTGAAAGTGAGGAATATACAAAAACCACAAACAACAGACTTATATCTTCTATCTGCTTAAGGAAGTTGGCAGATGGAACTTATGCAGAAATAGCCAGCACGCCTTAGATAGGGATTAAGGGAAGAAATGACAATCTAAATAGACAGTAGCAATTTGGGCATTCTGTAAATTCATATACATTCTTTGCACGTTTTTTCCGAGACATGCATATATCTATCAGATTTGTTGCACTTTGAAATAACGAAACTTTACTCTAAAGAATTGAAGAATTAAGGCAATAGTAGTTGTACCAAGAGCCTGAGTAGACTGACGCACCCGATCGATTCCAATAGCTACTCTGCTCCAAGCAATGACCTGAGTGATGGAGGCCGAATTTGCTTTGTCTCAAGCAAGAAGCAGTGCCTTATGCACTCCTACTATTTGAGCGACTCCCCTGGTTCAGTGCCTGCAGATAGAAAGCACAAACGCCAATGGATGGCAAATAAATTTACAGCAAGAATCAACCCTAAATGAAACAGATAATCTACCTGAATGTTTGAATCTGAAGCTCCAGCATGCTATCCGGTACCATGCCTTCTTCAGACGGAATGGAGGAGCGTACAAATTTTTTTTTACCTCAAGCTTATGTGGGCACCAAAGCAATCTCTGAAAGCAAAGGTGAATGCTGCTGCATCTTGAATGCAAGGAACGCTGCTGCATTTTAAATGCAAGGAGAAATGAAGGAAGGAGGCGGGATGAGGAAGAGGCGGCATCCTCGGCCTGCAACAAATATTATTACACCCGTTAAATTAGCTGGAGAAAAAAACGTATGTGGAGCCTTAACCAAAATTGCCTTAACCTAAACCCTTGCCCTAAAAATTTCACATGCCGGATTTTGATTTTCTGATCACAAAATTTCGGCTTTTTGCGGATTTTTGTCCCGTCCCTGAGGACGACCGAAAAAAAGGACACCCCAAAAAAAAAAAAAAAAAAACATTTTAAGTAAGTAGATTAGGATGAGGGGGGTTTCTCATGCCCTCCCCCCATCACCACCCCATGCATGTATACCATGAATTTCCTTAAATCCCCATCGTCAGCAACAAAAAAGAAGGATCCAGATCTTCACACGTCATGCGGGCCATAGAAGGGTCATGGGATGGTCATGCATGAGGCATGTAGACCCATCTCTAAACCGTTGGATGGAGGGGGGTAGGGCCAATCCTAACCGTCAATTGTGGAATGCAGGTGCAAGGAAGATGTAGAAATTAGGGCTTTCAATCGTGGCCGTCGATACCAATGCAAAATTGGGGCTTTATGTCCTAGGCGTTCAGATTATTGAATGGTCAAGAAACACAAAAGGGGGTATTCGTGGCACATTCAAGAAACACAAAAGGGGGTATTCGTGGCACAGATAAAGTAGTCGGGGCTGTTCTCCAATCTCATATATGATCTGCTGGAGAAGCTGGAGTCTCGTCGTTTGCTGTCAATGGAACATCTCAGGTAATTTAGGATGCTTTATTAGCGCATACTGAGGGATATATGCAAATAATGATGCATATCAAGATGTCACGTTATGCAAAGATGCATTCTTTATTGCGGCTTTCTTGGCAAAGCGGCAGGTTGGGATCTATCCTATTAGAACTCAAGAAATCTTCGTCAGACTAAACTTGGACTGAAAGAGAAGGTGTGTTATTTTTTATGCATCTCTTATTGATTTGTTATGCATTGTTTATTTGCAGAGCTTATAGGAAACGTACTCTTACCTCAGCCTCTTTTCACTTGCAGTTGGAGATTACATGAAGAGATATTGCAGGTCGAATTTCTGCGAGGCACGTCTCTGTTGTGGGTGAAGAAATGCTTGACCTGATGTACGTTTGTTTAGCTGGAAAATATTTGCATAGGCTAACTGGATTAGGTCCAATTTGAGCAATGTTCTTTTCTTTTTCTTTGGGCCTACGACCCGTGCATGAAGTGTTAACCACGTTCTATTTCGATGTAACAAGTGCTCAGCATAACAGTCCTTTTAACAGTCCTTATCGGTTGTTTTCTAAATTGATGCTAAATTGTTCTATCTAACTTGCCAATATCTTACATATTGGGACGCGACAAGGTGTCTGCTAAAAAATCGTTTCTCCAAAATGCTTGCTTTTGATATGCAGTGATATCCAACGACAAACTCGATGATTCAGCAAAGCTAAAAGGATCATTGTACATATAATTATTTGGCTTCAATACCTTGGTGATTCAGCAAAGGTAAAAGGATCATTGTACATATAATTATTTGGCTTCAAATGCCAGGCTGACTTTGCCAAGATATTAGGAAGCCCTTTTCTTAGATTTGTAACTTTGGCAGAGTTTGACGTGTCTCCCATCTTTGTCACATCTTTTGGTTTGATGTGTCTCCCATCTTTGTCACATCTTTCATTCCCATTTTCAAGCCTTTCGTTCCCATTTTCAAGCATTCACCGTAGCTTCTTCCCACAAGTGATTCTTTATCTTCATATATCGTATGTGATTTTGAACCATATGAGCTATATGGATGCAGATATAGAATGAGACTGGAATAAAATGTGAATTATGCAGCTTTGATTTAGTAAGTTTAGCTTTGATTTAGTAAGTTTCTCTTGCTTCGTGTCTTTGTTTTATACCAAAAGATACTATTTAAAAGTTGAACAGGCAAGTGAGACTTCTTTAGCTATAGCATCTGCGATTTGTAGCTTCAACTAGGTATAGGTACAGAATGAGAGTTGGGAACAAAATTCGAATTATGCAACTGCCCTTTTATCTTTCAAGGTAATACTTTTGCAAAGCACTTATTAATTTTGAACTTGCTTGGTTTTCAAATTTGGCTTGATTTAAGCAATTTGGCCTTAGACATTAGTATTAGCTGCAAAACTTATTGTCTTTCCCTCTCCCTCCCCTTTCCCCGTTTAATTCAGTAAGTTTCACTTGCTTGGTGTCTTTGTTCTCTAGCAAATTGAACAGGCAAGTAAAACTTCTTTAGCCATAGCATATTTGATTTGCAGCTTGATTATATAGTGAAGTAGATGACCAAGTTGGAGCCGCATTGTAGGATATAATGCAACTCTGACTTTCGAGACAACATTTATTTGGATGAGGCAAATTGCACAGGATTTGCATAAACAACAGTTGCCATAGTGCCTTTTTTGAATTGTTGAAGGAGTATGCTTTGACCGAATGAATGCAGTAGATTTTGGTTGCACCAACATCATTCTGGCGTGTTTTGCACGTAGTGGTAAATACAACTGGTTGGTAGTCAGTGAATAGCCTCCTTAGTGTCCATTGTTCTCCAAGAGATTCTCTTATGCTATATCTCTGAATATCGTTCATTCTTACTTTGTTCATGGATCTATGATTTGTATATTTTGCAGTGGTATTAGAGACAGTGATATTAGAGATGTTTGAGATAACAGGGTTATAACTTCTTTGTGTACATGTATTTATGGGCAAAATAAACTAGTGTATAATGGTCATGAAAATTTGGGGTAACAATTCTAGAATTTTGGCTTTGTGTTGAGGACTCTTTCATATGGACTGACGCATCTTCCAATACAGATACCTTCAAAGATGCAGACTCTGACGACTTCTATTTTGGATTGCACGAAGTCTACTCCTCTACTTTCTTTAGCTATTCATTGGCAAGGTATTCATTGCAAGTCTCCATTTTTTGCTGCCAAGGTATTTATTCTCTTTATGTCTATTTAATTATCACTTTGTTTGTGGATATTTGAGGATTAGTTTGAGCTTAGATGGAGATGAGGAAAATAAAACAAAGAAACAGTGGTAGAATATATTTTGAGATTAGCATAATATATTTGTAGCCTTAGAGGGAAATCTATTCTGTGATATTGTTGTAACTGCCTAAATGGATTGTGATGATCATATGCATTGAGAGTTAAACACCTACTTTCGAGAAAACTTATATTCATATTGGTTTGGGCTCTCCTTGCTAGACCTAGTTGTTGTGTGCATGATGATTAAATTCTCATTGAGGAAGTCTAGCATGGGTGTTCACAAGAGTTAATTTGACACAAGAGTTAATTAGAACTTGTTGGAGCATGATTACATGGAAAATGAAAAAGCCATTCCAAGTCTCGGATTCTATATCACAAAGGTTGGCTTTATTGACCACAGCGTGCTGTTAGAGGTACATAGATTTTTATGAACTTCAACTCTGTTGGTTGCTCTGGTAAATGTTGAGAGAAATGTTTTCGTTGGAGTATGCATTAATCCCAAATTCTATAGTAAATCTATTTAAGACAGTATTTGGAATAGTATGTAATAAGGGTATTGTAAAAGAGCATGGATTTTGTTACTTTTGTTTCACATAAGTTAGAGCAAGGGTCTGGTTTGTAGCCTGCCCTGTGGTCATTAATAATTTTCACTAAGTCTGCATCGGTATATCAGCTTAAGGAGTTTTCTCCATCTTCCATTTGCATAGATTGTCTCTTTAATAATCCTTCTAGACTTTCCAGAATATGCTTTGAGGTGAGGTTCTCTGGCTTCGGCATATCTTACAGTCATGTTTATGGTGTTTGTGTGAACTTTGAGATATCCAAGGATGGCAATTTTGCTGTGTGTAGCAAGCAAGATTGCATTCTTGGGTCGTGCACCATTATTCCATGAACTTGAATAGATTTCGACATGCTAGATGATTGCGGCATATTAGATGATGCGTGGATCTAATCAGATCTTTGCTTCAAACGATTTGAGATTTGGTAGTGGGCATGCATATATTGTTTGTATTCTTTCATTTGGATATGTGATGCTTGGTATTCCTGCTCGGAATTATTTACATATTCAAGGAGTCCTTCCATCATATATTTTCGAATAAAATGAAAAATCAGACATTGTTGAATTACGGCGTCAATAGCAGGATTGGAGGTCTAGATTAGATTATGAACTGACTCCATCTAGAAATAATAGAATCTCCCTTGAAAAATAATTCCAAGTGGTTCATCATGAACCATAATATTTGATCCACCCATAACACCCCTTTAGAAGAACATGAATTCTGGGGATGTGGACACTGACAATATGGCCTTTTCTAATTTGGCCATTTAGTTTCATAATTATTATCCCGTGCCTTGCTACCTGTAGGCAAATCTTTTTTAACCAAAGCAACCATTGGTTCCAGTGCACACTTGTAAGGATCAAATAACCCCAAGGAAAATTTTTGTATAGTTGTTTCTCTCTCACAAACGATAGTACCCATCCGAGCAAAGTTGGCATATTTATCCATCCATGTGGTATATGAGGATTTATCGGCCTCTATTCCCCCTAAATAACAGTATGTCTCAATAGGTATTGGGGCAAGCAAGTTAAAGGAATAGAGCTTCCATACTTTATTATCTTTCTCCCCTGCCCATTGCTCAACAAGTATTCGTAGCATTACTGGGGTAGGATATCTCTGAAAGAATAATAGAGGGTTATTATGTTTCTGTAGTTGCTCTTCAGTATTCTGCATGTGCCTCAACGTCCAAAGTAATTCGCTTTAATTTAGGGCTGAAACCATCAGGTGCAATATTTGAGGTTCTTTCATCACATTTAAGTATAGGATAAACTTCTCCATTAGCAAGTTTAAGATCTTTGAATTGTTCCAGGACCAGTTTACACATTTCTATATCTCTTTTATCAGATTCCACGAGTTCCCATAGTTTGGTTTCGAATGACTTCAATTTTTGAAGTACATTTCCACCAGATCTGTAAGTATGGATCATTTGGAACCAGTGTGGAGCATCTAGATTACTCAAAATGGAGAAATCATTATCCGTAAGGGAATGTTCCCTATGGATGATAAAAACTACAAATATCAAATAACATTCCCGTACGGATAATGATTTCTCTATTTTTGAGTAATCTAGATGCTCCACATTGGTTCCAAATGTTTCATACTTACAGAAATGGTGGAAATTTCTTCAACAATTGAAGTCATTCGAAACCAAACTATGGGAACTCGTGGAATCTGATAAAAGAGATATAGAAATGTGTAAGTTGGTCCTGGAACAATTCAAAGATCTTAAACTTGCGAAGGGAGAAGTTTATCATATGCTCAAATATGACGAGAGAACCTCAAATATTGCACCTGACGATTCGAGCCCTAAATTAAAGGGGATTGTTTTTGATGGTGAGGCACATACAATTTCCAAGGAATATGTTGAAGAGCAGCTACAGAAACATAGTAACCCTCTATTATTTTTCCAGAGATATCCTACCCCACTAGTGCCACGAAGACCTCTTGAGCAATGAACAGGGGAGAAAGATAACAAAGTATGGAAGCTATATTCCTTTATCCTGTTTTGCCCCAATACTATTGGAGGCATACTATTATTTTTAGGGAAATAGAGGCCAATAAATTCTCATATGCCACACATGGGTGGACAAATATGCCAACTCGGGCCAGATGGGTACTATTGTTTATGACAGAGAAACAACTATACAGAAATTTTTCTTGGGGTTATTTGATCCTTACAAATGTGCACGGGAACCAATGGCTGCTTTGGTTAAAAGAGATTTTCCTACAGGTAGCAAGGCACGGGGTATTGATTATGAAACTAAATGGCCAAATTGGAAAAGGCCATATTGTCGATGTCTACATCCCCGAGTTCATGTTATTCTAAAGGGTGTTATGGGTGGACCAAATATTATGGTTCATGATTTGGAATTTTTTTCAAGGAGATTCTATTATTTCTAGATGAGTCGATTCATAACTGACCTCCAATCACGCTATTGAGGCCTTGATTCAACAATGTCTGATTTTCCACTTTATTTGGAAATATATGATGGAAGGAATCCTTGAATCTATGAATAATCCCAAGGCTATCCAGGCCCATAGGGAGCAATCTTTGTTGTCGTTTAGCAAGTTTGACCTGCAACACTGCTAAAAAACGGCAATAGGAAGAACTGGTCTTGCCATCCATTCTCCATAATTTCATGAAAGCCATGAATGTTAGCAATTTTAAAAAACCAAGTTTTACGTACAGAATCTCCCCTTATATCCTCTTTGGATGTTTTCCCGTAGAAGTTCCCAATAGTCTGATATTCGTTTTCTAATAAACAGAGGGAACTTACATTTTATCTTGAAAAACAGGTCTGATAGCAAAAGCATTTGGTTCCTTAAGTCCATTCAATATTTGGCAGTGGGGGACCTGAACACAGGCTATCAACATTTCAGATGCTTTGAAGCTAAAGGAAGAGCACAAAGGGGAAAAACTTACAGCAATTTCAGGTCTTGTCGTATGAATAAGCCTGACCAGCGCACATGTTCGACGCTCGTATTTGTTTGTTCTACCAAGCAAAACATGTTTTGATGGCCAGTGCCAGCTTCATTTAAGGGTTGTTGACTGTGGACGAGGGCCTTGAATATCCAGCAGAAGATAAGATAGCAGTCCTACATAAACAATACTGAAACTCACTTAATACAATATGACTGAAACATTAACATAACACACATTACACATTAACAAAGCAAATGATGAAAGCCAGAACAACTTTTGTATGCACTTTTTAAGATCCGCCTTATCACAAGATCTATGAGCATGTTTTCTTTATTTTGAAGCATTTCCACTACCAATTTGGTAAATATATGCCGAAGATGATTTGTAGGTCTTCCTGTCCTCTTTCCAACGCATGCTCTCGCACAAAAAATAGAGGTTGTTTATGTGAGTTATGGCCGTGTTTCTAATTAGCTCTAAGGCTGGGATCGCACTTACTAGGCTGACCGAAGGTTAAAAGACAAGGATCAAATGGCATAGTGCCATGTGGCAAAATGGAAAGAAGTTCGTATCGCACTTAAACGGCTAAACCGCCTACGTTGTTTCGGCGGGCGCCCAAGTTGTGGTGGGGGAGATTGCCTGCCCAAGTTCGGACTGATGCATACGTGGAGGGAATTTGGAGGGAATTGCACCTCGATCGGTACGAAGTATAAAGTCTTTGGTGGTGAGCGAAGGCGATTGGTCGAGCTTTAGAAACCCACAAGCAACAATCTGCAAATTCTTGTAAAGCACGTTGAATTGCAAATTCTTGTTAAAGCACGTTCAATTATTGCAGGATCTAAAGTGTTGACATTCTTTTGTTTTGCAGATTTGATGATATTGAATCAGCACTTGCACCCAGGACAGCCAAATGCCATTCTTTCCAAGCCAATTGCCCAGCAATTCCATGTGCACACCCTCCATGCATCCTACTTATGGGATTGCTACTTGCAGCCCTCTACCATTTGTGTTTCATCGTGACCTAGCAATCCCTCCTTTGGCATTCCAAGCATCACGAATCTACCTTTACGCACCATATGGTGTTCATACTTATTTGAAATCCACAAATTTCTCTTTTCGACCTCCAACAAACTATGTGAATTCAGCAAGTTCTCAAGATTCCCCATACATATTGCTGATCCTATTGTGCGTAAGAAAAAAGAGGTAGGCAGACCCAATGGGAACAATGCCTTTCTGAAGAAAGGCGGGAAGGTAGACTCCAACAAGCACGAGAAAGGTGAGAATGAATCCGATGGCGAGGAAGGATGTGGTCCTAGAATTTGGCCGGAAGGCATGTCGTTTTGCCCCTTCTTCATGCTAGATGTGAGATGATTGCTGAATTTCAAGAGAAGCCCAAGCAAGGAGTAGATTTATGGGCTTAAGGTACATACTAAAGTTGTTGCTACTTGTCCTGATTTTAAGAAGGATTCAAAGGCATGCAGGAAAATGTTCTCTTATGTTTTCAAGCAATACCAGGCTGATGTGACATGGAGCAAAGCATCTCGGGGTAATGATAGGAGGAGTCATGCCCTTACTTTTATACATTAGATGAGTACTTTTGGTGAAAGAGCCAGCGCGGCGAAAACATGTTCATTCTTGCCGCAATTGACTTGGAGGAGGAGTCTGAGACACTTGAAGGGCAGCAAGCACCACCCGCAGTGGTCAAGAAAGAGACGCCTGATTTTGTCTTCTCGAAGAAAAAGGCCAAGCAAATGGCTTTAACATTGATGGAGGATGTCATGAAGCAAGGGCAAGAGTTGAACAAGACTGCGCAAGCAAGTGAAATTTGAGAAGATCGGCATTCTTAAAGACTTCCGTGGCACGTTTTGCTGCCATCCTTAACAAAATGTAGATGTCCAAATTATTGTTGGTTTTGTGTAGTTCTTTTGTTGATTTTACGTACTTACATTTGTGGGTTGAAGGTGGGACAACAGTGTCTTGCTGTTGGCAATCATGTATGGAGAGCCTTCAATATTTCAAAAGCTACTGATTTGTGTCCAAACGATTTTGCAAGGCAATGACTTCCTGAAGCTTCTAATTTGTTTACTTGCAGGTTAGGCAAAACATGATCAGCGTTCTTTCTTCTCTCATGTTTCCGTTAAAGCAACTTCACATATGAACTGTTACTGGAATTTGGTGTCAGCGTTGTCGAATTGCTGGACTTTTTTCTTAATATGCACCTACATATTGAATGCCGTTAAGGGAGAACCAATTCCTGGGCCGTTCTATGTGAATCAGGAATAGCAAATGTTGGCATCTATTTACAATTTCATATGCTAGAGTGGAGCTAGAGTTAACATGAAGCTGGATTTCTGAACTTTCATATTGAGTTAAGCAAATTCAGATTTCTGAAGCTAAATTTCTGAACTTTCAGATTGAGTTAAGCAAATACAAGACTTTGTACTTTGTTTTCTTGTACATCAATCAATGGCTTTGAGTATATAAAATTATCAAGGAATTGATGCTGGTTAACCACAACGTTATCTTGAGTGAGCTTAGCGAATTGTGCTACATTCCGCTGTTGCAATTTCACCAGCATGTGCTGCTATGGCTGCCAGTCAATACAGCCTTAGGATATTCTGCCAAGTTATTCTGCCAGTCAATACAGCCTTAGGATATTCTGCCACAGATTGAATCAAGAAAACACCACATGAAATGTGTGCAAATGGAACAAGAATATGATCGTTAGTGGAAATTTTAAAACAATGCGAAATGCTGTCATCTATGAACATGTGAATGAGTTGCATTAGAACAATCAGGAACCTTAAAAGAAGTCTCCTTTTACGCTGAACAGCATTCTGAGAATTGTGATCATCAGAATGTTCAGTGGTTCCATCCTCATAATTCGAGATTGCCTCCATTTGCCTACATATAGGAAATGAAACGCTCTATTGGAAAAGCATGATTATATTGGAAAAGCATGAGTGCAGAGAACTACAGAAAAATGCATTTACAAAACCTGATTTTCAAGAATGATCTTGCCTGAACTACAAGAACAGACAACAGCAGCTTACCTACAGACGTCTTCGCGCGCGGAGGAGTTCGAAGAAGAAAGAGTTCGATGGCCAAGTGTTTCGCGCTTCAAGTTTTGGCGCCGTGGAGTTGTTTGCCAACGTGTACCGTTGACGTGGCATTCCGATCCCTCTTTAGTGCGATATCATTCCTCGGGCACCCACCTCCAACGAAACCGAAGCCTGCCAAATGACTGCCTAGCGAGTTCGGTCATTGACCTAAGTGCGATTCCAGCCTAAAATTGAGACATCAAATGTGATTTCATTTATTTGACATGCTTACCTTAGGTATTTCAGAAACATGCACCTAGCATCATTTGTGGACGTCACATTGAGCTCTCCAACAAGGGCCCTTGCGCCGAGAATGGAGCTTCCCTTTGAAATTTATGCACACCCTTCTAATCTGCTGCCGGCAACGAATTTGAGGAGACAATTATCTTATCGATGACCTACTATCTCAAACAATACATTAAGAACAACACACCAACAAATGAAGGGCACCAGAATTGCTAACTGGCATAGACATATACTTGTGCATGATGGATTACACATTAACAAAGCAAATGCCTTACCACAAGATCTATATGTATGTTTTCTTTATTTTGAAGCATTTCTGCTACCAATTTGGTAAATATATGTCCAAGATCATTTGCCGGTCTTCCTCTCCTCTTTCCAGCGCATGCTCTCACACAAAAAATGGGTTGTTTATGGGAGTTATGGCCGCGGTTCTAATCAGCTCTAAAATTGAGACAGCAAATGTAATTTCATTTATTTGACATGCTTACCTTAGATATTTCAGAAACATGCACCGAGCATCATTTGTGGACCTCTCATCAAGCTCTTTAACAAAGGTTCCTTTTGAAATTTATACGCATTCTTCTAATCTCCTGTCGATGGATTCTCTACCTGTGAAGACCTGTTATGGTTAAAAAACATGCATGTAATGAAGATGAACTAACCTACAAAGCAACAAGAATGAGAGTTCTGAAGGTGTTCCACATTTGCCGCAATATGTGCTACATGGTCTTCATAAAATAGAAGTCCCAAAATGGCATCATATAGGCATAGAGAATGCATAAGCTCACTCTAAGTTTAAGAATAGATGCAAAATGCATAGGCTCACTTTGATCTAAAAACAGATTGATCTAAAAAACAGACATGCCATGCCAATGGCTGACTACATAGCCTGATACAGTATAGAATACATTGCATTGCAGTTATGTCAAATTCTCTATGTCTGCAAAAGGAGCAATAAAAATTAATAGGAAACCTTGAGGAGAAGGAAGAACTACATAAATTCACTCCAACTATGGCATAGAATCCCAAAATGCCAATGCATAAATGCCAAAATGCTAACATATAAATCCCATTTGCTCACCTCAAAGTATTTGTTTTTGCAAAGATCGAGCCATGCAAGCTCCTTCAAAACTGAAAAACCAATTTGCATAAGAGTATAAGCGGAACCTTCAAGAGGTCACGCTTCTAGAATAAATGAGTATATCATCACTATTTTTATGGAAAATGTAGCGGAACCCGATATTGTAAGTTATCATGTCGGACGCTATAACACATGCACTCTACATATGAGAGAGCAACATGTATTTTAAGGTCAATTGCAACATGACCCACAGCTGTATGCTTGCAATACAAAATACCAAATGAAAGCACATGATACCTCTATATTCATACTGTCATTTCAACAGTTCAGGCTTGTTACAGAACAATTGCATGCAGCTACCAAGTAATGCAGTCATTCATTATGCCTAATCAGATGGTTTGCTTGATACATTTCCAGCTCCAAATAATGGAGCCCCAACAGTAGCTCCTTTTCAATCATGAAGAAAAGGAACGGTTTTCCACATTTCTTTGAATTCACGGTTAAGGTGTCAATAACGAAGGCAAAGCAGGTTGGATTAAGGTTACAATCTTTGATCAAATCAAGAAGATGAAAGCCCACCGAACAAAAATGAGCAGAACCAATCAAGAAAAGCAAATAAGGGCATCAAACAGCCAGAGAGTAGGCCTAAAGCATACTTAAACTTACACCAACACAGAGAAGCTTTATTTTTCATGTTTGAACTCTAAACAACAAGACTTGTTACCTCGCCAAAAAGTATTTCTTGCATCACTTCCTCCATTAACCCGGACTTCGCTTGCGTTCTAAAAACCGTGGAAAAGAAAATGTTATGCCTCAATTCATGAATGGCAATTGCCTAAATTAGAGCCCCTCAGTTATCATAATATTTCTAGGGCCTCTGTAAAACAAAAGGCATATGTGGCATGAAAAAATTATAACCTTGTTTATCTTTGTGCCTTCGTAGTGCATCTGTTCAAAACGTTCAAAAGCTAAAGCCTCATTATTCTCTCTCTCTCTTTTTTTTTTTTTTTTTTTTTTTTTTTTTTTGAGGGCAAGGTTTGTTTTATATTACATTTGTAATAGATACATCATAAGGTATATCCTAGGGGATATACTAAAAAAGACTAAGCATACTATCCAAAAATCATGGTCCTTATAGAATGGATCCATGAACCAAATTAAAACAGCCAACTTAATATATTGTTTATACAATTCCAAGACAGTTATACTTAGTGTAAGCTGCAAAGAACACTGTAACCAGATCATTCCAACAGAGAATAGCTCAAGATTCGTCCAGAAGGTCCTGTAGTGTGAGATCAGCAAATGTCCTATTCCCAAAAATCGTGAGAAGAGTGTCTAGGACAGCTGTCTGGAAGTTGGTGAAGTCTAACAGAAGCAAGACATGTGCTTCTCGTTTCTGCTGCCATTTATGATAGAGGTTGGTAAAATATGGTTTGAGACTATTGAATCTCCATACCTCAGTCCTTTTCAACACTTTCTTAATTGCTTTTGCATGTACTACCTCCTGTTTAAGTTGAATGTGAATACTTTCTAGTTCAGCTTTAGGTAATTGGAATTCCTCATCCTCCTTGTTTGCTGCTACTCCCATAGCTCGATCCATGCTTCCAACCCTGTTAAGTCTCCTCTGTGCATCTGTGTAGAACATCATCAGCAATTGTTAGATTAGATAGTGTAATCCATAGAACCTTCCAAAACTATTCCATGCTGGATCATATTTCTTCCCTTTCAACAGTTTGTGTGCTATTACAGTAATCTGTATGATGTCAATGAATGCATGCTTCAGCCAAATTATGGAGGGGGTGTGGTTATTCATGACCACTCTATTTCTATGTAGCCAAATGATCCAGTAGCTCAATGTTCTAGTAGTGATTTCGATTCTGCTGCTGGCTTCACTGAAAGTTGATAGATTTAAGTCTGTTTGCACTCCTTTGTTAATATGGGATGCCCAGCTCCAAAATTCTGCTAATTATGAGCATGTAAATACATGGTTAGAGGTTTCTACTTCTCCACATAGAGGGCATTGGCTGGAATGTGTGTTGTCATATAAAGCCCGTTTCTGGTTTGTAGGCAAGCTTTGATGTAAGGCTATCCATCTAAAAGTTTTAATCTTACTGGCCATGTAGCCTGCCCAGCCTTTTGCACATATTCTTGCCAGTTTTTCCTCCTCACATTGCCATAGAACACCTGCTCTTGAAGGTTTCAATTGAATGAGAGCCTTATATATGTCTCTAACTGAATATATTTCCTTATCATTCAATTGCCACATGTTGGAATTGTTGCTTAACTCCTCATACTTTCCAATACTGTTCATAACCAAGTTATAAATCTGTTTATCTAACTCTGATCCTTTGGTTTTATTTGTAACCTCCTCCCAAGTCATCCATCTGTCCTGTATTCTCAGATCTTCTATTCTCCTTAACCCACACTTATGCCATTGCATATATTTTTGGGGATGTTTCCCACATTAACTGGTGCAAGATCTGGATGCCAGAAAAAATTCAGATCTCTACTTTTGGCATCTATACTTGGGGGTCTGTAGCACAATGCAGCATTGTTCCATGCCTCTAGCATTCTTTTTAAGGTGTTTGATGTACATGGACACGGTGTGAGCTAGAAGAAGGCTGAGTCTGGTAATTGGCATTTGAGAGTATGGCTGCCCACTGGTAATGACTTCACCAATTGGAGGGTTGAGGATGGCCTAACTGCATGTATAGCCCTCCAGACCATCTTAGCTACCAGTGCCTGAGCTTGAATAAACATGTCCTTGCATCCTAGTCCACCTTCCTTCTTAGGTTTAATTAAATCTATCCAGGCAACTTTGTGGGATCCCTACCATATGAATTTCCTTATTGCAGCTTCCATGATTCTGTAAGAATTCTTATCCCCTACTATTGCTGAGGAAAAGTAGACGTGTGTACTGCCAATAATAGCATTGGCAATTTCTACTCTCCCTGCCAAAGATAGGGTAGATGTATACATAGACAAAAAAAAATTTTCTTGATCCTCGTCACAATTGGATCCCATAACCCCTGCAGTGAACAATTTAGGGATAAGGGGATACCTAAAATACTTGTAGCAGAATTACAGTTCAGAACCCTAATTCCTTGCAATGTAGAATCCTGTGAGTCATAAATGATTGCACTTTTATTCTTATTCAACAGAATCCCTGCAGCTGCACCAAAATTGTCCATTGCCAATAAGAATTTTTCTAGACTTCTGCCTTTTTTTTTTGAGGAAGACAAAGGTATCATCTGCATATTGCATAATGGTGAAAAAGCCATCCCCCCCCAAGTTCCAAACTATTTATTTCTCCATCAGTTTGCATTTGCATAATCTTTCTTGTAACCATCTCAGCAACAATTAAGAATAAATATGGGGCTAAAGGACATCCTTGTCTTACTCCTCTTTGGCATCTGAATAACTTTGTAGGAGTACCATTTAATATAAAAGCTGAAGATGCATTTATATTAAAGCTCCATACCTTTTGGTATGCCTTATTGGAGAAACCCATATAATTATTCGTGTAAGTCACACCCATGAAATTCCATGTACGATATAGTTGCCTCAAAATTCCTTCCATTGAGGCACCTATACCATGCCATATGAAAGCCATACAATTTACCTCAAAATCCTTCCAGCACAGCATGCTGACCACAGAACTCTAATTCAAACCTAAGGCAAATGTAAGCTTTTTATTTTCCGCCAGATTGCATATGTATCCACCAATGTATTTACTGCAAAATTTCAAATTCATGCAAACTCTTTATAGTTAATGTAGATATGCAACTAAGCACACTCTAAAATAGGAATTCCAGAAGGACATCTTCATCTATCCGGCAGTTTTGGCTATGTATTCAAATGGCTACCTATGGAGTATGCAGCAAAGCTTAAGCAAGCTATGTGACAAAGTTAGAGATTGGGAAATTTTGCATCATTCAGAATGCAAACTTTTTTGAGGAAATCGATAACAAATTGCAAGACAACATGCTGAAAAGAGAACCACTCTTAAATAGGGAACCAGATGAAAGATTTATGCTCTTTGCAGTGCTGCCAATAGAGTATTACAGGTCTTTGCCATGCTGTCAATGGAGCCTAGACTCAGGTTCAGAGCTACCGTGGTATCACGAATAAAGGAATCTAGAATCAAAATACAACAATACAATGTTAAAAGCTTCTCAACTCACATCCATTAACAATTGGATTGCCAACCATTATGTTTGACTATCTTAGAGATGGAAACCAGAGGGACCAACATGTTTGCTGGGATAAATTATCTCTTACCTATGCGCACCTAAGTAATCTCTTGTGTGTGCATTCTAGCCAAGAATCCGAATGCCCATCCTCATGTGGATAGCCTTCTTATATATTGGAAAAGGAGGCTCTTTTTTGCATCTATGCATGTGGGATATTCGTACATGCTCTAGATTCTAGAACAATCTTGAACATTCTAGAACCATTAGGGTTGGAGGCATCCTTAAACATGTATGAAACATCAATCCTTTTTTCAGTGAATATAGGCTTGGTCTAGAGGTTAGAATGCGGGGCTTGGGGGGCAATGATTAGGGTTCGAATCCCCTAATAACATAATAACTTTTAAAAGCCTCCCTTTAAGGCCCAAGCATGCAACATGGACGTAGGATCTTGGATCCAATCAATTGCAAAGATCGTGCCACGTGGCATATATCGAAACCAACGCCTAGGATCGCGCCACATGGCGAAGCTCACAGATCGACGATCAAGATCGAAGTCGATGTCGACCGCAGAATAGTCCACCTCCTCGCCAAGTGGACGGTCAGATCGACACCAACACCTAGGTTCGCACCACGTGGCAGATCTCACAAATCGACGATCAAGATCGAATACGATGTCTGCCGCAGGATCGTCCACCTCCTCGCCAAGGATTGAAACCAATGCCTAGGATCATATCTCGCAGCTCAACGATCAAGATTGAATTCCATGTCAACTGCAGGATCGTCCACCTCCTCGTCAAGTGGATGGTCAGCTCGAAACCACGCTGAGGATTGCACCACGTGGCGTATCTCATAGCTCGACGATCAAGATCGAATTCGATGCCGACCACATGATCGTCCTCCTCCTCGCCAAGTGGGCCCGATCGACACCAACGATCGGGATCATGCGTGGCGGATTTCACAAATCGGACGATCAAGATCGAAGTCGATGTCGGCCACCGCAGGATCGTTCGCCAAGTGGACGGTTAGATCGACACCAATGCCTAGGATTGCGCCACGTGGCAGATCTCACAGATCGACGATCAAGATCGAAGTCGATGCCGATCGCAGGATTGTCCACCTCCTCGCCAAGTGGAGAAAAGAAAAATCAACGCGCACCACTGCATCTGAGCCGTCTAGAGTGACAATGGCACCTTCCACGGTCAGGTTGGCTCGAAATATCGCAGCCTACCACTAATATATATATTTTATATACAAGAAAATTAGCACATCCTATGGTGCATGTTTCTACGATGCACGCTCCAATTTCAGCATATTCCTATGGTATAAGTTGAGATTCTCTTGGATTTTATCAAGATTCCCCTAGATTCTTTATGATATTATGAAGATTGCCTTAGATTCCCCTTTAATTATATGACATTCCTCGCTTAGATTCTATGAAGATTCCTCTAGTTCTCCAAGAATCCATTAGATTTTATGAGATTCCCTTTGATCCTATCAAGATTGCCCTAGATTCTCTATGATGTTATGAAGATTCTCTTAGATTCCCTTCAAATTCCACGAGATTCCCGTAAATTCCCTTAGATTTGCTTAGATTTTAGGAGATTCTTCTAGGTTCTATTATGTTTCATGCAATTCCCTTAGATTCCCCTTAAATTCTATGAGATTCCTGTAGATCCCTTTATATTTGCTTACATTTTATGAGATCTGTTACATTTCATGCAAATTCTCCAAGATTCTATGTAGATTCCTTTAGGTTTTATGAAGATTCCTATAGATTGCATCAAAATTCCCTTAGATACCCTTAGATTTTATGATATTTTATTATAACCTATAAAAATTCCCCTAAATTCTCCATGATGTTATGAAAATCCCTTAAATTCCCCTCAAGTTCCATGAGTTGCTGTGAGATTCTCCTAGATTGTCAATTCCCTTAGATTCCCGTCAAATTCTATGAGATACCTGTAAATGCACTTAGATTTGCTTAGTTTTTATGAGATTCCCTTAGATTCTGTTACGTTTCCTATAATTTCCTTATGTACTCTGAAGATTCCCCTAGGTTCTTCAAGATTCCATTAGGTTTTCATAGATTGCCTTAGATTTTGTGAGATTCCCTTATTTTCTAGAATGTTCTGGAAAGTTCTAGAACTTCTAGAAGATTCTAGAGAATTAGAACTTCTAGAATTCTGGAAAGTTCTAGAACTTCTAGAAGATTCTTGAATGTTCTTTAGAACATTCTAGAACTTTCCAGAATGATCTGTCGAAGATGTTAGAATGTTTTAGAAAGTTCTAGAACTTCTAGAAGATTCTGGAAAGTTCTAGAACTTCTAGAAGATTCTAGAATGTCCTAGAATATTATTCTAAAACATTCTAGAACTTTCTAGAATGTTCTAGATTCAATTTTCTTTATATTTCTATAGAGTCTCTTATGTTTTATGGGATTGCCTTAGATTTCGTGAGATTTTCTTACTTTCTACAACTTTCTAGAAGATTTTACAACTTATGTTTTATTATTCTAGAAGGTTTTATGTTTTAGAACCTCCTAGAAGTGAACTGGAATGTTCATTCTCTTGTCCAATTTATATACTGTAAAGGGGTCTCTTTTTTGCACGAATGCATGTGGGATATTTGTTCACGAATGCACGGACGAGATAGGCCGCCAGATCTGACGACTCAAATCGCATCGGCCAAGAAGCTTCCAGAACATTCTCGAACCTTCTAGAGCGTTGTAGAAAATGCTAGAACATTCTAGTCTAGAACATCCTTCAAACATTTTAGAGCATTCCATAACTATCTAGAGCATTCCAGAACATCTGAGTAGATCATGCTAGAAAATAAAGCTAACGTAAAGCTATGATCTCATATCAAAAATTTAAGAGCAAAACCATCATCCAATTAAATTGGGATTATGTCAACTCCAAAATCACGTCAACCTGCTGTTGTCTTCTAGGGGGTTTTTGTTTTTTTTATTTTTTTTTCGGACTTCAAAAATAACATAAGGTTGCGATTCACGTGTGACGTTTCATATGCGAATTGAAATATGCAAAAATGAAGAGCAAGTTGCTAACATAGATGAGACCAAAATTGCTTGCTCGATAGATGATAATATTAGGTTTGATAATAACAGATTGCATTATTTGCGAGGCAATTCCAAACTCGAAATTATCGATACCTCATACAAAAATATCATATATTCCAATAAAACATTAAGGGATCAATCCATGTTTTTCCACGTGTTTAACAAGGTGTGGTTCCATGTCGGCCGTTCTATCCGGTTCGGATATGAATCTAACACTTCACCCACCGTCATCCCCATAGCCAAATTATGCATAATAGACACAAACTTCACCGTAAAATCATCCGCCGCGAAAGTTTTTTGGATCGTAAGATGGTGGATTCAGGGCCTGCGTTTGATTGTAGAAGCATTTGAGAGCATCATCATCCACTATGATTATATCATCCTTATTCTCGATACCAAGTTCGTCCATCATGTTACTCAAGTGTTTGATGAAGATAGGCTTGCCTGTTGGATCCTTGGGATTAGTGAACTTCACACATTTGTTCTCCGATCCCAAAAGGTCAACCAATGTCACGATTTCCCCCGGTGCCTCCAAAGTATCCTTGATATTCCTTAGTTCCATGGATGACCAAATACCAACTCGAATAACTTTGAATGCCTCATCTAGCATCACCTTCAAGTGCGGCCAGCGGATAGATCCACTTGGTGTTTGATTCTACCGGTGTCCGATGAAACCGATCTCTAGCCACTTTATTTTTAGGGAAAAGTCTTGCAAAGGACTCCGTTTAGGTCGAACACCACAACCTTCTTAGAAACGCAATGCAAGCTGAAACATCAAACATGTATCTGGTCAGCAAGATATGATAACACAAACAATACAAACGCGCCAAGCGTGATTTGAGTTAGTCTTAACCAAATCGGGCGGGCGCGGATTTAGTTTCACAATGAAAACTAATCCAGCGACGCTGACATTTAATTCAAAGGTAATACAAATTAAAACGTAATGCTGCGATTTTTGTGGGCAAGGCCATACCTATCATCTTCAGTTTATTTGGCCGTCATCGGCCATTCTCCCTTAGCCACCCTTTAATCTTCGCCTTCTTCTGACTGTTAGAGTTGTTATTTTTTATTAGTTCCTGCGCCCTTCATTAACCGACATTATTTTACTATTGATTTGGCAAACTGTGGAATCACTAGAGCCGCCTTTGGTTGCCTTCAGTTTCGTTTTTTCTGTCAATTAGTTCATTGTTAACCGCGGAATCTACTCTATTGTTGCTTGCATCACCTCGGAAGGAGGCAAGGATATTCCCTAAGTTCGGGCGCGATCCACGATTCTGAGAGCGTCGGTTTAGCGACTATTTGTTCATTATTGCTTTCCTTATCAGGCTGCGGATTACTAGTTCCCTCACCGAAGCATCATTCCACTTTCGAATTGACAAGTCTATTTAGACTTTTGATTGCTGATGATTTCAGGTTGCCATAAGGGCCTTTAGGAGATTTGGCAAAGCACATGCATGAGGAATGGTTCAAGAAAGTCTTTGGTTTGTTCATCACTCACAAAGCGGTGACATCTTCTAACACCCATAAGAGCCTCTCTCGCAATATAACCTCCAATATGAAGCTCCAAGCAGTTGTATCAATTGGAGCAAATGCCTCGATGAGGTAAGCAGCCATAGATGGGGAAATCCATTTTTATTTAGGGCCCTTCTCCTTAGTTTGTAGCTCGACTTGATTTCCCCACTTAGGAGGGGGTCCCGATCCTCATCCTCTTCGACTCATCCTCGCTCGACCGATCCCGATCCGTATGATAGAATATAGTTCTTAAGTCCGGATCATCTAGGAAGAAAACATTCCCATGCATCGCTATTGTCACCCTTGGCCTTAGCAATATCATATTCCTGCCCGACAAAGATGGCTATCATAATAAAGATCACATGTGCCATCTTTTCGCTCGCTCGCAGACTCATTATCCTTAACATCATATATTAGGCATCCCTCCCTAATAACTTTTTGAGGCACTCCAGATCATGAGCCGGATAGTGCATACAGATGTGACTCCACCTGAAGGACAAACGATGACAATAGTGAAGGACCTCTCAGCTTGTCAATCCTATACCTGGTAAAGAAGCATTTGTAGTCCTTCCTCGTTCATGCCCATATCTCCTCTCCCACCCTTGTCCAACACAAAGAGTGATATATTTTACGGCAAGAAGTTGATTTCGGCAAGAGACCTTTGTACCCAATGGAGACCAATACCGACGTCTTCTTCTCCAAGTAATCTTCTTCACAAGGGCCACTTTTCTTCTCAACTCTCGGCCCGTGCACCTTAGGGGTAGAGTCTCCCTTGGGTATAAAATCACTAGTCGGGTACAAAAAACGCGAAAAAGCAAAGCAAAAAGCAAAGCAAAAGCAAACTTTTTCGGTTCACATTTTCGTTAGCTCGAATCGAATTTTGGCGCCATAACTACCTCGGGCGATGATGCGATGAAGCTTTCTCGGACGAAGGAATGGTACCGCAGAAATGGATTAAATGGTTGGAGGATCAAATTACCGACGAGGATTGGGAATCGGGCTCGGAATCATGGCTTCATCGACGGTAAAATTAAGAAATTTTATGTGAAGCCTCATTTAAAAGAACTGCTAGATTTTCTTATCTCTAGAGCTTTATCCTCATGGTCCAGCGAACAATGAGCTCCGGGGAAGAAATTTGCCTTTGCATTTACTTGGGAGAATTGTAGTCGAGCAGCTCTTAACCCGGACGAACACAAGATAAACTCGGTTTCATTTAAAGAACAAGTTGACAGGTACCCAAGGAAGCTAGTTAAGCTCGAACCAAAACATTCCCTCGGCGAAAACGAGCCCTCAAAGCCAGCGGAAGAACCACACCAAATCCCACACCATTGAAGCCAAGTAATGCAAGGTTTACTCTCGTGCAAGTGTCGTTCCTTTGCTAAACAGAGGTAGCTTAATGTTTAATGTTAGGGTCTTGGATGAAGAAGTGAATAGGTTGGAGGGTGAATTTGAATTGTGCAAGAAAGATCTGGCAGACATTGCAAGCAAGATCACCCTAAACAGACATGTGAATGAGAGAGATATTGCCAGGATCGAAGCAAGCAGAGAAGACATAAGCAGGTTGCAGGCTGAGATCAATTTTTTGGAATCCAAAGTAGAAAAGTCTGATTCTGATAAGAAAAGAATTGAGGACTTGATGCAGGACTTGATGCAGGAGAAATTCTATTGCAGGAAATTAGAGAGCCTTATTGAAAAGGTGGATGATCATCAAGTTGAGAAGAAGAATGAATTGGAAGCATTACATGGAGTGCTAGAAAGGGACCTGCTCAAATGGAAGAATTACAGGCTAATTGCTATAACTTGAGTAGTGTAAATGCCTCCTGATTCAGTTCAAGTTATTGCAAAGCAGGTTGCCATTGTGTTATGAAATACCATGTTCTGCATGTGGATTAGCTTTCCAAGATGACTACAAGATTAGTGCAGTGCTACCATGCCAACATGCTTATCATTTAATTTGCAGCCTGCTTCTTGTAGAGAATAAAAAATGCCTGGATTGTTCTATGGATGTCCCAATGAAATTCTTTGAAGAACTTGGCTTAGAGACCAATGCAAATGAAGGAGAAGAAAAAGAAGAACAGCAAACAGAAGAATCATCTAAGAAAGTAAGTATTATTTATTTGCTTTGCTTTATTTGTGAAAATTGCTTTTGTTGAAAAGTTTTGGTCATGTTATTTGCATGAAAAGTTACCAACAAAAAGGAAACATGATGACTATGTGGATTTAGATGAATTTGGTGAATTTGCTGATGTGAATGAAGATGCTGGTGATTCTGACCGTGCATATGAAGGTATTTTAGAAAATATTCCAAGTTCTTCGAGGGAAGGCTTCTTTGGGAATTAAGAGCAGTGTTGAGAAGAGCTACAATCAATATCAAGGAAACTAGCCTTTGAACCTCAGCAGACTATTCTTCCCGATCCCGTAACTCCAACTCGGATATTCACATCGAATCGTCGTGGAACGCATAACCCACGATTGTGGATCGCCAGAGTCGGACAAATTGGTGGTCACAATTGCAGATGCCACAAATGTAATTACCAAAAAGTGGATGAGCAAGACAAAGAAGCTGATCAGGAGGATGGAAGAGAAGTTCAAGAGGATGCAACAAAGAATACAAAGAATTCCAGGAAGCGCATCGGGGCCAGCAAAAAGAAGAAAGCAATCAAACCTATTCCCAAAGTAGTTGCTGAGAAGGTGCAAGTTACAAAGGTGACAAACGACTCCAATAGAAAGAATATTAGATGCCTATAATGGGAAGGGCTAAACTTTGAACCCGTAAACCACTCATTTGACATTGTCATATTTTCAATTTGTAAGATTTACGTTAAAATAAAATCTTTTCTAAATATTAGAATCAGAACTTTTCATTAAAATAAAATGTTTTCATTGAATATGTGAATCAGAATCTTTTTCATAGTTGACAATGTCATATCTTAGTTTGTGTCTAAAGTGTTTTTAAAATGTATCTCTTGTTTGTAGGGAGGCACAAAGACAAACTGTTGGTCCTTGATTTGAATGGTGTGCTTATGAAGAGTTGGCATAAGCATGACAAACACAGTAACACCAATACCCGCAAATCTGAAGAAAACCGTACACAACCAACAAAGTCTTTGGTGGTTTGCGCACAGGTTTGCATAATTTCATGGACTGGGCCCCAGAACATTTTGAAATTGCTATTTGGTCCAAGATGAACCGCTACAACATCATTGAGTGCCTGCAAGCAGCCAGATGTTGCGCAGATTATCTTATTAAGTTCAAGTTCATTTGGGAAGGAGCACAATGTTTGAAATTGCCTTATCCACACCCGACCAATCCGTGACAAGCCCGGTCTATTTGAAGCCACTTTCTTATGTCATTGAAGCATATCCTGAAATGAAGAATGTCTTGTTGGTGGATGATTCTCTGTATAAATCTTTTTTTTCACCAGTGTACCATTCTTTAATAGTTAGCTCATTTCAGTTTGATGAGGGCACAGAATGGTTTGAAAAGATGAAGGATGTATTGTTTGGTTGGGCTGAAAGTCCTGAGCCTACAAAATTTGTGAAAGAACATCTTGCCCCAGAAATTGTCAAACAAGAAGACTTTGCATTCATCTCCTTCTCCACACACACTGCAATTGCAGGAACAATTTTCATGAACACCTCTAGGGTCTGTTCTTATTCTGTTCAGTGTTTGAAGAACAAATTCCAAATGGATGTGATACTGACAGCAGCAAGTTTCCCTCTCATGAAGTCTTCTAACAAATGAAGGCTTCAGCCTCTCAAATGTTTGTTGTGCAATGTTGATATGTGGATATTGTTGCTTGAAAGCCATATAGAACTGGAGCTGCAGACAACATGTAAAATTCATTTTGTAATGCATAAAGCAAAATCATGAAAGTAATTGAAAACAATGAAGCAAATCAATCATAATAAGTAATTAATCAAAGATACCAGACATTGCGTAACGCAAATTTATAAAGCAATAGGGACTGAAACAATGCAGATAGCAAATTCATACATAAAACATGTGAAGCATAAATTGTTCAACTTCAACATGAAAAGTTTTATCAAACACTACAAATTAACAAATGACTGTAAACATTCCGATATATAAATACCTGGGAGACCTCAAGCAAATGGATTGGATGGTCAACTTTATTGCCATTTTCTCGCCTTAAACTTCCTCACATGTTTTTGTATGGAGAAACTCTTGTGTTTTCAGTCCGTAAACCTGCAGAAACTTTTTCACTTCATCACCTACGTAATCGACCTTTTCTTCCTCAAAAACATAGACCAGGGACCTGATTCCCTTTCGCCATTACTCTTCTTCTATAGGCTGCACAAATAGATTTTCTAGGCACTTCAAGCAGCCCCGCTAATGCGAGAATGATTAAGTTTATTCTCTCGTGGATGTAACCATTTGTAAAGTTGACCTTTTTTGCGCCGTAATGTCAATCTTTCTCGGGTTCGTTTCAGTACCGCATAGTTTCCTTCACATTAGCAATCACTTTTTGCATAACCTTTGTCTCTCTTTTTGTCTGCAACGCTTTTACTTGTAAAGGTACATTTGGTTTTATCTTTCTTACAAATCTGTCCACAATAGCAGCCTTTATCTAAAGCATTGGCATGTTTTGTCGGATCCTCAAAATAATCATGCATATCCTTTGAAATCTCCTGAATTCTTCTCACACCGAGGCTTAATTCTTTGGAATTAGCAGCGCTTCCATCAATTCCCTTTTTATTTTCCTTGATTCCCTTTTTTACGGTAAAGATCAATTTCACGGAAAAATCAGTCTCTTCTCATCTTCATCCATTCAAATTATGAATATGAGAAACTCCAATACCGATTCTCCACCAGAACCAAATTCTCGAGAATGGCAAGAGAGGGTTCCCGCCAACCCGCCTCCTTCAATTTCGCAATTACACTCCATCATTCCTCCCGCCAAAGCCAACCGTGAATCGATTCCCCAATAATCGGACAGCCATGTCATCGATCCGTAGGAGTGATCGAGTTTGGGGAATTCACAGTCACAGGCCGAGAAGAAGAACGAGCAAAGCAATTCGATAAAGCAAAAGCAAAGCAAAGCAAGCGCACGTCCAGGACACTACTTTTCAACCCCACTAGTGATTTTATACCCCTTATGTTTTGTATTTTTAGCCTTCCAATTCTTTAGGAAGTCTTTTGACCGTAATACAAACTTCTTGATGTCATCATTACGACCCTTGTATTTGTCCAAAACAATCCAATTTCAGATAATGCCACATCCCCCTCGATAGCCTTTGTAACTCAGCTCCTACAACTGACTTCATTGTAACGTACATCCTTCACATGGTCGCAAAGACTCAACTTAAGGACATCCTATCCTTAGTGAAAGCACTCTTCTTGTATAAGACTTCCTTCTTTTTAAGCACCGGTCTAAAACCCAAATGGTCTCGGGGCGTCGTCCTAGCCCCGAAGTCTTTCTCTCTCTGTCACATTCAAGTCAAAGATGCTTACATCAACAGAGGCACCCTACCCATAGTATCTGCAGCCTTCCCTTGTGCATAAGCCGCCCCTGCATTCATTCCACTTTGCCATCTCGCTTCCTTACAAAACACAATCTTATACGAAGTCATGGCCTGACTCGCTAGATGAGCTTTTCGAAGGATCCGCAATGTCATCACCACCTTTTTTCTTTTTGATTTTCTTGCGTTTTCTTCTTCTCCTCAGATAATTGTCATGGCTGACGAGTCCGTCCTTCCAAAGAGTTTGAAAGCCTCGTGACTTTGACCCGCACTGCCGGTGGGTAATGGGCAGCCATATTCCACCCATCGTTGACGGGCGGGCGCAGCTTGCTCCACGTATGGACTGCCAAAAGTACGTGCATTGAATCAAGACGTAGACAAGAAACACGCCGGGCGCGATTTCAATAGAAAAGATCAACCTCAAAGCACGCTGGCGTGGAAATGAATTAAATACCAATGCAATTCACGCCAGCGCTTTCGAATCGGGTTGAATTCACGCCAGCGCAGCTTCAACTCGGTGAATTCACGCCAGCGCAGCTGGAATCGGTTGAATTCACGCGTAAGCGTGCTTTCAAATCAAATCAATTCATGCCAGCGTGCTTTAACATTTCATCGGCGGAATTGGTTTGATTTGAAAGCACCGGGCGGATTTGGTTTCATTTGAAATCACTGGCGTGAATATTAAAGTGCTAACATCCTAATGCAGTCAATTACCTTTTGTATAGAAATGTCTTCCTCATTTCATTCAAAGTTGCACTAATCTCGCCCAAATCTGCAGATGAAGTATTGGCACCCAAGAGACGACACCTCCTCAGACGATAGTGATTGTAGAACACGCTTTTCGCTTGTAGAGGTCACCGATGAGGGCCTTTGTGCCTCAACGTAATGCTGCCTCGCCGATGATGACGAATTTAATGTTTTCATTTAACATTACCTCCTCGGTTCGCCCACACAAAGCCAGCTTGTTCGAGATCATATCCCAAGGTAACACATCCGGGCGGCATAGGCATTTGACTCGATTACTAATCATGCTCAACAATCTCCATATGGCATGTGCCGGATCATATCTTCTCGCTAACATAAATGGAGCTTGGTGAACGGATGAGGGACTTCACATGGATCGCAAAAGTTTCCTTAAGACCCAATGGATAATGGTCGAGTATTTATTCAACTTTGTTCATGGCCTCTAGTCTTGGCCACCGTCCCCGTTTCATTCTCAAAAACAAGCCTCCATGCCTTCGACAACAACAAAGTTGAACATCCTTCCCTAGATCTAGGACCCTCTTAGAAGCTTTCAAGTCAGCCTAATTCCCTAGCTTGTCGCAAATAGTGACTTTGGTGTCCGTTTAGTGAACATGCCTCTACGCAGTACCGTAACCCCTTGGCAAATAGATATTGGCGTAATCGCTACATTGGTTGGCCAACCATACTTAAAACATGTCTCACCGCTCACATCTATCCTCATGAACGATCCTTGTATGCGAGAGTTCTCATGTGCTGAGTAAGTCCGAGCAGATCTTTCTTTTGCTTATGTGTAATCTCCAAGAGCAATTTGCGCTTGGTGTCATCCTCTTCCCTCACAAGAGATTAGGATCCCCTTGTTTGGTCATCTTGTTCCGCCTTTTTTCCTCGAGAAGAGAGTTAACTGAGCTTGCCATTTGTCTTGGCAAGGTCAACGTATCACTTGGTACCCCTCGCCCATTTCCTCTTCGGCAAAGTGTGGTCATGGGTTGCTATAAGAATCGGCCCTTCATCATCTAAGGTGAGATCATATGGTACCGCAGACTGGTCGCTCTACCTTAGGTTTCTTGCCAGGAATAGAACCCGAATTATTAGGGTTTTTTCTTGGCACCGCAAAAAAGAAGATGAACATTGGGATTATTGTATTTTCCGTATCAAGAGATCACGCTACGTGAATTTGAACCTAAATTAGTATAATTCACGCTTTGGCGTGTTCGTAGCTCTTATCAGATACCATGCTATCATTGAATTTGAAGCTAAATTAGTATGCATCCACATTTTAAGCTTCATACCCTTTATGAATCCATATTTCTCACTATTTAACCTCATTGAACACCGCTATCTCTAACCGCCAAACCTCCAGCTCTAAATAGGTGTGTACCCTCTGTAAAAAAACCACTAAGAACTATATTCTATAAAAAGAGCAAAATTATGTCCTAAAAGCGCACAATCGAGCATTAATCGAAGGTAATAATTTGAATTCATGCAAAGCATAATAACTCAAATTCATGCAAACCATATTAATCAAGGCAAGGAAATAACTCAAATTCATGCAATGCATAATACTCTTCTTATACCGTGGTATTCGTAGAAGGCAAATTAAATACCTTTGAATAGGGGTTTCAACGCCCTCCTCAAACTTGAGAAGAGCCGGTTTTGAGATTCCTCTTCCACCGCTTCCCTCGGCCTGGTCAGCTCACCCGACCTCGATTCATTTTAGAAGACATCTCCGAGTCGCCTTTAGTAGCAGAGCCTTTAAGGTCGCCGGATATGCGCCGAAGTCAAGAAATAGCTTTTTCTACCGAGAAATAGTGTTTTCTACCCCGCACGAGAGAAATTTGAATTTCAAGAAAAACACAAAATGCAGTTTCAAATATTCTTGACACAAAAATAATAATGACTTAAGATTCACTTTAAAAAGAAAAAAGAACCCGGACACTTCTTTCATTGAGTTTTTAAAACCAATCTACCGTGTTCTTTCATTGATTACATTTATCCCGGCCAAAATGTAATTAACCTAAGCTTTCTTGTAACTCGAATTTTTCCCCGACCGGCCAAGCGTTTCCATAGCGCGTGGATGATTTCGGAGAACTCGAATCGGCTTCTCAATAATGGCTAGATTTCGGGTAAGCATCTCATTCCTATAGCTTGTACAATAATTTCAAAGAAGGTGTCCGAATAGGCAATTGTCCGCAAAGGTCGAAGATGAATGTTTCATGTTAACTACAAATCAAAAAGGAAAGTAGGATTATGCAAGATCGACTCAATCGATCCGACCGCAAACCGCCATGGAATTTCGCTTGTGGGATAAGTATGACCGAAGTTACAGTGATTAACCTTTGCGCTTACGGATGAAGCTTTACCTCGCAGACACCGGGGATACGGTTGGAGAAAGTGTTGGAACATTTGTTGCATGGCCAAGAAACCGCTTAAAAGGGTATGTAACATATATTACATTGTAGAAATATAGAAGTAGACAAAATTTGTTGTATTCATTGGAAAAAGTTTATAATTGTATATAACTGGATAAACCGGATAAACTGCCGGACAAAATCTGTGATTCATTGCTTTCTTTCTCCGGGCCATGAGTAGCTTGGGCTATCGATAATTCCCATTTCCCCATTGTGGCATAGTGAATGGATCGTAAAACCCCGTGCTCTAGCTCCCCGCCGCGCCTCCACCTCCACCTCCCGCCCCTCCTCCCTCGCCCATTGGTTGAACCATCTCCAATGCATCGATACCGCCAGGGTAGTGGTACCATTGGTTGAGCCATTGCACCGTGATATCGCCTCGTTGGTGGGTAGGCGTGGGCATCCGGCATAGAGGCTAGCCACTAAGAAATGCAGCCCTCATTTTGGAATCTCGAAATGACGGCTATAGATTCACTCTCGATCAATGCATGTAACGCTTGATCGAAGTGATCAGATAAGAGGGCCAGCCTCCGGCGATCTGCAAAGGGCCTCGAGGTCAGATGACATTGCCCTCATTTCTGGCCGCCATCATCATTACTTGATCCAACCGCCTAGGGGTTGCAAAGATCGGTGCTCCAAACCGGATCGGTGCTCCTACCGCGTTCAACCGACTAGAGATTGGAGCCTAAATCGAGCCGGGTCAGGTGATTGCTGCCCCCAAATGTAATTCCAATGAATCTTCGTCACCAACCGGTGATTAATGTAACTTGGCATCTATCAATAGGAAGTGAGAGCGAGTACGATTCACCGGGCGCAGGTTATATTTATTTATTTATAAACTTAGAAACTAAGAGACACGCCGGGCGGTTTAACTTAAAAGATGAAACTAGGGATAAATTTGTTTGCACGCCAACAGATAAACCGCTATATAGGAAAAATTATATGCGCCGGGCAGTAGAGAGAGAGAAATCTCAGACAGATAGATAGTAATAGATAAAGGCATCTGCATTATCTGCCACGCCGCGGTACATAATTGCCCGACCTTTATCTATTTACTTATCTATCTGCATGCTTTTTTCTCCCTATTTTAATGCACGAGCTGTATTCATATTCAAGGCTGGTTGTTAGCATGGAACACTTTAGCGTGTTTCAAATGTTATCTTTGAGATTTTTCTAATACTTTCTACTACACTTATTCATAATAGAAATTTGCATGCAATAGCATGATTAATTCAAGAAGAGAAACTCAAGAATTTACTGAAAAGAAGCGTGATGAAGTTTATAAAAACTATTCTCGGTTTTCATAAACATCATCCGCGCCTCTACCTCGAAAGCAAATGCAAAAGCTTGTCTTCTTGGATTAAACCCGCCATTGAGATGCAAGCTTAAAACTAAATGAAAACTAACCCGAGTTTCGAGGTCGGAAGGATTCAAGAAACGGAGGACTTTGCTTTTGGTTTTAATTAGAGGCTTTTTGATTTTGAGACCTTAGTCCCTGCTTTTTGGTTTTAATTCGAAGCTTCGATGTCCTCTGCTAGGATGCTGCAACAAAAGGCATGAGTCTTTTAGTAAGTTAGGAATTGCCGAAAACCAAACATCTAACATTGCTTTGAAAATAAAAAAGCCACCAAGATTTTAGGAGGGCGGATCCAAAACACAAAGCGCAACCGCAAATCGTGATGAAGGAAGGAAGAAAATGTAGGAACTTTGAGAGCGTGAAATGGATTTATATAGGCATAATTAGAAATAAGTTAGCTGAATAATTGATTGCTTGATTAACACGCCGGGCGACGGGTCTTCCCCCGACATGACATGTATATGGTATATATGGAGAATATTGCATTTTATGCAATAAATTCTCATGGCATTTTATTCCATTTATTGCATTCAAAAAATAGAATTTAAAAATTTTATATAGGCTAAATTAAAAATGATTTTAAAGGCAAAATTATCAAGGCTAAAAAATGACTTGTAGGGTTGGGGGACTTGTTTTAGGTCGTGATAGGAAAATTTCCTATGGTTACTTGTGGATGAATCAGAGATTTCTCATGTGGTTGATTTATAGTGTTCCCGAGAGACTTTGTTGAGACAAATGCGAGACAAAATTTTAGAGAAAAACAACTTGGAGACAAAATAATTGGAGAAAACAGGTTGGATTTAATTCAAATAATTTTATGTCGTAAAAACTGCTCAAGAACACTTGTTGAAGAAAAATTTTATGAAGAAAAACTGTTTGATTTCATTCATAAGAGTTATATGTCGATGCCCGAAGGTTTAGGCAGCTGAAGGCTTTTCACAAAATTATAGAAAAAAGCCCCGAGGCGTGTCCAAAACTTCGTTTTGAACCAAAGAACAAAGGGGCCCCGGGATGCGATCATTGATCTTCCACGTCCGCAACAAAGAAGAAAAGAAAGGTGTTAGAAAAAGAAAGAAAGGTGCAAAAAAAAAAGCGTACATGCAAACCTGGTTCATCTCTCAACCATTCTAAAATTGGTCAATTGTCGCCCCCCTCCCCTCCCCCTCCCCCTCCCCTCCCCTCCCTCCTCCTCCTCAGAGCTCCTCCCAGGCTCTTCAGAGATTTCATTCTACGTTTTTGGTCAAGCCAACCCCGAAGCCAGCGGTCATGTGTTTTGAGAATCAACTCCTCCTCTCTTCCTCCAACTCCTTCCTCTTCCTCCTCCCTTCATCGAGAGGAGGAAACGGAGGAGAATTGGGAAAGAAAATCGATTGGGGAATTGAGGGGTTCTTCAACTCGACGCCTCTTTGAGGAGACCTCTGGGTTCTTCATGAAGGTCGAAGGGGAACAGAGGCTGAACGCTTCATGGCGTAAAAAAAATTTGGACAGAATGGAGGTCTTGAGAGCGTGAACCGGATTTATATAGGGTTAATTAGAAATTAGCGTGAATAATTGATTGCCTCAAATAACACGCATGCGCACGATAAATTCACGCCATTATATCATCTAGGGTATATTATTATGGATAATAAATTCTCACGCCTATCGGGTTATATATGTCTTTTCAGTAATCATATATCCAAATTTTCGATAATTAAAAATTTGGATATATTTATATAAATCATTTTTTGTTGTTGCCAACGAAAATTCTTGTTTTAAATGATTTCGTTTTACACCCATTGTTATTATTATATTCAACCTATTTCCAAGGAATTTCTTGCTTTTAAAAAATTTGATTTACCTCTACATATTCCATAAATGTAACGTGCTTTTTTTTTTATCTTATGGTGTAATAATTTTTTCCTACTCATTGACTAAAAGGGTGCAATTTGCCTAGGTCAATGGTGCCTCTCCAACTCAAGATGGTGTGCAACATATTGAAAAGAGCAATATCAATGAAAAACCAACTCCTAGCAAGAATGTTGAAGAAAAACAATTAGTCCCTCTATAGTAGGGTGCAATGGAGGAACAAGAAGGTGAGAATCATGCACAAGTGCAACAAGGAAATAGTAGGCCAAGGAGTCATTGTGCTAGCGCATCCGGTCAAGCTGTTAATGATGAAAGGCTAGGGGGAAGACAATATTGGTATTGCAATTTCGAAGTTGGAAGACAACCGAAAGGTAAAGGTTTGGGTGACAAGGAATGTTTTGGTTGTGTCAAGCAATTGGAGGTTCCTTGCATCATGGCATGGCCTATAAGTAGTGTTCAATTTGTGGAGGATTATATTTTCCCAGAGTCCGAGGTTGTTGGGACAATGATTGTCTTGATATTGATCCATTGGCGCTTGGAACTCTAAACCTAGGCAAAAGGGGAGAAGTATCGCTTGCGTGACATTATCCTAGCAAAAGAGCCAAGTTGATTAGTGACACCAAACGTGAGACAATGGTGACGGTTAGGGGCTCGGGATTGTTGTTGGAGTGTTTGTATGCAATTCTTTACAATAGAACAATTGGTGGAAGCAAGAGCCACTTTTCAAGAGTACAGTTGTTGATGAGAGGAGGACCTACATGTACACAATCTTCGAGCATGCACTCGTGATGAAAGAAACCCAAACGGAAAAAGATACCCTTTGCTAGGCAAATGGATATGTGCAAAAGCATGGCAGAAAATCCATGTAATTCCAACTTCTTCATGGCATAATTGGCAAAAACAACAAAAGTGAGGGGAATGTGATTGCTTTTACATGGAAATAATGGTTTGTTGAGACCAACCGCCTAGGACCTGGTTGCCGCCGGAGATATTTGAAAATATATTGATTTCAATGCAAGAGTCTATGCCACACAAAAAGCGTAAGGGATGAAAAGGGAAGAGATGTTGTTGAGAAAAGGTTGCCATCACATTGTACTCAAAAGAGTATTTTGGAAGAAGTGAATTCCCTACTGAGAATTGGGAATTCTTCCAATATCCCAACCTAGCTTTGGTAGGTTATGGAAGAAGCATTTCAATCATGTCACCATAGCAACTTTAAACAACTTTGCAAAGTGCAATTTATGTGCTAAGTTGAAGGAGACTCTTGATAAGGCGGTTGCAACCTAGTCAAAGGGCTAGGATAAGGGAGCATATGAAGGACCATATGACCGAACCAACTATCATGTAGATCATGTTATTGGATGTGGAGGACTTTATCCGCATTGGAACCCAATAACTATTTATGTATTATACATGACAAGATGGACCAGCAAAAGACTTGTCTTCCACAATTCAAGTACATACCAAAGTCATGTGGAAGATCATACCCCTTCTGGAGATCTCAATGGTGGGGGCAATCTTGCATGGGCGGAGACTCAAACCTACTATGGCCATTTTAGTTTGGAGTTGTGGAGTGATGGTCCATTTTCATATTGGGAGTATCATGAGGTGTTTGAGAAACTATGAAAATGGATACAATGGTCACCTCCAGGACCCTACAAGCTAGCCAGGGCACTACATAGAGCATTGTTAGATGGAAACCGAACAATATTGAAAAGTTCAAAGAAGGCAAGGTTTAGGAAGCATGGGTCTAATGAACATGTTGGAGCTTCAACTTCACGTGCTAGACCTCAAGATCTACCCAAAAGGTTTCTCTTGCAACTTGATAATTGTGCTGGCCAAAATAAGAACAGGTGGATGTTTTCTTTCCTATCCTACTTAACAAATGTGGGGATATTTGAAAGAGTTAATTTAGGGTTTTATGCCCGGGCATACCCATGAGGATGTGGATGCATTATTTGGCAAATATAGTTGTATATTGGGGCGTGACGGTGACCAACTTTCCTAGGCTAATGGAAATCTTGCATGAATGCACTACTCCAAACCCTATAGCTTCTCTCATAGAAGAAGTGCCCGATTGGAAGAGCTTTGTGGATGGTTATACATTGGATCTTGAAGGTCATTCCGTGCCTCTGCAGTTCACTTTTGGGTGAGAGATGGGATTCCAATCTTCCAATGGAAGATGAGACCTTCGTGAGGAGGATGAGTGGAGAGGAGGGATGTAGAGATGAGAAATGGCAAGTCTATGATACCTCCGTGTCAACCAAAAAGCTCTAAAACCCATCAAGAAGTGAAGCAATTGGGATTGACTAAGCAAGGAATCCGGGACTATATAAAGCATTGGCAAAACCAATCCAGATGACACCAACCGTGCCTTGGTGGTGCTACTTTGGGAAGAAGGTGATTAACCCCGCTGGGGAGATATAGACACATCCTCGGATGAATTGAAAGAAGGGTGGTTGCCTAAAAACTAGGTGGGAAGACCTTAGCAAAGCCGAGGATGTTGGTGACACCGTAAAAGTAGCATTCGAAACAATATGCTCCTCCCTCCTTCGACAAAACACTATGTTGGTCCTAAGAACAATAGGCCAAAGTTTCTAGGCATGGATGCTTATGAACCTTCCATCGACTTGGAATGCCACCAATTTGTGGTAGTAAAGCCAGAACATATCCAAGTGTGGTTGGGGTTCACTATCTCGATATTTGCAAAGAAGAAGGTATTATTAACTTCAACCATGTGCGGGTGGAATGGTGGTGTCAAAGGCATCACTTGACCAACATATCCGATAAAGAAAGGTTGGAAAGGGATTGTTGGACAAAGAGATGGAGGAGAAATCTGAGTGATCCCGATCTTTGGTTAGACTATGAAAGTGTTTTGTACTCATGGACTCCAAACACTATTCCAGCTAGAAATGCGAGAATTACAATACCGGGATGTCGGGAAAGAAGGCTATGATATCATTGGGGGTGCTTGAAGAAAGTTGGATAACTATGTAAATTTTTGTTATCACGTTTTTATGATATGGTGCTATTGACTATTTTGTAAATAAAATGATATTACGTTTTCATAATTTTGAGGTGAAATGTGTGAATTTGAATATGCTACTAAAAACATGCAATATGAAATTTGACATAATCCCAATTTAATTGAATGATGGTTGCAATTACCTACTTGTAGATATGCTTACACTTTTTATGGTAACTAAAGCAGCAAATATTCAAACCAAATGATTAAATATGTATTGAAAAGCTAATAAAATACTTCATAAAGTGTGTTAGAGATATATTTTGCACTATCGAAGCTTAGATCCATCAAGGTTTGCATTGAACTTCTACTGTCAAAGATTTACAGAGCAAAGTTGAAGAGCTATATCTTCCCAACGATAGCTCTATTTTTCAAGTGTAAATACATTTTGGAAATGTCACAAGTTGCCCCACAAAGTGTGTTATAGGCATGTTTTGCAAAATCGAAGCTTAAATCAATTAAAACATGTATTGAACTTCTGTTGTCACAAATTTACAGCAGCAATTTTGAAGATCTATAACTTTCTAACCGTAGCTCTGTTTATGACATGTAGATACATTTCGGTAATGGCACAAGTAGCACTATAAGGATATAGAATAACAGTAGACAGGACAGAAACTTCAGCATCATTAAAGGCGTTTTTACAGATTTCGGCCTACAAGCTTACAACTTAATTGGGCCGAGATCATTTTGTATCATGTTATATCATTAAGAATAAATAGCAAAAGAGTCAATCAAGAATACCACAACCATTCTCATAACAACAAATTGAAAGAGCAAATCAAACAATATATCAATTCTTTGCTGCATCTTCGATGAGGCATTCAATACCTGTAAACGGACAACTAAAGTTTATGCAAAACTTCCAAACAATTCAAGCAAAGAATACCTGCAAATAAACCATCCTAAAATGACACAACATAGAGATGGGAAAGTGCAATGGAGCGTGGCATAGAATACCTACAAATTTCCACAATACCCGAAGCATTTCAGAGAGTCCTAATAATCATTGAGGCGCTTACCATGAGAGCATCTAGAAGGCGTAAGATTAGCGTGGAATCGAATGTCCATCATGCCGAAGGCCCCTATGTATACTAGAATATTGAACTCTTTTTTGCACGAATAGATGTGGGATATTTGTGCAGGAATGGACGGATGAGATGGGCTACTGGATCTGACGGCTCAGATCACACCTACCAAGAACAATCTAGAACATTCTAGATTCTAGGACTTTCTAGAACATGCTTTCTAAAACGTTCTAGAAGTTCCAGAATCTTCTAGAATCTTTTAGAATAGATCGTTCTAGAACATTTTAGAACTCTAGAAGATTCCTGAACGTTTTAGAACGTTCTAGAAAACCACCAACGGGCCGCCAAGAAATTTCTGGAAGTTACCAGATCCGATGGCCGAGATCGCGTGGGATCAAATGGACGACCAGGATCTGGCGGCTAATATATAATGGAAGCTTCCGAAAAAATCCCGTATCGTTCTAGAATGTTCTAGAACCTTCTAGAACGTTCTAGATTATTCCAAGACTTTCTGGAAGCCACCAACGGGTCGATAAGAAGTTTCTAGAAGCCACTAGATCCGACGACCGAGATCGCGTGGGAGCAAATGGACGGCCAGGATCTGGCGGATGATATATAATGGAAGCTTCCGAAAGCCACCACTAGAAATTACACAAGTTATTTATCCTACGGCGCATGTTCCAACAATGCACATTCTAAAACATACTATTTTCGATTTTTTGCAACATTTCTAAAAAAAAAAAATCCATTTTTAGATTGAGGTGCTTGTCTATTAGCATCTAGAAGATCTTAAACCATTTTATTTAAAAAGCATAAGCATCTTTAACATTCTATAACATTATTATTTTACCATTTGCAAGGCCCAAAAAACTTTTTATTTTCCTCTAGATTCCAATAGATTTTATGAGATAGAGATTCTTCGAGCTTTTCTTAGATTCTATTAAGATTCCATTAGATTGTCTATAATGTTATGAAGATCTCCTTAAATTCCCCTCAATTTCTATGAGATTCATATAGATTCCCTTAGATTTGCATAGATTTTATGAGACTGCCTTAGATTCTGTTACATTTCATGCAATCCCCTCATATTCTATGAAGATTTTTCTAGACTGCCCAGAATTTTATTAGATTTTATGAGAATTCCTTAAACTGATTTAGATTTTGTGAGATTCCTTTACATTCTCTTCTGACACCTCTAGCTTCAAATTCCGAATAACTAAAGGATCGATAGGCCATACTTTCACAGTTTGTATCCGTACTGAAGATCAAAATCAAATGAGCTTTTACCCTTTTGTTCCCATTAATTTACGATTTCTCGTTGAGCTCATCTTAGGACACCTGCGTTATCTTTTTAATGAGATGCCGCCCCAGCCAAACTCCCACCGACAATGTCTTCCTGGATCGGTTGCAAGATAGCGGACCTTAAGACTAGAAGCTGGGGGCGGGCCCCCTCCACCTCACGGAGTAAGTAAAATAACGTTAAAAGTAGTGGTATTTCACTTGCGCCAGGCTCCCACTTATCCTACACCTCTCAAGTCATTTCACAAAGCCGGACTAGAGTCAAGCTCAACAGGTCTTCTTTCCCCGCTGATTTTTCCAAGCCCGCTCCCTTGGTCGTGGTTTCGATAGATAGATAGATAGGACGGGGAATCTCGTTAATCCATTCATCGCGTGGCCACTAATTAGATGACGAGGCATTTGGCTACCTTAAGAGAGTCATAGTTACTCCCCGTAATTCGCCGCTTTTGGTTGAATTTCTTCACTTTGACATTCGGGAGTAATCAAGGAAATCACATTCGTCAACATCCGCAGGGACCATCGCACGCTTTATTTTAATTAAACAATGGATTCCCTTTGTCCATTCATTCACGAGATATTTGTCACGCTTAGGGAGAGCACCCAGGGGATGCATTCTACGCCCGCCGCCTCTACCGGGTTGCGAGGGAGGCCCACCCGCCGCGGGGAGGCGGCTCGGCCCGGGAGCCAATGTTCCTATGGGGTCAGCCGGACCCTAAGCCTGACCCTCCGAGCCAATTCTTTTCCGGTTACGGATCCATTTTGCCGACTTCCCTTACCTACATTGTTCCATCGACTAGAGGTCAGCTCACCTTGGAGACTCCGATCAGGTTATGAGTACGACCGTGCTGTTTCAATCGCTTCCTCCCATTTTCATGGGCCAATGGCGCTTAGAACACCGCAGAAGGCGTCGCGGTGCTTTGCTTGGGCCACAAGGCCCTATCTCCGCAAACCCGATTTGGGGTCATCGGACCGTTAAAAGAAAAGAGAACTCTTCCGGGGCCCCGTAGCCGACGTCGGATTCGCAACGCTACAGCCCACATCGCCACGTCAGGGTTGGGACTATTGACCCGATTCCCTTCGAGGTCGCTTTGTAGGATAATTCCAAACGGCCGGGAGATAGATCCTATCATTTAGCCTTAAATTAAATTAAGGGCATCTTTGGCGGGCGGAAGAGTAGCCTTGCCGCCACGATCCGTTGAGGTTCTACCTCTTGTCTTTGGCGATTTGTCCCTCTCCTCCCTAGGTATGTGGGGAGGGTTACGCCATGGCACTTGGTCATTTATTTCTCCAAGTGCTAGGGAGGGCTGCAAGCCAACACTTCCTCCAAGCATGGCCGATCAAGTGGAGGAACCCAACACTTGGTCATTTTTTTCTCCACCCGAAGCAAGGGTGGGGAGGGTTACCGTGGCACTTGGTCATTTTTCTCCCAAGTCCTAGGGAGGGTTGCAAGACACCGGGCACTTAGAGGTTCCTTCTTCCAAGCCACGAGGGGGATTCCATGGAGCAACCAGACTTGGTGGTGTTGGGTTTGGTTACTGGCCCTGCTGCCGGACTTGGTGGTGTTGTTTGGTTGGCTACGTTGGTTGGCAGGCCCCGCTTGGTGGTGTTTGGTTTGGTTACTTGGCTCCCCATGCCGGAGTTGGTGGTGTCGTGTGGTTGGCTCCGGTTGGTTGGCGCCCACCCAGCTTGGTGGCATTTGTGGCTCGGTTAGTTGCTCGCCGATTGTCCCACTTCGGTGGCGGTTGGCTCCCCACCGGCTTCGGTGGCGTTTGGCTGCCCACCAGACTTCGGTGTGTTTGGTTCGGTTAGTTGGCTGCCCACCCGACTTGATGGCTCTGTCGGCTACCCATCCGACTTGGCGAGGACTTTGATCGCCATTGTTGTCTCCCCCACCCTTGACTTGGTCGCGGTCGTCCGGTCGGATCGATCGTTTGGCTCCGACCACTTGGTGGTGTTGGCTGCACACCCACGCGGTGGTGTTTGGTTGGGTTAGTTGGCTGCCCACCACTCTTGGCCGTGGTCCAGTGTGGTCCAGATCGATATGTTTGGCTACCCACCCGACTTGGTGGTGTTTGGCTCCCCACTGGCTTGGTGGTGGTGGTCGGCCGTCTGACTTCGGTGGTGTTTGGTTCGGTTGGTTGGCTGCCCACCCGACTTGGTGGCTCTGTCGGTTAGTTTGGCTACCCAACCGACTTGGTGGTGTTTGGCTCCCCACACGACTTGGTGGTGGTTGGCTCCCACACGACTCGGTAAATTTATGTAGATTCCTTTCAATTTTGTGAGATTCCCTTATTTTTAGAATGTTCTAGAACATTCTAGAAACATTCTAGGACATTCTAGAAAGTTTTAGAATATTTCAAAATCTCTATAATCAAGTTTCTCATCCCTTGTGTTTTATGATGAGATTCCCTTATTTTCTACAACTTTCTAGAATAATTTACAACTTTTTGAATTATTTGTGAAGAGTTAGTTAAGGTGTTGTTGTGGGGGTGATCTAGGATTTTCTGGAACTTTCTAGAGCATTCTAGAACTATCTAGAAGATTCTTAATTTTCTAGAGCTATCTAGAGCCTTTTAGACATTCTAAAACTATCTAGAACATTATACTCAATTTTATCTTAATTAAAGTAGTACGTTAAGTATGTCTAAAATATTAATTATTTTAGTGAATTAATGCTTAGTCTAGTGGTTAGAATGGGGGGTGTGGGAGGTAATAATCAGGGTTCAAATCCCCAAATAACATAAAAAATTTAAAAGCCTCCCCTTAAGGACCGAACATTCAACGTGAGCCGTAGGATCTTGGACATGATCAAGGGTCGAGATCGCGCCACGTGGAAAATATCTAAACGAATATGAACCATAGGATCTTGGATCGACGGTCTAGATCGAGAGCAACCTAGACCGTAGGATCGTCTACATATAGACTCCCAAGCCATCTGGATCGTAGGATACGCCTTAGAGCGATGTGAGCCGCAGGATCTCGGATCGACGATCAGGATCGAGAGCAACCTGGACCGTAGGATCGTCTATATATAAACTCCCAAGCCATCTGGGCCGTCGGATATGTCCCCGAGCGATGAATAGCGCCAAAACATAAGAACAAATATATACAAGAAATTTAATGCATTCTACGGTGCATGCTCGAGTTTTAGCATGTTCCTACGGTGCAAGTTCTTGTCGTGCCCTACATTCTAAAAGAATCTCTTGAGAGTACTCTAAATTCATAGATTCTCTAAGATTCTACCAAGGTTCTCTTAGAGGTTTCGTGGAGATTCCTCTAAATTTCATAAGATTCCCTCTAGATTCCATTAGATTTCCATAGATTCTCCAAGATTCTATGAAGATCCCCTTAGATTCCCTTAGATCCTTTTAGATTTTATGAGATTGCCCTAGTTGTTTGATTTACCCTATTAGCCTCTTATTATCAGAGGAGCATGTTCTTGGCTTTGAGGAATTGTAGTGCCACACAAACCACTACATAAAAAATAATCTATTACTATGTAATTCTTCATTCATGTACTTCGGAATACATAGTTTTAAAACTACTTCACATATTTAGAAACTATTTCAAACTCAATAAAACTGTACAAATGCCCTGCAATGCAGCGCACCATCACTAGTTCTATTTACATCATGATTGTTTCCTAACTTCATATGTGGAAATTTGTATGTTTTGAAGTTTTATATGCATCAATATTGAGAATTATGGTTGAATCAAGTTCGATGCACATATTACAATCTCAATGCATATGACGTATAGGATATTTTAGATTTAAAATGTCATGTGGCATTTAGATAACGTTCTGGTGAAGGCTTTTCTTTGGAAATTTATACCTATTAAACCAAGTTTTATGCATGTACTGTAAGCATACTTCTTGCTAGAAGGCTATTTAGACTATTAGAGCTATACAATATGGATTGGCTAGTTTTGCATGTAGGCAATATAATCAGCAAGCTGCAACAAGGGGGCTACTTTGTCTTTGTTGAAGCTGGCAAGTTGTTCCTTGGCTCTTCTATTTAATTCCTTGGCAAAATCCTTAGATTTCTCCAATCCCAAAATCTTAGGATAAGTTGCCTTTTCAGACAGAAGGTCTTTACCTGCAATTTTACCAAGCTCCTCAGAAGATCTGGTCACATCTTCTTATATTTTATGAGATTTTCTTAAATTCTGTTAGATTCTCCTGGATTCCTTTACATTCTAGAACTTTTTAGAACATTCTAAGACTTTCTGGAACATTCTGAGACTTTCAAGATATGCTAGAACTTTCTGGAAGTATTTCCCTAGATTCTCTTACATTCCCGTAGATTCCCCTACATTCTAGAACATTCTAGAACTTATTAGAACAATTTGGAACTTTCTGGAAGAATTTTCTTAGATTCCCCCAGATTCTCTTATGTTCTAGAACTTTCTAGAATATTTTGGAACTTTCTAGAAGATTCTAGAACTTTCTAGAGCCTTCCAGAACATTCTAGACCTCTTTTGAACTAGCTCAAATGTTATACTCTATTTTATCTTAATTAGAATATTACCCTTAAGTATTTTTGAAACATAAATTATTCATAAAATTAATGTCTGGTCTATTGGCTAGAATGGGGGGCTGGGGGGGTTAATGATCGAGGTTCAAATCCCCCATACAACAAAACAAATTTAAAAGCCTTTTCTTAAGGGATGAGCATTCAACGTGGGCCGTAAGATCTTGGACCCGATCAAGGGTCGAGATCTCATTACGTGACAATAATTAAAGCAACATGAGCCATAGGATCTATTACATATAATTCCCAAAGTCATGTGCACCGTAGGATATGTGCCAAGCCACGTGAGCCGTAAGATCCTGGATCGACGATCAGGATCAAGACCAATCTGGACCGCAGGATCTATTACATATAATTCCCAAAGCCATGTGCACCGTAAGATGCGTCCCAAAGCAACGCGAGCCATAGGATCTCGGACCGACGATCATGATCAAATCAACCTGGACCGTAGGATCGCTTACATATAATCTATATACAAACTCCCAAGCCATCTGGGCCATATGACGCGCCCCAAAGCCACGTGAGCCGTAGGATCCCGGATCAACGGCCGGATTGAGCGGGACAAACATAAGAACATATATAAAATTTACTGTGTCCTTCGTCGTATTGTTCGAGTTTTAGCATGTTTCTATGATGCAAGTTTCTGTCATGCCCTACATTCTAAAAGAATCTCTTGAGAATACTCTAAATTCATAGATTCTCTAAGATTCTACCAAGGTTCTCTTAGAGGTTTCATGAAGATTCCTCTAAATTTTATAAGATTCCATTACATTCCCTTAGATTTTATAAGGTTCCTTGCATTCTATGAAGATTCTCTCTAGATTCCATTAGATTTCCCTAGATTCTTTAAGATTCTATGAAGATCCCTTTACATCTCATTAGATTCCCTTAGATCCCTTTAGATTTTATGAGATTGCCCTAGGCTCCCTTACATTATTCCCCTAGATACTCTAAGATTTCATCAACATTTTCTTAGATTCCCTTAGATTTTATGAAGATTCTCTTAGATTCCCCTAGATTTTAAGAGATTCCCTTTGACTTGTAAATATTTTCCAGATTCTCTTATATTTTATGATATTTTCTTAGATTTCGTTAGATTCTCCTGGATTCTTTTACATTCTAGAACCTTTTAGAACATTCTAGGACTTTTTGGAATATTTTGAAACTTTCAAAATATCCTAGAACAATCTGGAAGTATTTCCTTAGATTTCCTTACATTCCCGTAGATTCCCCTATATTCTAGAACTTATCAGAACAATTTGGAACATTCTGGAAGGATTTTCTTAGATTCTTCTTAGATTCCCTTATGTTCTAAAACTTTCTAAAAGATTCTAGAACTTTCTAGAGCCTTCCAGAACATTCTAGAACTATCTAGAATGTTATACTCTACTTTATCTTAATTAGACTATTAGCCTTAAGTATATTTAAAACATAAATTTCTTTTAAGAATTAATACTTGGTCTAGTGGTTAGAATAGGAGGCTGAGGGGTTAATGATCAGGGTTCAAATCCCCCACACAACATAAAAATTTTAAAAGCCTCTCCTTAAGGTACGAGCTTTCAACGTAGGCCATAGGATCTTGAACCTGATCAAGGGTCGAGATCTCGCCACATGATAATAATTAAAGCAACATGAGCCATAGGATCTAGTACATATAATTCCCAAAGCCATGTGCATCGTAGGATATGTGCCAAGCCACGTGAGCCGTAAGATCCTGGATCGACCATCAAGATCAAGAACAATCTGGACCGCAAGATCTACTACATATAATTCCCAAAGCCATGTGCACCGTAGGATATGTGCCAAGTCACGTGAGCCGTGGATCGATGCTCAGGATCAAGAACAATCTGGACCGCAGGATCTATTACATAGCTATGTGCACTGTAGGATATGTCTTAAAGCAACGTGAGTCGTAGGATCTCGGATCGACGATCAGGATCAAATCAACTTGGACCGTAGGATCGTCTATATAAAATCTATATAGAAACTCCCAAGCCATCTGGGCCATAGGACACGTCCCAAAGCCACGTGAACCGTAGGATCTTGGATCAACGGCCGGATAAGCGCGACAAACATAAGAACATATATATGTTAGATAGACAAGAAATTTGCTACGTCCTTCGTCGTATTGTTCCAGTTTTAGCATGTTCCTATGGTGCAAGTTCCTGCCGTGCCCTACATTCTAAAAGAATCTCTTGAGAATACTCTAGATTTATAGATTCTCTAAGATTCTACCAAGGTTCTCTTAGAGGTTTCGTGAAGATTCCTCTAAATTTTATAAGATTCCATGTTACGACGCCATGGAAGGGGCCAAGTTTGGCTACCATGAACCCCCTGGGTTCCCCACTCCTCGAGCCCCTTAGACTCCCCACGTCAGACTTGTGTTGATCCCCTGGATCAATACTGCAACATCGTGCAGTTCTTTAATCGTTCCTAGAACGATTCTCCATGGCCTCCCTTTCTTGAGATCCATGATCTCTTATATAGGGTACCCACTCTTGTGGCATGCCGCCATGTGTATGCGTGCATGCATATGGACCCTTGGAGTCTCCTTATGCCACTTGTCCCTTAAACCTCTAATCCTTAGGTTTAATGGTCCTATGACCTAGGGACCAACATATGTATGTAACATATGACCTAGGGCCTAACCTATGTTCGTAACATATCTCCCCCCTTCAAATCCTTGGTCCCCAAGGATCATGGGAGTATGTGTATCTTGAAACCCATTCCCTGGGTCACCCGGTGACCATGGTTTCACCATCTAGTCCATTTTGAAACCCTTTCCCTAAATCACCTCGTGATCATGGTTTCGTTTTCTCGTCCCTTCAGAAACCCGTTCCCTGGATCACTCTGTGATCATGGTTTCATCCTCTAGTCCCTTCCGAAACCCGTTCCCTGGATCACTCTGTGATCATGATTTCATAGCTCAATCTTTAGCAAACGTCCTACTTGCCATCCGGCCGGGGATAGGTTTTCAGACGATGAAACTATTTTTTCAGACGTATAAGTAAAAAATACGTATTTTGGGAAAAATAGATATTTTGTATTTATCTCAGCCGTGGGAAAAAAAGTTTAACGTGGCGAAACCATACGTTTAAACTAGCGAACTTTCTTTCAGCGTGAAAGTCTAAGTTTTAAACTGCGAATCCCTGTGCGGCTTTTCGTGTGAAAGCCTTAATGTTAAACTTCACGAGCTTTTCAGCGTGCTTGAAGTATAAAGAGTTAAACTACGAAACTTTTGTTAGTAAGCATTCTTTAGCGTTTAAACTGCAGCGGTTGTCATGGTTACCGGCTTCTTGGCGAAGTTTCTATATATATTTGGTATGAGACAAAAATTTGGCATAGCCGAACTGGCTGTTTAAACTGCAGCGAAGATGTTTTGGCGTGGCGAAAGCAAATCATTTCATTTAAACGCCAAACTATTTTCGTTCATGTGAGAGAAAAATCGCTTTCGCTGCATACCGAACCAGACTTCGCGGAAGTGAACGATTGTTTTCGCTTACGCGAAAGTTTTCGACGCCGGAAATTTTTTTAGCCGTATTTTTGACGATTAAACGTCAAATTTGTGCCAGATCAAACTAAAAAAATGATTATTGCGATAAAACGATATAGTATTGAACCTATCCCCGATCCCCGATGCAAGTCTCTAATTTTTAGTTTTAGGTAATCGACTCATATTGACTCCACTAATCCTTCCGTGTTATCAAGGGATTTTGAGTCGATGAGGATTTGGTCAGATGTACACTTCACTTTCCCATGTGGCCTTGGGAAGTGACTCCATCTCGGCCACAAGATCTAGTACTGCAATACTCTTATTGTGCACCAATGCGAAAGTGTCTAGTATCACCTCAGGAGTTACCTCAGAGCTAAGGGCTAGGAGTACTGTCACAATCTTTGGACAATATTGCTTCCTTGAGTTGACTTATGCGGAATAGGGTGCACTACTAATCCATTCATAAGTTCTAACTCAACTCATATGCTGTCTTCATTGACCCTTCCCGAGTCCAGCATATTGGGACATCTATAACTAATGGTCTCAAGGTGCTTACCTTGCCACTAGTATTATAATACCTATTTGGAACCTTGTGTAAATTCTTCTGCCAAGAACCCCATGTTCTTTATGACGCATGTACCAACTTTTTGGACTAGAACAGAGACCCAGTTTATCCCTTAGTTGACACTTAGTGCAACTAAGTACCTGATGCTAGTCATGTGAATTCATTAACCAATGTGAATTCAATATTCTTGATCCCAGATCTAAGAACACTATGCTACAAAAGACCCTGCTTCTTATAAGCAATACAGTGGTAATGTCCATAGACTCCCCCAGAAATCTAATTAGAAACAAGATTCTAATAATTGTACCACTCACACTCTGATCATTCATCAGAGATCTTTTGCAACATTAACCCCAGGTTAATCCTTGCATTTCTAGAGACCTTGCTCTATAAATAGCCAATACACCAATTAAGGCTAATCATGAATTTTAATTGGATTCTCTATCACAACTCCCATAGTTGATTCTCTTCCTCCAAGCCTCTCAAGAATCCTTATATTTATGTATACTACTTTGATAACAAGTAGTGATGGTTCAGACTCTGCCCTTTTAGATCTCCATGGCATGCCTGGCTCTGCCAGCATAACGCCATTCCTCTAGAGAAACTTTCTTCCTAAGTCTGACAACCTTCATATCTTTATTAGGTGAACCCTTTCCTCAACAATTTTGGTTTCCACATTCACATTCCAGTTTGTGACCCCTTTTTCGTAGGGTAGAGTAAGCTAGGAAATCCTTTTCCTCCCCCTTTCAAAAAAAATCAAGCAATCCTTTGCTTTTGGAAGTGAATTCCTAAAGTCCTACGCATCCAATTACAGCTTGACATAGAAGTTATCTATTACTCAGCTTGGATGATATACTAATAGGAGTTTTGGCCACTCTCTAAGCCTTGCTTATAAGAGTTTTGACTATTCCCTAAATTACCGTATGGTGGTGTTCCTAGTCAAGCCTCACTAGAACCCAAATACCTTGCCTTGCAAGATTGAGCAAGAAGACCTTTAAGTCTATGCTCACACTCTTTCTATAGAGCCAACGGTTCTAACTACCTTAACTTTTGACTTTGTTGGCTTCCATATCTTAACACCTCAAGTAATGCATCATCAATTCCAAATTTGATTTGCAAGCCCAACCAACACATTGGCATAGGCCACTTCCAGGTCTATTACATGCTTAATTTGTGGGATACTTTGATGCTCATGCCATATTGACTCTTAAAGATCATGATTCTAGTAGATTCCTCATCAAGGAACTACTCTCTCACTTGACATAAGTCACTAGACTTTTTCATTATTAGCTCTAAATGATCTTTTCAATAGGCATCATCGATCTCCTAGGGACCATTGCATCATAAGTGAAGCACCATTATGCTCCATCCATACATCAATCAATATCTGTTCATACACATATGTGTTTCATGTTAATACAGAGTTCATGCAAAAAAGCAAAGCAACTCAGTTTAACACGACTAATTGGACCTTGGTTTCCACCACTTCCTAAATGATACCACCATGTTTTCCATACCAGAACTCTCATTAGAGGTTCTTGTTGTGCCTAGCCTTGCTTTTCATGCTTTGGCTTAGAGCTAACCCAAGTCATTCTCGACTTTGCTCAATAGCACAACCCTTATGGTTGCATCACATGACTTACCTAAGTCAACTGCAGCTTTAATTGGTCCATCAGTACCACAGCTTCTTGACCTCGTCAAAAGCTTCCCATTGTACTAACCCCTAACTCATACTTGAACTTATTCAAGATTCTTATGGGGCTTTGATTTCCCAGAATACACTTTCAACCATTGGCAGCTAAGCCAGCAAAATTTTCAACCTCAAGACACTCTTAAAGGGTGAAACTATTCTTATATGGCTTGCCCCTTACTGAGATCCTCTCTCGAAAGTGAATAACTCTTATCAATGGGAAATTTATAGATAGGATACAATTATTAGGTTTGAATTATGTGCCATAAAGTAAGGCATAATATTAGGCATAGTATAATTATGGCTATAAGGCATAATATACATCTCATAATACCTATACAAGCCCAGCTTATATATTGCGACCCACCACATGTTTTACCCCAAGCCCGGCTTTGAACACTTGGGCAATAAGATGTATTCACAACTCCTAGTTGTATATAGATGTAGGAATATAACTCTACTAACATTCTTGTTTCCAAACAAGAGATATTGAGATTTTCTAACCAATCTCAGTATCTAAGTTTGAACATAGATAGAGTTTATATGGAACTACCCAGTCCAATCAATCATATTGTAGCTTGATTCATCCTTGGCATCTTTCCAGAGACACCCTCTGAAATTAATTTAACAAACGCTACAATAATCTATTGCATGCATCCATATGATCCTAGTTGAATCCGTTTGCTGTTTTTTTTATTTTAAGTGCTCTTCCCGAAGAACCCTTAAAATAAACAAGTTGTTTTGCAATTACTATCTTATAGTTTCTACGATAAGTTCTCAACCTTATCAAGACGGGCAGAACTTGTATTCTCGGATCGTTAGCTAGCATCTCTAGCTATAGTACCTTTTTTTTTTTTTTTTGAAGAATTGTGTCATCTATTAAAAGAATGGTAATGTTACAAAGCAAGTGAGGAGGAAGGAGAACGCCCCAAAGAGACAGCGATACCTCGACACTCCAAAACAAACTCACAGTAAAACTGCAACTCTACAATTTTGGACAAACCGACCATCATCATCTACAACACCAAGAAGTCCGCCAAATGGCAAACTTCCGCTCTACTACTCCGGGAACACCGGAAAGTTTTGAAATAGCTTGTACCGAAGTCGAGGTCGAGAGAGGCTGCGCCGCTGAATCCCTTGAAAGATCCACAACCGCCACTTCCAAATCAGCCACACCAACCAAGCCACGCGACGGATGCAAAAGGCTAGCGCCGCAAGAGACGCAAGCACCAGGATACACATGAAGCAAACAAGCTGGGGCTAGTCAATCTCACGAAGCGAGCCCTAACCCAATCCCGGCGACACGCAAGTGAGGGCATAAAACTAGACAATGCTCCACGTCTCACGACAAGGGCAGAGAGGGCTCACACCGCCTAAACCAACTCACAAGGGCATTCACCCTCATGCGGTGGCAACCGCTGCCTTACGAAGCACCCTAACGCCCGGTGGGGGAAGTGAGCTCCATGTCCACGTCCAAACCGAAGCCATCGAGAACCCGAAGCTCAGAGACCACTTGCACAAGAGGCGGTGTCATGAATAGCGCACCCGGTAAGAAGACCACACAAAGCAAGAAGACACAACATCGGATGAACCTTCCAAACACGCACCACCACATCATCCCGAGGGACTATAGGTATGTGTAGCGGAATACTCCCGTGCTCCCGTGATAGGTTGGCCATCAGCGCCCCTCGAAAAGCGAGCTCGAAAGAACTCCCAATGGGCTAGCTGACCACCCCAATACCAATCCTCCAAGGTGAGCACAAAGAGCCGCCTCCAACGGATCACCGTCCGAAAGCATGCATGGACCAAGGGCAAGTCTTGTGAGGGGTAAAAAGGAACCCACAAGAAAGGAGAAGAGTGGTGATATTAATCGAGGCATAATCTATTTGGAAGAGCACACGCACATGATCCCAAGCCCGCAACACTCATGTGAGAAAAGTGGATGCATGTGGGAAAGGCGAGGGAGACCATACAACAGTGCCGTGGCAACTCCCACATGCACAGATCGGCTTCCCAAACGCCACACAATGGCGAAGAGACCGCAACAAATGGCCACAAGACCAGGAGAAGATGCTCCATCTGCGAGAATGCTCCAAACAAACTTGGAGACCAACACCTTACTATGCGGCTAAATCGAATGGCCAAGCCCCCATCCTCCCCGGGAGACACTTCCACCAAGCCACTTTAACAACCGCCCTTCATCATCATCCGCCCACACAAAATTTGAACAATCTTATCCAAAGCCCGTATCTTACCCTCGGAGCTAGCATCGCAGATCTTCAGTATACACATGAGTGCTACAAAGTCTCCGACTTGGCAATAGTGATCCTACCGCCATGGACAACTTGCTACCCTTCCACCAATTGAGGTGTTTCGCAACCCCGCAAAATCTCATCCCACACCCTCCCCATGGAAACATCCCTCCAAAGGGAATACCCAATGACTTAGTACACACATTACACGGGCGGCTTCCAAGGGAATAGAGCCAAACAGGGGAGTCATTTGGGCCCATAATCTTGGAGCACTTACCCCAATTCAAAAGAATGCCACGAGGCCAAGGAGAAAGTATCCAACAAACCCTTCACATTCCGCAATTCCTCTCTTACGCCACCAAGAAGAGGGAAAGTGTCATCGCAACCCCGGTTAATAATCTGCTGGCTACCATCCCCGCATCCGAAGCCCATCCACCACTCCCTCCTCCACTCTGACCAAAAACAAGCGAGGCAGTGCCTCATACAATCGTAAACAAAACGGGCCTAAAGGGCAAGGGCACCCCGGCGCTTTAAGGAGGAAAAAGGAGGGTTCACCACGCACACCACCGTAGCCCGTCTTTGACCTATGCAGCTTCATGACTGTCTCTGTAAAGCGTGGACCACAGCCAGCAGCTAACATCATGGCGAACAAGAACTCCCAGCGGACACTATCGTAGCTTTGGCAAAGTCAAGCTTAAGATAGGCAATGCCTTGCCCTCGTTCTTCAACCCAATAAAGGCCCCTCATAAGCCGCGGCAACATTAGTCAAAATGTTCCTCCCGGGGACAAACCCGCATCGCACCTTACTAATGGAAGAGTCAACCAACACCGGCTTCAACTTCTCACGGGGCTTTCGCCAATAATCTTATACATAGAGGACAACAAGGAGATAGACCTCCAATCATTAATAGTAGAAGGTTTGCTTAACCTTAGGAATCAAGGGAAATGCATGGGTATTCAAGATCCTATCCATTTGAGAAGGCTGCTGACAACTCAAGGTATACACAGTACACCGACTCACCAGCCCACTCCCAATAAGTCTGAAGAACTCCACGGGGAATGCCATCCGGCCGGGACATTTATCCTTGGCCATGCACATACATGCCGCTTAAATCCATTTGGTGGTGAGAGGCGGAAACCCGGATATTTAACGACCCCCAAAACAAGCTTCTCGCATCTCACGCTCATAGGGAAGAGTCTTGTCGCGAAAACCCCGAGAAATGGGCATGCACATACCCTCGCAAATCGGCGGGATCCTCCAAAGTCCGGCCATCGAGGCAAAGCAAGGGCGCCATAGATCTTTGATACGCCGCCGTACCCTTAGCTCACGAAGAACACCGGCGAACTTGTGTCCCCCTCCTTCAACCGGGTAAGGGCTGCCTTCAAAGCGTGCCTCGCACTTTAACCTGCTCGAGAACAACAATACGCTGCAACGCGCATTCTCCCTAATGCCATCGGAAAGAGGCTCGAATCCTCTCCAACTCGATAGAGACCATGCAACTCCGCCGCCTGTTGTTGTACACGCGCCTACCAAAGACCTTTGGCAAACGCTTCACGCCAAGGCAACCACCATACCGGACATACCCTTCAGAGATGAAAAGGTATCAAACCACAACTCCGCAGCGGGCCGAAATCCGCATCAACGGTAAGGGTGTTCAAACGGAACACCGCCTTAGAGGGCCGAGGCAATCGCATCCATGATCGACAAACACGAGGGTAATGATCAGAAATGGAGGTAGACGTAATGTTACTCCGGCAATAAAGAGGGCACACCATCCAAAGGCGCATGGGGAAGCATAACACCTGGCCATGCCTAGCATACCGCCCGCACTACCTGTCTGCCTATTACAATAGGTGAAAGACAAGTCCCCAAGGACCTCAACCAAGGCCAAATCCAAAGAACAAACGAGACCATCGGGTCTCTCTCAAACCCATGCACAACCGGGTTCAGAACCGGGCGATCCTCTACTCGCTTCTACCATATTGAAGTCCCCTAACAACAACAAAGCGACACGCAACCCACCAAGGGCTCGCAACTTATTCCGAACTGTGGCCCATAAAGCACCCCACGAGAAGGCTGATTAGGGGCATAAACATTAATAATCCCCCACTCTTGCCCTCCCTCCAACCACTTAATTATTGCCCTTGACCAACCACATGCAGCTGCAGTAGCACGTGACACGCACATCCATCCTCAAGCAATAAGAGTACCCCCACTAGTCCGCCCGGAAGAAGAAGCAATAGAGGCAAGCGCCTACCAACCATATTCATGAGCCTAGACATATCACCCCAGGTGACACTTATGCTCCTGAATGCAAACAATATCGGGATGCAACCGGAAGTGCCAAAGAAACACGGGCCCTCTTACTACTAGAGGGACCGCACCCCGCACATTCCAACTAAGGATCGACCTATTCATCCGGGAGGAGAAGTGTCCAGCCCACATGCCTACCCCACCGGGCCATCAGCCCCCTCCCGCGAGTCATCATCTAGAGCGGAGGATTAATCACAGCAATATGACCCCGTATTTGGCTCATTGAGATTCCACTTCCAACCGCGTGTTGGAAGTCCCCGTGCACCTCCATAGAGTCATGGGCGCACTAGTCTCTACCTCCACCCGGGCTGCTCCACCACCTCATGCTTTCGGACACATCTACCGGGACATCCCCCACCGGGATCACCCGGCCCTCCCACAGCCATGTCCTCAGACCTAGCCACAACCAAATCATCTGAGCCCTCCCCTGAGCCACCACGTCCCCTAGCCCCGCCATCCAATGGGCGGCCAGCAGCAAGCCTGCCCCGGCCTCGTCCCACACCACCTCTCCCAACCACACCACCTCGTCCAACTCCACTCACTGCACCACGGAGTCCTCTGTCTGTTGCCTCAGGAACAGAGGAATCCCGGGCCCCTGCATAAGCACCCGCAACCCCTACCACATCACAACCACCAGCAGGATCATCAACATGGTCAGATGGTAGCACAATAGATGGAAACATCTGCCGGATCTCAGAGCCATTCAAAAGCTTCAATCGGAAGAGAAAATGCCAGGGACCACTACGCACTGGAAGAGAAGTGGGCACAGGCTGCAAAGCAGGCAGAGCAACACAGATCTTGGGGACCTGCACAATAGAATGAGCCAAATATACACCCAGGCCATTAGCCATAGAAACCAAGAAATCGGGGCACCATGGATGGGGAGGAAGATCACGAATGGAACCAACACGGATTTTTAACATTTGTCAAAGAAGCTGGTGGACATTGAGGAGTATATCTTGATACAACACATAAGATTCACCCAAAAAGTATCCACCCTCGACTAACCAAGGCCGCACGGAAGACTCGACCTCAAACATGATTATGAAGAAATTATTTGGTAGGAATTTCAGAGACCGATACTGGGCAAACCAATCCGCCTCGGATGTAAGCCAAGAGCTAAACCTCCTCGCGTGTCCAATATGTAACTTGCGGGGAAGTAGCCCAATACCAAAAATGAAACTAGATTCTCAATGGTCTCGAACATATCCGGTATGATCAATATCTATCCATGGAGTCTCTCGAAGAGCTGCCTCGCAGTCAACAGAGTGATGATCCTCCACAAATTTGAGCCTCTTGAACTCCGGGCGGTCCTACACTCGGAGCCTTGGCGCTTGATCCAATCTGAAAACCCCGAAAGTGATGCGAGCAACGGTGTCATTGCTCCGCCAGGCTGGGCACACGGGAGTTGGGGCTGCCGCCCGGGCATCTGAGAGGTATCCGGGGGCACCAGAGGGAGGCACATCAGGCTACATGCACCCTAGAAGAGGGCGATCACCGACAAGTGATCCCTTCCCAAGCCGGGGAAGAGGGCATCCACAGATCCGATTTCAAAGGGGCATGTTTGATGGGATCAAGACCGGAGTCTCCAAACACAATCTCTTGGGTCTCGAATTATATTGAGAGGAAGAGCAATCCACATACCTCTCAACCGAGGGGATTCCAAGAGCTCCTTCATCTCGCCACCAATTGCATGCCACTTCCTACAGCCCCCGCCTCTTCATGCATGCCGAGAGACCAGCCCTTCCCCTTTCTTGGAGGATTCTTCCTCCTCGCCATCTCCCTTGGCTTCAGCCCCAAGCCATGAGGCTCAATCGATCCCCATCGATGCATGCGGCGGGGAGCCATGACATCCCCGAACAGTCAGGAAATCACACATTTGCGGCAACAAACCACATGCAAAGCAGTGATGCTATACACCATAGGAAAGAGCTCGGAACAAGCTTTCCAAAGCCTAAGCAGGAAATCGACACCCGGATAAGAGAGATATCAGATCAAAGTTTTCACGAAGCCGAACCCCAACCGCCCAATTCGACCTGCAATCCGAATTGGAACTCCGATTCTAAATAAACTTCTTGGCTAGAGCTTTTACCATCTCCATGTTCATAGCACTAGTACTTTTAAACTATAGATTCCATGTGTAGATGTTCATCTATGAAGGTTATTTTTTTGACCCAACAATCGCAGATTGTATATGTTCCTTTGGAATTTTTCAAAGGAATACCTCAAGCTAAGTTAATTTGTTGCCACTTTCCTTTATGCAACCAAGATCCCTCTTGGTGCTTATAAGAAAGCATATCATACAAGGCATAAAACCTTTAAATCCCTTCAAAATTCCTTCCTAGAATTCAAGGACCTTATTCTCAACACTTACCACAAGTGTTGTTATTCCCAAGTGTTACTATGTTCCAAGGAACTAGTCAGGACTTCCAGTGTTCTAATAAAAGCTCGGTATTCTAATAAAAGCTCTGCTTCCAAGATGTCCACTTAACGGACCCCAAATCCTCCAAGTAACCAAGTTCTAGCATTCATTAAGAACTAGTATCCACAATATTTCGCAAATATTGTGCACTTCTAGCACAAACCCTAGGTCGTGCACTAGTGACCCCTGGAGTCAATAGTAATATATCCGTCATTGTTGACGGATTTTCCCCACAATCCCCAACAAGTGGCCTCAAGAGGCAAGAATCAAGATCAAATTTGATGCTGCAAGATAAAGAATGAGAGAGATTCAAAGAAAAATCTTGGGCCCAAAATAATCTTCTAATGATAAGAATACGAGAAGGAATACAATGCAAATTGCCCTCCATGCCTCTGAAACATGGAGGGCCTCTGACTCCATGATCAAGAGAGGTCTTTGAACCCTCTCAAGAATCTTGGATCAGGGAGAGAGGAGGAACTCGTGTCCCTCAAAAATCTTAAATACCTTGCACCTCATAATCTTCACCCTCCATTCCAACCTCTTCATCATAACCTTCCATTTTGCCTCTTCATCTTAACCTTTGATTTATGCCCCTTCATCTTAGCCTTCTATTTTTCACCTCTTTATCTTAGCCATTTAAAATAATGAACATCCCAAAGGCCCTTATAAATCTAGGCCCTTAGGCTACTAATACTCCTTCATGCCCCCTCCTTTCTTATGTTGACCGGGTGCCAAAATCCCGGTCAACATCTCGCCCAAACAAAAAATGGGCCGGTCCCATCGGCCCAAATGCTTCAACTTCTTCTTCTCCATTTGAGTACAATGATTTGGAGGTTTTTAGGGTGTACTCCAACACCATAGAATGATAATAAAACTTTGGAGGTTTTAGGGTGTACTCCAACACCATAGAATAATAATAATATTTGGAGGTTTTAGGGTGTACTCCAACACCATAGAATAATAATAATATTTAGAGGTTTTAGGGTGTACTCCAACACCATAGAATGATAATAAAACTTGGAGGTTTTAGGGTGTACTCCAACACCAAAATATAACTTGTAGTGTGTACATAAGCATACATCTATACAGTGTAACAACATCATAATGATATGTGCCATGAGAAAGATATAGAAGAGTAATGATAAATTTGGCCTTGGGGTACGGCTTAAATGCATGGGGCAATGGTCTTAGAATAGAATAGAATAGATTTTTTAACGTCCATGGAGACCAATAGGTCATGGGACCCATACAATGGGCTAGTACAATCATTACTACTAGGATTAAAAAACCCCTGCCTCGATAGGTTTTCAAGGGAAAAACCTTTGCAGTCCAACAAAATGTGTGAAGGTGCAAATTATATCAAGAATGCAAAGCAAGGAAGGTAATAATAGGTTAAGATATAAACGTGGGGCCATTTAAGGGCAAGAAACAGAATATAGAATGTGGCCATAAACGTGGACAAAAAAGTGGGTAAGAAAGGGCAAATATAGCAAAAAGTGGTAAAAGGTGTTTTAAGCAAATGTATCAAGAAAGTAATAAAAAGGGTGGTTAAGAAAAACAAATAGGAAAGAAGGATAGATAGGAAAGACAAAATAAAAAACGTAGCAAAAATGACAAAGATGAGCGTGAAAAAAAAAATGACAAAGAAAATTTTTTTGGGCGGCAACGAACAGGAGGCTATGGCGGCGGCTATGGCAAGAACTTCCTCCTCTTTCTTCCTTTTTCTTTGATTGCTTCCTTTTCCTTCTTTTCTTGCAGATGGCAATGGTAAAGACAGAGGCTATGGCGATGGTTGGATTCGGCAGCATGCATGGCCAGGGCTTTTCTTGCAGGCACAGAATCAACAGAGAGAATCAATAGAGAAACAAGGCTGAAGTATCATACACTCCACAGGGCAAGCGCAGGGCATAGACCAGCATGATTTTGTAGCATTGGAGGGCTGGCGTTTTGCTGGCTCTTCTGAAATAACTCAAGCAGTATCATTATCCAGCACATTAGAGCTTCAAAAATCCGAAAATATGGAATGATTGGGAGCTTATTTCCCTTCTTCTTCTTGCAGCAGAAACAATGCATGGCATAAAAAGATCATTGGGGCAGAGTATAGCAGAGATGGAAAAAAAGAAGACAGAGTTGTGGCTATGGCAGGAAACAAGAACAAATTAAGCAGCACCAAAACTTGATCCCGGGGAAAATTAGGATCTTGGTAGAACCTCCATTTTGTTGACGGATTTTCCCCACAATCCCCAATAAGTGGCCACAAGAGGCAAGAATCAAGATCAAATTTGATGCTACAAGATAAAGAATGAGAGAGATTCAAAGAAAAATCTCGGGCCCAAAATAATCTTCTAATGATAAGAATAAGAGAAGGAATACAATGCAAATTGCCCTCCATGCCCCTGAAACATGGAGGGCCTCTGAATCCATGATCAAGAGAGGTCTCTGAACCCTCTCAAGAATCTTGGATCAGGGAGAGAGGAGGAACCCGTGTCCCTCAAAAATCTTAAATACCTTGCACCTCATAATCTTCACCTTCCAATCCAACCTCTTCATCATAACCTTCCATTTTACCTCTTCATCTTAACCTTTGATTTATGCCCCTTCATCTTAGCGTTCTATTTTCACCTCTTTATCTTAGCCATTTAAAATAATGAACATCAAGGCCCTTATAAATCTAGGCCCTTAGGTTACTAATACTCCTTCACGCCCCCTCCTTTCTTATGTTGACCGGGTGCCATAATCCCGGTCAACAGTCATCAATTCCCTACAAGGATTGGTTAAAGGAACATGCAACCTCGTACCACCCTACCCAGTAGAGTGAGCCAATGATCCCAGATCAGGTGGTTATCACGGGCAACAACATTCGAACATTGGACTCCATTCTCAATTTCTAGTTTCTTCTTACGCCACACTACCCAATAGTGTGTGTCAATTGGGCATGATCCCAGGTCATGACATCCTATGATGCACTCATTGAAAGGGATCTTTGGAGGGCAATAATGCTTTTTGTTAAAGCATAATTTCTCTTAGGTCCTTGAACGTAAAGATGCTCTTCAAAAGAATCATCCTGGATATCAAAATTAATTATCAACTAATTTAAAAAACTCAAATCTCTAGGGGTCTTATGTTAAGCATATCCGTATGCTCCAGGGTATGGGCCATCTCCATGTGGTTCGTCTATGTTCCACTACTGAGCCCCCGACTCCTCATGACGAAACCACCTAACACTCTTGGAGTGCTAGAATTTACAACCTATTTTCCTTTCAGCGAACCTACTTTGCAAGAATGCAGTAGGTGGTTCTACCAACAAGTGCCCTTGGCCCTCGTTCATTACTAGTTCAACTAGTACCAACATTAGCTAAAATCGTAAATATTAACTAAGGTAAGCAATAACCCATTAAAACCTTCCCTTTAAATTTTAATGGTCGATAACGAGGAACAAAATCCCTGATTTCTTTAATGGGCTGATAACGGGTCCTGGTTACCTTTTAACAAAAAATCACACTAATCAAAAATCTCAGAATCACGAAATCGTGATTTCGTGCCAGCCAGGATCAATCACTCTGGACTGCTCGGTACTCAGATTGCCACGAAATTTGGCAGGTAAGCATTTCGGCCTCAAACGCTCTGGTTCGTAAATTTTCAGCTCAAACCGAGCTGTTTTGCAAAATTCGTTTGTCCAGGCCCCAAACATGATTTAGCAAGCCCTGCTTGCCCAGAGACTGCTACAGCGATTTCATATTGGCTTCTTAGGTCCCCAAGAGCCTGAAGAACGATTCTATCGCCAAACCTTTGCACTTCGTGGATGCTCCAAAAATTGCTCTCAAGTTCTGCTCTCTTAACTGCTGCGCAGCCTCGAACCCAGCATCAAACTTAGGCTCTGATACCAATGTTACGATGCCATGGAAGGGGCCAAGTTTGGCTACCATGAACCCCCTGGGTTCCCCACTCCTCGAGTCCCTTGGACTCCCCATGCCAGACTTGTGTTCATCCCCTAGATCAATACTGCAACATCAAGCAGTTCTCTAATCGTTCCGAGAATGATTCTCCATGGCCTCCCTTTCTTGAGATCCATGATCACTTATATAGGGTACTCACTCTTGTGGCATGCCGCCACGTGTATGCATGCATGCATATGGACTCTTGGAGTCTCCTTATGCCACTTGTCCCTTAAACCTCTAATCCTTAGGTTTAATGGTCCTATGACCTAGGGACCAACATATGTATGTAACATATGACCTAACCTATGTTCGTAACATTCCATTAGATTCCCTTAGATTTTATAAGGTTCCTTGCATTCTATGAAGATTCCGTCTAGATTCCATTAGATTTCCCTAGATTCTCCAAGATTCTACGAAGATCCCCTTAGATTCCCTTAGATCCTGTTAGATTTTATGAGATTGCCCTAGGTTCCCTTACATTATATGAGATTCAAAGAGATTCTATAAAGATTCCTCTAGATACTTTAAGATTTCATCAAGATTTTCTTAGATTCCCTTATACATTAAGAAGATTCGTCCCTTAGATTCCCCTAGATTTTAAGAGATTCCCTTAGACTTATAAATCTTTTCCTAGTTTCTCTTACATTTTATGAGATTTCCTTAGATTCCTTTAAATTCTCCTGGATTCCTTTACATTCTAGAACTTTCTAGAACATTCTAGGACTTTCTAGAACATTCGGAAACTATCAAAACATCCTAGAACATTCTGGAAGTATTTCCCTATTCCCTTACATTCCCGAAGATTCCCCTACATTCTAGAACTTATATTAGAACAATTTGGAACTATGATTCTCTTAGATTCCCCCTAGATTCTCCTATATTCTAAAACTTTTTAGAATTCTGGAACTTTCTAGAACATTCTATAAGATTTTAGAACTTTCTAGAGCCTCCAGAACATTCTAGAACTTTCTTGAACTATCGAAAATGTTATACTCTATTTTATCTTAATTAGGATATTACCCTTAAGTATATTTGAAACATATCATTCAATGAATTAATGCTTAGTGTAGTGGTTAGAACAGGGGGCTAGGGGGTTAATGACCAAGGTTCAAATCTACCACACAACATAAAAATTTTAAAAGCCTCTTCTTAAGGGACGAGCATTCAACGTGGGCCGCAGGATCTTAGATTCGACCAATCCCAGATCTCACCATGTGACAATAATAAAAGCAACATGACCCGTAGGATCTATTACATATAATTCCCAGAGCCATGTGGACCGTATGATATGTGCCAAGCCATGTGAGCCGTAGGATCCTGGATGAACGATCAAAATCAAGAACAATCTAGACCATAGGATCTATTACATGTAATTCCCAAAGCCATGTGCACCGTAGGATATGTCCCATAGCAACATGAGCCGTAGGATCTCATAAAACCGAGCGATCGGGATCAAAACAACTGGACCGTAGGATCGTCTATATAGAATCTATATAGAAACTCCCAAGCCATCTGGGCCGTAGGACACGTCCCAAAGCCACGTGGACCGTAGGATCTCGGATCAATGGTCGGATAAGCACGACAACCACAAGAACATATATATGTTAGATAGCAGATAGATAGATAGATATACAAGTTGCATTCAACGTGAGCCGTAGGATCCTGGACCTGATCAAGGGTCAAGATCGCGCCATGTGAAAAATATCTAAACGAATATGAACCATAGGATCTCGGATCGACGGTCTAGATCGAGAGCAACCTGGTCCGTAGGATCGTCTACATATAAACTCCCAAGCCATCTGGATCGTAGGATGCGCCTTAGAGCGATGTGAGCTGTAGGATCTCGGATCGACTCTCAGGATCGAGAGCAACCTGGACTGTAGGATCATCTATATACAAACTCCCAAGCCATCTGGGCCATTGGATATCTCCCCGAGCGACGTGGGCCGTCGGATCTGAACCGGCGGCCGAATAGCGCCAAAACATAAGAACATGCATATAGCAGATAGATAGATATACAAGTTACACATCGATCCTACAATGCATGTTCTAATTTTAGGATGTTCTCATGGTGCAAAGGGGGCAGCAAGGTTTCTAACATTTGGGAAGACACATCAATCCTACGATTTCTAATATTTCGACTGAGCTTGCAAAGTGTTAAAACTTTCTATTTTTAGGTATTCTATTTTGACTGAGGTGGTTATCCACGAGCACCTAGAATATTCTAGAACTATCTAGAATATCCTATTTTGAGTTCATGCAATTTTTTCAAAAGAATTTTCTATTTTTAAATTGAAGTGTTTATTCATGAGTATCTAGAACATTCTAGAACTATCTAGAATATTTTATTTAGAGTTTTTGCAACTTCAGTAAACTTTCTATTTTTAGACTAATTTACTATTCTTGGCATTAGACTGAGGTGCCTACCCATTGTTGGGTGGTGTAAAGTGGAGCAGGTGAGTAGCACGGTTTCTAACATTTGGGATACGCATCGATCCTATGGTTTCTAACATTTTGACTGAGCTAGCAATGTTTCAAAACTTTACCATAAGCATCTAGATAGATAGATAGTATTTTTTTTTTAACATTTTGATCCATGAGGACATATGCAATGTTTCAAAACTTTGGACCATAAAAGAACAAGGGGGAACAACATGCCAAAACATTATATTTTGATTGTTTGTAAAATTTCAAAGACTTTTTATTTTTTCACTGAGCTACTTGCTCATGAACATCTGAGTATGTAGAACATTCTACTTTTCCTTTTTGCATTCTTTCAAAAAAACTTTCTATTCTTTCACTGAGGTGCTTATTCACAAGCACCTACAACATTCTAGAACTATCTAAAATATCTTATTTTGAGTTCTTGTAATTTTTTCCGAAAAAATTTCTATTTTTAAACTAGGGTGCTTATTCATGAGCATTTAGGGTGATTTTCTACTATAGTCATAAAATAAGACTGTCATTTTGATATATGACACCGTTTATGACTCCAAATCAAAAGATACAACATATAAAATTGAAGTTGTTTTTCCACTATAAGGTGTCATAAAATAAGACACCATCAAAATGCTAGTGGAAAACCCAAAAAAATATAAGACATGTCTTATTTTAATGATATTTTTAACATATGTGACACTGTCTTATTTTATACCAGGGAAAATTCCCCGGTATAAAATAAGACTCCATTCCCCTTAAAAGGAGGAACCGAACCTATCCAAAGCTAAATGGGACATGTCTTATTTTTAAAAGTAGAAAATCATTTTTTTCTTATTTGCTTATGTGGCCCAATAGAAATGGCTAAAATATGAGACACCACTCTAGTGGAAAATCACCCTTAGAATATTCTAGAACTATCTAGAACATCCTATTTTGAGCTTTTGCAAGTTCAATAACACTTTTTATTTTTAGACTAATTTACTATTCTTGGCATTAGACTAAGGCATCCTAAAACATTCTATTTTGGTTGTTCATAAAATTTCAAAAACTTTCTATTTTTAGGTGCTTATCTATGAGTATCTAGAACATTCTAGAACTTTCTAGAACTTTCTAGAACTATATCTGGAACATTTTTCTACTTTGTTTCTTTTCCATTCTTATGTTTTCTAAAAAAAAACTTTCTATTTTTTGACTGAGATGCTTATCTATGAGCATCTAGAAGAGGTTGAGATCTTTCCTAGAACTATTTACAATATCCTATTCAGAAATCTCAAGTTATGGTCTTTGCAATTTTTGAAACTTTTTAGCATATTTTTTAAGGGGTGATCTTATCTATGAAAGATCTATCTAGAACATTCTAGAATCTCATTCTCATTTGTATTTCACAAAAAAAACTATGTAGAGCATCCTATTTTGAATTTTTGCAAGTTTCAATCAAACTTTCTATTTTTTGACTAATTTACTATTTTTGGCAATTTTAGAATGGGATTATCCATGCATGTTGACCAGTCAAAGCTCATTCTAAAACTTTCTAGAGCTTCTCTAAAACTATCATGAATGATCTAGAAATGTGTAGAGCATTATAGAAGACTCTAGACCATTCTAGAATGTTCTAGAGTCATCTAGAATGTTCTTGAACATTCTAAAATGTTCTAAAACATCTTTGTAGTTTCTATAACATTCCACAATTTTTTGGAACATCCTAGAACTTTCTAGAGCATTCTAAAATTTTCTAGCCAAGAACCAGAATGCTCATACTCATCTGGATAGCCTCCTTATATATTGGTAAAGGAGGCTTTTTTTTGCATCTATGCATGTGGGATATTTGTGCATGCCCTAAATTCTCGAACAATCTTAAACATTCTAGAAAATATTAAGGTTTGGATACCCTTAAGTATATACGAAACATATATTTTTTAACGAAATAATGTTTGGTCTAGTGGTTAGAATTGGAGGGCTTAGGGGACAATGATTAGGGTTCAAATCTCTCCAACAATATAAAAATTTTTAAAAGCCTCTCCTTAAAGTCCGAGCATACAACATAGGCCGTAGTATCTTTATCTTGATCAATGGCCGAGGTCGCGCCATATGGTGGATCTGCCAGATCGACGATCAATCGAAATCAATGTGGACCGTAGGATCGTCCACCTCATCTCAAATGACGGTCTAGATGCACCCAAATATGTCAATCACAACCATGCAATCTGGACCATCCGCCTCATCTCAACTGACAGTCTAGGTTGCCCCAAATATGTCAATCTCCACCACGCAATCTGGGCCGCCCATCGAGTCCTTCGACGGCCAAGATCGCAAATTATATAAGCAAACGCGATCCTAATGTAAACATATATATAGTGATAGTACAATGGCCTTGGGCTGATAATGGCAAAACTGTCGGTAGGTGAAGCGGCTACCTATTCCCTAAAATTTCTGCTAACAAAGCTGAGTGGTCGAGCTAGTCTGTGGCAGCTGAGCGGCCTTGAGGAGGATCACACCAAAAATGCCATGGCCTGTCTAAGAAAAATAGACATGCCACAATTCGTGATCCTTGAAGTCGAACCATCACGCCTTGAAGTTTATAACTATCTGCCGTGGACGACTCACGCCAAAGGGCCATGATGCCCCCACGTTGAGATATCCCTTTGTCTTTTCATGCCTACTCTTGGAGACTTTGTGGTAGAGGCAGATCCGGTTGTGGTCTTTCCACGAGATTCCTTCCCATATCTCAAAATAATCATGTGGCTTTGGACATAGGAATAATATCTATTTTATATGTATTAGATAAATTTTCAGCCAGAAAGATTTTAGGCGATAAAATTTCGAGGCCAGCATGGGTACCGGAGTCGCCGAGGAACTTTTTCAGTGGGAAATTATCAAATGTAATAGTCGTCTGGGCGAATTGCGGACGAAACTTATTTTGTACAAGAAATTTATCGCGGCGGCCTTGCGGCCGCCGCGAACATTTCTCTTCTCCAACCCGTTGCAAAAGAAGTTTTGTGCTAGGTCGAATAGATCTAAATTCTGAACATCTTTGAGATGCGAAAGAACATGTAGGAGTCGAACCTGCATTATTGCCATTTGTTTTGTGCCCGTAGGATAGATAGGTGCTATAACCGACTACTATGTGAATTCCATAATCTCTGTCTCCTCTCTTCTTTTCATTTATTTTATTTTATTTTTGCATCCGATGATAGTCAGCGGATTTTGGGCATTGGATGGGGTCAACAAGAAACTTCTACTATAGGATATAGAAAGTTGATTGGTATTCAGGCTCTGACAGTGTACCACAAACAACCTGGGTACAAACAACCTGCAAGAGAAATTTGGGTGAGAGATGGGAAAGAAACAGAGAGATAAACTAGGCAGAAGAAATGGGGTGCTACATGGGAAGTGGTAACAATAGCGAGCTCTTATGAGCTTAAAGTAGTGATGCTCAGCATTATCCTAAGCGCCTACATAACCCAGGTAAAATTAGATTATGATGGCCATTTAAAAACACCCTTAGAAAGCCAAATCAAAGCTGAAACAACAATGACTGACCTTGAGATAAATAAAGGGCATTTTGATATTATTTATGCTTCTAGATCTTCCACCTAATTATGGAGAGAAATTCAGAATTCTGGACTTGCTCAAGCTATTAGAAATTCCTCCAGCATTTGCACATCTTCTTATGCATAAATAAAGGACCTTCAAAATGGGCCTTGAGCATCAGCTGTGGCTTTAGGGATATCACATCCTGCTTTATTCTTGAGATCAAGTATCACTATTGAAATTGATTAAAATTTTCTCTGGAAAAAGATGTTCATTATATGCACGAGAGAAACCCAAATGTTCAAAAGCAAAATGCTTTGACATAATAGGTAATACCTCTTTCAAACTCTGGTGATAGATTTGATGTAGAAATGAATATGCGTAGAAGCAACCCCTTACAATTATAACTAAATATGTGCTATTTGCTGCATCAAGCATTTGTTCATGCGACACACAAGGATGTGTCTGCAATGTTCCAGATTGAAAAAAACATGTTTATTGTCATGTTATCGGCATCTTGTAGCCGTTGCAACCTGTAAAAAGACCAACACCACAGTAAATGCCCAAGCATGACACTAGAGTTGAAAACAAAATCCAAGTTATAGTTAGAAAACCATGAATGCCAATAGATCAAATTAAATCCCAAACGATGTCCAAATTGTAAAAGCACTCTAAAACCCTCTCACTTTAGAACAGACAAAATAAAACTTGGAAAATGATGAATACTGAAAATAATGCTAACAGAAAGAGCATGGTTCTTGGCAAATGACAAATGCTGATAACAAATTGGGGCCCAACAAAGACTGCACATTAGAGAAAAGAGGGCGCCGAAAGAAAAAGCAAGGAATAATAAATGGGCTACAAATACGCCCAGAATTATGTCGAGACCATTGGGTTAGACCCATTCAATTGGGTTACAGGCTATGACTACAAAATGGACAAACTATTTTGAAGAGGAAGTACTTGGGAAACTAGTGTCAAGCCCACATGTGGTTTCATACAGTCAATTTTATCAAACTTCAGCTCACCATTTATAAGCTCATAGTTGCAGCCAAGATCAATTTTAACCACTCCTTCATGTTTATAGGCTTTGAACTGATATGTATGTATGTAAAGTGATCAGGATATCCACACTAAACCAGCATTGTAACACTGCCAGAGAACCAAGATCTCCATAAAGAATCACTTAAAGAGATTTTTCATAAGAAATAAGCTTTACCTAAGAAAACCGTGTGGTGGTCAGTCTCAGACTTGTCCGGGCGAAAACAATTTGATTTCTGCCAAAGGTTGTCGAGATGTTATAGCTTGACCTGAAATCGGAAGTTTGCAACTAAGTTCATGTGAATTGTCCCACAGAAGAGATGTTACTTGAATTTGCAAAGAGGGTTAACAAAGTTACAATGTTAAATCGTTCATAAGGAATATATCAAACAACTCACCTGAAAAACATGAGTAGACGCACCACCAGATATAGGTCGAGAATCTTTAATCTTAGATAGCTACCGAAGGAACTTTGTAAACAATGCCTTGAAATCAATAAGTAAATCTGTCGATTGGAAATAGGCATTGAGAATTGCTCCAACATGCCATCAAAATTAATAAAAGACTTTCTAGCCCTGCGGAGTTTGATCCGCTCCTGCGGAGTTCTGTGCCAAATTTAAACCAAAGAACCTTAAAACAGAAGAGAAATTTACCATATCTTCAATTTCGGGGCATTCAAATTACACATGCAATTCTTCCGTCCACAATTTTCAGACCTCTGCAAATTTGCCACACACGCATTTTCTTGTCCAACCTGACGTTCTAGCAGACTCCAAATTTTCTGACCTTTCCCAGCTGCCTGCCGTTGTACGAAGAATCCTTCTACCTGACGCTGTACGAAGAATCCTTCTTACTGCCCTCAGCATGCAAGCTATCTGGCTATGGCCGCTTCTTCCATTTCAACAAAAAAAATCAGGGATATTATTTTAGGTTAAAATCCATGCATTGTCTTCCACTCAACTAAAACAGAGGTTTTTAGGGCTTCAGTATATCTACTATTTGTTGCAGTCGCATCTGCTCTGCCGTAGTAAGTTCCAGGAGCTAGCCCCCATCCTCCATTGCCATAGCCTTGCACATTTTTTATTAGCAGCATTGCAAAGCCAATACATATTTGCAGCAGAGCTCCCATTTACACAACCCAAAAAACCCTTTCTAGGTTCTGATTGATAGAACTCTAGAACAGGGCTGAATGCTTGGAAAAATAATACAGACGAAAGGCTGCATATATAGTCCAGAAAAATGGCCCAACAGTTTGTGACCGTTTTCAAACCACACAGATATCGAGATTGACTTATTTTACCAAGGATTGCAACTGTCGTGTGTACATATTGTATAATATGCACAGATCCGCTAGCTCTAATTGGTTATCTCTTGTTCTTTTCGCAATCTAACCAAGCCATGGTCGGAATATAGCCGGATTTATTCTGCAAGAAAAGGTTGTGAAAGAGAGCAGGAGCGCAGATGCCGGTTGGAGAGAGGAAGAGCGCAGATGCTGCCATAGCCAGCAAACTGAGCAACGTGTCAAAAAATTTTACAATAGAAGTGTTGCGCACGAAAAATGCTTAGGTGTCAATTTTTCAGTAAGGCATCAATTGATAATATGCCAAAAGAATCGTCCTCCAATAATTATATATGTTAAGAAAATGGAGAAAAACAAGGTTTAAAATGAAACGCACTTATTTAAGAAGTGCGTTTGAAAGATTCCTTTTTAAAAATTGAAAACTTGAAAAAAACACACAAAATAGGGAGCAAAATAGATTGTTGAGCAATTAGCATTCGGGATACCCCCAAAAAAAGCAACATTTTTTAAGCCTTTTCATTTTTAAAAGAGGGCAAAAAAAAAATTGCTTGTTTTGAGGAGAGAGACATTAATTTTGATAACTCATTAAGTATTTATTGTTAAAAATAGAAGGAAATATAGTTTGTCTTTTTGCAAGCTTAATATAAGTACTAAGAAATTCAAACATTGGAAAGACAAAGAGTGTGAAATCATGGAGCAAGAAAGAGTTGCTTCAATTAAGCATTGTTGAAGAGACAAAGCTTTCAGTTTAAAAATCTTCATCAAAATAAATTATAATAATACTTAGCACATAGTTTACAATGGAAGTAGTTAAGAACTCTGTCTGTATAAATTTATACGAGAGGTGGGGGAGGTGGCTCTTCCCAGTCCACAGGACTCTCGTACCCCTTAGGATCGGGTTCTTGCGAGCTTACAGCGGCCAGAGATGCCTCCTCGCCGATTCCAAACCTACTGGCACGGCGGTTTCTGGCTCGGGCACCACGGGCTCCAAGTCGACAAACTCCACCTCCTCATCTTTTTTCTTCACGTAAGTGGAGTACGTATTTACGTGTAAGTGCCCTTAACATCGGCCGCACCGTTCTTTGCTCCCGGTTCCTCGTTTTCATCGAGGAAAGGATTCACAAGAGCTTATCACGGTCTCGATGAAACTTACTTTATCACGGGTCTATGTCGGCGGAGGCGACATTGCGCTTAAGGCAGGGTGCAAGCTGGCGTAGTGCCACGATCGGAGAAAAGGCATCTAAGATCCGGTCTCGAGGCGAGAAAACCAGCGTATCAAATTATTAATAAGCGGTTGTGGCCCGATAATGGGACACCACAGCGGCCTTGTCATTTGTGGGTCTCTTAATTTCGTGAGAACGGTTAGAGGCGAAATGCATTGCATGGAGGAGTCTTCTCATTTGGCGTGTTGAAATGAATCATGGTTTTGGTGTCGTATTTGTAAAACCTATATGAAAAAATTTCGAAACAACTCACTAGCGCGGACCACCACCATGACCCTTGGCGTTTGTTTTAAGCACGCCAAGCAATATAACAATTAAAAATTAGTAGAAAGAAAACAAGGAAAATAAGTTAGCCCGGTGGTGTGGCGGTATAAACTTATACCACGGTTGCCTTCTTTGTATAAATTTATACCACGGACAAGCCATATAAATTTATCTGAGACATTGCCTTCTTTGTATAAATTTATACCACGGTTGTTCCGACCTTTAAAATTTAAACCTTAAGGCGGATGTGGTATAAATTTTATCACGGGAAAGATTTATTCGAAAAAAAAAAAGCGTTAAATGTAAAGCTTACCAAGCGCGAGTTTTCGGCCCGGCGTTTGAGGCCGCTCCCATAGGTTTAAGCCGCAGAACATCGATGCGCGGGTCGGAATGAAAAAATGACCCTCCGTTTTTGAGATGTCGTGACTTCTTTTAGGCCATCAAAAAAGAGCGGACTTGCCGCGTGAGTGAAAGCCTCCTCGTCAAAAGCGCTATCCTTAATTTTGAAGCCATAAGGAATATACGCAATGCATAATGTAAAATTTTGCTTGTCTAAAGAGTCCCCCGACCTTGTGCAATCACCACGAACAACCCATGCTTTGGGCGTCACGACCAAATGTAGTAAATCTCTCTTATAAGTAGTGTCAAAGCGGAAGTGGCGACCTCTTTACCCCTGTTCAATTGCCTTAAGCCTATGCCTCTCCTCCTTGGCCCCACTGAACCAGGTTTAAAAATCCGGTTGGTAGCCCCTTCTTCTTGTTACGTAAGAATAATGTGAGACAAAGGCACAAACACAAAACATATTTTTTGCAAAACTTACCCGATACCTTTGAAGTTAACGGCGTGCTCTCGATGATACTATCGTGGTGCAACTTGGGTACAAAAGCTTGCACTCCTCCCGATCCTCTAGGTTTATTTGCTTCATTAACTTCATTTTGGCGGTGACAATGTCTTTTCATTTGCAAAGGAAAAAAATATTGTAAGACAAAAAGGTAGAAAAAACACGGCATAGCAAGTGAGGCTTACGTCTTAGCTTCCTTGGCCATCTCGTCTAATGTGAATTCTTTGGCAACTACTTTTTCCAGCAGTGAACAAATATTTCTTTGCTTTTGAGACCACAGAAGCTGCGTCCGGGGGTACAATGCTCATATTTTTTGTTTTGATTCACCACCTTTTTGGTTTCTTTCTGCGTTGCTAGCTTGTTCTTTAAGCTCACCATCTTCAAACATACAAAAAATTCTCTCTTGAAGATCCCACACTGTAAATGGTCAAAGCGAAGTTTAGTGTTGAATGGCGTAAGAGAATGGGCCGCGGCGACTAAGCCGCGGTATAAATTTATACCTTGGCGGTCAGCGGTATAAAATTATACCGATTCACGGTCGCGGTATAAATTTATACCATGCCTGGTGATGGCCGCGGTATAAATTTATATACATGACGGGAACGGTATAATTTTATATCATGCCCGGGCAAAGGTATAAATTTATCATGACCGCACGCGATATAAATTTATATCTGCCGGTGCGGTATAAATTTATATCATCCGTGCGCGGCAGCGGTATAAATTTATACAATCACCAAGGCTATTACACACTTCTAACCACGCTAAACAAACTACAAAAGATTGAATTAAAGCTTTTACCCTTGACCATCTCTAAAAGGCGAGCTGAAAGTAGTTATCGTATTGTTTGGCGACCATAATGGGTTTCTTATCAGAATCATAACTGAGGCAGCACTCTGTCACACAGGCTTCTCGAAGCTCTTGAAGCTTGTTCTTTTGTTTTTTGAAGTCGTCTCCATGCACTTGTTTGAAATCCACGTACTCTCGGTGCATGAAGCGAATCTTGTCTATTAGGCTCATTTTTAGTCTGAAGTCATTGTCGAGATTGTGACTCACGGCAATGACTTTTGCCTCTTCGATAATTACGCCGAGCGTAAATATGAGCTTCCACGCTTTTCCACACCGTTCACGGCTTTCTTCCTTTGATAGTTCTTTTCTTGCCTTGTAGCGTGTGTGCCTCAAGGACATAATATGTGTAATCTTGAAGTCTTCCTTTTGTAATCCTTTAATTGGTTTTGCGACTTCTATCAACCATCACAACTAGTGGCGACACATCGCATGAGGATTCCTTCTCATTCTTTGCTTAAGGATAGCCACATGTGCCGCGATACAACTTTAGGACTGAAGCACTCGACCCCATCTTCATTTTTGGTGGCCTCTTAATAGTGCTTTCGAGTGTCAAAGAAATGAGTGCAGCTTGGGAGTTTGGTTTCATTCACGTGCTTTAGAATGGCACTTGACTTGTCACGAGGGCGCACAACAATATCGGCTCCGGGAGCCTTTTGTAGAGCCTGGCGACTCATCTATAGTCAAGGCTTTTGTGGTTCTTTTCTTTTTTGGTAGGAGGCGTGTATCTACTACCGAGGGAATGCTTCCTACCCTTTCCCTTTGGCACCTTGGTTCCTCCTCTTCTTCCTCTTCTGGTTACGAAGGCCTCGTCCCTTCGACATCTTCTTGAGGGCGTGGGTACGAGACCCTTTACCAATTCTTTTCTTCACAAAGTATTCTTGAAGACAAAATGTCCACTATGTCTGTAATGAGGGTTAAATTAGAAAGATGGCCGGTATAAATTTATCATTAAAGCCACTAAGACGGACTTACATAGCCATTCTTGTAATTCTCCGCCATGTAATCATGGACGTCCTTAGGTCTGCACATGCTTATGCGCAACATTCTATTGTTCAGAACATAAAAAACTTCACCTTTGTCATGATTGCACTTCATCAAAATCTCATCTTCATTTCCAGTTACAGTCAGTGTTAACATTTCCCCGGCGGGGTAATAATCATCTTTGGTAAATTTTCCCCTCCCTGACTGGTGACACAAATACAGGTATGCCTCTGTGGGTTTGCGCTCTCTCGCTCCCCATTACCGCATTACCCCACGGTGCGACAATTCATATGTTTGTGGCTCTGGTGGTGCCGCCTTTGATGACTGGCCTCTCTGTGTGAACTTGATCTTTGGGCTGAAAAGGAGCAAAAAAGCCATTTTTACACCAAAAATGTAGTTTTTCGCCTATGTTATGGACACTTTAACTGTACGAAAACTAGCCTAATGGACCTAAAATGCACGCTATTTTAACCCTTTATTTGTGTCATTTGACCTTTAAAACTCAACATTAATGCTCAACTACAAAGTTTCAGGAACTTTTTTTAGACAGTCGACACTTTACGAGAATAGAAGCCACAAACGTTGTCTTCCATATAAATTTATACCGAAAGTGTTCTGGAACGGTATAAATTTATACGCCTCGAGCAAAGGCGGTATAAATTTATACCGTTGCGGAACACTTTCGCGGTATTTATCGCTCGAGAACGAAGCGCGTATAAATTTATATCGATCTGAGCGCGGTATAAATTTATACCATACTTTCGGTATAAATTTAGATGCCGTTCGAGGAACGGTATAATTTATCTGCTTCGCCGAGGCGTATAAATTTATATCTGCGAGTGTTTCGCGAACGGTATAAATTTATACCGCTCTTGCTTCGGTATAAATTTATACCGTTCGAACACTTTTCGGTATAAATTTATCTGAGAAGACCCTTAGACTCAACAGATTAAAAGGCGAGAAACTAGAATAGTGCGGAATAGAGACTTCACGTGGCCATGGTGGTATGGATTTGCTTATAGCTGTTCGTGAGAGCAAATTTGGGGGTATATAAAGGCAGCTTCAGCGGCCCGACTCTAGCGTGTATGTAGAAAATAGGTGGCCGTGTAGGGCTTAAGTACCTATGCTAAGTCTTGGTTTAGGTATAAGCGTTTCTCCATAAAGTTTTCAATACAATTATGCATTGGAGTTTTAGGTATAAATTTATACCATTTTACGTTCTATGTTGCCCTCCTCAGGTATAAATTTATACCATCTACGTATAAATTTATCAGATCTTAAAGCTTCAAGTTTGCCTTCTCTGTATAAATTTATACCATCTTTGTGTAAACTTTTACCGTCGCTTATACGTAGGTATAAATTTATCTGATTGTGACGCTTAACCTTACGGTATGGCTCGAGAAAAAGAGCTGCAGAGCCTCCAACTCGTTCGCGGGCTTCCTCCTGCAATGACATTCACACCTCCTCAAACGACACGGGAAGTAGCCTCGAAAATTACGCCTCAGATATTCAAACCCCGGCTACGTTGAGTTTACTCCGGCCACGACCACCTCGGCTTCCACCACCGGTTCAATTTACTCCACCACACCTGCTCACGAGCGTCGTTTGCCCCCACCAATCGTTTTACTCCACTATAGGCTAGAGAGGTCGGACTACCTACTCCACTTCATTTTGATCGTCGCCCATAGTCCCGCGTAGGCTAAATCCCCGGGAGGCAAATCCGCCAACTCCATCCATTTCACTAAATGGTACTACAACAAGTGGGGGCGGTCGGCGACACGCCAACTCTTGTGTTCTCGACAATTCGAGGAGCTGGTCAACTCGTCACCAACCTCGACTACTTTTTCCCGGAGAGAGGAAAGCACCTCCCCAGGGACTTGCCCACACCAAACCTCTCGGCATCTACAAGTACACCTCATGTTGATCTCTAGGGGCGAAGAAACACCTCATGTTGATCTCTCGGGCGAGGACCTACCAAAGCCACAAGACTCCATGTTGAATTCAAAGCCCCCGCAAGTAAGAATCTTAAAAGCGTAACTTACACAAGAAAGCATGTACAACCGTTAGAAGAAAGAAACTCATGGCCGAGGCTCACTTGAGGGCAACACATACAAAGCCTTTGTTGTTCTCAACGTTGTATGCTTAAGATTGGACTAAAGGAATTGAGGTTGATTCGTGATAGTTCTGTTTCAATGACTCTGCTAGACCAAAGGGGCTACTTAGCCTTCAATATTAGGCGGATTATGGTGAGAAGTTTACTTACACGGTGGTGGCCACACCGTCTGTCAAAGCGACCTTCAAATTGATTCATGCTTTAGTAGCGAGGCGACTTGACCGCTGAAGAAAACGACAAGAATCCGGGCATCAATGACTACCGCCATTGGGGAGGCATAATAAAATTCATGCCCTTCAATGTGTTTCTGGATGGAAGGTTTCTTTAAGGAGTCTTGTGAGAAACTCCCTAACAGCCCTATGTACCACTTGGTGACAATTTCACGAAACGTGAAGTCTCGATAATTATAAGAACATGTGTGTTGAATTTGGAGAAGCGCTATATGCGCTACTCTTACTTTCTTGTGCTCTGGAAAAAAAGAGTTTTCTCGCGTGTCCATTCCTAGAAAGCATAGGATGTCTGTTTGTGCTACATGCTCACGAATTAAAAGCTTCGAGACAAAATGCAAGGACACTTCACACTAAAAGTAAGCTTCGGGGCGTGTTCTTGCCTAGTTCTACTTAAAAGTAGGTTCTTTCCTAAACATGTTTTCATTTAGGATGCATTGAAAGAAGCCCGAACAAGCACAGAGAACAACAATCTTTAGAAAGGAGAAAATTGACAAAACATAGGAAGAAAGCCTTTGGAGCAACCACTCAACTACATATCGGTTGTTATTGATGGAATGGACGAGAAGAAGACCACCCTACCACATTTTGTCAATGTGCCTAAGGATCTTTTTTGAAGAAGATTTCATACACTGCATGTTGTTGGTGCTATGGTATTTAATGGAAAACTATCTTGCAAGGCATTTTTTGAACTATCCAAACATTCATGCTGATCCAAATCTCACTATCACAATATTGAATAAGCTTCTTTCCAATCTAGAACATATACCACGGTTTCTGTATCTTGACTAGACAACATGACAAAGAAAATAAGAATCGGCGTTGTTTGCTTACTTGTGCTATGCTAGTTGAGAAACAAATCTTCAAGAAGGTGAAGATTGGTTTTCTGCTTGTTGGTCATACACCGCGATCAAATTGATCGGATGTTGATGGGTTCTCTAAGCGTCTTGCTTTCGAAAAAAAGCTCTCGACCTACCAGCAATGATTGAGGTTATCCAAGATTCCTACAATCCTCGTCCGGACATCGAGTTATTAGAAGAAACTTATGATTTCAAAGGAATGGATTTTTCGGAGAGATCAAGCTGGGTCTTTGTGCTATTGAGCCCTTGAGAAACATTACATTTCAGCATCGGATCAAAATTTCACTTGTAGATGACAAGGCCATCTTACAAGGAAAGAAATATGCCACATCCTTGCGATTGGCAGCCGGCAGCAGTATTCAATTCATTAGCACCATCCCAATACTAGTTCCATGCTCTCTGCGAATCAAATGCCTCTAAAAAGCTTGAAAGAAATCACAAAGAGTAAAAGGAGGGAAGAGCATTTGACTCAAACAAATCATTGGATTTTATTGAGACAAGTATTGGTCGTGCTCTAACCACTTTGGGGAGGCAGATGCTTTATGGTGGCCTCGTTTTTTTTCAAACAGCGTGACATGTTGCAAGCTTCATTACAAGGTCGAAGACCGGTTACATTCAACTGGCCATCTAGGCAAACTCTCACGTGCAAGTTGAGAATCAAGAGGAACATGTAGAGATATTGGCTAGCTTCGGATGAAGATAATGAGTCATGTACACGCGCCCCGGATGCCGCGGCACAACAAGTTGCTTTCGAGTATCTGGTTGGGTCTCGAGAGATTGAGAAAGGAATGCTCATAGCTGTCCCGGTGATAATGATGAATCTGGGAAGCCATTACGGCTAGCTAAGTCTTGGAGGTAACAAAGAGGATGGAATTCCCACTCAATTAAAAGTGCTTGGATGAGAACAAATCTTTGCCGGTGCTTTTCGATGGGAGTTATACTTTGGAGATGGTAAAAGCAGTGGGAAAGAGAGCAAAGTCCAAAGCAAGCACTTTTTGTCATAGATCTAGCTGAAGTAAGGGTTCTTGCATATGACTTTGTTACATTGCTTTGCTAATAAGTTACGTATGGTCACTCAAACTTTAATAAGGTCGGCATGTGGATTAGACAAACAACCTAGAAAGGTGGCCAAAAAGATGATGATGAGGACTCACTTGTAGATAGTGAGGAAGAAGATCGTTCGAGTACATCCGGTTTTGAGAGTGAAGGCGAGGATGAAGGCTCAAGTGATCGAGGGGATTAAATGAGTCGGAGGATGAGATGCATCATGATCTTCTTTGCAAAATGTAAGTTTGTCAGATGGCTTCGAACATGTAAAGAACGAAAGTGCGGTGATGATTGTGCGTCAAAATGTCCTATATTTTTGATAATTTTGTTCATAATTTTGTATAATTTTCACAACCTTGAATATATCACTTCTTTGTCACTCTACTACCCTTGCTATTTTTTTTATTGCCCCTTTTTTGCTACACTTTATATAAGTAACTATTTTTTGTTCTAAATTAGGAGGATAAAAAATGCTATTTAAAATTTTTGCATGGAAGTTATGTTCAATGAACCCCTCGAAAAAGGTACCTAAATTAACTAAATTGTCACACCTGTCACAAAAAAATCTTAAAAATGGACTTTTTTAAGGGAATTTTAGGGAATCTTTCAAAGATTCCTTTTGAAGTGCGTTTGCAGCAAATAAGTGCGTTTCATTTTAAACTTTGTTGAAAGTTGTTGGCTATGACGAAATTTCTTGCATTGAATAACCATGCCGAGTACTTCCTTGCCCAAACAAAGAGATTTCTTGCCCCTAAAACCTCCATCTCCAAAGGGCAAAGCCTATTTTGTGCTAAGATTTCTCTGATATTGTTCTTCATTGGAATAAACTCCATTTCTTCATGCCGCCTTCTCTTCCCCCTGGATTTGTCCCACTCAGACATATATATCTTCAGGATTAAGCTGCCTTTGTTTCTTTCTGGTGCAAATGCAAGACTACACGGGCTATTACGAGTACTTGGCTCAGATTTACTAGTTATGGTGAGTTCTTGTTTCTCCAGCTATTGTTCTGCTTCTGTAAAGCTATGGCATTTTGGGTGAGAAAATCCATCCTAAAGATGCTAGCTTGAATATAAGATTCAAGCTTTTGCCGAACAGGAGATCATTTTCCAATCAATTTGCATTATTCCTGCTTGTTGAATCTGTACTCTAGCTTTGCCGACTATGGAGTCTTGCTTGCCCCACCCTAAGCATATGTATATGGCCTATGGCAGTGCCGCTGTAGACAGGTAAGGGAAGTACTACCCCGATTAAAACATACAGATTTTTGCAGTAATTTGCTCTAGGCGATTATATGATTCTGCAAAAGACTTTGCAAAAGACATCGCTCATGCATTTCTTACATCCCAAAATTAGGTGCTTCATATGTCGTATAGATGTACATTGGTAAAATTTGCGTGCTTCGTATTCTTTATAAATGTAAAATTTGTATGCTTCGTATTCTTTATAAATGTACATTGGCAGAATTTCATCTTTTAACACTACATGCATTCTACCTTTTTTCTTTTTTCTTTTTTCTTTTTTTCTTTTTTTTTTTGTTGTTA